>JAYKKM010000165.1:427500-1050000 GCA_035772405.1 Chrysogorgia sp. JL179-B06
CTCGGATATTGTGACGGCTCACCGGCTCCTTGAGACATCATTTCGTCAGCGCCTGGCGAATAAACCTACAGAAAGAGAAAAAGGCCAAAGAAGGTTGAGAAACGGTGTTTCCCATCGACAAAAATAGAAATCTCGAACGCAATCCAAAATCGGCGGCGATGCGCGTTCGCACGAATTGGCGAGAGAGCAATAGCGCGAAGTCGCGAGCGAGAGCATTTCGCCAATCATTGTCGGTATTTCTCCCGACTGCTCACAAACATATAAAAGTCTAAGTTGTTGATAGCTGAGAGGAAAACAGGTGTTTCGAACTTGCACTCGATGTTCATCGTACCATAGTTAATATTCTACTATGACGAAGAGCCTCTGCTCGAAACACCAGGTTTCTTCTCCTACTATGTGACAGTCGACAACTTTACTGGCGTTTGTGCGTTCAAATGTGTGATACTCCGACAAGATAGCCAAGCCAAAGTCGAAAATCGCTGTTAAGCGCGCGCGAACGACGGACCGAAGGCCTTCGAGGAGTTCTCGACAGTGGGCAAGACATGAGAGTGACGACGAAAAAGGTTCGAGTTGTGTTAGTCTTAAATTAGTGAGCGAGGCGGATTGCGCCGTGGTCGACGTAAGCGTGTGTCTCCACACTGTCCAGTGTCTGTCCACGGCGAGGACAAAAAACCATCGCATTTCCTCCACTCAAAAGCCAGCCGGAGAATTAGCCTCTCAATCCAGATGGCTGTGTTTATGAAGTAATCAAAGCGGGGTGCAATTCAGGAGTGCAATAAGCCATCTGTTCGCTCAGACACCACGTTTGGAATACAAGGCGCAGGTGGAAGACCGTACTAGAGGCCAGGAGAAGGCAGATGGATGGCCGGTTCGCACAACCACCAGAACAGGACCAGCGCGGGCGTTCTTTGGGGAATGCACGCACTAAGCTCATTACTCGGCCGTATTGGAGAAATAAGGTTGATCTACCAAGAAGCAAAACACGCGGACTACAACATGGGCACAGATACGGCGTGGAGCGCGGCTGAATCGTTGCGACGTGGACTCACAGTATAATTTTTGATAAACAAATTACTCACAAATGCTTAATGGCGTTTTCGAACAGCAACTCCGAACAGCAGGACAGCAATGAGGCTGCGAAGCGCAGAGACTTCGCGTCTGGTCGGCTAGCGGTGCACTAATTTTTTCGATTGAAAATTGAGACGTGGTCTTATCACGGGTATATCTGGTTTCTATCAAGACGCGCAATGACAAGCGCCACGACAATGCGCAAACAATAACTGCTTCTGTCTGCTGGCGCGCGGCCAGATTACTAAGCGATCTCCGTATTCTGTTGCGCGCTACCTGCGTCTGCCAATCGGGTACGCTCCTCGTAAGCAGACCTGTCGCGCGTTGACATTTCAGGGATTATAGAGTGCGCGTGAAATTCGAGCCGTGCGCAATGCCGCGAAGGTGAAAGGCAAACTGTCAGCGCTGGGTTACAGGGCCAATTAAGATGCTCGAGCTTTTAATTTTGTTACCAATCGAACGTGTTGACTTATTGGGTTTCGGCAACAGGATAAGATCAAAATGTCGATTTCGGGAACGTTTGCACACGATGCATCCAAATCGAGTCTCGGTTGTTTTTTTATCCACTGACCACATCGTACACGGCATATTATATACACATAAGGCATATTATCGACAAATGAGGATGTGCAGTGTTTCGATTCTATTTCAGAATTATCCTCAGGGTGACATTTTCACATTCTACACACTTAGTCAAGTTGTCAACTGTACGTCGTTGATGTTTGTGAAAATTTAAAAAAACTGTTGCACTCAAACAATTACTGAAATCATTCTCGAATAGTATATTATGCCATGGAGGGACTCGTAAGTTAGAGCGAAGGTTTATTACTATACCTCAAAACAGGTTCTGCAAATCGCCTTTGGCAAGTAGGATAATTTTTTTTTTTAATAACTTTATTTTTGGCACCAAATTAACTAATAATTGCATACACTATTAATACAAACATGTATGTACGTACAGAGGATATATAAATCTAAGGTAATAATACAGGGTAAATCTAATGTAATATGCCAAAAATTGGCAAAGCACAAACGGGACTAAGTCCCATGCAAGGTGCTCACCAGTAAGATGTACTGTAAGTAATGATTTACAACGGAGGGAAAGAAAGGGAGAAAAAGAAAGGGAGAAAAAGAAGGGAAAGAAAGGGAGAGAAAGAAGGAAAAAAACAACTTACACAAAATACTCAAAATGTAGTTATTGAGTGTGAACATGTCATGATTAAAGTTACTAACAGTTAAGTTAAAATAAGTTTTTCGTAGGTACGATTTAAACATGGAGATGGTATGAAAGGAGAAAGGAGTTACCCTTGGAATGTGCTAGTTTTACAGTATGGTGTTTTTAGAAGAGATGCAGAGCCTGCACGAGTCCTACTTACAGTGATAGGGACATACTGTAAAATGTTTAGATCTGTGATATTATGCGTGCATTTATAATAAAAGACTAAGTCTTTCATTTCTCTATCATACACTAGTGGGATTATATTTAGTGAAGTTAAACGTTCCGCATAAGTCAATTCCCCGGAACGTTTAATTACGTATTTCAGTCTCGATATATTTGTATTCTCTCAGTGTAACGATATTTATTATGGCTGTATGTTTACGATAAGTATATGGCCGGGCGTCTGGACGAAGGATAGTGGAAATGTAGCTTGGTACTTATTATGTTACATAATTTTGAAACTTTTACCATACCACCTAAAAAATAGATTACACGAATATTTTGTAAGATCATGGAAAGACCAGAATCACAGGAAAACTTGATTTGATTTTGAATTTATATTTTCTTTTTCTTTTTCTTTTTTCTCTTTTGTTTTTAATTTTAATTTTAATTTAAATTATATTGTGTTTTTAATATACTTTTAAAAATTTATAGATTTATTTACAATTTTTTTTGAAAAAAATACGAAAACAATTACTGGCAGTATTATATGGCTAAGAAAGATGGCGCACGCTGATTGATTCGTGAGAGGTCCGGAAAAAAGCGTATTGCCCTCCCGGCGCTGTGAGAGGGCAATACGCCTTTTCCGGACCGGTAACTTTTGGCGGGAAAATTTCTGAGTTGAATTAGATGAAAATAAAAGAGGATTTCAGTATGTTCGTTGAAAAAGTTCGAACAATAACACGTCCTGGAACATTAGTGCTGCTTTTCTTGAAAGCTGTTTATCTATAAAAGTATAAGTGAAGAAAATGAACGCCTAACGACCAGTAACGCGTGTAAACATGAAGCGAAATCAACAAGCTCAGAGGTATTAGGTAAACGGCAACATCTGAAGACAAACACAACGTTAAAATCAGAGAACAAAATGAACCAAAAACCATATAATAAATGTCTTATTAACCTCGTTTGCTTGGTCTGTTCGGTTTTTTCGCACAGACCTCGCTCCTTCGTCGCTCGGTCTGTACGAAAACCTCAGGCAAATACTTTACCGTACAGACATTGCACTCGGTTAGTAAGTCTTTAATACTCATGTACTACCAACTTAAGCAAATCCATTGGCTTGGTTTCTTTTGTTCTACAAGTCTACAAGTCAGCCCTGTACTTCCCTCAAAATATTCGAAAACCGCTGTTTAAGCGATATATGATTATCAACCCTCTGGCTTAATTCGCCCTCGGATTTATATATCGCTTGAACGCCTCGGTCACGGTGTATAACTTTTACTTAACTCTTTCCTGTCCGGCTGAAAAACATCCAAAATTGAACTACCTCTTTGTTCTATTGATATCTCGGGAAATATCCACAACTGTTGCGAAATCTATACCTGTTCGGAAAGTCCAATAAACCGGCTGTTACCAATGCTTTTGAATTTTCCGAACAAGACAGATCATGATAATATAAATTAGCATTAATCATCATAAATGAGGTTGAAAAACTTCCAATTTTCTAGAAATGCCATCTTGCACGCACCAATCGCAGAGTTGTTTATGAAATCAAATCAAACTTGGCGTGTGAGTGGATCTCATGTGCCTGGCGCTTGACGAATTTCAATTTTTAATCTTACGTTACCGTGTGCCGTGTTTTTCGATTGACGACTTCGGGGTCTTCTATGACCCCTTTTGACTGGGCCGAACAGGAAAGAGTTAAGCAGTAACATTTAACAGGTAACTGAAAATAATCGAAGAAAAAGCGTCAATGAAAAAGCAGTTTATTAAATGTTGAATTGAAAATAATCAATGTAATAACAGTTTAACAAAGTAAAAATGGTCAGTGAGAAAAAAATGAACCCCCTTCTCTGCCCCCCCTACCCGCACCGGTTCACTCGCACCGGTCCACCCACACGGGAGCTCATATACTTCTAAATATATACGCAAGCTATTTATACACTACAAACACAATATTTCTATGCATGTGAGTCAATGAAAATGTAAAAAATCACCGTGTTTAGACTGTAGGAAATAATTCACCAAATTGGCTTAAAATTTTATGTGTGTGTTCTTTAGCCGACTTACAATGATGATGAAAAAATCAGGCGAAAATATAAAATTGATCGATGCGAAAAAATATCGGCCATTGTATCGTTAAAGTGCTAATGAATCGAAAATTAAGTTTGACTTATTTGAAAGAACTCTTGAAATAACGGAGATCAATTTACAGCTCTTCTATATTTCACTTGGTTCCCGAGATATTTAGATCACTGATCCGTCTCAAAAATAGGACTGGATTGAGCTTTCTATTGTATCTGATGAGCTGATTTTGAAGCTTGCATATTTGCATAATGTAAATTGACGAGAGATCATTAGAAGCTCCGAGTTTTCAAGCAAATCAAACTGTGACGATCGCGAAATAGGTTTAGTGTCTGAGTTTCTTTGTCAACATTAAATGCATAAAATCTTGAACCTAATTTGACGTCTCATATTAGGCTTCTCTCACTGGATAATTAGAGCCAACGGCGACCATTAGTAAGCGGGGACCAAAGTCGCAGTAAATTTGTAGGTAGGCCATGAATCTTTGTAACCAGTAATTTAAAAAATGTCTTCTGGTCCTCTTTATAGTAAAATTATTTTATTTTGTCGATGGTAAGAGCACATAATCCAACATAAAATATCGTAGGATCCTCAGTTGGTCCCTTAGTAATGGCGGACTTTCGGCTTCATTTTCAGAACAATAGTTGCTCGATCCAGTCTTTATAATTTAGAGGCGCAATCTGAGGCCATAGCAATTTACAAATCATCTTTATGTATATTCCATAAATAAATAGTAATTAATTTACCTTGGTCTAAATATCCATGAACTATATATAAACCAGTATTATAAACAGTAACTAAATTAGTAAATAAGTATTATAAAAGTGGTTTGAGTCTTATTTATGAGACGGTCGTCAATGAGCAGTGTTGGTAAATGGTTCAATCTCACGGATTGGTAGGTTTAGATTGGTAGATTGGAAGGTATGGTTTACCTTTTGGTGTCCCTCAAGGTTCGGTGCTTGGGCCAATATTGTTTCCCTTTACATCTCTCCACTTGCTGATGTAGTTCGACAGCATAATGTATCCTATCATATGTACGCTGATGACACCCAGGTCATATATTTGTCTTTTCCCTCCAATGACGAGGCTGTCCCTGAGGGTGCTAAGAACTCTATGGAACTTTGCATTACCGACATCAGGCAATCGATGTGATCTAGTTTTCTCAATTGAAACGATGATAAGACTGAATTGTTAGTTATCCATTCGAAGTACAAACACCAACCCCTCCTTAAAGTGCCCCTTAAAGTGCCCTCAAAATGTTTTATTGTCTTGTTTGGAAGAACTTTTAAAACGATAAAGTAACTTCTTTTGAAGATTTCCGTTTCTTTGCTTTCTTTTTGAGATATATCAGTTTGTTTGATATGCAAATGTCTGGAATTTCGTCACACATGCATAATGACTTATTGGAGAAATGTGTGTATCTCTTTCATTCTCGAACGAAATCCTTTAAAATCAAGAAGTTTGGTGTTGTGGCAGAAACACGTACACGTGTTATACACCAACCCCTCCTTAAAGTGCCCCTTAAAGTGCCCTCAAAATGTTTTATTGTCTTGTTTGGAAGAACTTTTAAAACGATAAAGTAACTTCTTTTGAAGATTTCCGTTTCTTTGCTTTCTTTTTGAGATATATCAGTTTGTTTGATATGCAAATGTCTGGAAATTCGTCACACATGCATAATGACTTATTGGAGAAATGTGTGTATCTCTTTCATTCTCGAACGAAATCCTTTAAAATCAAGAAGTTTGGTGTTGTGGCAGAAAACACGTACACGTGTTATACACCAACCCCTCCTTAAAGTGCCCCTTAAAGTGCCCTCAAAATGTTTTATTGTCTTGTTTGGAAGAACTTTTAAAACGATAAAGTAACTTCTTTTGAAGATTTCCGTTTCTTTGCTTTCTTTTTGAGATATATCAGTTTGTTTGATATGCAAATGTCTGGAATTTCGTCACACATGCATAATGACTTATTGGAGAAATGTGTGTATCTCTTTCATTCTCGAACGAAATCCTTTAAAATCAAGAAGTTTGGTGTTGTGGCAGAAACACGTACACGTGTTATACACCAACCCCTCCTTAAAGTGCCCCTTAAAGTGCCCTCAAAATGTTTTATTGTCTTGTTTGGAAGAACTTTTAAAACGATAAAGTAACTTCTTTTGAAGATTTCCGTTTCTTTGCTTTCTTTTTGAGATATATCAGTTTGTTTGATATGCAAATGTCTGGAAATTCGTCACACATGCATAATGACTTATTGGAGAAATGTGTGTATCTCTTTCATTCTCGAACGAAATCCTTTAAAATCAAGAAGTTTGGTGTTGTGGCAGAAACACGTACACGTGTTATACACCAACCCCTCCTTAAAGTGCCCCTTAAAGTGCCCTCAAAATGTTTTATTGTCTTGTTTGGAAGAACTTTTAAAACGATAAAGTAACTTCTTTTGAAGATTTCCGTTTCTTTGCTTTCTTTTTGAGATATATCAGTTTGTTTGATATGCAAATGTCTGGAAATTCGTCACACATGCATAATGACTTATTGGAGAAATGTGTGTATCTCTTTCATTCTCGAACGAAATCCTTTAAAATCAAGAAGTTTGGTGTTGTGGCAGAAACACGCACACGTGTTATTCACACTTTAGTGTTTTCATTTCATGAACGCAAAGATATATAACATTCTCAGATAACTCATTATGCATGCAGTGTGACGAAATTCCAGATATTTGCATATCAAACAAACTGATATATCTCACAAAGAAAGCGAAGAAGTGAAAATCTTCAAAAGAAGTTACTTTATCATTTTAAAAGTTCTTCCAAATAAGACAATAAAACATTTTGAGGTGAGGGGCACTTAAACTCTATTATTATTGGCGATAGCCCGTTAAACCATCTGTATTTGCAAGTAACATTGGAGTTGTTTTTAACCAAAATCTGTCCATGGAAAAGCAAATCACGTATATATCTGTAGGTCTGCTTTCCTACACATCGCCAAGATTAGGATGATCAGAAGATATTTGCCCAGGCATGCTGTGGAATCCATTGTTCATGCACTCATTTCATCTATAGGCTTGATAACTGTAATATGGCCTTCTTGTTGGTCTTCCGAAGTACATTATCCAGAAGCATCAAATGTTCAGAACTGTGCTGCCAGATTAATCACCAATTCCACAAGATTTGACCATATAACTCCAGTATTAAAACCTCTTCACTGGCTGCCCGTTGAAAACAGAATTGTATTTAAAATTCTTCTTCTCACATTCAAAGCTCGTGAAAAACTTGCCCCGCAATACATCCAAGATCTTATTGCTGATTATGTGCCATTTCCTCTTCTAAATGTTATCTTATTATTCCAAAATTGAAACTTGTTACCTATGGAAAGAGAGCTTGGTTTTCTTTTGCAGCTACAAACCTCTGGAACTCTCTACCGTTAGACATTCGACAATCCGTGTGTCTATTGATATTTTCAAGAAGAAACTTAAAACATATCTTTTAATATTAGTTTTTCTTGATTATTATACATTTTACCTTTTTATAGTTAGCTTTTTAATTAGCTGTTTATTCTTAGTATTCATGAAGTCACAGTTTTCTTGTAAAACGCCCTGATCATTATTATGGATATATAGGTGTCAGGTAGAGGAATTGCCGTAAATGAACCAGTGTTTGAGAAAATGTACTTTGGCACTTAATGCCGGAATGAATGAATGAATAAATCTTTATTAGATGAATTAATACTTAGCATACAGACGTGCAAGTTTACATCAATTCAAGGTAGAAATATTATCTATAAAACTAAGATAAAGATAAAAATAAAATGTCGTCTATTAATATAACTAAAGTTAGACAAAGTTAAAAAGTCATCTATTTACATAGCAATGACGTTTAAAACGTTCAGTGCTGACCCGCGGAAGGATGTAGTTGTGCCCACGGTCTCGTAGGTTCCTTAAGTAGGTCATACTGCAGACAGTGTTTGGGATTAGATGTAATCTTTTCCCATAGGTTCTTGTCTCTAGCACTAATCAAGTCTTTAATAGGTAGCCAAACACAACTGCACGCTGGCAAAACTTATCAATTCGACTCAGGTATTTTCCTTCATACGCACAGGCCCATATTTCAATACCATACATAAATAATGACATTATTAAGCTATCAAACAAAATAGTAAGTTCTTGCAATGTATAGCCATAATATTTACACACTCTAAGTATGTAAAATCGTGAGCTGACTTTATGAAGTATTGAGTCAAAATGAGTGTCCCAGTTACAGGGGTCTTCGTTGAATGTAAGTAGTAACGCCCAACAGTTAGTTAAGTTCACTTTTCCTCTGTATAGCAGGAAGTATATCAGGAAGGGCTGCTTGCTCGTTTTCCCCCTAACAACCATCTCCCAGGCTTTACTGAAGTTGAGTGTCATCCGGTTTTCTCTGCACCATATCTTTCAATGCTCTCAACTATCCGTATGGCGAGGTCTGGAACATTTGATTTTACTGGGACACTTAGCGTGATGTCATCAGCATATTTTATCTGCTCGGGTTCTCAGCCTTTATATCGTTCACCATGATAGAGAACAACACAGGACCAAGAACAGTTCCTTATGGTACACCTTTATTAATACTAACAAACTCTGTCAGCACTCCGTCTACTCTTATTACGATGCTCGTCGAGATTGTTTAGGAGAAGGATACGTTAACTGAACACACCAAGTTCTCGTTGTTAAAAAGAAAGGCCCGGTTATACCGTATCTTTCTGCCAGCGAATTGACGGCAAAAGCCGCTTTAATATCAGCATTGATAATTTCGAAATGGGACCATGGAACTTTCGGAGGGTTGGAGCATATCTCTGATGAGAAACTCATTTCCAGTTTAGTGAAAAGGAGCTATACCTCAGGTACAGAAAGCACTGGGAGAGGTACAACAAAAGATGGAGAGTGAAATATTCAAAAGCCGCCAGACATATTCAGAAAGCGCGCATTACACTCAGAAGGTATTGGATGATGGTCGTTGGAGTTAAGGAAATGTAAACCACTCAATTAATTTTGGTGACTGCTTTAATTACGAATAATATGTATAAATGAAATTAAAATGTATACTCATCACTTTCTATTATCGCTTTTAATACTCTAAAGGGTGTCGAGGGTGTTTTTTTGCGGTGCTCTCTGGGTGTTTTGGGGCGCCATGTTGGTGCTTTGAGGGTGTTCGCTTGGTGACTTGGTGGAGTGTTTTGGGGGCGTTGTGGAGTATTTTGGGTGTTGTGGAGTGTTTTGGGTGTACTTTGGAGTTCACTGTGTGTACTTGGGGGTGCCTTGGGGTGTATTGCGGGTGCTTGGGGGTGTTATGAGTTTTGGGTTCTATGTATTTGATTTAGATACTCTGTATTGATAGTATGTGGATATCCAGAACATTATGGGAAACCAATATATGGTGATTTTCAAGAACGTTTCAAAATTAAATAGTCATCCTCTCTGCCACCTTATGCCGCAAGCTAAAACAATTAATTATAACTTAAGGAAAAAGTCAAGTCATCGTCCAAAACTAAACACTACTCCTTTATTAATCGTGTAATTTATAGATATGATTTAACATTTTAGGTTATTGTAATTACTTCCAACTTGTAACATAAGATATGTTCTCTTATCCTATGATTTATTAAAGACTATTGATTGATTGATTGATTGATTGATTGATTGATTGATTGATGGATTGATTGATTGAACTTAACACGTATTCATTAGCATAAAGGTCGCCAAGATACGTTTTGTTATCATTCGGAAAAAAGTTGTGCTCTGAACTTTCATTAAATAGTCGGCCACTTTAATGAGCTGGATATTCCTCTTCTGTATATTGTTATAGTCTCGGGTCGCTGAGACTGTCCTTGTCATTAATATTTTCATTTAAAAAAAGTCATGTTGTCGCCACCGTTTGATTCCCTAATTATGTCTTTGGCTGTTATGACGTTTCGGTAAACGTTAATGACATTAAGCGATCATTAACCCTTCACTCTTGTGAATAAACAATTGACGGTACCGAAAAAGACGGGGGCTGTACAATTTACCAGAATGCTCGTGGTCAATATGTTCAATCAACAATACAAAGTCAACTAGACGCACGGCGACTATGGTGTTCCTCAGAGATCGGTTCTTGGACCTCTTCTTTTCACAATGTACACTACACCTTTGGGTGACGTAGTTCGAGAACATATAATGCGCAGTTTTATCTCTATGCTGATGATACGCAAATTTATTTATCCTTTAAACCATCTAATGAATCAATCTCACAAGCAAGAAAGATTATGGAATCGTGGATGTGCCTTAACAAATTACAGCTTAATGACGACAAGACTGAACTCGTCTTGTTTAATTCTCGATTTATGCCAAGACCAAATCTTAATAACCTTTGTTTTATATCCTTTTTCCAGTCTGGTTTACCCCACTGGTTTTCCAAGTTTAATTGCTGCACCCCTTATGAATTTTTAATTATATTTTTCTTTTTTTTTTGACCGTTGGCTTTTATCCGACTAGTTTGGCGTCTCCTAGCAACACCAAGCAACTAAAATTTGCTGTGATAGATCTTGTTTCCTCTCATAAACTGTGCTTACGAAGCTTGGAACTTTTATTACCTAACCGCACCATGGTTTTATCCCGATCAATTTGTATTATCCTTTTCGTGTGGCTAATTTTCAATGGAATCCGATGCACTGAAGAAGTTCGAACGCGGCCTTGTTATTTACGGGAAACGAACTTGTTAGACCTCCTTGTTTTCTTCAAGTACGTCGTTTAAAAAAGAACTTTGCACCATCCCATATATATATATAGGCCCCCCATATATCAAGCGGCCGTACGCAATGGATTAGCTTTATTACGGAGATCTTGTCTGGCGCTGACACTGGTGCTTTTGTCAAATGATGTTCCAAATTAATCCTGGACCAATTCACACATCTTGTTGAACATTTCGTTCAAGCAACGTCATCTTAAATGTGTTTCTCTGAATGCTCAAAGCCTTAAAAGTTTTGTAAAATCGCCGACTGATCATGCGAAGGCGTGTAAACTTGGTCTTTTTCAAAACTTTGTCAGAAACATGGCTGAACGACAGTATTTTAGATTCTGAAATTGTAAGTCATGGCTACTCCATCTACCTAAGGATACACAGCCAAGTAAACGCAAGGTGGAGTTTTACTTGTAATCAAACAGAACCTGGAATCGATTAAACGGAAAGATTTGGGATGTAACACAGATGGTTGCTGTTGAGTTAAGTTAAGTTAAGTTAAGTTTTCTACAGACCACCAAAGAATAACTCATATTCATTGACGAATTTGATACATTTTTATCCAAAGTATCAGGTCTTACCAAACCAAAAACTACTTTTACTTGGGGATTTCAACTTTCCTAACGTTAACTGGTTGGTAAATGTCTCGCTAAAACTGACGAATCCGCTTTTTGTGAACTATTAAGAGATCACTTCCTCCTACAAGTTAACTTCAACGCAACAAGAGTTTCTACTAATTTGACAGCGAATATTCTTGACCCTGTTATTACAAACGATCCTGAATCTATTACCGTATAACGTAGAAGTAAGACAACAACTGCCATTCCCGTCGGATCATTTTCCTGTCACATTTGACTTCATTACACAACTGCCTCGTTTACACAAGAAACCACGCACTGTTTATAACTTCAAAAACGCTGATTTTGTTGCATTAAAGGAAAGCCTTGTACAAGCTATTATTCTACCATTGAAGACACCTATTAATACTGATCATGTAGTTGCTAAGGCTCAAAGGATGCTTGGTCTATTGTATCGGACTTCGAGAGACATTGATGATCACACCGTTAAGCGTTTACTATATTTCACCTGGGTGAGGTCAACACTTGAATATGCTAGTCCAGTATGGTCTCCATACAAGAAACGTAACATGAACAAAATTGAGCAGGTGCAGCGCCGCGCCTCTCGGCTTATTTTAGGTCGTGAAGTAGATTACAAGAACAGGCTTGAACAACTTCAGCTTCTTCCTCTGTACATGCGTAGGGAAATCACAGATCTTGTCTTCCTTTTTAAAATGATTCATGGCTTAGTAGACATGCCACGTGGTTTAATTTCTTGGAGAAGTACGGGTCGTTGTCTGCGTAATATTGATGACTTGACTCTTATAGTACCTTATGCCCGTACAGATGTCTTTAAGTGTTCTTATTTCGTTCGTGTCACTAGGCTCTGGAACTCTCTCCCATACTCTATACGTGGCAGTAACACCTTGTCGTTTTTTAAGAGGCTACTTTCTCAGCATTATTTCAAACTTTTTCCTGTGGCTTTTAATCCATAGTTTTTGCTGTTTTCGTATATAATTTCGTTATGTCTTACTCTTGATTTCATATTAATGTTATATGTTATTTGTATTTGTAAAGGGTGACCAATCCTGAGGGAATCTTGAATTCTGTTTTTGGTTTACCCTAATACATTCAATTTTTAGTTGTAATACTGTAATTGATATGTATTATAAATTCTAATAAATAAATAAATAAAAAAATATTATAGCCACTGGAATCACAAGCTAATAAAAATTATTGAATCCCATATTCCCAAAACCAAGCTAAACTGATCGGTTAATAGAAACCCTAGGATTGGTACCTCTTGTAATTAGAAGAAAATTACATTGTGTAATGCTATAGTTAAGAAATTATGTGAAGGCATTTTCACATCATATCTAAAGAACTAATTACATCTCAATGAATCTGACTGTTCATACATATATGTTGTATAGCACCTTATCAATTCCCTAAATTGACAATATGTGCAGGATATACAACTTTTGAGTTAAAATTAGCTTTTGTAACATTGCACTGTACATATATATATGTAGTATATATATATATATATATATGTAGTATATATATATATGTAGTATATATATATATATATATATATATATATATATATATATATATATATATATATATATATATAAATATATATATATATATATATTATATATATATATATATATATATATATATATATATATATATATATATATATATATATATATATATATATATATATATATATATATATATATATATATATATATATATATATATATATATATATATATATATATATATATATATATATATATATATATATATATATATATGTATATATATATGTATATATAATAGTAAAAATATAGTTAAAACATTCGCGGTCGATGCTTATGGGCAGTTACAACGGCTCGCACATACTTTGTTTGGAAGTTGTAGAAACGGTTCAAACAAATTATTTTAACTCCGAAAAATCTCAATTTGAGCAAGTTAACTTTGATAAAACATTAATGTTTTATTAATCAATGTTTTATCCTGGGTTAAAGATGCCGATTAAATATTAATTTCTTTTGAATTTTCTTCATGAATTATTAATGAATTTTACAAATATATATATATATATATATATATATATATATATATATATATTAATAACCAATGGTGTAAAGTTCACGCGGTGGTAGAGAGCTCTATATGCAATTCTGCATAGAGCTAAAACAGTTAAAACAGTTAAAAAGAGTGATCCATCATGTTAAAATAAATAAAATATTAAAAGTCGGTTCAGAATAAAGTAAAAGTAAAACTAAACTAAAACTACATAGAAAAATAATTGCTCACAACTATAATTAACTGCACTTTATTTGACGTTTGCAACGCATGTTTTGGCTCTCATGCGGACGAGATTTCGAAGCTGTTTTCTGTCAGGGCCAGAAACCTTTCTACCTGCATGAACCTTTCTACGCATGGCAGAGTATATATAGATAAACAATTTTGTAATTTTTTTCTTATAATAGTTGTTAGGCTATATGCAGTATACTGCATATAGTCGAACCTGTATTAACCAGCGATTATTAAGGGGAAAATTTCTATTAAATGGCCACTTGTTAAAGTCACAAAAATATTCTAAATAATTTACTGTATATTGTCCCTCTAATAAACGACCATCTCTATTAAGCGGCTGCGGCTACTATGCGGTATTTTTTGCACAATAGGAGATTTGAAAGAATCAGAAATTAAGTCGTTGGCACAGGCCATTGGGCGTGCTGAGAATCTCCGGGATTTTGCAGTTTCACGAAAATTAAGAACTCCCTCTATTGATTTCCAGGACAAAAATGACGGCGCTTTAAAACTAATTGCACCGCAGCGTCAGATGCAAATGGAGGACCATTCTACTCCAATATAGTTTAGTAGGTATACATGGATTGGACGTGCTGTATTGATTAATAAGGGTTAGACTGTATTATGTGACGTGACGTGAAACTGTTTGGACGTGCACTGCACTGAAGTGCTCCGCAAATTATTTCGTATTTCATTTTTTCCTGTACGATTTTGAACGGGATACTTCTCAAAGTGGTCGGTAAAGTGTTGTTCTATTGGATTCTGAGAAACTCCAAGTATCCTTTTCGCCATGTAAATAATGTTTAGTGAAATACCGGATTGTCTATACCGAGATTTTTAACGTTTGTTTTTCAAGCTCGCGCAAAAACGGTTGGTCTTCACACGCAAGCAAACGAAGCACGCTACGTAAATTTGATCTGTGCGCGTGCGTGAAGTAATTAACTTGGAATAAAACTCATCGAACTGTCAACTGTACTCGCTGTAGACACACGCGCCATGATTTTGATCCGAACAATCCACGTTATCCTTTTTGTTTGTTGGTTCTTCGCGGGATTCGTCAACTGAGGTGTACCGACAATAATTAATAATAATTAATTAATAGTTTTTTGTTCATAGTGGTAATATATGTAGTAGGCTTAGCTTTATCTTTACTTATAATGAAACTGTAATTAGTTTTATAAGTAACATTAAGAATATATTGTTGTAAGAGCATTGAGACTATTGTATAATGCTCCTAATACGTCTTTATTATTATTATTATTATTATTATTATTATTATTATTATTACTATTATTATTATTATTATTACTATTATTACTATTATTATTATTATTATTACTATTACTATTACTATTACTATTACTATTATTATTACTATTACTATTATTATTATTATTATAAAATTACTCGACCTTGTGGAATAATTGTGAAATGGATTTGTATAAGCATTTATATGCCCCGATTTTTGAAATAAACTACAACAATTAATTAAGACATAACTGGTTCAGTTCATAACACTAGTGTATAATATTCAGAGACGTTTATGATGTTTATCTTCTTGTAAGCAGGTTTCCATGATCAAAATGATTCTTAAATAGATGCCTAAAAATATGTTGTGGTTCCTATTTCATGTCCTGAAAAAAGTAGGGTAGGTATAGGTAGGTCGAAAAACTACATTTTTTTGCAATTTATTTTATTTGTTGTTGATATCACAAGTGGCCCAAGCTCGTGCGCCAATTTGTGTTTATGTTAGAATTTATTCGATTTGTCAAAATTAGAGGATATTTTCATATATTATCTGCAGTTTAACGGGTTTGGGGTATAGTGAACAGAATGGTGCCATGTTTCACAAGGAAGAATATTACGACACAATAAACATGTAAGATGAACAACAAGGTTTATAAATGTTTGTTTTGTTGAGTATTCATAGGTATATGTTTGATATAAACAATGTGGCCATAATATATTGAATTAATGTCGCCATGTCGCACTGCAACTGTCCTAAATCTCACCAAACTTACAATGAAAGACACATACATCTTATGGTAGATATAAATACACATTATTTCATTTATATATTGTAACAATAAACTGCAAATAATAGATGAAAATATCCTCTAATTTTGACAAATCGAATAAATTCCAATATAAACACAAATTGGCGCACGAGCTTGGGCTACTGTGTTGGTATCAGTCAGTAATTGTTGTGATGTTAACACAAAAAATTTACCTTTTCTCTATAACAATATAAATGCATGATTGGCCTGTAATACTTAAATTTCATGTCATAAATTTCCTGTTCCAGTATAACAACACCTTTATTTATAATACTTCAATAAGTATATAAATATAAAAATATTGAAGTGTCAAATTCGCATTTTCCATTGGCAACACTGTCGAGCACAAATGTTCTTCTACTGCTGCTCCAATATTACAGACACTTGTTGGGTCTTCCAGTAAATCGTGAAATGTTTTATCATGAGGCATTGAAGCGAAATATATCTTTTGTCTCATATTATTGTGCACACAATGTTCGACAATAAATGTCACAACAAACGCCATATTCACGTCACGTTGTATTGAAGGGGCAACTCGCAACCAGTCACTGACCGCAATGTCGTTCCCAGAATTTTCTCTCAGTTTTCACAATGGCGGCAAACATAATGCGAGCAGAGAAACATGCGAGCAGAGAAGCTCAATCTGACGTGCTAAGGCGAACCTATTTACACAAACAATGGTGATAAATGGCGACGATACATGTATTAAGTCTAAAACAATTTACGGTCGGTAGAAAAAAATAGGGTCGGTCGTGAAACCGGAATCACAACATATTTTTTAGGCCTAGAGTCAAAGCACTGCATATCAACATGGAATAGCGTTAACTAACAGTTAGTGAACCAGTATCTCAGACAATCTTGTTTTCTTTACTCAATAAACTTGTCAATAAATGTTATGTGGGAATATTGGAATGGAGGTCAATGGTACAAAAAGGAGTACCATTTGCACAGATTAATTTTGTAGTAAACAAAACGTGAAAGATAACACTAAATATTCTTAAATATTCTCAATCATTCTTACCGACGTTAATAAAGAGCTATTGTTTTTGCTTGAGCCTTTGAACTTTTTACTTCTCCCTAACAAGCAATCATACATTGGAGATAAATTAGTCTGGTAAACAAATTGTTTAGAGAGAAACTAAAAGAATGATATAGAGGCCACAAAAGATGGAATTATGAAGGGTGAAAGCGAGGATGGAAGGAAAGATTAAAGGAAATAAGACCAGGTGAAAGTAAAGAAGAAAAAAGGGAGAAAACAGGGAAAGGAAAGGAGGAAAAAAGTAAAAGAGGATAGATGGAAAAAAGGAAGAAGGAAAAAGGAATGCAAGAAAAATGGATAGAGCGAAGAGAGGTCAGACGTGAGGAAAGAAGGAATGTTGAAAACGAGGAATGGGGGAAAACAGAAAAAAGGAAAATAGTTAAACAGAAAATGAAAAAAGGGTGAGATTAGATCGGGAGGGGAAGAAAGGAAGCCAAAGGAAATGGCCTGCAGTCTATTAGCTATTTGGACAGTTTGTGTAAGTTTTGCTACCACAGTAGGTATATGTTTGTTGTTGTCTGCATTTCATTAACTCTTAAATGACTCACAATCACAGTACAAAAAGCATGTTCTAGGCTTTAGAATACTACCCCGCTTGGTTATTATTTAACAAAGACAATGGTTGATTGTCTCCTTGATGGTTGCATGCTAAGAAAAAAATTCCCATTTCAAACTGTCAGAATACTTCAAAAGCATCACACTTCATCCAACATATATCTTTTTTTTTATAAAGTGATAGTTGAAGGTATCTCAAAACAAATAATTCAACAGCACAGAAAAACGCTTATCCGTCACCTTCGCAACCAGAAACAGACTTTCGAGCGATAAGCCATTGTAAAATTGATGTCTATCAGTTTAATTACAATTCTAAGTCCTTTTTGTCTTATTTAATTTTCACAGCGTGTAACCTGCAGCTATTGAAAACAAGTTCTCATTAATTCAATCAGACAAAGAAACTTAACACAAATAAAATAAAAAAGGCTGTCATTTGTTAGAACTAGGCATCACTTGAAAAATGTTTTTAAATGAAGTGGACCAGGGGACATAGAACAATTAAAATGGGAACATTCTCTTTCCCCCCAATTTTGTCATAAAAATGTAAGACATTTGAAAGCAGGCTCATAAATTGACATCTGTCAATAAATAATGTGTATAGCAGAATAGTATGTTCTGCAGTATTAATAGATTTTGCAATCAATGATGACACAAAAGCACTCCACTTACAGTCAGGTAAGCTACCCAAAGTAACATCTTGCTGGCTTTGCAGTGGTGGAGGAAGGCTTGGCTATAGAAACAAAAAATATATGATTGTTATATAATGTTGCAACATGGCTACATATTTAGAAACATTATACCCAGTCAAATACACAGTTCTGCATGCTCGTGTGGAATCAAAAGCCACGACTTCCTTTCAAGTAATAACTCCTGCCAGATGTTATCCCAATGAAGTGCCAAGACTTGGGAAACAATCCGAATCTGTTTCGATCAAGCCTAACAGCACTAAGATGTAAGGGAACATTACCACTTGACGAGACATCCTGTTTCAGCAGATTAAAAAATGACATGTCAACTGTGCTGTCCACTGCAAGACCTTGGACTCAGATGTTTGCCTTTGCCATACATGGAAAGCAGATCGTACTAGCTGACAGTACTTAAACTGCCCATTGTTGAAAAGGTGACAACATCAATTAGACCACTAAATGTGTGATTGATGAATGTTCTTGCAGTTTGTGCTGACATGTTCACAAATTGGTGCGCAAACAAAACAACTAATAGTTCTCGAAAACTTAATTTTCTTGATTTCAGAGGGGAATTGAAAACAAATTTGTATTTTTAACAGATGCAGTATGTTTTGTATATTATAAATATTTTGTATGTTTTGCATGGCAATTAAAGTTAGTTTTAAATCTAGATTTGTATATTAGGCAAAGCACCTGCTGCTTGTAGTTAAAAGATGTTCAAACAAACAACAAATAATTGTCAATACATCATTGATGATTTGTGGACTTAAGGTAAAACCAACAATGCATTTGCTTCTGCTTATAAGGGAATACATTATGGGATGCATGGTGGATGGATGAATGGAGGGCAAATAATTCGGGTTCGGGTGGATTTGATTAGTTGGAAGGATTTGGATTGAAGGAAGAATGTGCAAAATTTACAGATACCACAATAATGGTGAACAACTTACAGGTACAGCTGGTGAATCTCCAAAACCTAAAACACCAAGATAACTTAGATTAATTAATTATAGAAAAACTCAGTTATTATAACAACTGAGTAAAATAATTAATCTATATATTATTGATGAAACGGTTTCTCAGACCCAGACAGGAATCCAGCGGAAAAATTTGAATGAATGCAGAGATTATTAAATCTAATCGGAATACCAAGCGTGGCACCTAGGGGGCATCCCCTCCTACAGAACCTCTGAAGGATGTGTTGTCGGAATATTTTTACATCTGTTGGGAAAATTGGATAAAGAGATCATTGATTGGGAGTAAATTTGTGGCATTGCATTTTGTCAAGAAACTAAAGAAACCAAATAAATTGAAAAGGTAATTGACAAAATAGTGCATAAATCAAGCTGGTAATTAATACAATGGTTAGGGATATCAAAACACCAACTTTGAATTTCTTTAAAATCTAATGAGAAATTGCTAGGAGGGGGAGGGATAGGGATGGTAATAAGTAAACGCCAAGAGCTCACAAACATTTCACACAAGCAATAACAATGACATGTAGTTTCCTGCATGTGTGAATGTGATTTTAATATATTTTCTTGCGCTGCACACTCTGACACCATGTGTTGTACATAGGTTGCTTATACGGTGTAGGTTGCACTTGTACCAACCTAGATATTCTTCCTGGTTCCCAAGCAATCTCTGACATCATCACTTAGTCCCCCACTTTCCAGGGCTGGCAATGCCACTGATACTGAGCGACTTTTATGGTCACACCCTTTTTTGGACCCTTTTTGTACACCCCACTAACTTAGAAAATGTTAACCCCAGCTCAATATCTAGCTATGCCACTATAGCGCAGGTGATCGTACCAGTATGCTCTGACCATTCAGCTACTGAATTCAATATAATAAAATTTGTTCTGCTACAGTATATGCTGATATTCCATAGTGGTAGGCTACTGATTGACTAGGTAAAAATCATAAAAATAACTGTTATATGGGCAAGCCCTTATCAATTTAAATGCAACACTGGTCATTCCATGTGAAATCATCAAGAAAAAATCGGAAATGACACCCAACCATCACCAATACTGACCAAAGTTGCACCAAGTGAAGGTATTAGTGAGATATGGACTCTCTCCAAATTTTTTTCCAATATCGCTTTTCGTTCTCGAGTTATCGGATAGTCAATTTTTAGCCAAAATCATGCTTATTTCAAAGGAATCCGCCATTTTAAATTGTATGTTAACACGAATGCTTGGTATTTTGTCTGCTATTTTGTGTCGTATTTAATCAAATGGGAATGAAAATTTGCATCTTCCCATTTCAAAACATGGCAAATTAGAATATAAGGTTAAAATATAAGGTTAAAAATACTGATTTCCAAAACTGGAATGAAGTATCAAAATACATCTTAATAATTTTTCATGTCGACCATGATGCACCAAAACCATTTTTGGTGTGTTAATTCTATATCTAATAAAGATTACATTGACCAAGTTCTGACTTGGTGTCTTCTCTACTTACAGAGCAACAGGCAAACAAAGTTATCAGAAAATTCTAATGTTAAATTTGCAAATAATTACTGTATATTGTGAAATTCTATAAAAACTATTGTAAAAAGTGTATTTCCATATTATGCAAGAAACAAGGCACAGTACTGTACATAAATTAACCCATTAATTGCCAACACTTTCCCCTTGACGAGTAAATTCGTCTGGCGTTAGACAGAGTAAAATAACAAAGTAGGGCGCAGTGCCACTTAAAGGGTTAATGTCCCCACTGTACGTTAACGTCCCTCTATTTCTTCATCTTGATCTCAGGACAGTTTGGACAACGGTGAATCATGCACTCTTTTTAGAGTCCCGGTTGCAAACCATCATGTCCATGAGTGCATGGTGATTCTTGTCAAGGATCACTGCACCAAGCATCAAAACAACATTTTGGTGAAATGGTACAAACACAAACTGAGTGAGTACCTGAGCATCCAACCAAAACACACCATTTTGGTCTAAGACTGCAAAACTTTGAGAACCCAACTTTTAAATCTGGATGATTCTGTTTGCATGCAGCGTACAGTTTCTTTAGGTCACATAGAAGTAACCTCTTTTGCATGTGAACGTTTCTTGATACACTGACAAAATCCTTTTTGCCAGGCATTTGCCTGCTGTATACTCATCATCACAATAGATGTCAATTACACTATTCTTTGTTTCTTCTGATAACTCTTCATTCATATGAGTTCCAATGGAGCACTTCTCTAATTCTTCTGATGAAGACATTTTAAATTGGCAAACTACAGAAGTTATATGTATTTGTTTATAAACTTTCAGCTTGAAGAACCTTGGGGTATACTTCATGTATGGAACAGGGTCCGAATTAACGCTCCAAACAGCTTCGCATTTTTCTTTAGTGTCACAATGTAGCGTAGAGTTTTACAACGTAGCGTAACGCCTTAAAACGTAGCGTAACGTCTTTCCACGTAGCGTAACCACTTACAACGTAGCATAACATCTTTCCACGTAGCGTAACGTCTTACAACTTTACGTAACCTCGTACAACGTTGCGTAGCGTCTTACAACGTTGCGTAGCGTCTTACAACTGAGCGTAACGTTTCACAAAGTAGCGTAACGCCTTAAAACGTAGCGTAACGTCTTACAACGTAGCGTAACGCCTTAAAACGTAGCGTAACGTCTTACAACGTAGCCTAACGTCTTACAACATAGCCTAACGTCTTACAACGTAGTGTAAAATCATTAAGTCCTATAATTGACGTTTACATCACTTGCGTTGCGTCCACAGTAAACTTGGTTGCTTAAATCAGCTTCGCAATTCTCAGAAAAATCACTTCGCAGATTTTCAAAATTTCAAAATCGCTTCGCAATTTGCGATTTGCGAAGCGCTAATTCGGACCTTGTGGAAGGTATTTTGTCCTGTGACATGTCCAATTTACTTCAGTCACAAATGAAGTACCTTAAGTACCAATCCAAATTACCTGTAACAAGTTACCATGCTGCTGTCGGTTTACCATGGTGGATCTTGAAAGGAACCTGGTTAGATTATTATTGCTTGAAAACACTATAGGTGGTTCCAAAAACAGTATTTTTGTTCTAAGTAAGGTATAACATGACACTAAAAGGAGTTTTTCAAGCACCATATCCTGACAAAATAAATTAATAATATCGCTTAACTATCTTTTTTGTCAAATTTACCATCATTTGAGACAAACTTTTATAATATCTTCATTGGTCCATTCCTCCGCAAATAGAGGAGACACCAAGTCAGAACTTGGTCAATGTAATCTTTATGAAATATAGAATTAACACACCAAACATGGTTTTGGTGCATCATGGTCAACATGAAAAATTATTAAGATGTAATGTGATACTTTATTCCAGTTTCGGAAATCAGTATTTTTAATGCTTGTTTTTAAACCAGGAATATGACCTTTTCTATTATAGTAATGATGATTTTAACCTTATATTCTAATTTGCCATGTTTTGAAATGGGAAGATGCAAATTTTCATGCCCATTTGATTAAACGACACAAAACAGCACACAAAATACCAAGCATTCGTGTTAACATGCACTTTAAAATGGCGGATTCCTTTGAAATAAGCATCATTTTGGCTAAAAATGGACTATCCGATAACTCGAGAACGAAAAGAGATATTGGAAAACAAATTGGAGGGCGTCCATTCTCACTAATACCTTCACTTGGTGCAACTTTGGTCACAATTGGTGATGGTTGGGTGTCATGCTCTTGTTGAATTCATATGGAATGACGAAAAATGACATAAAATATAATTATTTCTAGTTGTTTCAGAGAAGGGATACATTCAAACTCCCTGATTTGCTATTGCTATTGCTACCAATTGTTTGTAATACTGTATTTCCATATGTTATTTTGCAGATGTCAAATTTAGCTCAATGCTTTGCCTGCAACAGCTTGATGATTCAAGCAAATAGGATCATAAATGGGATTACAATAATTGACACTAAACTGTTGTGCTATCCCTGCCGTATCTTGCTTTCCTTATTGCACGTGTATATCTTATTTAGTTCAAAGTTTAATAAATAAAAAGAATGACCTCCCACAAACCCCTCCCCCAACCAGCTAATTGAAAATGAAAATCCACATAGGCTTTAGAAAATATGTTATGTTCTATGATGTATAAACGCTGAGTTACCAGCTGAAAATTGACTGAAATATTAAGTGGTAAACATTGAATAATTTGAATTAATGTTGACAGTGTTTTGGGACACAAAAAGCTGAAATGCAAAACGCCACCTGTCAATTGCATTAACATACAAAACAGTTGTATCACCTGCCTTGTGAAAAAATAGAATTATTGAAAAAAACAACATATGTGAGGCAACCTTCCTTTCAATGGCTTGAAACCTCCAAAAAACAGCTGCATTTTTTTCATTAAACATTTAAGAAAGAACCTGTTTCATATTTATCAGCGTTGTAGTGCAGTGTACTTGGCTATATGTAAAATTGTTCATAAATAATAGACAAAGGCAACCGGGTCAAAAAATATAGAATAGAATATAGAAGAAAAATATGTAAAATAATCTATCCAGTACAAAAAAACACAATCATTGCTTTAGTTAAAGAAACCCCAAATAAGTTAAAGACGTACAATACGAGCGAGAATTAAGATTATATCAAAAGACAAAATTAACGATTCCTATAATTTAAATCTCTTTACTTTTTAAATTTCTTCAGTTTTATTTTGATGGCGTTCTAAATTTTCACACATATTTTGAAACTTTTAAAAGTTCGTTTGATTCCGAAATGCGACTGTTCCTACGAAGGATGGACGCTTCAAAAATTAATAAGAGAAGTGTTGTTGGTTTTTCTAATGCAGTCTTTTCTTCTCCTTATGCAAATTAGACGAGTAATTTACATAAGCTTGGGCGCTTCGTCACCCACAACGAGGAAAGGAGAAAAAACTCTGACATTCATTAAAAAAAACAAGTCCATTCACCAAAGCCAAAAACCGATGTATGATTTCATTAATATCTTACCATGCACAACCAAACGAACTCGTTCACCTGTCGTGAAATGGGCCAGACACTTGTTGGCTATCGATAAATATTTCGAGCAGATGTTATTTTTTCATAAATATTTTAGCACTTTGATAAACCTTCGCGGCTGCGTCTGTCCAATTTTGAACTTTATATCTCAAAACATAAACTTCTTCCCACGGTTAAAAATGCCGCTGAAGCGAACTAGATTTCCCTGGTGGTAACACCGTTGTATTTTTTGGTCGTTTGTTCGACTGAAAGAAACGAATTAGCAGGAAGATGTCCTGTTTTGAACGGGATGAACAGCCGGACTATCGAAGCAGACCAGATCAAAAAATCCATGCGCCATCTGTTTCGGCGAACACAGCTGATAGCACAGTGAAAACAGGTTGCCCCAAAAAAATGATTGCCTATTGGCAAAGACATTACTTAAATAAAATGACCAACACAATCCAAGCTTCACAGACCGCTCTTTGATTCACTTGCTGATTAAACAAGGAGGCAAAGGGGCGCTGAGTAGGGCACTGAGTGCAGTCATTTGTGACCAAATAGCCTGACCAGTGACCTAGAATTCTCAGTTCTGTACGATATTATTTTAAAAATAGGAGAATAACTTTATGTAGCATAAGATGTTTAATGCGTTTTCTCCAGGCTTCGATCGAAAGTTTACGGAAAGACGTCGTTGTCATGGGTCGTGGCGAATAATAATGTGTGCGAAGAGACAAAGAAGAAGGGGATGAATCTCTCACTGAAATGGCGTCACGTCCTGCGACGATCGCCGCACGTATGGCTCTTACACTCCGAGAAATGAACGGACGAAAAATTACATCCAACGACTGACCGCGAACTCTATACTATAAGGTAACTTCACGCCCAACCAAAACACATTAATAGCTATAGTCAAAAGCTTGGCGTAAGCCATTTTGTAGGCCTTATTTATATTTACAAACGCCCCATATTTTTGCCTTGGGAAAACCTCGAAAACGTCAGGAAACCGTGAGATAACCGTATCGAAATTGCTTGAGGCGTGAGCCTAAATTGCATTGTACAAAGGTTGACTGAAATGCAGAGTGCCGACTTCTTTGTGTTATTCAAGCAGTTTCCAGCATATGTTTATCACAGGAGAATAAGACTAAACATTTCGTTGGTTTGGTACATCGTTGAAGAAATACTGACCTGCGCTACCGATGGACGTAGAATTTGTGAAAGGATAGGAACTCTTGCGCGTGAGGACATAGTCGGGATCGTCTTCGAGAGGATCTAACTGTCCATGACTATCCGAGTTGAAGCCCTAAAACAACCAGGAAAGAAAGCATTTAAATTTGTATTTCGAACCTTTCAACAAACCAAGGAGAAAAGCGTTCTGGTTGTCAAGGGGTTCCCACGGCCAGACGTTGAAAGAACGAATTACTTCGAAGTTTCAATTTCAGAACTGAAGAAGCACTAACGTACTAAAATTTAGTATTCCCCATGCGTGTTTATCTGCGAGACTACTTGACTATTTATTATCGTATGCCAAAACGTGCCGAGTGGAACGAAGCGCATAATTTAAAGTAAAACAACAGAAGAATTTTTAATACTCGAAATATTGCAAGATTTAGACCGTATATCGATAGCGATCGAACAAGAATAGAGACAGTATACATACTCGCTGCTCGAATCCACCGACGGGAGTCAACGTCGGGCTTCCTCGCCACGTGCTGCTATCTTCCAAGTTTGCTATATATAAAACAATTGAATGAAATTAAAGCCGGTTAATGCTAGCCTCGTTCAATATTCTTACAATATTTCTCTCTTTCTCCGCTTGAGAAAAAAACTTACACAAAACCTTCGAACTCGATAGCCAGGTCTTCCCAAGGGATCCGAAAAAATCCATGCCGAGGTGCATACAAGCGCGACAGGTACGCGACCGGTGGAGAGAGCTTTAAAAAGCTGGCGAGAATATAAACAAAAAGAAATGCAAAACATCAGTACCTGTGCGACTCGTCGTTTGCAGCGGACTCGGCAGCCCGTTCTCCGAACCAATGCTGCTCAATTTCGGCCCATGAGGCTGCGTGAACATCTACATGAAAGAAAAGAGGGTAAAAAAGTGTTGAGGAAATCGCCGGCTCACGCGAATCGGGTTTGTATATTTCCCGAAGTTTCGCCTGATTGAACATGCTCTCAAGACGGAGCTGCAACACATAATTTTTTGTGATTGTCGAATTTCAGTAGGCCAGTTTTGGTCGATGGGAATTAAGGGAGTGACAATGTGGGAATACGAACCGCGCTGAAGTCAAGTAAGTCGCTGAGTTCTTTGTCGTTACTGAGGCCGTTCATTTTGGTCGTCTGAAAAATCGTCGCCAAGTCCCTGTCAGGTAAGATCGAGAGAGGAAATCGTTAGTGAAGAGGAGATGATGTGATTACCACACTGCCGTGGCCTCGGACCCCGGAAAACTCCGCGGCCATCAAATCGTTTCTGGTTCTTTAACAAACACGATAGAAAAGTTGGGAAAACAAAAGATGGCAGAACGAAAGGGCTTTTTTGTACACCAACCCGATGCTGTCTCGATCCCATGCCCCTAACCATTCTGCAGGGCGATCAGTCTTGGCCATCGCTTCGGGGTTCAAATTCCTTGCTCTTCGTCGCTTTTCTCGCCTACGTGTGAAACCGTCGCTTTTCCGCTCGCAATTCTTTTCCTATTTTCTCCAAATTAATTGAACGCGTGTCCGACTCATTGCACTGTCATTCTATCAAGCCTGGAGTACTCTCTAGGGAGTTGGTGGCTTCGGTGAGATCATTCATGCGACCCCCGAAGCGAATATTTACACTCGGCGAACAAGCGAAGTTATTGTGCGTTGACGTGTCGCGGCGAGTCGGGCCAATCAGCGAGCGTGGTACTGATGATGGCCGTGTTCTGATTGGCCAAACACCGCGTTGTATTTCTTGAATCATGTGGAAATTTGAATAACCTTGAACAATGCTTCATGAATGAACCGCGTTGGAAGGTCTCGCCCATTGGCTGCTTTTTATCCACAAAAACAATGATTCATGTGGATTTAAATCGCTTTTGTCTCTCCCTATGAGCATCCATGAACCAGTTAGTGGACTGTTGGAAACGTGCCATAAATTCGCCCGACACAATTGTGACAAAATTCCACACATTCGATTTTTCCGCCGCGACCTGCTTCCCAGTTCGCTACAACGACGTAATTTCAGCCGAAAACCTAATTTCTGTCTTCTCCGGACGCGACGTGTCTTTTCACATCAATAATTATCGTTAAATATTTTCAGAATCATTTAAACTTCTAGCCATTGGTCAGTGAAAGGCAGTCACATTGTGACAATGCCCATTGCTGCCTGGCCGTAGTGTCTACAGCAAGGCAAACAATATTTCAGAATATTATCTTCAGGCAGGGTAACCTGAAGATCAATTAATTAAGTAAATTAACAAGATAAGTTCATTCTATATAGTAAAAATATTCTAGACTGGTTGATATAAGTGTATAGCGGAAGTAATTGTTGACACGGGAAGGTTTGTATACGCACCGGCCTTATATTCTGAAAATGAAGGCTTGCTACTGATGCATGCCTTTGTCTGAAGAAAAGAACATATTTGACCATTTGGCGACAAAATTTTCAAATGTTTCATGGACGTATAGTAGGCCTAGGATATCTAACTTGGTCTAACTTTCGAGAGAAGGCCCTTCGTCAGTGAGTGATGCGTAAAGTGAAATGAAAACTGAGTGAAACTTTTATACGTAAAATCATCATGTGGCAGAATATCTCCAAACCAAATTTCGTTAGGCATTCTATACACACTATCTCGGCAGTGCACTTTTAGAGTAAGGGGCCGTCGACAAATAGATTTCATCCCTCAATCGCGGATTTGTTCTGCGATGGGGGAGGGGTTAGCCTTGAATCCGCGATTAAAATGAAAACCGGACGCAATCTGACTTTAGTGTTTGTGTAGTAGATGTTCCACAGTATTTACTTACCAAAACAACGAATTTATTACTGAGCAAGTGACTGCAAGGAAGCAAGAAGAACACAACTCATGAGTGTCAGACATCAACTGGTCCGCGATGGGGAAGGGGGTCAACAACATCGCGGAACAATTCCGCGATTGACGGACGAAATTAATCTATTTGTCGACGGCCCCTAACGTATTCTATTTCTATTTCTACACTGCGTATATACGCAGCGCAATACTTATAATATCCATCGCAAAATGTTTGTGGAACACCGCGTAAATAATTATTCAATGCAAGTCTTTCGACTGTTACCAAACACCTAATATTATTATATGTTATACAGTAAACACCCGCTATGAAGAACCTACATTTTTCCAAACCAGCCTGGGATAGGTTCTTATATATTTGATATCTAACAAAAAATCAGGGTGTTAGGTTCTTATAAATTAGGTTCTTATAAATATACTGTAGTACTTTATCTATTTAATGGTTTGTTTAATCCTTATAAGAAAACAGTAAGCATCTGCAAACTGAACAGGCTATAATTTATTGTGATCTGAAATACTGGATGTACCGAACTAGAATTATGAGATCTACGTCAACATGTAAATGCATTGTACATTATTGTATAAAAGATAAGGAACTGCAACCAGATGTTGGTGTCATCCTCATTTGGGACTTTGCTACAGTGGAATTATAAATTGATTTTGTGACATAAGAACCTATTTCAAATATCAGGCTCAAACAGGTTCTTATTGAGAGGGGCACAAAATCCCTAATTTCAGCCTGAGGTTCTTATAGGTGGAAGGTTCTTCATAGCGGGTGTTTACTGTATCACCATACTAATATTTAAAAGAAAGAAGAATATGCTTTCCACGCACAAGAATCGATGTTTCACCCAAAAAGATCTCAGGCACAGTTGAGACGCAGAACTATTCATGAGCCGAACCTAATGATAAGAATAAATAAGAAAGCTGATAAGTTTTCAAAATAACTCGATATACAATAGTCACACGCTTGACAATTAATGCTGCAAATTGGGTCACGAAAATGGGCTCACTTTTTGGCTGGAGTTGTATGGAGTTAGGTCGGGGACAAAATTAGGTATTCATGTCGTCGGGCCGATACATTACGTCGCAGCTCGTTCAAGTCTTCAGGTCGACTGTCAATTCGTTGAGTCGTTTCATCTCGTCAAATCGGTTCATCTCGTCGAGTCGTTTCATCTCGTCGAGTCGTTTCATCTCGTCGAGTCGTTTCATCTCGTCGAGTCGTTTCATCTCGTCGCGGGAGTTATATCGTCGTGTTGGCGCCATCGAACATTCTGGGCAGCGACTTTCGCTTCTCGCCCCAAGCCCCTCAATCCCCTGCAGCTTTTCTCCATGCTTTTTTAGCTTATGGGCGAACTGCGAAGCCATCATGGCGGAGCAGCTCAAGCACGTGGTGTCTGTATTAAAACAAGCACTTAACCAAATTGAAAATTCAGCTGAGAGTTTTCGCATCACCCAAGTATCTTCTCAAGGGCAACAAAACGTTTCCGATGAGTGCCTTCGACATCTCATGAAGGTCCAAGACAACAAAACGTTTTGGATGCCATTCAGCGTGATTTCAAGTAAATATCTGTTAATAATATTACAATACAGTAAAAACCCGTATAAAAGAACCACTATTTTTGACGTCAGGCTGAAGTGGTTCTTATATAATGGGTACTTAGTGAAAAATCAGGCCGAGTTGGTTCTTAACTGGTTCTTATTTGTTGTCAAAAACAATTGTTCCTGGTTTTGTATTTTAAATGATTTGTTTCCAAGATTACAGTATTTATGTTGTTTATTCCTACTGTAATAATATACATTGTATTCTAATCAATATACAGTATTACACTAATAATTGCTATTTAAAAGTCTCCAATTTGATAAAATGTATCCTCGTTGAGTACTAAACAACAGATTATGTTTTTGCATTTGGAATAATATTAAATTATGTATATACCTGCCCTGAAGTGCCACTACGATCAAATTTTTACCTATCGATATTTTTACGTATTTATAAAGCAGAGCTGCTAAATATTACTTGGTCGAAACCGTTTTGCGATTTGACGATGGCAAGTATTATTTTTCTTACTCCGAATCTGGAGTTATGTCCGCCATTAATCGTTCATGTTCTTGACTAGCGTGACGAAATGACGTCAGATTCTCAACGCGAAGACTCCACGTGGCTAATTCTTCAAGTAAATCAAGGTCGTTTTTTCAAATTATTCGTCTGAAAGGCTGGACATTTCATCTACTTCTCGAAAAAAACAAGAAAACAAATAACCTCGACCGAAATTCAGGCGTAGCATTGAGAATATGACGTCACAAACAATATTATCTTTTGAAATTGCGGGCTCACTTGGAACACGTTTTTAGTAATGGTGGCCTAAATAATAGTGATTTCAGAGCTCAAAATACTTACTTCAAAATACCATTTTTTTAGTTTTTTTTACATCGATGATCACTTTCGACCCTGAAATACTATTCTATGCTAAAGAAAATCTAAAAGACGGGGGTGAATTTTCATCGTAGTGGCACTTTAAGAACCAGTCTCATTTGTCAGCCTGATGTGGTTCTTGTATTTTGGGTGCTTAATTGCCTAAATTTCATGCTGATGGTTCTTAATCTACTGGTTCTTTTATGCGGATTTTTCCTGTATCTATGAAGTTAATAATTGTTACGTAAAGATACGTTCGTAAATTTATGTTTTAATGTTTTATATGTCCAATATTTAATATTACTGTTCAATACTTTGTTTCAAAACCTTGCGAATTGAGAGAATATATTCGGATATTTTATATTTTATTGTTTTACAAGTTGTGTTTGGTGATGGTGTAACTACAACCTCGTTCCCAGGGCATTTTGCATCCACGGTGGAAGGTCGGCGAAAATGGCCCTGGGATCGCCTGGTCCATTCTTTAATGCGATTGGCTTGTCATACAACTCAATTAATTCAGCCGAGTGTAATTTATTCATCTAAATCTGAATGCTGTTTTCAAATTTTACAGCAAATTAGAAGTGATAGCTTTCGCTAAATGAATATGCTTCTTCATATATTTTGTAAGAGATAACCATAGATGTATGGTGGATTATTAAGCTTGTTAGCTACATTTATGGCTACGAATGCTGATATGAACAACTCTGAAGAGCATTGAATATTTCTCAATTATTCAGGTCGACAAAATAAACAAAGGAAATGGAACAAAGACCACAACAATTATCATATCTAAACACCCAGAAATTCTGGGTGTCATATGACCAGCCGATCCCAGGGCCATTTTCGCCGACCTTCCACCGTGGAGGCAAAATGCCCTGGGGACGAGGTTGGGTGTAACTACACTATTCAGTAATATATTGGGTTGTTGCAGAAAATATCCACAATTCCCAGATAGATGGGATTGCCTAATAGGTCATCCCCCTCTTTGGACAATTAATGTCCTCAATTAACACCCCCTTCCTAGAACAAGTAATGCATAGTTAATCTGTAATTATACCCCTCTCAGAAGTTAATTATATACACCCTCTGGACAGCACAAATTGCTCTATGACAGCGGATCATCTCCAGATCTTTTCAGGAATGACCCATTGCGAGAATGGGAGGGCAATGGGCACAAATACTTGTACAGTGTACATGCTATACAACTTGTTACCACTAGTGAATGCACAAGTTGATAATGTGAGCTTTAAACATCATTAACCCCCCCCCCCCCCCCCCCCCCCCCCTCCAGCAGTTTCTTCTCAGATTTGGAAGAATTGCAAAATTGATCTTGTATAGAATTGGGCTAGTTGATTTGTTATAATAGGGCTTATGTGGGTTTACCACTGATCTCTAAATAAAGACTGGATCGAGCAACTATTGTTCAGAAAATGAAGCCGGAAGTCCGCCATTGCTAAGGGACCAACTGAGAATCCTATGAGGTTTTTTGATGGTTTATGTGCTCTTACCATCGACAAAATAAAATAATTTTACTATAGAGGACCAGAAAACATTTTTCAAATTACTGGGTAAAACGATTCATCGCCTACCTACAGATTTACTGCGACTTTGGTCCCTTAGCAATGGCCGCCGTTGGCTCTAATTATCCAGTGAGAGAAGCCTAATATGAGACGTCAAATTAGGTTGAAGATTTTATGCATTTAATGTTAACAAAGAAACTATATTGGCCAGACACTAAACCTATTTCGCGAGCGTCACAGTTTGATTTGCTTGCAAACTCGGAGCTTCTAATGACCTCTCGTTAATTTACATTATGCAAACATATGCAGGCTTCAAAATCAGCTCATCAGATACAATAGAAAGCTCAATCCAGTCTTTATTTAGAGATCAGTGGGGTTTACACCACACCATTGTTATCGCCATCAAGCCTCGCTTCCATGGTCTCTTAACACCAAAATGAGGCTTGGTGGTGATAACAATAGCGTGACTTAAACCTGCATAAGGTGTATGGCATTAGAGAATAAAGAAAATAGCAATTTTCCATTTTAAGGGTATATGAACCGAAAATTGAGATGAATTGTTTATTGATTTATTAGAAAGAACTCGTAAAATGACAAAGAATGACTTGTGACAGTTCTTTCATATCTTATCTCGTTCTCGAGTTATTCAAGGTTGTATATTATGACCTATGACGTCACAAGTTGTACCCACCATTATGACCAATCTGAAAATGAAGCATATTTTCAAAACAATTAAATAAAATTGCTTGAAACTTTGCACAAGTATACAGTTCACTAAAGTTAATATGCCCGTTTCAACTTTATCGTTACCATAGTAACAGATTAGTTCCCAGGCTCCGTTCATCCTTTAAAACATTTCTTTATTTTCTGGCATTTATAAAACAATTTTTGACTGTAGTCTAGTGAAGTATATTTTCAATAGCATTGCCAACAAAACAGGGCAACTTCAAATAATAATTTTTGCAGGGCGTGCTAGAAAATAGAATTATTTTATTCAGGTAGAAAGGAGTCTGGTAACTAATCTGTTACAATGGCAACGATAAAGTTGACATGGGGATATTCAATTTAGTGAACTGTATACTTGTGCAAAGTTTCAAGCAATTTTATTCAATAGTTTTGAAGATATGCATGCTTCATTTGCAGATTGGTCATAATGGTGGGTACAACTTGTGACGTCATAGGTCATATTACGCAACCTTCAATAACTCAAGAACGTGATAAGATATGAAAGAACTGCAAAAAGCCATTCTTTATCGTTTTAGGAGTTCTCTCAAATAAATCAATAAAAAAGTCATCTCAATTTTCGTTTCATATGCCCTTTAAGTTACATAAATGTGCCCTGTTGTTATTTTTTAAAGCTTTTAATGGTCTTGTTTATCGTAGACAAGATGCGCTTCCAGCAGTAAAATTACCTGTACGGCAAACTAGAGCAGCCAGCAACCCAAGTGTGATAAGTTTTGTTCCTCGTCAATGTAGAACAGTAACTTATCAACGATCCTTCATTGTCAGAGTAACTAGAACTTGGAACGCATTACCGGACTTTCTAAGATTAAAAACACTCAAATTTAGTTCATTTAAGAAAACCCTACTTGAATACTATTATGACGCGCTTTACTCCATCTATAACCAGGACGACCCACGTACGTGGAAATCCATTTGCCTAAAATGTAACTTGGCACGTCGCCTCGAGAAATCCCTCACTTGTTGTTGTTGATTATTGCTACAGATTTTTCTTTTCACCTTAGTATTTATGTAAATATAACCTCAATTTTTTTTTTAATTGTACACGGGGCCACAGTAATTGGCGTACTGTAAGCTGTAGTGGTATCCCTGCCAGACTTATATTTTATATGTTAATTTACTAAATATGGCGAATCGAAATAATAATAATAACACTAGCTAGTTACACTGTTACTGTAGGCTACCTTTCATTCCTGGTGGTAATTATGTGCCTCTGTAATTTATTGATTTTTAACAGGGATTGTCAATTACATATATTGTCTATTTTATCTTAGTCGATCATTTTCCAGTCTGCATGGTGGGGGCCGGAGAATGTCACTGACTAATCCTAGACCAAGCAAGAAACAAAAAACTATTGTTATTCATACAAGAAACTCCTGGACCCACGATTTTTGTTTATTAGCTGATAACACTTCCAGTGTTACACCATCCTTAAATCAGCTTGCTAAGCTAAAAGATGCTGGTCTTGGTCGGAAAAGAATTGTCTTTCCAGATAAAAAATCAACCTTTATCAAGTTAAAGTCAGTCCTGAATATCCAAAGTTAAAATCTCAAGATGGCGCATTTGAGCTGATGCGAGCTCAAGGTGGTGGATACTCAAGATCAGTTATTCTCATCCCAATGCCTGCTGATGGATACAGTGTGCCATACATAAAGGAAATGATCAGTGGTAGTACACTGATATACATTAGACCGATGAAAAGTTCACTGTCTATTGAGAAGGTTGACTATGTATCTACCAGTTCTTCTCCATCTACCACATGTGCCAGATGTGATAAACAGGTGGCGATTTTAAATCTGCGTCAACATTCTGTCGACTGCAAGCCTATTAGCATTGAAATTGATGCCACTGACTCTTTTAGTGATGAATAATTAATTGAAAGTCAAGAGGGAGCTTCTGATATTCACACCAGATCAAATAAAGCTGCCAATTCAAGCCAAACCTGGTCATCTCAGCTAAAGTTTGCATTTCCTGATGCCACTGATGGGGAACTTGAGGATATTACATCATGTGCTATGTCAATTGATGAAGCTGCCTGTTTTCTATTAGACAAGCAGTTTTCTGATGTTGAAGGTGATGCAAGTCTCGAAGATCTAGTTGACCAATTGGCAAAGAAAATTGAAGGTGATCGTGAGATACTATGGATTGACATCATTAAGTTCTACAAGAAATCACTTATGAAGCCTGATGCACTTCAAAGGGAAATGTCTGTATCTTTCGTCAATGAAGAAGGATTGGATGGAGGTGCTTTGAAGGTAGAGTTCTTCTTGCTAGCATTGAAATAAATCAAGAACAGACTATTTGAAGGGACTGAACCTAATATGGTTCCAGTTAAAGATGCAACAAAGGGAATATTATTTCAGATTGCTGGAATGATAATCATGAGTCATGCAGTGTGCCAGAAATGTGCAATTGGTTTCCCAATTTTAGCACCACATATTTCTGCATATATTATTGGTCAACCTGACGAGATTTCACCACTAATGAAGAAAGAGTATATCCCATTGGATGCTTCTACATCTCTACTGCATGACCTTCTCACTGGCCTTGACTTGTGCAAGAATGGTGCATATATTCTGGCGCTGTTGGAGGGAAATAAGAAGAGTGATGCCTTTTGGCAACTAATAAACTCTTCACGCTGGCCCAAGGAGAAGCTTGTATAGATATCACCACTAACGAATTTCTGTGTCGGGTGTACAATCATAGTCAATCGAGATATGGGCTGGAAACTCGGCAAACTTCAAAGCGACTATAATGAGCTACGTTTTGATGTTGAACCGTACCTTACATCGTGTACATCCTTTGTTTTAGGTTTATTAATATTTAAACAACACGGTTCAGCGATTAAACCCAAACGATTCTATTGGATGATTGCTTCATTATACTAAAATACAACAGGTTCAGTGACCGTGCACAACATTGCATAAAGACGAACAAAAAGATAGAACATAAGACTTTAGCTGAGTTTCCAGACCATTCATGGTACAATGAATTACTGAGATCACGAAAAAATGAAATTGGTGAATTCAAAGAGGGGCTGAAGTCTCTGGGCTTTCTTGATCTGCTGTTGAAGAATACAGAAAAGTGCAAAGCTTTGCTTTGTGCTACTGAGCATGCATGACCATTCACCCTTAACATACTTCCTCAAAACTTTGCTGAAAATCAGTCACATGAATGGTTCTGAGATTATATTAGCGAGAGGATGAAGAATTTCCTGGAGACAGCCGGTTGCGATCATGCACTTCTCCAGTTTTGAAGGATTAGACAGCATGAGCCATGCAACGTCTACGTTTTCCACGCCTTGATCTCCCCTGACTCGTTGAGGCAAACTGAATTTCTCAACAGCTTTCATAAATAGATTAAATACTGTGTTTGCTTTATTTTTGGTACTTGCTTTAAGAAACATCACCATTTGGGAGTAACCATCGACGCAACCATGAATTACAAAGCCCCATCTTATATATATAAGCTTATGATTACCGTCGAGGTGCCAAAGGTATCACTGTCCAATGCTTTTGTGCCATCTAGCCTGAAGATTGCTCTTCTACACCCTAGTTTGAAGAAACCGTCACTTGATCATGAAGAACATCTGAAATTTATTTCAAAAGTGATTGAGAAGGTTGTCGCTACCCAAGTGAATGCATATACCAATGAGAACAATATGGGCGAGGCACTTCAATCTGCCTATAAAGAACATCACAGCACTGAAACCGCACTGATAAAAGTACACAACGATGTTCTACGTGCTTTGGATGGACAAAAATCTGTAATATTACTTCTCCTGGACTTGTCAGCGGCTTTTGACACCGTTGACCATAACATCCTGCTTGATCGACTCCACCGAAGATTTGGCATAACTGGTTCTCCTCATATCTATCGGAGAGGAAACAATTTGTCAGTGTAAACGGAGGCATATCTTCTCATCATGACCTGCCTTTTGGACTCCCTCAAGGATCCATTTTGGGCCCCATGCTGTTTCTTATATGTACACAGCTCCGCTTGCCGATGTCATACGCGAACATGACATGAGATTCCATCTGTACGCAGACGACACACAGATATATCTGTCGTTTGAGTCATCATCTGCTGAACTAGCGAAATCGAGAATCGAAGCCTGTGTAAGCGATATCGATAGATGGATGTCCAAAAATATGCTAAAATTGAATAGGAGCAAAACCGAGCTTTTGATATTAAATGCGAAGCACCGCCCGACGACTCTGTTTCAATCTGTGACATTAATATTAACCCCTCAAGAACTGTCAAGAACATTGGAACTATTTTTGATTCGTCTCTATCTGATGGAAGATCATATCAAGGCAACCTGCAAATCAGCGTTATACCATTTAAGGAATATAGCGCGTATTCGAAAATACTTATCACTACAATCAGCAGAAATTCTTGTACATTCCTTTGTAACCACCAGGTTGGATTTCTGTAATTCACTTTTGTATGGCGTTCCAAATCAGTTAATACAGAAACTTCAAAGCGTACAAAACTCGGCAGCCAGACTAGTATGCCTCACCAAAAGACAAGAACATATTACACCTGTGTTAATACAACAACACTGGCTGCCAATATAGTTCAGAATTCACTATAAGATTATACTACTAACTTTTAAATGTCTAAAAAACACCGCTCCCACCTATCTTAAAGAGCTGATCACTCAATACATATACCGAATCGTAGACTAAGGTCACAATCGAAGAACTTTCTTCAAAAGGAACAATATAACCTCAAAGGCTATGGATTCCGAGCATTCTCAGTGGCTGCACCTACGCTCTGGAACACGCTGCCAGATAAACTAGAAGCCCTGACTCTGAGTTATCATTAACTTATGTTCTTTTAAAAAACAACTTAAAACACATCTTTTTACAAAAGCGTTTTTATAATTGTGCATAATGAACTTATGTGTAAGAACATTTTAATTTTATTTTACCTGAAGATTGTAAATAGCTTGTTAAATAAGTTTTCTTAGTTTACTGTTATTCAATTATTTTTAAAGTGCTTATAAACCCAAAATGGGTTTTTGGTGATTCGGATAGAGCATAAAAAGTTAGTTAGTGAGTTCTAGATTAGTTTTTGCGTTAAACTTTTAGTTTCGGAGATACAAGGGCTCAAAGTCACAATTTGTGAAAAAAAGTAGCGCATGCCGGGAGACTGGATCCGAGGAACGTGTTATGTTTCAAATTGTATAAAAATATATTACAATTCGAGTAGACAAGGTAACATCGTAAAGACACATCGTTTGGGCATTTTTCAATAAAAACTCTTAAGATAGCTGTCTTCTCCTATACAAAAGCCTAGTTGTTGTTGAAGATGGGTTCCTCGGATCCAGGTTCCTGTGTGTTATATATTTTAATAGTGGCGCTACTTTTTTACAAAAAATGGCACAATTTGCATGTTTGAGCCGTTATATCTCCGAAACTAAAAGTTTAACGCAAAAACTAATCCAGAACTTATTAACTAACTTTTTATGCTCAATCCGAATCACCAAAAACCCATTTTGGGTTTATAAGCACTTTAACCATTGTAAAGCGCTAATGGACTATACGGAATCAGCACTATATAAATTTTCTATATTATATTATTATTATTATTAAAGGTAAAGTGGACCAGGAACAGAATTAATGCCTTCGATTGACTAAATTCAGCTGCATAAATCTCAACAATATACCTGCAGGATCGATTCTCCACAGATTATCTGACACGCTCCCATTGTATTCGTATTCCTCTGCTAGTTAGAAATCCTTTCATCCTTCGAATTCCACAACTTGGAAATTCTCGGTAAATTTCAGACACAATTACATCAAGATCTTCGTTTAAAATTGATGTATATTTCGGAATATCCTCTTGCAAATTGAAAAATTTGATTCTTCTGCTTATTGTTTTTGTTTCACGCCCAACATTTCAGAAATTTTAACAAAGGAGAACCCATTATTCAGGTATTTCTAATGCTGGTCGGCCAACAGACGAAGTGTTGATAGTTTCGGGTCTTCATGGCCAACTATTCCGGTCATGGCGCGCCAGCGATACATCAGCGGTTTTCGCTATGAAACAGAAAATCGAGCATGGCGTCTGGCCAGCGCAAATGCCAAAATAGCTAAGCGCAAGGAGTTAGTTATCTTCAACTCGTCCGTTGTGTTATACGGTGACGATGGTAATAAAAGGCGAAAAACATATCCTAGAGCATTATCCCCCTTTCCATCTTCACTCCTTCATCGATAAACTTATTATTGACGCACACTAAAATTTAATCTATGTTATCGAAATCGCCAATCGGCAAATCCTACAACTGAAAGATGACTATCACATCAAAAACTATGCCTCAAGAATCCTCAAGTATAACAACATGAAGAATACAGTAATTCTATGATGATAAAGATAACCGATGAGCATGTAGTATAAACCAACCATTGGTCATCAACCAATATTACTCAGTAAAATTATTTGCGCCATAATTTTACCGGAAGTAAAATACTCATAGGTTTAACTGCTGATCAAGCGGACAGCTTAGCAGCTATCCTTTAATATCACGTGTCCATAATATAGAGCACATTCTAGCGATCAAATCGGTACCAAATATGTGTACCTTCGACGGATTTTCTGGGCGAAAATGAAGATGGAGCAAGCGTATTTTCATGAACCGGAAATCACTATGAAGGATAGGGCACTGCATTGGTATTTCGTCTCTATTTTTAAACTTTTAGTTATTTTCAAACGAAGAAACGCAAACTATTTTTGTAGCGTTGGAGCTTATAAATTTCAGGCATGAACTATAATAGTATATACTACGGTGATTCAGTCCGGCAAATTAACAAATCTTTATCGGTATGGAGTTATGATGGACTAATGTTTCTACTTTTGCGTAATTTAGCCATTTTTACAAGGAATTGCTTTAAGTAGTCTAGGTCGCTTAAGAGCCAATATTGAAACGCAAGCTATTTTTCAAACATTAGGCCAGAATATCTATGAGCATGTGTTGGCTTAACGTGTTAGAATAACCTGCCGGTCCGGCAAATTGAGAATATGTATTATTTTCGTTTATATTTGCGAAAATGTTATGTTTCTCTATATATTTCATAGTAAAATGTGTGGCCATTTTGAGAGTTGTTTATGTTAGAAACCGCTTGCGAATCGCTGCCGCATGGCCGAAAAAGTTGCCCATGCTTCCAATATTACTGGCATTACCGGGTAGATCTTCACTGACTAGTTTATTATAAGCTCCAATAAGACTGTACAGGAGTTCCTCTGGAAAAACCTGTTGCCACAAACCTTGCTCGTCACTCCTAACTCCAATGTGAACAATCTGTTCAAGTTTGTATAACACGTAATCAAACTCACCCCTTTCCTGTCCACAGTTCAAAGAAGAAATTCTTTCAGGCAATGGATATTGCCCTGAAATTTGCAAAGGTGGGATTTCCTAACCCTTGATGTTGCATATACAGTAATTAATATGTTAAACTAACAAGCTTTCATAAAGAGAAGAAGAAAAGTGAAGGACTATAGAAGTTGCAATTTTGTTTTCCCGTTCCGAAGTTGAATAGTTGATATTATTAAGAAAGATGTTTTTGTAACCGTGATATAAGGCAAAACTAATGTAATATGTTGTTTTACAAACTTTTTGGTCAAATGTAGTGATAACAGAACACTCAATAAAACAAAGTGTTAAACCACTTAATAACACAAACCACAATAAAATATTTCAGTTGAACACTGCTGCTAAGATGTACACTTAAAACCTTTTTGAATTTTGGAAGCATGAAGTTTGATAGGTTTGTAAAGCAACTAATTATAATTGTAATTATAATTGCCAATTGATATATTTTAAACATCATTTTACTACAGGTATCTCATTCTATCTTATTTCTTTGATATTCTGTTCTTATTTCTTTGATAATCTGTTCAAGTTTGTATAACACGTAATCAAACTCACCCCTTTCGTTGTTGATATCAATTGCCTCCAATAACCGTAATCCCCCACCTAATGAGTTTTCTAACTCTAACCCTCCCGCCTTAAGTGTCTTCCTAACCCTCCCACCTCGATTCCCTTGATGTTATCGACCAGTGATGTTATTTGGTGATGGAGTAACATGAAAGGTTATCCGTGTGCTTAGATCGGGTATCCGCTGCCCAGAATGTTCGATGGCGCCAACGCGACGAGATGACTCAACGAATTGACAGTCGATCTGAAGACTTGAACGAGCTGCGACGTGAAGACACGAAACGCGACACGACATAATGTATCGGCCCGACGACATGAATACCTAATTTTGTCCCTGATCTAACTCCATAGAGTTGCGCGGTTATATTATGCGTCATGCATTATATCAATGACGCCTTAATATGTTGGTATAAAGTCGACATAAATATATGTTTTTTACCTCATTTACCGTTGGCATCAACCTTGTAACGAGGTTGCCTTGGAATCACAATAGATAAGAACATTCGGCTGAGCGCTCGGGAAGAACGTTTCGAAATTTCTCATTGGGTGAAAATTTATAACAAAATTTGTCAAAATTTGCGGCGCGGGTGAAACGTGATGCCTTCGTTTTATCTACATTGGGTTTCTCAAACAGATTCATTCGCATGACTCGAGATTACGTTTAAACAGCTTCGTGTTTCGGTAAATGCTATCAGAGAGATTCTCTTGAAAACCCTCTCCGATTCACTGAGACATGAAATCGTGTTAACGTAATTTGGAGTTATGGCATGTGAGTGAATCTGTGACTGTGTGAGCAACGCAATGTAGATAAAACGAAACGTTTCACCCGCGCCGCTGCGCAAATGTGACAAATTTTGTATATTGATGTATATTTATGTATATTTTTATATTTTGTATACTTTTTACATTTATTTTATTATTATATTATTTTATTTATACTATTTTATTTATTTTTTTATATTTTTTATATTTTGTATATTTTTTATATTTTTTATTTAAATTCGGCTGACGTTTCGAAATTTCTCAATGGGTGAAAATTTGTCATAAATATAAAAAAATTTAAATAAAAAATATAAAAAATATATGAAAAATATACAAAATATAAAAAATATATAAAAAATATAAAAAAAAAATAAAAAAATAAAATAGAAATAAAAGAAATATAATAATAAAATATAATAAAATATAATAATATATATAAAATAATAAAAATAATAATATAATATAATATATATAAAATAATATAATAATAAAATAAATATAAAAAATATAAAATGTAAAAAATATACATAAATATAAAAAGATACATAAATATACATCAATATACAAAATTTGTATTATTTTTATATATATATTTTTTAATATATATTGTAGACTCCAATAATTTCGAACACGCACATATCTCGAATTAAATATATTTCCAAAGTCAAAATATCTCTGTTACAAATAGATGCGGTTCAACTAATAATAGTACAAAAAAACACGATATTACATATACGACAATATGAACAACTACTATACGATACTTAGAAATGATAAATTATAGGCTAATACAGTACTTACAGATAGTTAACGTCTACATGATGACTTGACATGATAGAATACGAAACTGACTATACACACACAAAAGATATCGACGCTGAACTGTCAACTCGTCACAGCGGTATTACGTCATCGTTCAATTTGGAGCTTACATACCGGCCCCATAAATGTGAACAATATTTACATAGCTAAATCACGAAATCCAAATTGTTGCCTCACACTAAACAATTATTGTTTATGTACAACTTAGAACACGCAGTCTCAATATAGTCATTAAGGCTTCTCTGAGGCTTCTGCTGTCTCCAGTAGAACTATCTTGTCAATAGATCGGTCCAGTACCGATTGCTTGGTCTTTACCGTGACACTTCTCACGCATTCATCCTGTTGGCTTTTGCGGACATCAATGATGCGTCCCACAGGCCAAGATGATCTAGGCAACCTGCTGTCCACGATCAACACTATGTCGTTTATAGCAAAATTTCTTGAAGGATTTATCCACTTTTGTCGTTCCTGCAATTGAGGCAGGTATTCTTTGACCCAACGGCGCCAAAATATGTCAGCTAAATACTGAACCTGCCGCCATCTTCTACGCGAGTAGGCGTCGTCACTGTTGAAAACTCCAGGAGGAAGGCTCGATCCTGAGCGCAGTAGCAGTAAATGATTCGGTGTTAGGGCTTCTAAGTCCTTTGGATCGTCGGATGATTTTGTTATCGGTCTGCCATTTACTATCGCCTCCACCTCACACATCAATGTTGATAGTCCTTCGTCATCAATCACTTGTTCCTTCATTAAAAAACTTAAAACCTTTCGGACAGTCCTTATGCATCTTTCCCATACACCACCATGGTGGGAACCAGCAGGCGGGTTAAATCTCCACTTTATATTTCGTTGTAGCATAAATTCGTGGATTTGTTTTTCGTTCCATTGAGCAATAGATTGACGCAGCTCCTTGTTTCCGCTGACGAAATTGGTCCCGTTGTCGGACCTCATGACTTCGGGATTACCTCTTCTTGCGATGAAGCGCCTCATTGAATTAAGAAATGAATCAGTATCCATGCTGTGGATTACTTCGATATGGATTGCTCGTACGGACAAACATGTATACAAAACACCATAACGCTTCACTTGACTTCTTCCTCTTCGCACCTCGAATGGTCCGAAACAGTCAACTCCCACGAATGTGAACGGTGGTTTGTCGGGTGTTACTCTATCTTCCGGGAGGTCGGCCATCTTCTGGACTCCCGCGCGACCTTGTCTTCTCTTACAATCGAAACACCGGTTTATAACCTTCTTAACGGCGACTCTTGCTTTAATTAACCAGAAACGTTCGCGGATCATCGATAGTACATGCTCCAAACCGGAATGTCCTGATCTTGAATGGTAATGACTTACTATCAAGTCGACTACGTGGTGCTTCTTTGGTAAAATTACAGGATGTTTCGTGTCAGCTTGGATCGATGCACGTTTTAGACGTCCTCCAACGCACATTATACCATCGATGAGCATTGGATCAAGCTTGTAGATAGTACTCGACTTCTTAACGGAAGTAGCTTCTCGTCTCCGATCACTCCGTGGTTTATCTTTATCCTCGTGCCTTTCTCTTTCTTCCAAGAATGTAATTTCTTTACCAAAGCTTTGTCGTTGGACATACTTCAGAATTTTAACTTCAGCGGAATTCATTTCTTCTGTAGATATAGGATCAACTTTGCCGGTGGAAAAGATGGCGGTCTTTCCATCCTTACGACGTCGAGTCGCGAGTAGAAGCTTCGAGCGATAACGTAGGATCCAGGCAATACATTTCTTCAATCTAAACCACGACGAGAAATGTTGCAGAATTCGGTCCACTTGGTTGCACGTGTCCGTGTTGATAACACCAAATGATTTAACACTTCGAACTTCTGAATCGTCATCTCGCACTTTATCAGCGTTGCGTTGCTTTGGCCATTCTTCTTCTTTCTTCCACAGAAAGTCAGGACCGTGTATCCATCGTTTGTTGCTCACGAGAGCTTCCGCAGACAGTCCTCTAGACGCGTCGTCAGCAGGATTCGAACTTGTGTCGACGTGCTTCCATTGACTTAGTTGAGATCCATCGTGGATTGTTGCAATCCTGTTCGCGACGAACGTTTGAAACCTCCTGTCTTGATTCGCTATATAACTTAACACGCAAGTGCTATCCGTCCAAAAGAAGGTGTCGTCGATCTTCATCTCGAGTTCTTGTTGGATCATACGGTTTAGTCTCGTAGCAACGACAGCTGCTGACAACTCCAGTCGTGGAATAGTCACTGCTTTAAGGGGCGTCAACCTTGACTTGCTCATTACGAATGAACAATGGACATCACCGTCCTTGTTAGAAACTCGGATATAAGACACGGCACCATAACCTTGCTGAGAGGCGTCTGCAAAGTTATGGAGTTGACTCGACACCACATGACCAAAGTCCTTTGGTTTCAAACAACGACTGATTGTAAACTGTTGTAAGGTAGTCAACTGCTCTAACCACGCACGCCATCTATCTTGATCTTCCTCTGGAATCGGATCATCCCAATCCAAACCCTTCCTAGACAAACCTTGTAAGATCGCTTTAGCCTGGAGTAGATAGGGTGACAGAAACCCTAATGGATCATACACTGCGCTGATGACAGAAAGCAAACCTCTTCTCGTTGCTGGTCTGACCTTTACTACGATCTTGAAACCAAACACATCAGACTGAACATCCCAATGTACTCCAAGCACTCTTTCGATCGGGAGGTGTTCAAGATCAAGTTCCCTTATGGAGCCCGCTCTTTCAGATTCGGGGATCGATTCAATCACCTTACGTGAGTTAGAAATCCACTTTGTTAGATGAAATCCTCCCTTTGATAGTAGATGGCGAAGTTGACGTACAAGTTCGATAGCTTTCAGGTCGCTATCAACAGACTTCAAACAGTCGTCGACATAGAAGTTTCGTTTGACTGTCGTGACCGTTTCTTCATCGAAGTCTTCTTCGTTATCATCAGCGGTTCTTTTCAACGCGAAGCTAGCACAGCTTGGCGACGAGACGCCTCCAAATAGATGGACACACATCTGAAATTCTTCGGGCGGACGGGTCAGATCACCTTCGGGCCACCATAGATAACGTAGGTAATTACTATCTCTCGAAGGAACTTGAACCTGATAAAACATGGACTCGACATCTGCCATCACCGCTGCAGTTTCTTCTCTGAACCTCATCAGAACTCCCACCAACGTATTTGTCAAATCAGGCCCGCGCATCAGCTGCTCGTTTAAGGATGTTCCTTGGAACTTGGCCGCGCAATCAAATACCACTCTGACCTTTTCTGGTTTATGTGGGTGAACTACCGAGTGGTGGGGTAAGTACCAGGCTCCTTTGCTATGTGACTGCTCTTCGGTCATTCTACGAGCATAACCTTTCTCCAAAAGGTTATCCATAAACGCCGAGTATTTATGGTGGAGATCATGATTGTTGACAAGCTTCTTCTTCAGAGGAGCCAATCTCTTTTCAGCCATTGATTTGTTGTTTGGGAGATCAGGAGGGAAGTGTCTCCATGGAAGTGATATCTCATAGTGATCGTCTTTAAGGTTGACGGATTGTTCCATTTGACTCAGTGCTCTCTTGTCTTCTTGCGACATTGTCTTGTCGGTTCCACTCTTCACATCATTGAATTCCATCTCGCAGAATTTTTCGAATTGGACATTCAGCTCGGTATCTGCTTGTACACGATTGACCGTTCGACAGGTGTAACCATTTCTGCCTAGTGGGCCATTGATCGTCCAACCAAGTAAAGTTCTTACGGCGTACGGTCCACCATCTTTACTCTCGCGAATCTCCTTTGGTTCAAGAGCTCTAGGAACGTCGCTACCAATCAAGAGATCGATATCAGCATCAATGTAGGGTAGATTAATTCCTCTCAGATACGACCATCTATCAACATCACTTTGGGTTGGTATGTCCTCTTTTGCCACTGGAAGCTTCGCTCTGGAAAACACGATTGGTAAGTCGATAACATTTCTTCCTTGGATGTCGCTAACTTCTAGACTGACCACGAAGCTTTTACTCTTAACATTCTCGTTATCCATTGTCGTCAATGACAAGATTGTTTCTCTCCCAGTGATTTCAAGTTGGTTGGTCAGCCGCTCCGTGCAGAATGATGTATTTGATCCTGGATCAAGAAATGCATATGTTTCAATCAGCTTATCCTTTCCTTTGGCTTTGACTTTAACAGGAACTATTGCTAGGCCAGCGACAAACATTCCGGCCCCAGTGGAGCCGCATACTGCACCGTTCTTAACTTCGTTACCAGGTACATCAGATGAGACGCGAGATTCTTCGACTTTCTTATCTGGTGGTGTACCGCTCATTTTCGTTTCTTCTTTACCTGACGAGGGTTGTTCATTCTTCGGGTGAAGGTAGGTACTATGTTTGCGGTACTTCATCTTGCAATCTACAACCTTGCAATAGCTTTCTCGAGGGCAATTTCTAGCCACATGACCAGACTGAAAACAGTTATCACACAAACCCTTTGCTCGAACGAAGTTGAGTCTCTCAGCGACTGATTTTTGCTTGAACACGATGCAGCTTGAGATCCAATGATTACCACTGCATACTTGACACGTGATCGGTTTGTGTGACTCGCTTTCGTTCTTAAAAGCGTTCGACCTGTTGAGATCGCCTGGTTGATTACGCCATCCCTGTCCGTGCATGTAATACGAAGAGGAATTTCTTGATCGTAAAGATTTCGATTTTTCTTTATCGTCGGTCTTGGAAACGATTTTTCCAAAGATAGGATGATTGGCTGCCCTTGCCTTTCTTTCGACGAAATTCGTAACGTCCTCGATGGTGACTTCTCTTCTTTCTGATTCGGTTATACCATCTGCGACATCTCGCCATCTCTGTCGCAAACCGAAAGGCAGACGTTCTATTATACGTTGCAATGAATCTGAATTCTCGATTTTGTTCATATACCCGATTTCTTTCAAAGTGTTCTTACAACTAGTAAGAAGGACTGAATATCGTTGCAAGGCGGGTCCGTCTTCTGCTTTGATTGGCAACGTACTTGTTACTCGATTGATGTACGCGACCGCAATCTTGTAACTCTGCCCATATCTGGTCTTGAGGAGTTGCCGCGCTGTCTTGTAGCCTTCGTCTTGGTGCATAGCTAGACAGCTACGCATCAACTCTTGAACTTCGCCTGACGTGTATTGTATTAAATAATACAATCTGGCACTTTCACTGCTTGTCTTTGCTTCGATCAAACTTTCGAAAGCTTTTTCAAAGTTACAATAATCGATGGGATCCCCGGAAAACACGGGCAACTGCGGTTGAGGTAGAGTTAGAGCCATTGTTTGCTCCTTTTGCTGAAGAAGTAACTCCTTTACTTGCTGTGTTTGCTGTTGTTGTATGTCGACTATTTTGCTAACCACTTCGTCATTATGATTTTTTTGAAATAACGCTGACTTAACGTTCGTTTGTTCGGAGGTTTCGTCAGGCCGTGAATGTTCATCAGGTTGCCATTCTGTCGCCTTTGGGTCGAGCAGTGCACAGTTTGTATCTAGGGTGGATGTTACCGTAGTTTTAGCGCTTGAGACCAACTTCTCTCGGGACCCCGAGGGAAGTCCAACTTCGTTTTCCGGTGAACTCTCGCCTTTTAAACGATGTGATTTTTGACGCTATCTCATGTTTGTTTACATCTAACGCAACGCGTGGGCGTAATTGTCTTGACGGTTGCTGGGCGGAAGTAGGCAGATTTTTGGCTTCATGACAATTATTATTCTCGGCTACGAAATAAACTCGCTCTTCTGCTTCGGCTTTAGCAATTTCGGTTTCCAAGAGTAACTCCTCCCTTTCCTGTTCTAGGTGAAATTTAGCTTCTTCGTGTTCCAATCGATCTCTTTGAAGTTTAGTGTCAAGAAAAAGCTCTTTTCTTTGTAGTGCTTGGCGTCGTTTCAGCACAGCGATTTCGGCTGTCAAAACTGCTTTCTTTGCCGACGCACGTAATTTCGCGCTAGTTGACGAACTAGCTTTCGAAGCTCTCGAAATATCAGTAGATTTAGAACTTTTGGATAACTTGGTCGATTTCGATGCAACGGATGAAATGTTACTCACTGAATCTTCAGGACACAAATCAGGTGAGCCCAATGCCGTTCTTTCAAGCTTAGATTGAGCTGACATTATCCACTGTTCGATTGTTTGTGTCATTTCAATAACCTTTCGTTCTTCGCAAGAATAATACGCACGTGATTCTTGCAAATCAGCCTTGGATATAAGCAGAACGTGAAATTTATTATGCGCATCTTGAAACTTCTTTAAAGCATATTGTAAATCCGAGACTCTTTTTCTTATTCTGTCTACGTCGTTAGAGTCTTGCATGAGTCGTTTCAATTCATTTCGTATTCGGGTAACAATTCCTTTAGCAAACGATCTAGCACGTTTCAGCTGGTGAATCTCTTTCGACCGAACTCGCGGAGGAATAATATCTGTGGCGACGCTTGACAATCTTGACGCACCAGTTTCACTGGGTTCCATTTATTTCGGTAGAAACGAAACCACAGATATTGAATTTCATAGATACAAGCCGTCCCAAATTCAGATATTTACGATTCAAGTTTGCGAAAAACCAGACGTTATCTTTGAACTAATGTAGACTCCAATAATTTCGAACACGCACATATCTCGAATTAAATATATTTCCAAAGTCAAAATATCTCCGTTACAAATAGATGCGGTTCAACTAATAATAGTACAAAAAAACACGATATTACATATACGACAATATGAACAACTACGATACTTAGAAATGATAAATTATAGGCTAATACAGTACTTACAGATAGTTAACGTCTACATGATGACTTGACATGATAGAATACGAAACTGACTATACACACACAAAAGATATCGACGCTGAACTGTCAACTCGTCACAGCGGTATTACGTCATCGTTCAATTTGGAGCTTACATATATATTTTTATATTTATGTATATTTTTTACATTTTTATATTTTTTATATTTATTTTATTATATTATTGTATATATATTATATTATTATTTTTATTATTTTATATATATGATTATATTTTATTATTATATTTCTTTTATTTCTATTTTATTTATTTATTATTTTTTTTAATATTTTTTATATTTTTATATTTTTTATATATTTTTTATATTTTGTATATTTTTTATATATTTTTTATATTTTTTATTTAAATATTTTTTATATTTATGTATATTTATGTATATTTTTTGTATTTATGTATATTTTTGTATATTTATAATTATTTATTTATTTTGTACATTACAAATTTTCATCCATTGAGAAATTTCGAAACGTCAGCTGTGTTCTACTTTATTATCACTTATTTACTGAGACCGAGGGAAACAGTGTGTTTTGTGGACCCGAGACCGCCGTTGTTGCCCGAGGCGAAGCCGAGGGCAACAACGGCCGTTGAGGGGCCACAAAACACACTGCTTTCTCGAGGTCTCAGTAAATAAGTGTTTTGTTATATAGTATATTAGTGTCAAAGTATTTTACAAAACAGCAAAACTATAAAATGAACTTTGGAACTTCACGGTTGACGCGCATGCGCATTGCACCCATTCTATTGTGGACCGGTCAATAAATGTTCTGTTATGGACCGGTTGCATCGTTGCCAGGGCAATGCAGTAAACACGACGTTTTGCGGACCGGCACGTGATACGCTTTTGTCCAATCGGAAAACAGAAAAATTGAACTTTGACACTAACTATATAACAATACTACTTATTGACCGAGCGTGAGGTCTGTACTAGTGAAATATCGGACCGACGTTTTTAGTACGGACCGAGCGAGCGCAGCGAGCCGAGGTCCGTGCAGAAAACGGAGGTCCGATATTTCACTAGTACAGACCGAACAAGCGAGGTCAATGAGTAGTTTATTATATGACCACAAATGTTGTGAACGTTCTGTGAAAACTCTACAGTGTTAGGTTCGTATTCGCCACCATTTTTCTTGCGAACTGAACCAAAATGGCAGATGTTTTCCAATTTTTAAAGTACTCTCCGTTTCGCTAGATTCCTAAAATTTCTGCCTCGAATAGCATTTTTCATTTGCTTTTGTTTGACATATTGTTCAAGGTTGTGCGTTAAGTATAGTTGAAAAAAAACCCACATGAAATTCTACATTACCTGCGAGAAGTAAATGTTATATTTATCACGAACAATGTTACGAACGTTTTGGACATTTTAAAAAGTTTCACATAACGCGGAAACCTGAGCTATACATCAAATGAAAGCATATAAAATTTCTAACAACATACCTGCACGATATATTTCAACAATGAGTAGTTCTGAAATTATTATCCATCTTGTTGCGTATAATGACATCACTTTCATTTTGTTTATAAAATTTTCACTGTCAGCAACTAAGCGGTCCGGAACGGCAGATTCCGGACCGCTCAGGAACCAATCAAATTGCCGGATTTCACGTTCCGGACCCTCGCGAAAATAGTCATATAATAAATATCTATATTGCCGTGATTCCATGGTTTCGCTTTCATCGGTAAATGAAGTAAAAATATATATATTTACTTCTATACTTTGCTCTATATCGTCAAATAGGGTAAAAATTGTGATCCAGTCTTCCAAACATACCGCTTAACAATTGTAAACAAAGTTGCCGCACGCAAAACAATATCTTGGGCTCGCGGCCACATTTTAAGTAATTTTCAGTAATTTTAAGTTTGCCACATTTTAAGTAACCAGGCCTTATTCCAAATGGCAGTCAATATTGGATTACAGGGGCGGATCTAGGGGGGTGTGTGTGGATTGGGTGACTAGAAAAAATAATAAACGAAGCTAAATATTGAATATTGATGCGCCTTCGTTGAGAGCTGGTCTGCGGTTTACTGAGTCGCTGCAAGAAAGTAAATTATAGCTTTGTTTAGCATAATAATAAATATTCTATAAAGTGTTTGTAACCCAAATATATTATAACCTTTTTTCTACTGCTGAAACTTGCTTTCAAAAACCGCTTTTGAAAGGATGGAAACTGTATCATTTCTGAGTCCCTAGAACTCAAACATTTTCGGGAAGACACCCCCCCCCCCCCCCCGGGCCCCCTTCAAAAATCCTAGATCCGCCCCCTGGGTTAGGGATTAGAAAAGTCGCGGCGCGTTAGATAACTCGTTAGGTGGGGGGTTGAGGGTTAGGATCTTTGTTGTTTTGGGATTAGTGGTTATTTACATGGTTGGACAAATTGTATAGCTATATTATATAGACTGACGATTATATAGCTCCCCTTTTAGCTAATATTGGTGACAATTTTGAATAAGGCCTAGTTACACAGCCTCGTACCCAGGCGCTTGTTTTGCTTTGTGCAACTTGCGGGGACTGAGCGCGCGGGGGCTTTTGGGGAGGACGCGACGAGCGCCTGGGTACGAGGCTGCTAGTTACACAGGAAATTTAAAAAAACGAGCCCAAAATCTTATTCTGCTTGCCGCACATGTCAATCTCGTACCCAGAGCCTGCGTTCGTTTTGCCTGCGCCAAGAAACACAGGCTCTGGGGCACCCATTCCTCACGTGCCTTAAAGTTAGTTAGGGTTAGAAAACTCGTTGGGCTGCCGGGGGATTAGAAAACCCGTTATGCGGGCGATTGTGGTTAGGATCTTTGTTGTTTTGGGGTCGGTTACAATCCAATAATTTACTGCTTACAATGCCTTAAAGTGCCCCTAACCTCAACATTTTTCATTGTCATATTTGGAAGAACTTTTAAAATGATAAAGTAACTTCTTTTGAAGATTTTCACTTCTTCGCTTTCTTTGTGAGATATATCAGTTTGGTTGATATGCAAATATCTGGAATTTCGTCACACATGCATAATGAGTTATCAGAGAATGTTATATATCTTTACGTTCATGAAATAAAAACACTAAAGTGTGAATAACACGTGTGTGCGTTTCTCCCACAACACCAAACTTCTTGATTTTAAAGGATTTCGTTCTAGAATGCAAATATACACATTGCAAATATACACATTTCTCCAATAAGTCATTATGCATGTGTGACGAAATTCCATACATTTGCATATCAAACAAACTGATATATCTAAAAAAGAAATCAAAGAAACGAAAATCTTCAAAAGAAGTAACTTTATCATTTTAAAAGTTCTTCCAAACAAGACAATAAAACATTTTGAGGTTAGGGACCATGCAAAAATTACCAAAAGGTTGGGCCAGTGGAAAAAAGAAAATTGTACAAAAAAAACTTCAATTCTTGCCCTCCTTGCTTTCAAGGTAAAAAAGTCTTTGCCCTGCTATCAACCTTTAGGGTAAAAAGTCAATGCCCTGCCATTAGGCCCATTGTGTCTTCATATTAGTAAAAATCAAGGAAATGTATGTGTCGGTGGTCTGACTAGTGTAACCGGTAATGACATAACATTCCCGTTCAAACCGTGAGACCGTGAGCAAGGGTTTCCACTTGGAAGGATTTTTTCCTTTTTAAGGAAATTTTGACAACTTGAAGGAAAAAACAAAATGGAAGGAATTATGAAGGAAATTTTGAATTTTTAAGGAAAAATGAAGGGAAAATGTAATATGTGACTATATTGCATAATAAAAGGATAAAAATAGAAAAGTGGCATTTTTATTTTTAACAGCGTTGTTATCTCCGCCAGTGAAAATTGTTGAAGGAAATTTTGTTCAAAATAAGGAAAAAATAAGAGCAAATCAGGAAATCTTGGAGACAGCTCGGAGATAGTGAATATATATTGTGGTGTGTCACTGTTGAGAGTACATAATAAAGAGTATTCAAACCTTTATAGTGGTGGCAGCAGAGGCATTAACTAGAAATGTCTGAAAGAAGAGTTGACGTATTTGACGGTGGGGGGTGCAAGGTGTAATTTTGCCGAGTGATTAGGAGATTGGACAAATTGCACAATAATGTTTGCAATTTATATATACATATAGTATAGACTCAAATTTGCCGACTCGATGAAGAATGGGGGGGGGGGGGGGGTGTCGCACCCCCACACCCCCCTCTAGCGACGGCACTGGTAGGGGAGATATTGATCTGTGGCTATAATATGAAGATGAAATTGTTTTGCTTGACGAAGAAGTTCGAAGGAAAACAAGAGGCTCATGCTATAGCAAGTAAACTAGATCGAGCCGCGTTTTTGTGCATCGCGAGACGGACCAGAACGATCTGAAGAAAGTTAAGGAGGCTCTAAAGAAGGAGTTCGACAAAGTGGCTGTCGAACTAAAATGACAAGACGACGAGACTCCAGCACAATTGGCGACCCAGGTTTGAGCGAAGTCGAAGAAGATACTGCAGCAAAGACTTATAAACAAATGCTGCAGGATAAATTTTTGGCAGCTATGGGAGTAGAAAGCTAAAGAACAACGGGAAATATAGGAGTTTTTTCTGGCAGCGGGATGGGAAACGTGCTATTTCGTACCCAGAGCCTGCAGTCCTTTCCTGGATCCACTATATTCTTGCGAGATCACTCGTTGCAAGTCACTGGACAAAAGGACCACAGTCTCTGGTACGAGATTGGAAAGCGTGGAGAATCAGACATAAAAGCGCAAGACCTTGAATTTTGGTATGTATCTTCTTTTTATTCTGTTGTTTGGGCAAGTATTGTGTTTAATTTAGTTGCACTCAGTCCTTGGATAATGCACACAGCACACCCATTGTTTATTATATTTACATGTTTGAAATTTTCACAGGTTGATGGCATGGTAACGCTGAATATAAGTTGTTGTCATGGCAACAAAATGTGACGTCATTATGACGTCATCAGTAAAAATTTGGATTTGAAGCAGTTCAAAAAAAGATTTTTCTCAGGATTATTTCTTACTGTTCTGTTAACGTACATAAGTTATTGTATTAATAAATAGATTTATCTTAGTCGCTATGTTCTTATTCTTATTGTTTCTATTAAAATGAAAATTTCTTCTCGAAATTTCGTGTTATTAGGCGTTCAGGAATACTCTGTAACCTATAAGGGGGTCCTCATAAGTGCTCTCAAACTGAATAAGTGCTGCCTGATAAATCAGCCCTCACAGCTGGGAAGACACAGAGTTGTCTGCGGAAGAGGCTATCTCAATTGGTAATGCCAGATCGCCAAAAACGACCTTATAAGGACATACCTCCAGCCCCGCCCCCCTTAGGACGACAGCAAAGACAACGAAGTTCCCATGAACCCCCCCCCCCGGCCCCCACACACAATAGCAAATCCTTAAAAAAGGCCTATTTATTTGTAAAAATTTCATTATTCGTTGAAAGATTCAAGTATTTTGGCACCAATTGGCCGAATAAGGTATTAAAACAGAATTGCAGCGAAAAAACAGTTTGTATCACTTTGGATGATGTTGACATAACAGATATATTAAACGTAGGCTCGGGGATGGAGTTTACATGTGCTCTAAAATGACGTTCGTGATCATTGTCAGACGATGGCGTGAGACCTGGACTTGATCTGATAGGTTTTGTAAATTTATGTCTACTTTTAGATGTTTTTGTTGTCAAAATTGCACTTGTTCTTCCTCGTTAGAGACTCACTTAAATAATGAATGGCGAATAACGAAAAAAACCCTGTATTACTTTTCAAAATTCTTCGCTTGCACTGTATTCTATGACTTTCATTCCCATTTCATGGCCTCTGGGGCGGAATGTACACGCGCTGAATTGATTTGAAATGCTGATATTTCAGTAATGAACACAGCTATGAATCTAAAATTTTACGACTTTTCCTAGTTGTGCATTGGTAGTAGGGGCTGAAAAAATGGTGAAAAAATATTTAAAAAGTTGCAGAGTTTTCCTGAACACGATTTAATAGAAACAATAATAATAAGAGCATAGCGATTAAAGGACATTGGCAACAAAAATTAAGTTTGTCTAATAATATGAAAGAACTCGTAAAATGATAGAGTAACACCTTTTACAACTTTTCCGTATTGTACTTCGTTTTTGAAATATTTCAGTTTGTTTGATATGTAAATGAGATGGTGTCTGACGTCAGGTGTGCGGTGGAGAATTTTCACTAAATAAAATATTAGTTCCATCTTCAAGTTTGTTCCACAAATTTACTTGAAAATGTGCGTATAATAACTCATGATAATGAACAATCACTGAGTTATAAGACATTTTTAATTTTTAAAAAATTTTTTTTTTAGACTGAGTTATAATGAGTGAAAATTCTCTACCCCACACCTGACGTCAGAGACCATCTCATTTACATATCAAACAAACTGAGATATTTAAAAAACGAAGTAAAATACGGAAAAGTTGTAAAAGGTGTTACTCTATCATTTTACGAGTTCTTTCATATTAGACAAACTTAATTTTTGTTGCCAATGTCCTTTAAGATAAATCTATTTACTGATATTTGAACTGCTTCAAATCCGAATTTTTCACTGAGACGTCATAATGACGTCACATTTTTGTTGCCATGACAACAAAATTGTAACTTATATTCAGCGCTGCCATGCCATCAACCTGTGAACATTTCATTGGCATACATCTAATGGTTTTGGAGATATTCACTCGTGTTCACTCGTGTTCTGACTCGTGTGGAGTTTTAGATCAGATCGTGATAGACTGGTTGAGGATTTGAGTGAAAAAGTTGATAAAATCTTTACTATAGCGGTCAAGTACATCATCAACGTTTGAGTTTGAATTTGCTTTAAAGGTGCCGTCCAGTCCGTTCTGCGCATGTCCACTTCTCTGTTTGCATAGTTTGTTTACATTGCATTATATAAACATTGAACATGAAGTATTACGAATTTTTTTCACACGCTTGAGCTTTTCCACCTAAAAAGCATGTTATAAGAAGCTGTTCTGTTCCTAAATGTGGATAATATATCAAACTACCACTCGTGCCTTCGCCACCTTTAACAAATACTCGCTTTCGAACTGTCGCAAATCTATTCCGTTAAAGTTTGTTTACATGTGGGGTCCCCAACGTTTGAAATATCACACATGCGCAGAACGGACTGGACTGCACCTTTAAACAGTAGAATATTGTATCCGAAATGATGCCGTAAACACGTCACACTCATTAGCATTTCTGATAAATAAACCTTCATAAAACATCAACTCAAAGCTCAAATCATAAAATATTTTGGTATTTAACTACTTACTTCATGTAGAATCTATATTACTAATATCGTTTTTGGGGTCATGGGCACTTTAAGGAACTATCTGACATGGTGCTTCACGAGTTTGGCGCCGATGGAAGCATTTGGAATGATTTTATGGCCATTATTGTGGTGAATGTGTGTTGATCGGAGTGTGGAAGTTTCCCACCTTCGTCTATTATTTAAGAAATAAAAAACGTGTCGCGTGTGATTATCGAGTTATAATGGCACGAGAGATGCGTGTAAAACACGAGGCGATAGCCGAGTGTTTTACTAGCTTCTCGAGTGCCATTATAACTCGATAATCACACAAGACAAAGTTTTTTATTTCTTTTATAAAAGAACGGCCATTAAATTAACAATAAAGCCATGAAAAATGTAGATTTACCTGTTATAAGAGACGTTGCTAGCACATAGCAACGCACGTTGCTAGGAAGCCTTTGATGAAAACACGTTGGCGATTTTAGCGATGAAAATGCACTCAACGTTGCAGTTAAAACATTCTGTTGTGTTAGTTCCTTGATTAGCTTTGTATCCAGGTATTCTTTGACGTTCTTTTGTGATTTAAACTACTTAAAATCCGTCAAAAACGACAAAATCTACGCGAGGAATCACGTCAGCTTATGCTTTGAGTTATAATGCACGGTTTTTGAGCTCAGTAACCAATCAGATAGCGTGTACTCGCTCATTTACTTCCGGTTATGTTATACTAATATATCACAAACGGTTTGAAGTATAGTGAACAGAATGGTGCCAACATTTCCAAGGAAGAACAACAAGGTTATAAATGTTTATTTTGTTGAATATTCTTAGTGTAATGTTTGATATAAACAAATTTAATATATGGTTATATATGGCCATTATATATTTTCGCACTGTAAATGTCCCAAATATGGATATAATTTTTAATTTTTAAATAACATTCGTACCAAAAACAGGAGGTTTACAAAGTGCATTATATAAGCAGTGTATAAAATTGTTGGGGTCATATAAAAAACAAACAAACATAGATTTACATAATTTACAGCTAAACTTTTGAGTTTCTTTCGGACAGTTCTATGTCCGACAAGATTGGAGTGGGAGCTTTGTTCCACGATCGGCTGCCTCGCACGCAGAGGACTTGAGCACGGAGGAGGGCGAAGGCGATCTTCTTCCGCAACCAGCTCATGACCATGGAGGGCTCGAAGTGCTTTTTCACAGCGATCTGATCTGCTAGCGAAGATAGGAAATGCTGTTTCCCTGCCACATCCTCCATATGCACTGAAAACAAGCGGCGTAAATGATCCATGTTCGATCTGGACGATGCGTTGGTTGTATTGCCGCTTCTTTTCCCTTTCGTTGGCGTTGAACACGCTGGTGAGGCTCTGCTTTCGGTGTGTCTAGGCGTAAGGATTGAATACCCGGACATCAAAGAATGCCTTTTCTCATCTCTGCCAGAAACCTCTTACTGCAATGTCCTAAATATTAAACTTCTTAATGTCCTAAATATTACCGAAGTAACCGAACAGACACTGATCACACATACACCTCATGGTAGATATAACTACACATTATTTCATTATATTGTAACAATAAACTGTAAATAATAGAATGAAAATATCCTCTAATTTTGACAAATCGAATAAATTCAAATATAAACACAGATTGGCACACAACGAGCTTGGACGACTGTGCCCGCATGAGAGAGAGAGAGAGAGATGCCTGCGGAGGAGGCTAGTTAATGCCCTGTGTTCAAAATCATGCTAAAATAATTAAAACAAAATTATTTGCCCTAAAACTAGAAACGGCAAGAAAATTAGAAACGGCAGAGAGGAACGCTAGTCGCTGTTGTCGGCATTTTAACAAAGTTGAAGCAAGCGGAGATACTGGATGTGAAAATTTATTTACAGTTGTATTGATCTTCGTAAAAAAAATGCCATAATAAACTACTTATTAACATCGACCATTCGGTCCTTACAGTAAAATAAGTAGTTAATGGCGAAGGCCTGAGTCAACAACCTCGTACCCAGGTCTTCTCAGTGCCTGGGGAGGGAGCGCCTAGGATGGGTGGGGAGTGGAGTGAGGGAAGAGAAGATCCTGGTAAAGGCTGGTCACGTGACTCCAAGGATATTGGATTATTTTCTAGCCTGGCTTATTCTCGCTTATATCATCCGGGGGGCCAGATCGCTGTGAAAACATACCACAAACGTTTATAATTGAAAGTACAGTATGGATAATTTAAAAATATTACAATTTATTGGAAAGACAGTACGGACTGCAGACAGAAGTTGAAAGATGGTTGATTACTTCGAAAAATACGTTGATTTACTGGACATTTAATTGCTGTCATATTAAAGATAAATGATGATCAACGCCAGAACAGTTCGAAATATGCAGTTTGAATATAAAACGTCGAGACCGAAACCACACCAGAAATCTGAAATCCCTATAAATGCTTTCAACAGTCAGACTGTAAATTCGAACTGTTCTGGCGTTGATCATCATTTATCTTTAATATGACAGCAACAAATGTCCAGTAAATCAACGTAGTTTTCGAAGTGATCCACCATCTTTCAACTTCTGTCTGCAGTCCGTACTGTCTTTCCAATAAATTGTAAATGGTATTATGGTATGTTTTCACAGCGATCCGGCCCCCCGGATGATATAAGCGAGAATAAGCCAGGTTACAAAATAATCCAATATCCTTGGAGTCACGTGACCAGCCTTTACCAGGGACTTCTCTTCCCTCGCTCCACTCCCTGAGAAGACCCTGGGTACGAGGTTGCTGAGTCAACTGGTCAAAAGCATAGCAATACATAATTCATATAATGTTCAAAATAATATAATAAAATATGCGATGACTATAACATGTAATAGTTGCTAAGTCTAACTCACAACGACTGTTTATTTACTGTTTATAACAATCGTTTAGCACAACAGAACAGTTTAGAACCGTTTTAATGCAATTTTTTAGCTTTGGTAGATTATACCCCATTCGCACCAATCTTAAACATGCCAAAAGTCATTTTTGTTAATTAAAGACCACAAAACATATTCAATCAGCAAGGTATCCAACGTACATGGACACCAATTAAACCAGTAACTACGTAATTTGCTGTTGGTAGATACAAAGCAGCTCAAGTAGTAAGAAAACAATTCCCACTTCGTCTAGCAGCAACTGTACACAGGTCTCAAGGAGATACTCAGACTGAAATTGTTGTCAATCTTGACACTAAAAGAGCTTCTCCCCATATCCATGTTGCACTCAGTAGAGTTACTACAATTGAAGGATTATATGTGACTGACCTGTGTGAAAATAGAATTGCTGTTGATCCAAAAGTTGTAACTGAAATGCAAAAGTTAAGAACAGAGAGGAGCTTGCAGCTTTCTTTTACACCACTTTACGTGATACATCAGTCTGAATTAAAGTTTTGTTATTCAAATGCTCGATCACTACACAAACACATTGAAGATGTTAGAAAAGACTTTAATTATTCCAATAGTGATGTAGGAAATTTACAGAAACAAGATTCTGTCCATTCGACGACGATGAAATGTACAATCTTAATGTACTACATAGAAGTGGTACAGCGATTTACCGCAAGATACCATTTGTCGAGGGATATCCTTAAAGTCACAATGTGAATGACATTGAATTCACTATTATAAAAGTCACCAGCCAACAAGATATCACAATAATAGGAGTATATCGCTCTCCAAACATTCCTGTAAGACAATGGTATGCTATTACCGCTTGTCAACATAATCTGTTGAAAGATTACACATCCTGGTCTAGAAACATTATTAAAGGATGAGTGTCCAGCTAATGCTTTGCGCGCTCACAAGCTTGCTCGCGGCCATTTTTTGACCACGAAATTGAACAAGTAAACCAATCCTTCGATATCTGAGCAATCCTTGCCGTAAATTACTCAAATTGTGTTTTTCGTAAGAGCAGAGATAATGTAGTAAGTTATTGTCATATTTTTTATAGTATTTGATTACACTCGGTGCGCCGTGGAATTGTGTTTTGAGACAGGTATCCGTCGCTCGTTTTTTGCCGTTTGATGCGTGAATTTCAAAGTTTCCTTCAAGACCGCAGTTTCCTGGCAAAGCCAATAGTATAAGATCCTTATATTCCATATATTCTATGAGTAGAGGAATAGATATTACGCTAGAAACGACCGCTCACTGCTGCAAATAATTTATTGGACAGGGCCGTTGTAATCGAAGCCGTTGAGAATAGAACACGCTGACAGACGACGGCACGAAGAGTGCGGTTCACAATATTCGACAAACTCTGAGTCAGACATCACTACAAACAGCTGATTTAAACAACTTTTAACAGCTTATTATGTCGTAAGAAGATAACAAAGCAACAAGAAAACGTAATAAACCGAGGTAGTTAGAAGCCAGTTTCCCAAATCAAAACAATAACACAAGCGCGCAAAGCATTAGCTGGACACTCATCCTTTAATACAAGAAAGCAAATTGTACAATGTCACATGTATGCCAAGATCCATAGTGCATATATAATTTTACATTGGAGATGATAGAGATCTTCGTAATTTACTTTGTTGCTACACACCATGGTCTACAACTTCTGTATATCAATACAAGAAAGAAAGTTTGACAGTTTTTACAATGGAAATCTCCGTACTTTACTTTGTGGAAAGATTACACACCATGGTCTACAGGGGCGGATCCAGCCCAAAATCTGACGGTTGCAAATGTGTGAAGTGCATTTTGTAGGGGGGTTAGGGGGCATGGCCCCCCTGAAAATTTTGAAGTCTAGAACCTCTACTAAACGCGATTTCTCGCATTCTGAGCAAATGATTACAGCAAATTTTATGGGAAGCACGGCTCAAATTTTACGCAAAACCTAAGAACCAAATATCATAATTTACAGTAACATAATTTCACATCATCTTACAGTAAAATATAGATGAATTTTTGACCAACTTACCTGTCCTTGCTGAACTTACCTGCCCTTCAACATCACAAAAAAGGTTTTATGTATGGTAGATGGTTAATAAATTAATTTTTCTGTACAAGACAGTAATGCTAATTTACTAGCCAAAGGACTTTGGGCATTTATAGATAATTTGTAGCAAAATACTGTACAAAGAATTAAAAGGCTGATAACTCGATATCATGCGAAAACCTAATGTGATATATCACAATCAGTATATGCATATAGCAAAATACCTGTATGCAAATTAACTTCCATCATGAATTAATTTAAATATCAAATTCAAAGAACAGACCTAACAATATTCACCTGTCCTTACAGGTTGCCGAAATCCAGCTCGACTCCGCAGACGCTTCCAATGCATACTCGCCTTGAAAATCGCAATAATTGCGCTTAAACAACTAGCTTTTCGTGCGAATTTACCTTTCCTCCTACTCCCAAACAATGATTATACTGCAGGTTCAGATGTCCAATCCCAAAGAAATTGAGTCGCAGAGTATATTAAATCTTTATCAACTCCTGTTTATATCAACAGTACTTCAATGTTTTGGCGGCCACCGCTGTACAAATGATGATTGAATCGCTGTCCTTTGCGACACATTCTGCGACATGAAGCAACTATCAAGATACAATGCCATTGGCTTGCGACACGAGGACAGTTCTTACCATTGGCTTGCGACACGCATTTGAACTTCGTGTCGCAGGCCAATGGCAAAGCTTCCGCAGCTGCCGGCGCCAATTTTTCCCAACGGATTATTGGAAGATTGTTGCTACTTCAAGTAATTCCAACATAAGGGTTGCCACATTCTCGTTCCCAGAGCTCTAGCCTGCAAGAGGCGTGAGGGAGTGATGCCTGATATTATTCTTACTTCAAGTATTGTAGGAGGTGGCAAAAACGAAACTGTGTATTGATTGATAGAGGAATAGAACTTTTTTGTGTGTTATCTGTTTATTGGGCAAGATTCGAAAATCTATCAGTCTGAATAAGATAAAAGAAGTTCTCTCACTGTTATTACTGTTAAGTAATTATTCGGCTCTGAAAATCTGACGGTTGCAAGCGCAACCTTTGCAACCGTCTGGATCCGCCCCTGGTCTACAACTTATGTTTATATCAGATATACACATTTCTCAAATAACTCATTATGCATGTGTGACGAAATTCCAGACATTTGCATATCAAACAAACTGATATATCTCAAAAAGAAAGCAAAGAAGTGAAAATCTTTAAAATAAGTTACTTTATCATTTTAAAAGTTCTTCCAAACAAGACAATAAAACATTTTGAGGTTTTTCCTGACAGGCTGAAAAACATCCAAAATTGAACCACCTCTTTGTTCTATTGATATCTCTTGAAATAATCACAACTGTTGCGAAAGCTATACATTTTCTGAAAATCCAATAAACCGGCTTTTACTTGTGCCTTTAAATTTCCCGAACAAAACACATTATGTTAATATAAATTAGCATTAATTATCATAAATCAGGTTGAAAAATTTACATTTTTCTAGAAAAGGCCATCTTGCACGTTCCGTAGCATTATACTGATATATTATACCGAAAAAATAGGCCACAGAAAAAATAGAAATACATTTTGTACCGTCTTTCTTTTTGGCGTTAGCGAAAAACTTCGCCAGACTTTTGTCGATCATTTTTTTATCTGTGAGTCCTTCGACATCCCCGACTGCGTCTGAAAATGTTTTTAGAGCATTTTTTGTTGCCTTTATTGTATTTTTTGCGTGTCTGCCGTCTAATATACGTGCAATTTCTTCGTCTTCTGACTCAATATTTGACAGGTTGTCTTCACTCTCGGCCATTTTAAGTGGGCATGACATTTTCCCGCCATTTTCACGCATTGAGTCGTGCGTGTTGTCTCGCGTGGTCTACGCGAATAATGTTCCACCCCATGTTCCCCGGGGAACATGGGGTGGACCATTGTCAAAAGGAACGCAGGCTCGCTAAGTGATGACGTAAGGCAAGATATCGCGATTAATTTCCTGCTCACGTGGCACAAACTAAGCTTTCTGATTGGACAATTTGAAGTTGAGGTATAATATTGATATTAATTGCCACTTCCCGCAATAAAATGCAAGAACAGAATGAGCTTACAGTGTTAATAATACAATATTAATAGCCTTCACATCCGAGCAGCGAAGGCGCTAGAAACCTCTATGGTGGTCCGGTGCATGCTCCCCCGGAGTAGCCTGTGTACAGCCTGAATATACACCTGTAATACTGTCTGTGAAAACTCGCACGATAGCTTGTCGACCCCCCGCTGAGCTACTCAGATCTGAGTAGTAGAATCACAACCCTTGACTAATTCCAGGTACAATTGGTTCTCTGGGAATTCTTGTGAGATCAAATAATCCAATCAAATAAACAATTATGAATCATATGAGTATTAAACCACTCAAAATCTACTACTCAGATCTGAGTAGCTCAGCGGGGGTCGACAAGCTATCGTGCGAGTTTTCACAGACTGTATTACAGGTGTATATTCAGGTGTATATATTCAGGTGTATATTCAGGTGTATATTCAGGCTGTACACAGGCTACGCCGGAGGGATGTTTAAACAAAAAAATATTGAGATGATAAAGAATGACAAGTGTAGCCACGTGTGAAACTTATAAAAAAAATGTCAGACCCAGGGCATAAGTTGCACCATCTATTGCCACCACGTTTACAAGATTTACATCATGGTTCATGTAATACAAGAGCCGATAATAATCACATTTACAACTATCAATTTAAGACAGAACGTCTTAGAAATAGCCCGATCGTTTATGCCATCTCTAAATTTAATTCAAGTGTGTGTTGTTTTAATTAAGTTTTTAATGCTTATTTTATTTTTTAAATAGCTAAGACAATTTTTACGTTGTAATGAGTTTTTGACTTTGTAAATTTAGGTAATTAGGACGCTGTAAATAGTTTATGATATTTCCTCCTTTAACTCTTTCTCGACAGGCTGAAAAACATCCAAAATTGAACGACCACGTTGTTCTATTGATATCTCTTGAAATAACCATAACTGTTGCGAAAGCTATACATTATATGAAAGCCCAATAAACCAGCTTTTACTTGTTCTTTTAAATTTCCCGAACAAAACACAGTATGTTAATATAAATTAGCATTAATTATCATAAATCAGGTTGAAAAATTTACATTTTTCTAGAAAAGGCCATCTTGCACGCCCGCGTAGCATCTTGAAAACTCAAAATGATACCAATCGCAGAGTTGTTTATGAAATCAAATCAAACTTGGCGTGTGCGTGGATTTCATGTTCCTGTCGAATTTCAATTTTTAATCTTGCGTTATCGTGTGCCGTGTTTTTCGATTGACAACTTTGCGGGTCTTCAACGACCCGTTTTAACTGCGCCGGTCAGGAAAGAGTTAATATTGTATCGTAATACTAGAAATACGAATTCGCAATAATCCCCCTCGCCCGCCTTTTCTACCCCCCCCCCCCCCCCCCCCCCCCCCCCCCCCCCCCCCCTACGGAATTTCTCCATCCATGGTGCCCAGACCTCGCACGCCGTGGCCGTGTATTTCTGTTTTGCAAAAATTCACAATTTCCAAAAGCCCGTTTCGTCGAAGAAATGTTTGAACGTTATCTCGGCCAATATTTAACCGATTTAAACTCTGAAAACAGATTTGGAATTAGCGAGTCAACATAAATAACATACGCGTTTACTATATTACGAGAACGTGAGTACCCTTCGTAAAAACGGTTTATGTACTTAGAAATTAGTCGATTATAAACTGGTCACTTTATCGTATATTATTTTGAACGTTATCTCGATCAATATTTAACCGTTTTCAATTCTGAAAACAGATTTGGAATTAGCGAGTCAAAATACATCACATATGTGTCTACTATATTACGAGAACGTGAATACCCTTCGTAAAAATGGTTTATGTACTTAGAAAGTTAGTCGGCTTTGTCGGCTATGATTATCTCGATCAATATATAACCGTTTTCAAATCTGAAAACAGATTTGGAATTAGCGAGTCAAAATACATAACATATGTGTCTACTATATTACGAGAACGTGAATACCCTTCGTAAAAATGGTTTATGTACTTAGAAATTAGTCCGGGCTTGGTCGGCTATGATAATCTCGATCAATATATAACCGTTTTCAATTCTGAAAACAGATTTGGAATTAGCGAGTCAAAATACATACTCGGACTCGGATTTCTATTTCCTCAAAAAACTATGTCTCTTGTGACGGTTCAATTTAATCTGAGTATCTAGTTACCAGTGCCACATTTTCCGATCCCGCGCATGAGGACGGTTGATCATATATATATACCTATAAACAGATCCTAGATCTAGGAACGGCATAAGGGACTAAACGCCGGTCGATATTAGCACCCTCGCCCTCAGGCCTTCGGCCTTCGGCCGGCGCTTCGCGCCGGGCGAGGGGATAATTTAGCTAATGCTACAAATTACGAATTAAAACCAACTATTATTATTATTATTATTATTATTATTATATTCTGAATCAATTCGACTTTGGCTTTGCATAGTAAATTAAATAGCGAAATATCATGTACAGTGTATGTACTAACGTTGTCCACGTTCATTGGCCAATACAAAAATAACATCGTCATCTCTGGAACTTGAACTTCTACACAATTGTCACCACTCTAATATATCGGGCACAGGTATCCAGAGGCACGCTTGCCGCGGGGAAGGCTAAAAGGAATGACTCAAAAGTACCTTTCTGTTTTTTTATTTTTCGTTAGGTTATGGATTATACCTTCGGTTAGTGCTAGGTTTAAGGTTAGGATCAAGGTTAGGGTTAGGATTAGGATTGAGATTAGGGTTAGGATTAGTAGTTCTAAAAAAATGTGAAGGTCCTTTTGATTCATCCCTTTTAGCCTTCACCGCTTGCCGTAGAGTTGCTTGATAGAAATGAACTAAATGCTGTGAAAGCGGAATTACGCGTTCTATCTAATCATACAAAAAGTTAGTCTGAGAAAACGTACCGGACATCGATGTCAATTAGACACAACGGCCACTTCCGTTTTAGGTCATTTTCTTGAGCGACACTTGGCACAGCCCGTGTCGTTGGAAGCATAAATTCAACCTCGTTCCCAGGGCCTTACCTCCGCGGAGATCAGACCATGCGAACGAGGTTGGCATAAATTGGCAAGTTAGAGTTCTGAATTTCTACTCACTGTGTTGCCATGCGTCTTGTTTATCTTAAGGTGGCTCCATACAGTTTCTTGAAAAGTGGAAAACACATGTTTCAGACCCAAAATCTTGTATATTGATATTTTGTATATACTGTAAGTGTCTTGTACAGAAAAACATTTTGAGAATCAGAAACTGTAACGAACTAGTGCGTAACTGTGGTTGCTATGGCAACAATGACGTTTCAAAACGGCCACTAATTCGCGTTTAAACTAGCTTAATTCAAAAATAACGTCGGTGACCACCAACTTTTATTTCGCTAAAAATTTTCTTCTAGTATAATTAATCCGAATAGGCCAATTGAAAAAAAATTCTGTAGATGCAAAATTTTGTTATCAAAAATAATCATGTTTTTTTGGATTTGATAAACTTTGGATCTACAGAATTTTTTTTAAATTGGCCTATTTATTACCCATACCAGCGGAAAACGTTTAACACAATAAAAAATGGGGGTCACCGACGTTGTTTTCTTAAACTAGTTTACACGCGAATTAGCGGCCATTTTGAAACGTCATTATTGCGATAGCAACCCCAGTTACGCAATTTTTCGTTACAGTTTTTGATTTTCAAAATGTTTTTCTATACAAGACAGTTAGTTTCATTCTTCTAACAAATTATCAATGTACAAGATATTTGGTCTGAAACATGTATTTTCCACTTTTCAAGAAACTGTATGGGGCCACCTTAAGCTTTCAAGCCAAATAAATACCAGTATCCGCATGTGCGCATTGCGTACGTATTTGTTATTCATTCGTACCTACTGGTTTGTTTTAATATACAACAGAAAGTTCCAACATCAAAGGAAAGCTTTTTGAAACATTTTGAAATACATTAGGTGTGAAAATTTCATGTTTCTAACCAAAGAGAAACGTTTCTAAAATGGAATTATCAGGTATAATGTGATGTTATTCACACAACAGTGAAAGGCCAAGCACAATGTTGTTTTGTGAAACAATGTTTTGCGTTGATTAAATGCCAAAATTTTCATGACAAGTACGAGATTTGTTTTAAAACTGGTTTAATAAAACTGGTTTTGTAGCGCCTGCAAGCAACAGCTTTAACAATTTTAAATTAGGTACTGTTATTACATTAACCAGAAATAATGACAGTGTGAAGTATAGTAAACTAAAGCGATGTGCCACCAACAAAACTTTACCTAAAGAAATACTTCAAACAATGTCACTTATCTCCTGCTAAACCACTGTAGTCACGCATGTAGTGTAGTTTTTCTCAAAATCCAATGTGTCTTTCAAATGTGGTTTATTCTCGGTGGATAAGAACGAACAATCCAAGGGCAATCAAGACAAAGTACTAAAGAAAGACGTAAAAGAAATTAAACATTCATCCACTCAGTGTGCTTGTAATTATTTGCATACATACTCTGGTACCCACATAGACTGCGCTTACACGGCAGTAAAAGGTTCCGGATTCAAAAGGTTTCAGATTCAACAGAACTTTAAAGGTAATATTGATTGAATTATATATATATTATTTCTGCGGAAGGTCCAGAAATATGGGCAGTGTTTATCCAGCAGTATTTCTGGCAGCCTGTTGTTATCAAAACGCCTAAAACCTGGTTCACACTGGTGACATCAAAAGAAAGTGAACTGCAAAAATTATTATTGTTATTGCAGTTCTTGTTGTTGTTCCTTAAAGTGCCACTAAGACGAAAAAAATCGTCTATCCAATTTTGATCTTAGTAAATAATAACAACAAAATGAAGAAAGGCGTGATCGGTTCCTCAATATCTTATCCCGTTCTCTCTCTCCTCCGCAGAGGCTTATATATTTTATTAGAAAAGGCGCACGTAACGGGAGGAAAATCGGACGCACGCAGCGAATGACGGGAAGAGAGAAAGAAAATAAGCCTCTGCCAGATAACGTATCCAACATGGCGACCAAATTCAGTGATGGACTGGGTCAGACTCGAGGATACATTAATATCCAAGATAATAAACAAATAATTAATATCCAAAATGATAAACATTAATATCCAAGATAATAACAAGTGCCACGACAATTAACACACTGGTAACAATTTATAATGGCCGTTTCAATGAGTTTTCAAACTCAGAAAGCAGCGAGCTCTTGACTAGACGTTCACATTGACTAGCATTCGGTAGTTTGCAGGTTAATATATAAACAACTTTATAAGACAGTTTGTACAGCAAAAATAAAAAACAATTCGAGCTTCAAGCTCAAAAGCCAAATCAGTAAATCACTCAACTATGCATATATATTAAAGTATAAACAAACTTCAAACTAAAAGATGGTGTAAAATTGTTATTAATGTTAACTAAAACGACAACCGGGACAGAATGACATTAAACACCAATTTTCCAGACTCAAATCGTTCAAAGAACATTGTACGTCGTTCAAACTATCGTCGACTTCAGGAGAAAGTGCCATGACCAGAGAACCGCGGATTTGACCAGAGAACCGCACATTATCTGGCAGAGGTTCCTTTTCTCGTTTCCCGTCGTCCACCGCGCGCCTCCGATTTTCCTCGATCCACTCCCCGCGCGCTTCCCCATTTTGCACGCACGCCTTCCTCTAATAAAAATAAGCCTCTGCGGAGGAGAGAGTCCCGTTCTCAAGATATTTAGGTTTTGACATATGCAAATTAGATAGTGTATGACGTCATTTTCTCACATAGACTAAAATAAAATTCACAAAATGAGGAATATCTCTGCAAATAATAGGTAGAAAGTTTTCAAACTTTACACATCTGTGGTAAGGTGAAATGTGCACCGTACTGCACAGATTATATTGTTGCCACGAAGATCGTTTGGAAATAGGCACCTGTCATTTATAAAACAAAAAGTGTTTATTTCTTCTTTATCAAACAACCTTTATTGTAATGCATACACACGAATATTTGTAGACACGTAAATATTGTACTTCGGAGGTTTAAATCACCTGATTCTTTTTAAAAAGTGACAAAAATTACGATTTAATTTTATTAGGCGAAAGACGCTTATTTCAAACGATCTGCATGGCAACTATATAATATGTACAGCAGAGTGTACATTCCACCTTACCATAAATGTCCAAAGTTTGAAAACTTTCTACCTATTATTTGCAGAGATAATCCTCATTTTGTGTATTTTATTTACGTCTATGTGAGAAAATGACATCACACACTGTCTAATTTGCATATGTCAAAAATCTAAATATCTCGAGAACGGGATAAGATATTGAGAAACCGAGAACGCCTTTCTTCCTCATTTCGTTATTATGATAAACTAAGTTCAAAATTGGTAGACGATTTTTTCGTCTTAGTGACACTTTAAGTTTTGCCATCAGTCTGATCGCTTGGACAAAGCGACATACGCAAAGTTACACGTTACAATGCGTTTCAAATTTTGCTTTTAGAGGATTCAACATGTATAATAATTATATGAAAAATGTGATTCCCCCAAACGGCAATCGAACCCGAGGTGTCCGAATCAACGCACCGGCGCTGCAATTTTCCCTTTCGTAAACGGTCGTTACCATCCCGAAGCGTCGTTACCATCCCAGCTCTCATAGAATGTTGGGTAAGCGGAGTAAAATTCCTCGTGGTCCCAAGGTTCCCGTATACTTTGTTTCGTGTTGTGACATGTTCGTCGTGAAATTTAGTCAAAATATGTAAATGTTTAATATTTAGTATACAGGAGAAGAGCGTTCATGCAGAAGAAATTATACATGGCAAACTCTCAAATAGTAGTAACGTATGTGTAGATACTTTCCAAAAGACAAACGACGTTATTAGGGATTTCGAAATATCAATCGCAACAACGTATGCTACGTATGATATACATAAATTCGCAACAACGTATGCTATACATAAATTGGTCAGTCTCCTTTTGCAGTTTTTCAAAACCATCTTGTTCTATCATTAGTTGGTCCTTTGTTCCTCTACTCTTTCTATGACAGCCCTTCTGTTCTGCTGGTAATAAGTTCTTTCTTTCTAAATGGTTATACAGCTCTTCACCTATTATCCCTGTTAACAATGTCCACATCATAGGTAAACATGTACGGTGTCTAAAATTTGACACTAACGCTCCTTTTAAATTATCTTTCAAGATCAAGCAAGTTCTTCCGTATGGCATCCACTCTGGAACCTCTCCCGATTTAATATGTTCATCTAATTTCTCTGCGATCAGCGGTTTAAGGATGGAATTCCAAGCTTCAAGGAATGATCCTTATACCAAACTCCATCAATGAACATACGCGTGTACCTGATGTTTATAGACTTCTAAAACATTTGTAATCCCTTTTGTTTTAATTTTTAGTATTTTTACATATTTTACATATTTTATTCTTGTTTCAACTTTTTAGGACGCCATTCGCTGATGAAGGCCATAGTATTTTAGCCGAAACGTCTATTTTCAAAAATCTTAAGCCTTTGTATATATATATATATATATATATATATATATATATATATATATATATATATATATATATATATATATATATATATATATATATATATATATATATATATATATATATATATATATATATATATATATATATATATATATAGTACAATAGATAGTGTAAAGTGGTAGGTCCAACTCCTTATAAGCGTAAGATAATAGCCACGTATGTTATGTACTTGGACTAGGCAATTCTAAATCTGTTTTCAGAATTGAAAACGGTTAAATATTGATCGAGATAACGTTCAAAATAATATACGACGAAGTGACCGGCTTATAGCCGACTAATTTCTAAGTACATAAACCGTTTTTACGAAGGGTATGCACGTTCTCGTAATAGTAGACAAGTATGTTATGTATTGTGACTCGCTAATTCCAAATCTGTTTTAAGAATTGAAAACGGTTAAATATCGATCGAGATAACGTTCAAAATAATATTGACCGGCTTATAGCGAGTAAACTCGGCTTCGCCTCATTTTTTCAACCCACTTCTCGCTGTTTGGATATTCACTCTTTATCGTGTTTGATCTATTACCTAAAATCTCAAGGCCGTCCGGCTGTGAATCGAAACAGCGACCCTGCAAACCTAGACAACTGTTCTAACCCACGACTACGGAGGCCACTACAGTAGCTCACGAGTTATGCATATATATTGGTGGTTAATCTCGGTGAAGTAAATCGCTTTATTATATGACTATTTTCGTGAGCGGTTCGGAACGTGAAATCCGGCAATTTGATTGGTTCCTGAGCGTTCCGGAACGCTGACAGTGAGAATTTTATAAACAAAATGAAAGTCATGTCATTATACGCAACAAGATGGATAATAATTTTAGAACTACTCATTGTTGAAATATATCGTGCAGGTATATGTTGTTAGAAATGTTAGAAGCTTTTATTTGATGTATAGCTCAGGTTTCCGCGTTATGTGAAACTTTTTTAAATGTCCAAAACGTTCGTAACATTGGTCGTGATACGTCTCGCAGGTAATGTAGAATTTACTTAAAAGAATTTACTATACTTAACCCACAACCATGAACAATATGTCAAACAAAAGCAAATGAAAAATGCTATTCGAGGTAGCAATTTTAGGAATCTAGCTAAACGGAAAGTACTTTAAAAATTGGAAAACATCTCTGCCATTTTGGTTTAGTTCGCAAGAAAGATGGTAGCGAATACAAGCCTAACACTGTAGAGTTTTCACAGAACGTTCACAACATTTGTGGTCATATAATAAACTACTTATTGACCTCTCTTGTTCGGTCTGTACTAGTGAAATATCGGACCTCAGTTTTCTGCACGGACCTCGGCTAGCTGCGCTCGCTCGGTCCGCACTAAAAATGTCGGTTCGATATTTCACTAGTACAGACCTCACGCTCGGTCAATAAGTAGTAAATATTAAAGTTAACATTTTGCATTTACATTCGAGTATTATAGTTGTATATATTTTAAAGAAAATTTCCTTTGAGTTGCTTACCTTAAATTTAGGATAGTCATTCATCACAATGGTTACCATACCAACGTAAGGCAAAAACCTAGGAGAAAATGTATTTAAATCAATGCGTCTTCAGTGACATCGCGTTTTACTGTAGATGATATGATGATATAAAATGAATGTTTCATGAATTAAAAATATAAACAAAATTTCCAAACGCAGCCGGTTTGTCTGATTTCTCATCAGACAGACATAGTTTGACGCTACTTTGGCTTAACAAGTCTTTGAACGTAACTTTAAAAGTTACTGTCCATGGTGAAAGGTTTCGACACTCTTCATCAATCACTCCAATCCAGTGTCATGTTAATAGATAACTTCACCCGAGATTCAAGATTCAAGATTTTTAATATTCTACACTATTTACAAAAAATAGGTACGCTCAGGCGTACATGTATATGCGCTAATAATTTTAAAACAGGAAGCGTATGCATAATTAGCCTCATCCGCAGACAACTCTGTGTCTTCCTAGCAGCAACAATTAGCAACGTTTTCAGTTTTGCAACGTTTTCAGTCCAATGTTTTGGCCGAGCCAAAAAATATATATAAACAAGAGCATGGGCAGAGCAAAGGGGCTAGCATATAGTCCGGGCGCGGCGAAGGCTCTGGGAACGAGATTGAGCGCGCCTGTTCTATCCAACCTCGTACCCAGGGTTTTCAACCCGCCATCGCGGACTCGTCGAGCGAAAACGAGTTTTCGGCGAGATATTCATAATACCACGAGTGCGAAGCGCTCGACGAGTCCGCGATGGCGGGTTGAAAACCCTGGGTACGAGGTTGTGTTCTATCCTGGTGGTCATTTGCCTCGCCATCTGCTTTGTTTGATTGCGCGCGCTGATCGTTGATTGGCTATAAGCCCAACTGCACGAGTAAATTTCGGTGTCAGGCAGCGAGTTTCCGCCATTTCGGCGCTTTAGGGGGTCCCTTTCAATGTACGCTGGTCTAACCTGAAATGGTTTTTACAGTATTTTTATTACTCAGAATGTTGCATTTCGGCTGGTTCTTCAGCCTGAAATACACATATAATAAATATATATGTTGGCTTGCGTTTAGACTTTCGTTTGCGTGTTTGCATACTGGATGAGCCTCTGCGCACCGTACGTATTTTATTTGGTTACACTCCCGGAATCGGTTCCGTTAAAACTCGCGTCGAGCCTAAATGCCAAATATTATTAGTTGCTTTAATATCAATAACAATGAGTTCAGCGGCTAATCAGCGTTGTTTACATACGAGACGAGACGCGCTGTATAGTAACAATAGATTTCCCTGATAGAGACTTTGGAAATCGTTTAGTCGATAACCCATCCAATTTTCAATATTTACTAAGCTTTACGAATATATGTAAACATATACTACACTCACCAATTTGTGTCGAGCAATTTGCATTAAAATACTGTGTGCGAAGCAGTGTAAAATGTGGCAGGATGCCAGGAATTGAAGCAAAACGAGCTATTATTTAGTGTTATTTCGTCTGGAAGATAATTATTTAAAAAACAAACGCCGTGTAAAAAGGACCGGTCGTGGACAAGAAAACCGATTAAACGACGATTAGAAGGATAAACTAATCCTAAACTTATATAAATGTAGTTCGTGTTACACCTGTCAATTTGTGCGGTATTGCAGATTGCAAGTTTTTGATCCCATCATTGAGAAGAACTTCAGCGACGCTAAAATCGAGGTTGCGCGTTTGTATCGCAACGCGATTGCGACACAAATCGGCGTGTATATTATGGTTTAGCACATCGACGTTTGAACTAGGCCTGATCAGATGTGGGTCTTAATTTTGCGAAAGAAGAGCGGAGTTATTAAAATTGAACGAACACAAATTTTTCTTTTGATTTTTTAAAGAAACGCGATTATTTAATATTATATTTTTACAATGTTAATGAATTATGACGATGATAATGCCAAATGGGTTCGTTCATAACAAAACAAAACTTCCTCAACAAAACTTATATAGAAGGCTAATGTTAATTCATATTGGATATTTATGCGGAATGTTTACTTCGTAATTATGAGCCTTAAGACATGTCACTTGCAGCCATTTTATTGACAACACGGGTTACTGTTCAGGGTCATACGTTATTGAGATGTTGTTCGCCAATAATAGTGCCTCAGTAACCTTTGCATCAGTGACGTTTTCAATATCGACCATCAACGTTTGTAATACATCATGGAAAATCTTTAAATGGACCAAGCCTTCGTCTACGTTTAGAACTAGAAATTACTATCGCAAGTGAAGTGCTGCCTCATTTCAAAGAAATTCCAATATTTTACAAGACAGATTGGCGACGTAAAGAGGCGCGGGTAGAACCGTAGGGGAAACTGCTTTGTTATCGCATTTATGGTCACAAATTTTTTTCAATCATCAATAATTAATTACCAAAGCTTGATAACCCAAAAAACAAAATCGAGAAATACCAGGTTATTTATTACCTTCGACGGTTATTAGCACACATCCCTTCAGATGTTCCCTTCAGATGTCTTAAAAATTGCAACAGTGTTGCAATCAACAGTTAGCAAGCAATGTTGATAGTTTAACCGAGACTCCAAAAATAGAATATTGAGTGCATTTTCAAAAAAATAAGGTGGATTGTTAGTTGCCATAAACCAATCACCGGCAAATGGGTCACTATATTGCAAAGAATACATTTTATCAGAGCAAAAAGGTTTTATTAACATAATTTCTTATACGTATAAAGGTTATTTCCAACACACAATGTGACATTTAGGAATGATGAATCCCATGCATTAATGTTTGTTATTTGATAATGTATTATTGTACATTTTGTTTAAATTGTTTTGTATTGCCTTGTCTAAAATGAGCACAAATCGTTTTACTTGGATCAACAACATCCAACCTCGTACCCAGAGCATTTTGCTTCCACGGTGGAAGGTCTGCGAAAATGGCCCTGGGATCGGCTGGTCACATGACACCCAGAATTTCTGGGTGTTTAGATATGATAATTTTTGTGGTCTTTGTTCCATTGCCTGTCTACTTTATTGACCTGAACAATTGAAAAATAATCAGAGTTGTTCATGTCAGCATTTGTCGGCATAAAAGCAGCTAACAAGATTAATAATTTACCATACATCCATGGTTATCACTTACAAAAGGTATGAAGAAGCATATATCCAATTTAGTGAAAGTTATCACTTCTAATTTGCTGCACAATTTAAAGACAGCATTCAGATTTAGATGAATAAATTATACTCGGCTGAATTAATTGGAGTTTTATGACAAGCCAATCGCATTATAGAATGGACCAGCCGATCCCAGGGACATTTTCGCCGACCTTCCACCGTGGAGGCAAAATGCCCTGGGTACGAGGTTGAACAACATCATATATTGTGAGACCAGGATTTTCTTCGACATCATTTGCCATTCTCAACAACAGAGCAACAATAACATACACATTGTAACATGATATTCACTATCACTTGCGGTTGGAAAATATAAATATACACTGAAGTAAAATATTTGCATCAATATTAGTAATACCATAGTTGTTACCAGTGGCGAAACTGGCCGTAGCAACTGGTCATGTTATGACTGAATATGTAAATCGTTTAAAAATTTGCATACTGGTTGTTACAACCAACTGAATTAACATCAATGTTCAATGTTGTTCCAGAAAAGATTATATCTATTCTTCGAGTGGTCTTGAATCCTGTTTGATTCTTACGTTGTTGTGTCCACCAATTCGGGCACGATATTGATCGATTGTCACTCCCATTTAAGGTAAAGTAATGACAAGGTTTTTCTCTGCACAGATGTAAGTTTGTTGAGAAACAGGCACAAACCTTCGTTTGTAAATATTGAGTATTGTCTTTGGCGAGAACTGTCAAATGTCACCGGCTTCGCTATGTTTGATTTTAACGAGCACAATGAATTCGTTTGATTTGAGTTGCGTGTACACACGAGACAAACAAGAAAAACTAAGTACACAGAACTATCTCTCCTCACTGAAATGATCAAGGCGTTGCATGATCAGAAAATACATACCATGTTCGTGGTGGCGTTCCAGAGCAAACTAAATACGTTACAAAACGTCATAAAACTGAACATCCACCTAGGAAATTTTCACATATATCGAGATCTCGTTGGCTATACATACAGGTAGGTGCGGAAAGAGGTCTGGGCACGAGACATAGATAACCCATGTCAAGATTAGTGTGCTGCCTACGGCAGCAACAATGGAGGCGAAGCGACGTCTGGTGCAGTTGCTCGTTTTCATGGTGTATCCACACCTGTCGCAATGTACGACGAGCCCGGATGCTGGTTGGAGTATCTTTCTACTGCAAGTATGTCTCCACCTTTTCAACGGAGTGGATGTCTGGAACCTGAAGTGTGTGACTTGATTGTCGATCGTCCTGTTCATTCGCGACCATTTGGATTTGGGCAACAGCGTCGTCAGTTTTGTCTAGTGTTATAATGGAGCGGACGGTTGTGGATATCTTCTTTTTGGCTTGCCACCGACGGATTTGAACGGGCGATAGGGAGTAGACATTACCAACCTGTTGGCGCAGATATGGTCCTGCCAAAGATCCAATGTTATCGTTCCCGTTGCGTCGGCAAGAACGGCGTTGGCAACTTTCAACTGATTTGCCGTGACTACACTGGGTGTGTTAATGGAGACAATCTTGCCACGAACGGATACGTGTTCTTCCTCGTTGGTCGTTTCCAGTATGTCTTTTATGGAGACGGTTTTGACTTTTGGTGCAGATGGCGACTGTTTGAACTGAAAATAATATTCAGTTTGCTCGTGTTTCGAAACAGTTGTCATATCATTCATGATTAGTTTCGAGCCGTCAGTTGCGTATGTGAACCTTTGTATTTTTATTGGCGTGCGGGATCTTTCACTTTCAGCCAACAGCGGTCGCTTGGCAGTGGAGTAAAGGTCGAGGTTGATGTTTGTAAAACCATAGTTGAATAGTCTATCGTGTTTCGTTTATTTCTTTTCGTTGGTGAAAGCTGATGAACGTACGCGATTATTTCATCACTTGGGCGAGGTCGTGAATGTGTTGTCGACTGGGAGATCACATTGTGCCTCTGCGTGCTTTCGTTCAATGAAGAGGATGCGAAAGAGGTTGTGGCCGTGGCATCTACACTGATTTGGTTTGAACTGGATTTCTTTATGTTTTTCTTTTTCGATGCCATTGTTGTATTGCGCTTACCATAGAGTTTATGAAGTTGTTTTACAATGACAATCGGAGCAAATTGATAGACCCCGTGAAAGATTTAGGCGACTGTGGTTGGTTTAATTGCGTGTTATATTGAGGAATTTGACAAAGGTCAACAGCTGATAACAGGGTACCTAAAATTGCAGAATAATAAAATTAAAGAGATGACAATTAAATTAAATAAGGCAAAATGAGTGGTAAAGTAAATAATAAAAATAGAGGTGGGGTGGGGGAGAGTAAGAGTCAACAACTTGGAAATTAAGAAAATACATGCTTACCTGATGTTGTTGTAATATTTGGCAAACTGAAATATAAGAGAAAAATAATTTGTAAAAATGATGTCCCTTCCTATTCGGAGCTAAATATTATATGTTTATGTACTATATGCATCTATAAGCAACTACTGATAAAAAAATTAATTTAATCACTAAAACAATTAATTAAAACACATATTGGTTTCTGATCAGAGAAATAGGTTTCTAAAATGTGAGCATTAGTTTGCGATTCTGGTAAATTTGTATAAATATGATCTATTGTGGTTTGGTTGTCAGTAGTATAACTAGTTACTAATTGCCTGTAATTGTTTTCATTAACAAATAGATTATACAAAGGCCTCCTATTTCTTTCATCTAACCAGTCAATATTAAAATCACCAATAACAATATTGAACTGAGAAGATGACAAGTTCAGTACCTCATTTAAAGCATGGCATAATTGCTGCACTGGAATTTTAGGCGAACGATATACACCTATTATGGTTACATGTGGAAGAATCATTACTTTCATAACAGTTATCTCAATACCATTAGTACAAGGTATACCCATCAATTGCATACATACTATCATTATCTGAACTAATGAATCTTGTTTCTGAAAAAATATTGATATCAGTACTTGTATAATTTAAATCATGGCGAACATAATCAATATGCCTGTGCAAAGACCTTGCATTGAGGAAGCAAAGTTTAAATGATACTTGATCGACATTATAAATAGGAGACACACTAAGTGTAAGGTAGCGTTCTGTTCTTAAACTCTCCATTTCAGTCTTTACATGAGGATTGACAGCTATTTTTTGTTCACACAAGTCAGTAATATATAACCCCTCTATAGTTGTTACTCTGCTAAGACCAACATAATGAATGTGAGGTATTGCTCTTCTAGTATTAAAATTAACAACTATTTTTTGCTCAGTGTCACCTTGTGATCGATGAATTGTTTTAGCAGCAGCTGGCCGTAATGGAAACTGTTTTCTTACAACTTGAGCAGTTCTGTTTCTACCAACAGCAAACTGAGTAGTGATCGGTTTTATTGGAGTCCATGTACGTTCAATACCTTGTATATAAAGTTGTCTATTCTCATGTCTAGTTTTCTCACCAACATCAAGATGGTCAAATTGTACCCATATTATCCCTGATGGTTTGTCTCTTTGGTTTAATTGTATTTTTTTAACAACATTACTAGCACCATTTGTCATGCCATCATCAGTTCGTATGTTTACTGCAATTTCTGTCCTTTCACCCAAAGCTAATTGAAGGTTTGAAATGATTTGTTTAGTTTTTCTTGGATCATCTGGTATTTGACCCATAATTTTATCTCTTAGCTCAACAGAGTTAGCTCCTATAACACTATCAACTGCTTTAATACAATACTTCTCACCAGTTGCTGCATTATGGACTCTTTGATTAAACTTGTTTACCTTGATATTTTGAATGAACAAATGAGGTACTTCCAATGGATCATATATGCCATTTTCCTCAATCATTCTTTCCTTAATTTTTAAAATGTCATCATCAGTATGATTGCCTTCTCGTAGTCTGTTTAAAATTTCAGCAAACACTTTATTATCTCTCTGTCTCATGATTTCTTTAAGCTCGAACATTTTAAAGTAGTCTTGCCATAGATTGGGAGCAAGAATAGCATATTCTGAATTGTCCAGATCTTTAAAAATGTATCTATCCATCACAGGTTCTAGCTGAAATAAATCTCCAATTGCAATTATGCTCACACCTCCAAAGTCTTCTTTGCTTCCTTTAATATCTTTGAGTCTGTTGTTAATCTGAACATTAAACATTGTACTTCCAACCATTGATATCTCATCAAGAAATATTAGTTTTACACCACCAGGTTGACTTCGTAAAGTATTTAGTCTACTTGAGTCAAGAGGTTTGTAATTTTTTAAAGATTGGTATGCTGGTATTGCAAGGGCACTGTGTATTGTGTTACCTTTAATATTAAAAGCAGCTTTACCAGTTGGGGCAAGCAATAATACCTTTACTTGGTGAAAGTCATCACCAGCTCTCGTATTGTAATATTTTAGTGCTGCTTGATAAAGTGCTTTGATCAGATGTGACTTTCCAACACCAGCTCCTCCACTGAGAAAACAGTGGAATGGCTTATCAGTTGTTTTAATGAGATATAAAATATGATAAAAAAATTCTTTTTGCTCTTTGTTCAACATCTGTGCCCTGTTTCTATAATCATTGTCATGTAATTCATTTAATATGAGCTGTTCACTATTTGAAGCAGTAGAAGGGATTCTGATGTCACTTGAAAGATCATAATTTTCATTGAAATCAGGATGAAGGTCTTGTGCACCTTCAAATTCATCTTGACATTCAATATTCTGTGTTACTGGAGCTATCAAATCATAATTATCATCATTATTTTCCATGTTGTTCAATTGATCCTGGATTTCATTTAAGTCATCAATACATATAGCATATTGTTTCATTTGGTCATCTATTACATCTTTTACTTGAAGGAAGTATTCTTAATATGAAGAACAATTGCCAATCAAGTCAGTTTTTTCATTTCTCCATGCAGTAAACAACATAATTAGTTCACGGTAATGTTTCTCAGAATCTACTTCTTTATTAAAACAAACACTTCGTATAATTCTAGCTTTTGATCTTTTCTTATTCTTTTGTTTCTCACAAGGCTCTTTTTGTTCATCCTTTTCATCATCATCACCATCATCATCATCATTGTTAATGTTTGTCTCAAATGGAAGGTTATCAATGTCAAGTTCATGAGATGTTTTGATATATGGTTTACCACACGAGTCATACCATGCAGCCCAGTCAGCAAGAGATACATGCTCAAGGCTAGCAGGTCGTTTGGTATATCGCTTTAGCAAACCTGTTGCATAAATTTCCTCTGAATCATCATCCATTTCAATGATGTCTTTTATTGGTTTTAATAGGTGAACCCTATTTTCTGGTGGTGATGTATTTATGAATACTACTTGACGAGATGATTTTCTCATCGCAAGTTGTAACACAATATAAACTGCTTCTTGGCCTTTTACAACTAATTATTTTATCAATAAATTCTATGACTTTATCATCATTATCAACACCAAATACTGGAGCATTTTCTAACCATATTAACATATGAATATGAGGTGAGCCTCTTTGTTGATACTCAACTCTATAAAACCAATCTGCAATTTTCCCCAGAGGTGCAAGGCTACTCAAGAGAAAGTTTTGTAAAAATTGATTTATTTGATAGTCAAAATGCCTTGCACATGTGACAGGATCACTTTGAATCAACTTGCATTTTTCTTCCCAGTTGAGATTTTCTAGCTCAGTGTCAGTATATTCTCTGTTATTAACAAGTTTACCAAATATTCTAAGAAGATGAATCCATTGTGTTTCTGCAGAAGAGAAACTGAAAAATAATGAGGCTGAACCTAATTGTCTTATCATTGCAAATATATCTTTTTTTAGCTTTTTCAAAATATGGAGGTGACCCTCTTAATGCTCTCAGAAACTTAAACCCTTCATCATACTGAATTAGTTTCTCTAATGCCCCTTTTGGTTTGAGCTGACCTGCATTAATTGATCTATTGTTTCCTTGGCACTTCCTCAAGGCAACTTGAGATTGACCAAGTAAAATCTTCATTTGTAGTTTCTTTGTTTTAAAGAAGATATTTTCTACACACATAGCAGCCCTTCTGTCTGACCGCCTCAATTCAGATTTTCAAATTTCGCTATAATGAACATCTGTAATTCTGTTAGCATTGTCAGGTCGTTTTTCACCAAGGAAAATACCTGGATATGCTAATTCTTCAGAATATTTACCTTGAATACACTTAGAGGTCTACTGCCTTCGCCTGGTGCAACATTCAGAATTTGTTGACGTTCATTGTCTGTCATGAAATCAGTGGCTGTTAACATAGTATCTGTGACACCAGCAGGTATTTCTACCTCATCTTCACTCCAGTTATCTTCATCATTTACAGGTACTTGATCACATTTTTCATATTTTCTGATTGCTGCTCACAATGTTGTTGAGTATCACTTTCACTAAGTGGCAATGAAACATTGAAATTATTGTTGCCAAGCCAATTTTGATTGAAAGTTATACATTCTTCTCTGTAAAGACCACTGTTATTGATAAGCCAATTGGCAGCTTGGACTACTTTGTGTGGTCTTACATTCAAAGATAAAGCTGAACATTTATATTGTAGTTTTCTTTTTAGGTTAACTTTAATTGTTCCAGTTTCATCTGGTAACCTTGATAACATGCTAACAGTATTAGCAACATCTGCTGGTACATTAACAATATTGCATTGATTTTGAATTGTTTTCCTGGGAGCTTGCATAAGTTTTTGAAATGCTAATCTAGGAGCAAGTAATCTACATTCTAATTCATTCAGGTAAAAATATATAGGTTTTGCTGGGAATTGCATCCCATTTATGACAGCACAAGGTGGTACTTTATTCTTTACTAAGTGATTACAACATGTTCTGCACAACCATTCAATGTTATCAACACTTGTTTTATGAAGATTTTTTTCAATATCAGGATTAGTTTTATTTAGTGTTGCAGCAGGCAACACACTATGCTTATACCACAATTGGTCACAACAACTGCATATGTAATGTGGTCCTTGGGAGACAATATCATGAAATTTTAATATTAAACTTTGTAAAGATTGAATTTGAGATTCAGACCTTTTTCTTTTCATAAATTCCTTAATAGACTTAATTCTTTTCTCCTTACATTGAGGGTCCTCAGTTGAACGTTTTCTTTTCATATATACCTTCATGTATTCATTTTTTTTCTGCTTACTTAATTGGGAGTCTTCAGTTGACCGTTTTTTTCTCATATATTCCTTCATGTACTCATTTCTTTTCTGCTTACTTAATTGCATGTCCTAAGTTGAACGTTTATTTTTCATATGTTCCTTTGTGAACTCATTTCTTTTTTGCTTACTTAATTGTGTGTCCTCAGTTGACCGTTTTTTCTTCATATATTCCTTCTTGTACTCGTTTCCTTTCTGCTTACTTAAGTCAGGGTCCTTAGTTGACCATTTTTTTTTCATATATACCTTTGTGAACTAATTTCTGTTTTGCTTACTTAATTGTGTGTCCTTAGTTGAACGTTTATTTTTCATATATCCCTTCATGTAATCGTTTCTTTTCTGCTTACTCAATTGAGGGTCCTCAGTTGATCGTTTTCTTTTCGTAAATTGCTTCATATAAGCATTATTTTTCTTCATATATTCCTTCATGTACTCGTTTCTTTTCTGCTTACTTAATTCAGGGTCCTTAGTAGATCATTTTTTTTTCATATATACCTTTGTGAACTCATTTCGTTTTTGCTTACTTAATTGTGTGTCCTTAGTTGAACGTTTATTTTTCATATATTCTTTCACGTATTTGTTTCTTCTCTGCTTATTTAATTGAGGATCCTCAGTTGACCGTTTTCTTTTCATAAATTCCCTCATATAAGCATTATTTTTCTGTTTATAAGAGTTTGTTTTCTTAGCACATTTGTTCAAATAAATAGTTTGACTCTTTTTAATATTTTGATCAACCAGTCTGTTTGTTAAAATATTTCCATCTAATTTTTCCAAATCAGTGTGCTGATTTTCAGGTGAATTTGAAATTGTACAAGATGGCAGTGTTCATACATAATGGTATTCATCTAAATGACCCAAATAAATATCTGTTGGTCGTTGTAGTGGAGTTACAGCTCGTATCATATTGTACTCAGCAAAATGTTCATTTGACTCAGCAATAACAATTCTTAAATTAAGCTGGTCTGCAACAGCTTGTATAATGAGACCATCACACCATGTTCCTTGCATAGACATACTATTTAAGTATTGTCCCCAGGAATAATCTGTATTGCTTTCAATAAATCTCTCAGGATTCTCTCTCATATATGCAATACCAGCAGCTCTGATATCTAAATGATGACTGGGATCACCGTATAACTGATGTGAAACAGCTCTAAAAAAACAATCACCTGCACCACCAACGTCAAGTGGTCTCAACTGAAATTGTCCTAATCTTAATTCTAATAGCTGTGATGGTAGTGTTATTCTAGCTTGTTTGTTTTCATTTTGCACAGGACCTGGATTTAATTCAATATCACCAGACATTATGAGCTTTTTTCACTAACACAATATTGCTCATTAGCAAAATTGTAATTAGCATTCATAGATTGACTGTTTACAAAACATGACAAGAAATGCTCAGCTGTGTGGAACATTGATTTTCTTATAGATCTGTAACTATTTAAACAAGGATCTAAATAATCTCTGTATTTGCATTTGCAAATATCATTTACAATGCTACCATTATTTTGCTTGTGAACTACCACAGGTTTCACACATTGTTGCTTGAGAAAGGGTTGACTTTCATTATTTAATTTCCTCCGAAATCGAAAAAGCTCATTTCTTCTCATGAGAAGCACAATTTCAAGAAGCTCATTTCTTCTCATGAGAAGCTCAATTTCATTTTTCCTCAAAAGAAGCTCGATAATATATTTCCTCCGAAGAAGCTCGATAATATATTTCCTCCGAAGAGGCTCGATAATATATTTCCTCCGAAGAGGCTCGACAATATATTTCCTCCGAAGAGGCTCGATAATATGTTTCCTCCGAAGAGGCTCGATTTCAGAATGCTCAAACACGAGTTGGCTGATTTTGCTCGACTGGATAAATCGACGAAAGACTTGAAAACATTTTGACCGCCTTCCAATGTCTCCATAGAACGTACGAAAACTGTGGCAGATCACACTTGCAAATTTACTGCCATTTATGTTGAAAATACTTACCAAATTTGACAATTTGTAATCCATATCGCTCTCTGCGGACGTACAGGTATCACTGTTTTGTTAAAACAATATGGCGTCGAAATATTAAACACCGATCCGACGCAAAAATAAGCACTTGTTTCCATCTATCAAACCGACGATATCGCCATCTCGTAAATTGACGTCTTAGCTTCGACTAACAAAAGTTAACAAAATTAGTTAACAAAGCTAACAAAGTTAACCTAACAAACAACATGATAGCAATATACCTGCGCAAGCGCAGATACAAAAATTATATTTAGTACAACTGATAATGTAATTAATTAATTAATTGAAATGTTATTGAAATGTTGAATACATTCATTAGTATTCATGCGTAGTGATCAAAGGAGCAAAAGCTTTCGAGTTGATCACTACTTACGTTAAGTTATAGACAGGGTTCGAATTAGTTGAGTAAAAACGATGTGCATTTTCCCCCAAAAAACACGATGTCCAAGCGGGCCCTCTCAATATAAGAAAAATAATGGTGTGCAATAAATTTAATTCCAAAGGGAATTCTAGGCTGGCATGAGATACTTTCGGTTGCCATTGTTGGTTTAAGAGATTGGAAAGTTTTATATAAAATCACTAAAATGCACGGCAAAGATCAAATTTCAGCCGCCATTTTGCGCGGGCAGCTCCTGGAAATTGCGCGGGCCTGTGCGGGAAAGTTATTCGTTCCCAGGGCACGTAAGAGCAGACACGCAAAATATGGCGTCGACGACAATCGTCAATGGCTTTTCTTTACAAAGCAATTTTTGCGTGGCTGCGGGAAATACGCACAATTTTTTCACCTTTGGGAAATAGGACTGTTAACTTAACTTATAGTTTGTCAGAACTATTTGTTTGTGTTCAATACTGAGACTTTTTTTTCTGCAGATTTGAAAAGTGATGTGCAACTTTTACTATTTGGGCGAAAACGATGTGCAAATTGCACATTGCACACCATTAATTCGAACCCTGGTTATAGATTCATATTATAGATTGATCTAAATTGATTGTTTTTATTGGCTATAGAAAAGGACATTTTTGTACCTTTTTTTAAATATATTAAGAGAACATGAATACTTAATATCAATATCAATAGATTCCCAAATGTTTGATGCAATAAATTTAAACGTGTGTATTCCGTAATTTGTCCTGACTTTTGCTCTAACAAAATTTAATTTTGCAGCATATCTGGTATTATAATTGTGTTGTTGCGATGCTGGTTTAAGAAACTCAGTAAAGAATGACGGGATATCAGATCTTCCACTAATAATTTTATAACTAAACTATGCAATTCTCAATTTAAAGATATTATCAAATCTTAATATTTCCAAAATATTAAAATATGGTGTAGCATATATGTAAACTAGAAATACGAATTCGCAATAATCCCCTCGCCCGCCTTTTCTACCCCCCCCCCCCCCCCTACGGGAATTTCTCCATCCATGGTGCCCAGACCTCGCACGCCGTGGCCGTGTATTATTTCTGTTTTGCAAAAATTCACAATTTCCAAAAGCCCGTTTCGTCGAAGAAATGTTTGAACGTTATCTCGGCCAATATTTAACCGATTTAAACTCTGAAAACAGATTTGGAATTAGCGAGTCAACATACATCACATATGTGTCTACTATATTACGAGAACGTGAGTACCCTTCGTAAAAACGGTTTATGTACTTAGAAATTAGTCGATTATAAACTGGTCACTTCATCGTATATTATTTTGAACGTTATCTCGATCAATATTTAACCGTTTTCAATTCTGAAAACAGATTTGGAATTAGCGAGTCAAAATACATCACATATGTGTCTACTATATTACGAGAACGTGAATACCCTTCGTAAAAATGGTTTATGTACTTAGAAAGTTAGTCGGCTTTGTCGGCTAAATAATTGATTAGCCGGTCACTTCGTCGAATATTATGTTGAATATCTCGATCAATATATAACCGTTTTTAATTCTGAAAACAGATTTGGAATTAGCGAGTCAAAATACATAACATATGTGTCTACTATATTACGATAACGTGAATACCCTTCGTAAAAATGGTTTATGTACTTAGAAATTAGTCCGGGCTTGGTCGGCTATGATAATCTCGATCAATATATAACCGTTTTCAATTCTGAAAACAGATTTGGAATTAGCGAGTCAAAATACATACTCGGACTCGGATTTCTATTTCCTCAAAAAACTATGTCTCTTGTGACAGTTCGATTTAATCTGAGTATCTAGTTACCAGTGCCACATTTTCCGATGCCGCGCATGAGGACGGTTGATCATATATATATATATATATATATATATATATATATATATATATATAATATATATATATATATATATATATATATATATATATATATATATATATATATATATATAATATATATATATATATATATATATATATATATATATATATATATATATATATATATATATATATATATATATATATATATATATATATATATATATATATATATATATATATATATATACCTATAAAGCCGATGCGAGATCAGGATCCGCTTGGATCTCGCGTGATAAGGGACTAAACGCCGGTCGATATTAGCACCCTCGCCGTCAGGCCTTCGGCCTTCGGCCGGCGCTTCGCGCCGGGCGAGGGGACAATATATTCCTAACACAGTTATTCTGTTTGGTGCGAATTTTTGTTAATTTGGATGTATATGTATTACCCCAGCTCATTAAACCATAATTTAAATATGGGGATATACTAGTGTATGGTAGAGTTGCTTTAACATTTTTAAATCAAGGAATTATATTCCTATATATTTTTTTGCGATTTTATTATTAACATGTCTTATTTGTTGTTCCTAATCAAAATGTTCATCTTTAAGAAATTAAAAATTAATTTTAAACATTTTCCGTGTTTACATGCAGTTATATAAACACGAGTGGAAGTTTGGGAGAACGAGAAATCATAGTGGAAACACGAGCCCGTAGGGCGAGTGTTTCCACGCGATTTCGAGTTCTCCCAAACTTCCACGAGTGTTTATATAACGTATGGGAACACGAATAAAAATGTTTTCTAAACTTTTATAAAATAACCCGTAGAAAGCAAATAAAATGTACAAATATCTTTTTTATCAACACGTTAATTCTCCTTACTGCGTATGATGGCGCCGTGATGTCTAATTGATGGCGTATGATTGCTAATTGATGGCGTATGATTGCTAATTGATGGCGTATGATGTCTAATTGATGGCGTATGATTGCTAATTGATGGCGTATGATGGCTAATTGATGGCGTATGATGTCTAATTGATGGCGTATGATGGCTAATTGATGGCGTATCATGGCTAATTGATGGCGTATCATGGCTAATTGATGGCGTATCATGGCTAATTGATGGCGTATGATGGCTAATTGATGGCGTATGATGGCTAATTGATGGCGTATCACGATGGCGTAATCCATCCATGTCATATAGCCTGATATAAACACGGTAACTGACCAATCACAGCGTGCGTAAGACACGACTTATTATATATATATATATATATATATATATATATATATATATATATATATATATATATATATATATATATATATATATATATATATATATATATATATATATATATATATATATATATATATATATAGCGAGGTTCTATGAGTGTATAAATAGGGATCCTAACCTTACAACAATCACCCCAGACTGTCGAAACGTTGGGTCATGGACGGTAACTTTTAAAGGGATACTCCAGCCAAAATTCAAATGTTATTCATATGAAAGATCTTACTGACTTTAGTTTATCTCCAAAGTTTCAGCATTCCTATCACTTTAGTTAAGAAGATATGGCTAGTTGAAGTTGAAAATTTGAGGATTTTGACGCCATATTGGTTTTGAAAATATGACGTCATTGCGTGATTCTTTATCAGCAGTGGAGTTGTTTTGATGGCGATCACATAGCGATAGCTGTTGTGAATGCTCTTTGGAAGAAAATTAGTCGAAATAAACTATTTAGTTCCTCATGCAGGAAAATAGAGGAGCTTCTTAGGCATAATACGAGATAGAATCACTGAATGACGTCGTGTTTTCAAAACCAATATGGCGTCAAAATCCTCAAATGTTCAACTTCAACTAGCCATATCTTCTTAACTAAATGGATAGGAATGCTGAAACGTTGGAAATAAACTAAAGTCAGTAAGATCTTTCATATGAACTACATTTGTATTTTGGCAGGAGTATCCCTTTAAAGTTACGTTCAAAAACTCTTTAAGCCAGAGTAGCGTCAATCTGTCTCCCCGAGCCAAAACACAGCCTTTACAAGACATGGTATTGATCTCGTGAGTCGTGCATAAGCCATTCCCGAATTACCAATGGAAAGCTGGCTTTGCATCTCTTAAAAAAAAATTTCTCTATATTTCTCAATTTTTATTTTTTATTCCCAAAAAACTATTTCAATTGCCGCTCGATTATTCAACTTTAAAAGAAAGTACTGCAAGTCACTGGTACTAGTAGATAACAGTAATAATAATAATAGCTTCATTAACACTCCCTTTCAGGGCTTTTCAGGGCCAATTTACAGTGATAAAAATCATATAAAAAATCTATATTCTATTAAAACTAATAAATGTACTTATATAATTGTTAAAATGATATCATACAATTACTAATTGGAAGATTCAATAAATTGTTCAAAAAGATAAATTTTGAGTTCTCTTTTGAATTTGAAGATGTTCATGTTTTCCGTGAGACTACTAGGCAGCGAGTTCCACAAGGACACTGCACGATATAAGAATGTTCGCTGACCGGAGGAAGACTTATATGCTGGGATGTTTAGTAGCGTGGATTATGGAACGTGTCGTAAACCTATCTACTAGATAGTCTGAGGCTAGTCCCTTTACACACTTGAAAGCTAAAATACCATCTCTAAAAGATCATCGGCAGCCAGTTCAATTGCTTAAGGACGGGTGTCACATGGTCATACTTTCTGGTTCCAGTTATAATTATTGCCGCGAAATTTTGCACACTTTGTAACTTATGGATGTTTTTCTTAGACGTGTTCGACCAAACAGAAGAGCAATAGTATAGTTTGCTGAACACCAACGCGTTGATAACTTTAAGAAGGAGTCCCGGAGTCGAAAATGTGTTTAACTCTGTTGATCTGACTTAAACCAGCTATGCAGGCAGAAACAGTGTTCGTAATATGTTCATCGTAACTCAATGTCGTGTCCACTTGTATCCCAAGGTCTTTTGCAGAGGGAACTGGTGACAACTCTTTCCCCAGTAGGGTGACATGAAATCCTACAGGGACCCTTTGCAGCATCTGGCGTGTTCCTAGCAACAATACTTTGGTCTTGTTAGGATTTATCAGGAGGCTATTATGGCAGCACCACGATATCATTCGAAATCATTCGTCTGAAACCTCGCAGCATACATGTACGTTGTTGCGGTTGATATTTCGAAATCCCGAATAACGTCGTTTCCCTATTGGAAAGAATCTATTCTACATATCCGTTGTGACTATAGATCACAAAATCGAATAGTTACTGGTCCCTCGTAGATATATTTTCGCTTTCCGAGTTCCGACTGTTTGGCGAAATAGTTCGTAATATATTACCGCTGGGTTAGTGGGGTTGGCGGGCAGCGGGCTCAACATGGTTCTGCAGACTACTACTATCTAGTGCGCACCCTTTGTATACGCTCTCTGTGTTGCGAACGGAAGTAATTGCCTCTAAGCTTAGCTCTTTAACATTCACAACCATAAATTTCATTAGTTATTCCATCCGAACCATTACAATTCCGACTCCTTGATTCTCATCGGGAGTTGTACGATTGCCTGAGCGTTCGACTGAACTTGTGGGTTCAGCGTTCGACTGAACCTGTGTTTTCACCGCATCTACAAAGAGATGAACCCTAATAATTTTGGCCGTATTATGGCTTATAGTGTACACGATTCCTACGAGTAAGAAACCCTTCGGGAAACAGTGCAAAGAACTGTTCAAGATCTCAAACGCATCGACATATAAAAAAGTCGTCAGCGCAAATTATAATAATAATAATAATAATGTTTACTATTTATATAGCGCAAATTAGCATGTGTATGTGATCAAATGCGCTTTACAACATCGATTATTTATTCTATTATATTCCGTACCTAGTACCCAGTACCCCAATCAATTAACCTTAGCTATTTATTTTTACAGTTTTTATCATCATTAGTTTTCCTAACTATTTAACCTAACCCGCCCTGTCAACTTCCCTGTGGGAGGAAACCGGAGAACCCGGAGAAAACCCACGACTTTCGGCAGAGTGTTCACGAACTCTTTCCACGTGCGATCAAATGTCCGAACACAGGATTCGAACTCTTGACCTCAGAGGTGGAAGGCAGTGGCCCTGACCACTAGACCACCGAAGCCCCTATACTGAAGAAACATTTCTCAAAATGCTCAGGAATCACAAAATAGGACTTCCTGACATGATAATTGTATCTCTATAATAGTATTAAATTGGTTTACCTGAACGGCTTTACCTTTTAGAGAAAGTAAACCATAGAAATACCGAGCGAGGAGCTAGAATAAATATTTAAAGCGGACTAACTTGAGGATATATCGACATCAAAACTTAGCAGATTCAGTAAATTAGTTCGCTTGTTCATAGACAAAAGCGTGGGCGTCATTAAGGGTAATTAAAGGATTACGCGCAACTCGACAGACAAAAGATGGCACGCGTATTTCTATAAACACAGAATAAATTTGTTGAATATATTACAAAACTGTACCTTAGCGCACGTAATACAAAAGAAAAAAGGTCATTAATGTTCATTAAGAGTTTAAACTGTCAAACGTCAATAGCAGACGATAAAATTAACAATACGACACAGATATTGAGATAAATAATATGTATTTCGCTTCAAAGTTATACAGAAAGCATGCATTACATTACGCCATATTTCAATAAGATCTGCTTCTCATGTAATAGCGATTTTTGGGTAATCTAATTACTCTTGGATTTTGAGGGTCACGTGATGTAATCGTATTCATCTGGGGCTTGTTTACCTGAATTACATTCGACCACACCAGTATCATCTGGATTTCCTCTCTCCAGGTTCATCTATATCACTTTCGTCCCTATGACATGCTCTCTTTCGCTTTCATCTATATCACTTTCGTCCACATTAGTATCATCTGCATGCTCTCCTTCGTTTTCATCTATATCACTTTCGTCCACATCGGTGTCACCTGTGCGGCAGTGTCGCTCTGGTTATTCAACCGTGGGGGTGTTAAAAATATACCTTACGTGTAGCAGGGACTCCGGGGATATTTGTTGGTTTGAAGCCACCACAGGATTTTGCATATGTTGGGTAGAACGTGGTTTCTTTGAAGCGATTTCCAGGCTATTGGCCGTACTTAAGAAACTCTGAAGTTGATTTTGAAGATTATTTGAAAGTGAAGTTGATTATGAAGTTCATTCTGGAATGACTGGAAACGGTATAATTCATTCGAATTGAGTATATTCTTTTCATCTAATGTTAACTGAGGCGAATGCATAATATTGTTCATCGGTTTACCCGAGTTGTACACTACATGGCGTTCAGGACGGGTGGTTGTTGATACGATCGCTTTCGAATATAGCGGTTCAGGTTTTGTGAGCCAGAAGTATTTTCTTAGGTATTAGTCGATAATATTCTGTACCAATGCTTGCCTTTTTTCCAAAAAAGGTGCGCAAAATATATATAAACCTTTCGTCAGAAATGGATCCCTGCCGCGGCGAGATTATCGACTAAGCGCATCAAGATTACAATTTAAAAATTAGTGACACGAAAGAGAACTATGAGTAGGTATCTCCCCCCCCCCCCCTACACCACCCCAGTATTTCAATAGAACAATAGGCAGAAGAAAGAGTGTTACGCACAAAAAGTAATTAGTATCGTTAGTGTGACGAACGCGTTGCGAACGCATAGCATGCTTCTTTATTAAATATTCCGTGTGAGGGACGGAAGTAATTACATCTAAGCCTCTTTCACCTTTCACCTCCGTTCCCTAACCCTAGTCTCGGGTACCTTTGGGACCCCCATCGTTTCTGTGTGTTGCGAATGGAAGTAATTAGCGTTAAGACGCCTCGTAGACTCCTAATCCCATTCCACCTTCATAACCCTAAATTTAATTATATTTGGAACATCACCGATTTCAATTCCGACTCCTTGACTCTCATCAGGAGTTGTGCGATTACCTAATCGTTCGACTGAACCTATATGTCTTGGCGTTCGACTGAACCTGTATTTTCTACACAAAAACATTGAACCCTAATAATTTTAACCGTATTATAGCTTATCTCGCTTTAGTGTACACTATTCCAATGAGGAAGAAAACCCTTTGAGAAACAGTGCGAAGAACTAACTGTTCAAGATCTCAAACATATTGACTAGAATCTTTTTTAAAAAAATTGAAGAATCTTAACGGTAAACGATGACCACGTCAGTCCACATAGGTCTGTTTTTCACGGGGCCGTGTGTTATTTACAGAGAAGAATGTAAACATGTTAAAAACTAACTAAATAGTATAGGAGAATCTAAAATTAGATATATAACAAGTGATCTTAAAAAAAATGTACAATAAATTACAGTGTGAATTTCTTATAGATAATTGTTTTCGTGATTTAAGTTCCACAACATGGCACCTCGATACCCGAAAGTTCGTTTCATTGCATTAGTGTTAGACTTGGGGAGCATTAGAGTATTGTTGTTACTTCCCAAATCGTAACAGTCCGATTAGATAACCTGAAAAGTCGCTGAGATTTGAATCTCTGTAGTGTAGTACCGGATAGACCATGTAAATAATTAGATATTATTATGTTAATATATGTATACCCAAATGTATATATAGGCAAGATAATCTGAATAAAAGGATTCTAACTCCACGTGTTGACTCCACTAAAATAATTTGGCAACGACCGCAGAAAGTTTGCTGCACCCAGACCGTTCAATATCAATGCAACTGATAAGTATTCTAAGTGGAAAACGTGGATAAACTCCTTCCACATCTATTCTGTTGCCACACAATTTATAGAGAAGTCAGAAGAAGTTCAACTGGCTACGATGCTGCGTTGTCTTGGCCCAACGGTACAAATAATTTTTGACACCTTGCCGGGAACAAAGCAGACGTACTACGAGGCAGCAGAAAAGGACTTAAAAGAATATTTTACTCCCCAACGAAATGTGGTAGCTGAACGATATAAGTTCCGTAGCAGAAAGTACCTGTAGAACATTGACGAACCTATTGATGTATATCTTACCGCTCTGAGAGAACTGTCGCAAACGTGTCAGTTCGGAGGTTTAGAGGACGAGATGATACGAGATCAAATAGTTGAGAAATGCTATTCTAAGCATTTGAAAGAACGTTTGTTTACACAAGATAATTTAGATCTTGCTAAAACAATTCGAATAGCAAGAAGCAATGAGATGAGAACGCGGTTCAAAAAACGCGTTTACTTACTGGTCTTGGCACGAAAGATCGTCTCCTTTATGCCGATAGACTGAAAGAAGACCACCATGGTGGATTGGTACTGGTAGACAAGAACTCTCGTGATACAGATACGGGGTTCCGTTCCATATCATAAGTCTACTGCATGTGTCGTGCAATTAACTCGAAGTCAAGTGTAACAACTGTAAGAAGATTGGTCACTATGCTCGGGTTTGTCGCCCTAAGTCAAAGCCAGAGAAGTCCAAGGTGATACGAAGAGCCGAAGCCTCAAACAAGAAGCAATCCTATAGAAACATCCGTGCTGTGAAACAGGGAGTGTGGTTTGACGAAGAAGAAATCGACCTTGGAGAAGAGACCGAACCTGTTCTCTTTGTAAAGGGTAGGAGTAGCTCTGTTCAAATAAACGGACGGAGAGTAAAGATGGTACCCGACACGGGTAGTGAGCAAAATATAATGTCCTCTCAACTCTACGGTGAGCAGTTCGAGATGCATAAAGTGACGAAGACAAATCAGAAGTATATTGCGTATGGTCAGGACCCGCTAAACTGCCTGGGATATTTTCAATCTGATATAAGTGCAGGTATGACCAGTATTAATAGTAAAGTATATGTTATTGAAGGTCAAGCAGAAGCACTTCTTGGAAGAAAGGCATCTTTTGACTTGGGAATCATTAAGCAAGTTATGTCAGTAGATGCAGGAAATCCGAAGATAAAGAACAGTAATATAGATAAATTAATTGAGGAATACGATGATATATTTCATGGTTTAGGCAAAATAACAAATTTTGAATAGAAAATTAAAGTTGACCAAAACGTTCAGTCAGTAAGTCAGAGATTACGACGTATTCCTTTAAGGTGATTCCTCAGTTTTGCATTGCGCACATTTACTGCGCACATCCAATAATCAGGGGTTTTTTGGCCATTATGCAACACTTTCAAAAAATTCCGACCATTTTAGGTCAATTTAGTGCCAAATCAAACAATGGTCGCTTATGTACTGGTAGGGAAGAGTTATTAAGGGACTAAATCAATGTTTTTTCGAGAACATTTACACAAGTCTAGCTAGGGCTCCTTGTGCAAGTAGGTTTGTAAACTACTTAATTGATAATGCAGGTTTAAGGCCATAGTTTTTAAAGAAGGTCGGTGACCATAATTTTTTCCTTAATAATTATTTTCTTCTTCCACTTTTACGTGTTATAACAGAAACTTAGATAAAAATCATTTCTACAACTTACAATATTTTACATTTTTGATGAATGTTTCTTCAAATAACATGTCAAAGAATATGGGAAACGACCTTTCTTTATCATAATAAACCCTGTTAGCTGTTTCTTTCCCCCTAAAATACCATGTTTTCTTGTATAAAATTACTAGTTGCGAAAATAAAAAATTTTCTTTGTCAAAAGGTTCAAGAAAAAGTTGCGCAATGCGCTTTTTACTCAACTCGTAAATGTGTCACAATAACGTCACCATATTGAGTAAGAGGTGATCTGCGATATGCCATATCTTCTAAACAAGGTCCGTGACCCCAACTTTCTTTTTTGGTTTTAATATAAGTATGTCAATAACTTTAAAATTTGGGAAGTTTCAGCCAATTTTCATTTCGGAAAGAATTACTGAGGAATTACCTTATGTCAAATTGATAAAGTTGGTCAAGAAATTGATAAAATGCTGGAAGATGATGTTATTGAAGTTACCGAACCGAGTCCGTGGGTTTCAAATTTAGTAGTTGTCCCAAAACCATCAGGGGAGGCCAGAGTGTGCTGCGACATGCGCGAAGTTAATAAAGCCATAGTAAGAGAACAGCATGTTTTGCCCAAGGTATAGACAGGCCCGGCCCCAAAAATCTTTATACGAGTTTCAGTCGGCAGAAGTTATATTTTAATCGGCAGAAAACATATTTTAGACGTGTTCGATGTAACACGGATAAGTAGAATCATTAACTTTTAGCTCATCGTGTTTTCATTTCGCATTGAGAGTGCCTAATAACGGAAAGACAATATTTTGCAGTGGCGGATACACGCACGCGGCGCGCGCCCCCCTTCAATTCCGCAAACAAGTGTTTTCTCTTTTTTTACCATGTCAAGACGAAGAAGTCGGAGTGATAAACGCAATATTATTATATATGACCGATTTGTTTTTGGTAGCTTATCCAATTTTCATTGCAAAAGCCAGTTTCACTCCTAGATATTTTACATGGGTTCCAAGATAAAACGATGGACGTTTCCAGATGCCTAAAGGCTAAAGTGTATATTAGTTCTGTACTACATCTGAATTTATATTAAAGTGTTTCATAATCTTGATGCCCGTTTGTAATCGTGCATTTTTAGCAATGGCGCGGTGCCCTAATTTCGCAAAAATTCTTATCAGAAATCTCCGGAAAAACACTTCTGGGTTTTGCAATATTAAACATTTTCCTGGGGGGCCATACCCCCACCACCCCCTAGTGGTTTCACGACGTAGCCGCGAAGATGCACCACAACGTGCTGATTCTTCATGTGCGCCCCCTCTTCCGAACAACCCTGGATCTGCCACTGTTTTGACAAGCTTCGATCGATAGGATGTAGTCGGTACAAGCTAGGGCGTCAGTCGGTTGAGGTGAGCTTACACCCCCCCCCCCCCCCCCCCCCCCCCCCCCCCCCCCCCCCCCCCCCTTGTAAAATGTTCTGAGTACGGCCCTGGTTCAAAATATTTCGCAAAAATAGATGCCAGAAGTGGGTTCTTTCAGCTAACGCTGGCGCAGGAATATCGGTATTTGACAACTTTTATCACGCATAAGGGTTGTTTTCGATTTAAACGCACACCTTTTGGTTTAAGTGATATTAGCGAGCAATTTCAGAAAGTAATGGAAGAAATATTGTATGGACTAGACGGGGTGGAAATCTCAGTAGATGTCATCATCATCCATGCAAATACAATGGAAGAATCGATTATTAGAATACGTAAGGTACCGTATTTGAGAGGTGTAGGGAACGCAATCTGAAACTCGATGCCAAGAAATGCCAGTTTGGTCTTACCGAAATGGTAGTTTTAGGTCATGTTATTTCGGCAGAACGTATAAGACCTGATTTGGCGAAAACTAACGCTCGATTGTTACGACACTTTACGCCTGTTTACGAGGACCCAATGTTGGACCGTCCAAAGGAATGTTAGGAATGAGTAGCAGGCCAGAATGCAACTCCCTTAAGACAGTGTCCCACGCCCCCCGTCAAGATTAGCACCGTCGCTTGCTAGGGGATTAGGTTTTTTGATTTGCAACCCATTGGCGATTTTTCCACTTTTCAGAGTTACGGAATTTCCGGTAATTAGGACATTGCAGGTGCTGCATCTTGACTCGGAATATTTGGTAGCGTGTTTTATAGGTTTCTCTGAGCAAACTGGGAATGTGTTAAGTGCACTGCTTTAAATTGTTTGGCTGGCGTCGGCTTACAATCAGAGTTGTGTTATCCAATACACTTTTCATCTTGTGGGAGTTATTCCGACAATCTGGAGGTTGTTTGGATTGTGTGTTATTACCAATGGAAGTGTATTGTTGTTTTTAGGTGTTTTCTTTGTCGATTTCAGTTCCGTTTCTGTCAGTGATGTTTGCTTTCTCGATACTTTCATGATTATTTTTCTCGGATAATTTTGTTTTTCTAAAAATTGTTCAAGTTCTGTTGATCGTCTTTTCCGCACGTCTGGTTTTGAGACAACACAGCATATTCGTTTTGCAAGGGAGTAAGGCATGTTTTGTTTTGTGTGTTTTGGGTGACAAGAGTTAACATTTAGATATTGATGTGTATCGGTTTGTTTGTAGAATATGTCCGTGTGTAGTTTCTTGCCGTCTTTATATACTAAGATGTCCAGAAAAAGACGTTTTTCGTTGCTTTTCTCCATTGAAAAATCATTTTTTCATGTAGCGAGTGACACAATCGCTCCTCTCCAATAACTCGTACTTATTATATGGCTAAGAAAGATGGCGCACTCTGATTGGTTCGTGAGAGGTCCGGAAAAAAAGCGTATTGCCCTCCCGGCGCTGTGAGAGGGCAATACGCCTTTTTCCGGACAGGTAAGTTTTGGCGGGAAAATTTCTGAGTTGATTTAGATGAAAATAAAAGAGGATTTGAGTATGTTCGTTGAAAAAGTTCGAACAATAACACGTCCTGGAACATTAGTGCCGCTTTTCTTGAAAGCTGTTTATCTATAAGTGAAGAAAATGAATGCCTATAACGACCAGTAACGCGAGTGAAGCGAAATCAACAAGCTCAGAGGTAAGGTAAACCGGCAATATCTGAAGACAAACACAACGTTAAAAACAGAGAACAAAATGAACCAAAAGCCATATAATAAATGTCTTATTAACCTCGTTTGCTTGGTCTGTACGGTAAAGTATTTACCGTAGGTACGAAAACCTCAGGCAAATACTTAACCGTACAGACCTCGCACTAGGTTAATAAGTCTTTACTATGCTTCGCACATCCACCTGTTTAAAAACTTATTAACCTCGTTTGGTCGGTCATTACGGCAAAATTATCATGCCCTTGGTCTTCTCTGACAGAAAGAAATACCTCCCACTCGATCAAGAAGTCTTTAATCATCCCAAGGTGACGGAAAGGAATCATTAACATTAACCGTCATTTCCCAAGATGTCACGTAAAATAAAAAATAACAGTCAATTAAAAAGACAATAGTTAATTAAAAATAATACAAATTCTATTTTTGCATACCCTCTAGCCCGTCCAACGACGTCCTGCTTCTGTAGCCATAACTGACCAGGCGCATAAAGTCCACGATCATCCACGGAATTATTATCACCTTTGGTTAAGAATATTATAGTACCATCTTTCCTACATTATGGTAAAAATAAACATTATAGTTTTAAAGGACATTGGCTACAAAAATTAAGTTTGTCAAATATGAAAGAACTCGTAAAATGATAGAGTAACACTTTTTACAACTTTTCCGTACTTTTACTTCGTTTTTGAAATATTTCAGTTTGTTTGATATGTAAATGAGATGGTCTCTGACGTCATGTGTAGGGTAGAGAAATTTCACTCATTAAAAAATGTCTTATATCTTAGTGATTACTAAGTTTACAACATTAATTATCATGAGGAGTTATACGCATATTTTCAAGTAAAAATGTCGAATAAACTTGTAACTAATATTTTAATGAGTGAAAATTCTCTACCCTGCACCTGACGTCAGAGACTATCTCATTTACATATCAAACAAACTGAAATATTTCAAAAACGAAGTAAAATACGTAAAGGTTATAAAAGGTTATATCTATCATAATTTTTTTAAATTTTTGTTGCCAATGTCCTTTAAGATAAGATAACGTAATTTTGTATTAGTATCTGTTCAGCCCAACCGCTTCCTCAAATTGACTATAGGGCAATTCCATGTAACGGACATTACACAGTTTGTCAAATGTTGAAAACTGATTTGATATATTTCTTCCACTTTTACCATTGTTTTATTTTGAATTAGAAATTCTGATAAGTGAACAACAATTGATGTTCAACTTACTAATTTTTCAGAGTGTTTTGGAAAATGTCATATATTTACAATCACAATATTTTGCGTAACGGACATTACTCCAGAAAAGACATGGCTATTTTAGTACTTTTTCAAACAACATATCTTCTCAATTACAACGATTGTTACAACAAAACACCTAAATTATGAATGCATTTGTACATACTTTAAAATTATTTGTACATGTTGGATAAAATTTTACCTTTTTTTGAAATAAATAACAAATTTGTGTGTGGCGGACATTACACAGAAGCCGTAACCGACATTACACTTTTGTCTCATGCTTCTTTATTAATATTTGTCCCCAAAGTTACCCAATTTGATAGGGGATTGGATTTAAAACACATTTAATCCATTGTAATATTTTCAACAATCAACCAAAATACTGCTTTTTGCTTTTTTAAGCATAGCATGCACACATTGTAAATGTTGTGTAAAAACCTCAATTTCATGTAAAATTGTAACTATGTAGAGGTAAATTTGAAGAATTACAACACTGTATTTGGATGTTGGCAATAAAGTTAGACGTTTTTATAGCTAAAAAGCATAAAGAGGATACAATTTCCTTAGCCACTAAGGGCTCTTGCTTAATTTAAGAAATCACAAAAAGTGCATTTAAACATGGAATTGAATCGTTTAGGTATCAATTTTTCACCGGAGTGTTTTGTTGAAAATAGAAATGCTCTTCTGCTCAGTTTTTAACAGTTGTGATTGTTGTATGACCGTAGTCATGAATAATGTAGTTAACAGACATTTGCAAATTTCAATTATTTCTGGTATCATAAAAGGACTAAAGAGTTAAAGAATAAATAAACTGAGAGCTCAAGGCATACCATCTAGTTCCGATTTAAGGGAAAGTGAGCAAAAACATGTATTCGACGCTTTAAAGGCAAATAACTATCCTAATGATAGGAGTATTATCCATGCTAAAAATCCCGCGAGAACCACGCCCATTCGCACGGGAAGGTGCGGTAAAATCTTGCGTTTCGCGGGAATCGCGATATGTTTATTTAAACAAGAGCTTTCATATAACATTGTATTCAAGTTTATATTCGTGATTACTTTTGTACGTTTGGCATTCATTTGTATACTTTTAACAGATTGGCGATCGTCCACGTATATCGTCTGTCTACTCCGAGCTCTCCCACATTCACTACAACATTGTGTATATTAACGCATACGTGTATATGTCATTGAATCGCTAAAAATCCTGTAAATAGAATCACAAAGAACGTTGATGATGTCAACTTAAAGGTACAACATGCTGTGTTGATATTACCTGAAGGCATGTATGTTATGTACTTGGACTCGGTAATCCCAAATCTGTTTTCAGAACTGCAATCGAGTAAATATTGGCCGACATAACGTGCTATCGTTCCAAGAGATATGTAGCATCAAAATGGCAAAAAATGCGTTTTTGAATATATGGCCTGGAAAAAAAGGTTTAAAGTGCCCATAACCTCAAAATGTTTTATTGTCTTGTTTGGAAGAACTTTTAAAATGATAAAGTAACTTCTTTTGAAGATTTTCGTTTCTTTGCTTTCTTTTTGAGATATATCAGTTTGTTTGATATGCAAATGTCTGGAATTTCGTCACACATGCATGACTTATTGGAGAAATGTGTACATGTATATCTCTGTATATCAACGGAATCCTTTAAAATCAAGACGTTTGGTGTTGTTGGAGAAACACACACACGTGTTATTCACAATTTAGTGTTTTTATTTCGTGAACGCAAATATATATAACATTCTCTGATAACGCATTATGCATGTGGGACGAAATTCCAGATATTTGCATATCAAACAAACTGATATACATTTGTATCTCAAAAAGAAAGCGAAGAACGAAAATGTTCAAAAGAAGTTACTTTATCATTTTAAAAGTTCTTCCAAATAAGACAACAAAAAAATTTGAGGTTAGGGGCACTTTAAGTAGAATAAAGCTTGTGACGTCACAAATCGGGAACGGAAGTATGTGCACAAATCCTTGTAGTTTTCTTGTCGTAGAAGACTGCAACATTCTTCGTTTTTCGGAGTTTTCGGGCAATGTCTACGTCTGGATCCAAAGATGGCTCTTTGTCTTCCCGACATGGCGGTTGTCTGAAGGTGAGTCTTGTTCTTCTATCTACAGATTATACTGTAGTCAACAATTTGGTCCACATGTTGAACTCTTATCTGAATTGGATCCAGACGTAGACATTGCCCGAAAAACACCGAAAAACGAAGAATTTTGCAGTCTTCCCCACAAGAAAACTACAAGAAGTCTATTGTTCTGCCATATGATGATGAACCTATTGCCGACAAATTATGGGTTCAAAATAATAATAAAAAAACAAGAACATGAGGCGATTCGTTTTGAAGCTCTTCAGAAAAGGTTAGTCGGAAAAGTTCCTAAGTCTTTGGAGTTTGGGATGGTTTTAAAAAAAAGTCTACAACGAACTGCCAATTGAAATACGTAGAACTGAAAAGCATGAGGTTTTTGAAAAACTTTTAGATAACCATTTTTAATCTTATCTTTAATCTTATTTTTAATCTTATTTTATTTTTATTTATTTCTATTTAATTTGTTATTCAAATTCTCAAACAATTTTATATTGTACTTCATTTTGTAAATATATTTGTTAATGATATTAGGTATTATAAAATAAGTCGTGTCTTACGCACGCTGTGATTGGTCAGTTACAGTGTTTATATCAGGTTTTAGTATAAATTGACAAGTTTATATCACAAATCCTCAATTTTCATTGGCTATCGCAGGAGTTACTATCCGCTGATATAAACCTCTGGGGTAAAAGTCGCCTGATTTCGAAAGAATATTTACTTTTTATCCATGAAAAATGCGAAATAAAAGTTATTCTTGGGTTAGAAAGTTGTAAATTTATACTAAAACAATTAGACAACTCGCCCTTGTTTTCTATGAGCGATAGTCAACTCGGCTCCGCCTCGTTGACTATCTGCTCATAGAAAACGCGGGCTCGTTGTCTAATTGTTAAATATAACATGGATGGATTACGCCATCGTGATACGCCATCAATTAGCCATCATACGCCATCAATTAGTCATCATACGCCATCAATTAGCGATCATACGCCATCAATTAGACATCACGGCGCCATCATACGCCAGTAAGGAGAATTTACGTGTTGATAAAAAATATATTTGTACATTTTATTTGCTTTCTACGGGTTATTTTATAAAAGAAATAGAAAACATTTTTATCCGTGTTCCCATACGTTATATAAACACTCGTGGAAGTTTGGGAGAACGAGAAATCCACTCGTGTTTATATAACAGTATGTAAACACGGAAAATGTTTTCTATTTCTTAATTATTAGGTTTTATTAGGACAGGACACACATTGATAACAGCTAGTTTTACTGCTGATTTCAGCAGTCTATCTTGTATAATAGTTCGTTTAATAATAATAATTTCTTTCTCCATGCTTGACACTTCTGACTACACATTTCCGTTGACATTGTTTGGGCAAACGTTTCCTCCACAGTGCAAGGGTTATCGAATATCTCTTTCTTTAACAATAACAATAAGCTTAGACGTATTGCAATGCTGAGTGGTGCAACACCAACGGGATGACAGTACACCCTACCAAATGCGAAGCGATGATCATCTCGAATACACAATTCGTGGGACCTATGCCACAATTGACCATAAATGGTAATACGGTGAAATTGGTGAATTCAACAAGATGCTTGGGCGTTGTGATGGATGACAAATTGAATTGGTCAGCGCATTTGAAGGGAGTGATAAAAAGTTTCTCTAGAAAATTGAACTTATTGAAATCTCTCCATTTCCTGCCGACGGTGGTACGGGAGCAGTTTTACTTCAAGGTGATTCTACCATCTATAACATACGGGATTGTGGCTTGGGGAAGTTGTAATAAAACGCCCTTCCACGACTTGGAGAAAATGCATATACGAGCAGCTAAAATCATCTTCAAGTTAGATTTGAACACCCAAGTTTCCGAAGTTCTAAACAAGGTTAATTGGAAATCTATGGCCTGGGTTTACAAGTATAAAATAAGCAACCCTTGTTCACAAGTCGCTACACCCTGAACTTATTGATGAAACGGGTCGCGCTGAATCTAAGCTCAAGAGGGACACAGTGTACGCCTTAAGAGGTCGTAATGCGTCAGTTATTCCACGACCGAGAACGGAGACCATGCGAAGATCAGATCGCATACAGAGGCGCTGTTATATGGAACTACCTGGACGAATCAATACAAGAAAAGAGACATAATTTGTTCAAAAAACATGTTAAGAACCATTTAGACCACATTCCAATTATGCCAAATCGGAAACACAACTGCGACTTCATATAGTATTAATATCATCTTAGTCTTAGGGCCTGTTCAGACTAGGTGCCCGGGCACGGTGCCCGGGCACCGGCACTAAAAGCGCGTGTGTTCAGATTCGCGGTGCCCAGGACCGACGTGCGTTCATACTGCGCAGGAATTTCAATTCTCGGAGCTGCAATATGTGTAGAGCTTGCATTTTAGCGTTCTATTTTCAAGCGTGTACATGTTATACTGTTCTTTTGGTACTAGTTATCTTCTTCGGTGAAGAAGCCGCGAGGAATCGACGAGATAGAGAGATTGTGAATGATATTGTGGGAAGAATCTGCTACGAGTCGATAAGCAAACTACACCAGGTTATTGCTTCTCGACATCCAGGAAACGTGCGGAATATTTGGCGATTTCCTCGGATTAACAATGTTTTAGAACAGGAGTTTCATCAATTTAAGCGAAAGAAGGATGGCTTGAGAGCTACAGAGTCCCCAAAGTCATATTTGAGCAACATGTTTATTCGATGCAGGAGATTAGATGTGCTACTACAAGAATGCGAAATCCTGTACCTGTAAAAGTTATAGTTGCAATGCTGCTCAAACGACTTGGAAAAGGCTTGGACTATCGGGAAATCGGAGACAAATTTGGGTATGGTGCATCCACAGCTTGCGAGAAAGTTAACATGGCAATGCGTTTTTTAATAGAAACAAAAATGTACATGATCAGTCGTCTGCAAAATGGTAGAAATCTAGAAGCAATTATGGAAGGATTTCTTGAAAGGTGGAATTTCCCACAATGCTTGGGTGCTGTGGATGGCACACAATATTCCTATTAAAGCCCCCCCGGACCACCACAGTGACTATTTCAACAGAAAATCGTACCATTCAATTATTTTGCAAGCAATTTGTGACAGTGAGTGCCGCATAATTGATGTTTTTGCAGGATGGCCAGGACGGTCCTCATGATGCCCGTGTTTTTAGTTGCTCAACAATTGGTGGTAGAGTTCTCAATTCAATGTTGTTGCCAGGGGAAACCCCATTATCTAGAACCATTAATGGGCAGGTCATTGAGCCATTTCTTGTTGGAGATGCTGCATATCCTCTTTGTAAACAGCTTATGAAAGATTATACTGGAGCTAATCTTACACCAGAAAAGGGGTACTTCAATTACAGATTGAATCGTGCCCGTATACAGATTGAAAGAACATTTGGTCTGTTTGAAGGGAAGATGGCGTTGTCTTCTGCGTCCTTTGGAATGCGATCTAGAGAATGTTGTTCATCATGTTATTGCATCATGTATACTCCACAATATTTGTGAAGAGGGAAATGCTGACTATATTGAAGAATGGAACAACAGGAATAATGATGAAGTAGCTGACCCACCCTCACTTGGTCCCCATGGTGATGATGCTGGTCTAGATAATGCTGAACAAATCCGAAGTGTGCTAGTTCAATATGTTGGACACAACCATTAATTTCCTCTCATATAATGTAACATGTTGTTGACTTTTTAACTATAGCATATACTGTTTAAACATATGTGCCAAAACATGTGTGTTCAACTACTGAGAAAACAGTTGTTTTGATATTGTGATCCATTACAGACAAATAACCTAGTCACCAAATTTTTGTCTTCTACAATACATGTACATGTCATACATATAACTTTTGTACATTCAACAAGCTTTAACGTCAAGGATAAAGACATTGGTGTGGGGGTGTTAATTTAAGCGTGATTGTTTTGCATGGTTGAAGACAACAGTTTGGTCACCATTATATCTTTGCACTGCAGTTTATAGTTGTATGTCAAAACATTGGTAAATATTTACATTGTTTAAAGATTGTTTAGAATTTAGATTGCTGTCAATTATTGACAGCCATCAAACATTTCATTTTGATAGAGTGATCTGCAATTTAACATTGAACTTGTAAATTGTATAGGATGTGATTAATATATAGCAAAAACATTTCATTTGAGTTTTTAGTACATACTTAAAAATGTTAAAATATTTCTTGAAGGGAATGCTGACTGAAAAATAAATAATAATGCTAGCTGTGTTCATGTCAAACTTTAATTCAAGACCCAAATTGATCAATATATTCATTTTCTGTGAACAAAAAACAAGCTAAATCAATGTATATACATGACTATCATCATCTTAATATGAGTGCTGCATAGGCAGTGTTTTGGATATAGCAAAGTGTAAAGGTGATGAACTGCCAAGATTTTTAGCAACAAAATACTGATGTTTCGAGCACAGCCCCACATTTTACTCTGATGAAGGTCTCTGCTCGAAACGTCAGTATTTTGTTGCTAAAAATCTCGGCAGTTCATCACCTTTACGCTTTGCTATCATCATGCCCCTCCCTGGGTGTGAGTTGGCACCAACATGTCATCAAAATTGGAAGGCATTGTGTGTGACAGATATTAGCTTGACTCAGGGTGCATACAAATATAAGGTTGCCATAATGACTATAAAGTTGTGTAACATCAATATCAACTCTTAAACAAAGATTTTACAATCAAAATTCTACTCAAAGTAATCAAGATCACTATTTCCACTTGATGAATTGTATGGCGATTGTGATCTTCTGTCACTGTATGGTGAATGGCTTGATGAAGTAGCCGATGGTGTTGGTGTATGATAGCCATTGTATGGTGAGGGATGCATATGTAACACCTGCTGATTAGATGGATGGTTAGATGGCTGTGGCACTGGCTGGTATGCTTGATACACTGGAAGCTGACTACCAGGATTATGTACTTGTGTTAGCATTTGAGCCATTCCAACCATGGTCTGGGAAAGGCTACCAAACATTTCCCGGAAGAATTCCCTATCTTCCTTCCTGTCATTAGCATGTTCTTCCTTGGTGATGATGTTGTTGGACAGTGTTGTGTGCAACTGCTCCATTTGCTCACTTGATTTATGAAGAGCATCTGTAAGACGTGGTTTCTTATGGGGAGGTCTCTTTGGAATCTTTTTTGTTTTTTCCTTGCTTGTGTTGTCATCTTTTTCTGCCACCGTCACACCGTTCTCTTCAATATTGTTACCAGTGGCATCATCAGTTGTGTCTTCTACATTACTGGATTCACTTTCAAATAAATGTTCTGCAGGAGGATCATTCACAGGTCGAGTACCTAATATATATACAAAACATTTCAATAGCATCTATCTATAATTACAGTATATAATAGAATATGTTTTCCTGGGTCTCTATTACATTGAAATCCAAGTGATGTAATAAAAATATGAGAGGCAAGTGCTCTCACAACTTCTTGAGTGTTTTTTGTTACTTCACAAGGGTTTCAAGTCAAGTACGTTATGGAGGGGGCTTATGATAAGAAATTTTCCAATGCAGTAGCAATGATTTTAATAAGTTTATTTTATTATTTGTAGCTCAATGTCATGCCAAGGGGGCTTAATAGATGGGGGTTTATTTGTATTTTTCACTTAATGGGGAGAGGGGCTATTAGAAGGGGCGAGGGGTTATTAGAAGGGGCTATGAGAAGGGGGTGTAATTGAGGGAGGGGGACTAACCCTGTCCCTACTATGCCAGCCAAAAACTGGCCCCTTTATTCTTTTACTCTGTCTAATGCCAGAAAAAGTGAGAGCCCCCAGGAGGAAAAATGGTTAATAGAGGAAATATGGTATATCAGCTATTTACTATCCATTTTAAACCAATAGCCTCAGTTTTACTTCCTTTGCATTAATTAATTAATGTAATACAACATGCAATAACCCAAACGTTTCCACAGTACTATAGATAAAATTCCTAATTTATGTTCATGGTATTATGTTTTCACTGTTTTAGATTTTCACACTGATGACAATGACAGGACACTAGTAACAAAGCGTCATAAAACTGATTGAACAAAGTGTTGTCCTGTGTTGAAGAGTAAATACTCTGTTCCTGTATGACTGTTAATGTTTTATCTATAGTTTTCAAAAACATTCTCACCTAGAATTCGATCCAAAATGTCCCAGTGTTGCAAAGCGACTTTTTCTATGCTAGAAAGAGCACTTGAGAAGTAGGGTCTTTCGGTACCAGATGTTTTCATTCTGTCCTTCAGTTTCCCAAAACCACTTCGCAATTTCTTAAGTTTCGTTTCGATTTGCTTTGGTGTTCGTTCGACATTACTATCGTCATTCATGATCTTTTGAATTTCCTTATACACCTCTTTGTTGGAAACCATTCCGTCTACCGCTTCCTGGACCCTTCTTTCACCATAAGCATTTATAAGAGCCACCGTATCTTCTTCCGTCCATTTGGCACCCGCCATTTTGTTGCTTCGGATTACGAGGAATCATGGGTAAAAAGAGTGGGCACAACGAAATTGTGTTCAGACTGGTGCCGGCGTGCAAGCACAGTGCCCGGGTACTACCCTTTCGCTTGGTGCCCGTACCCGGGCACTTTCAGTTGGGCACCGCGAAAAAGCTATGTTCACATTAGTGCCGGTGCCCGGGCACCGTGCCCGGGCACCTAGTCTGAACAGGCTGTTAGACTCTAAATCGTTTCATATATATTTCTATACATTCTTATATATTTCGTACTAGAACTATAGATTCACTTTAGAACTTAGACTCTAAATCGTTTTATATACTTTTTTTATACATCCTTATATATTTCATACTAGAACTATAGATTCACGACTCCATTAGCGTCAGCTGCAGTGTTGTAATTATCGTGATTAAATAAATGATATTATTATTATTATTATTATTATCAAAAGTCCAGATGGTGGTTTGCGTAATGTGAGAAGGTTGGCTCTCAAGATGCACAATATCGTTCGATGATGTCGAAGCCTGTATGGTTGAAGGTTGGGTATCTGCAACCGTTGAATCTTCTTTTCTAATCTTACAAAGTAGTTATAATTACAGAGTCAGTTTTTGGGCAGTACCGTTAAAAATCAAGACCAAAAATTGAAAGAAAAAATTAAAAGAAAAGTCACAAAATGTGTCCGTTGGTTATGGGAATCTAACTCGCCAGATTCGGCAGATCAAACGAAAATAATTCCCTTGTCACGCCATTTAACGTTTACCAAGCAATGCGGCAACCACATCACGTGACATCATTTCTGCGCCCCTTTGAAGTTCCCGGGAGACTGGTTAGAACCGTGGGCAGAACGATGACGACTGAGTGCAGAGATGTGTGAGGATGAAGGTACTGTAGTAGGGTTGGTTCTGAGAGAACGACCAAAGATCACATGGAAGAAGACCGCGGATGAGGACATGCGGGTACTAGAAGGACAGATGCGATAGACAGGAGATAATGGGAGTAAAAGACATGACAAGGGCAAACGCAACGTAAGCAGGGAAGACTGCCTTGATATATCAAGGTGAAAAAAAAAACCCAACGGCGACCAGTAAAACCGACCCAACCGCGACCAGTTGCGAAATTGACGCCTTCTGGCTTGGAATCAACTGCGACCTATTATCCTGTGTGCAGATTCTTGTATGTTTCCTATTTACAGTACTGCTCAAAAATATTGCTCAGAGGTATTGCACATCTCAAGGGAAAAAATGCCAACTAACGAAACGTCGTACAGTGTAGATGGTCAGCCGCTGGAGCGCGTTCCGTATATTTCTGACCTTGGTATCAGCGTGTCTAGTGACCTATCTTGGTCAAGACACATCGAAATCACTGTCGCCAAGGCCAACAAGACACTCGGGGATTCAAGAACAAGAAAATTGTTATAGTGCGCAGGGGCGGATTAAGGACCCCTGGGGCAAATTTAGATTGTGGCCCCAAACATCTGAAAGTTAGCACCCGGTCTCTGGGGCTGCGGTGCATGGAACAGTTATCGCTTATCAGTTACTAATATAAATATTGACTGCTACTCTGTGGTTTATTTTGTGAAGTATTATTTTTTAATTTTGTGAAGTTAAATCCGTAGGTACACTGTATTAGACAATAGGCATGTGTTACTCTTAGTGTCAGGGTTTGAATCGTCTATATCGGATAAAAAGATGAGGTAGTTACCATACTCAGGCAACTCGGTAGGTACTTTATGTAGCCTTTCACGAATATTTGGTTTACGACACAGACAACACTGCAAAGGTAAGTGCTAGAAAAAGCTTCAAAGTCGACAGCTTCCTTGTCATCATCGACAAGCAAATTAACGAGCGCGATGTCCGACCTCATTGGAGCGTACAGTGAGGTAAGGTGTGTCGGTTGTTCGGTTTCCTCAAGAGGTTGGAAGATCTCAATGAACAGGAAATCCAACAAGCCGCTGAACAATTTGTTCATACGTACAAGAACGATCTGGAGGAGCTACTTGCTGACGAACTTGTACAATTTGCATCCTGCTGCGAACTCCTGTTGTGAAGCAAACTTGTTATACCGACACAGATGCCAAAAATTCGGATTGCGGTCGATACACATAACCGTGCATTGTGAAAACGGCTCGTGTTCCGACTATTTCCGACATGGAAAGCGTTTAGTTTAAAAATGTAGAGAAACTACCAAAAGCAAAATAGATCTTCATTCTATTTATATAAATATGGCTTCATTCTTTGTCTGTTTCATGTCTGTTGAAAAGAATACACTCGCGCAAGAGATTCCCAGTTGAAACGTTGCGCTTTCGCCGTGCCAAATCTAATTCAGGTAATGTCCGACTGTATATATGCAGCCGTGGCAAAGTCGTGCAGTCGAGTGAATCCTCGTCGAATCTAATGAATGTAATACGAAAATATAATGATTGAGGCAGAGCGCGTTTCCGTTTTAAATCCTAAAGGGCAATTCCATGTTTAAATGCACTTTTTGTGATTTCTTAAATTAAGTAAGAGCCCTTAGTGGCTAAGGAAATTTTATCCTCTTTATGCTAAAAAGCTATAAAAACGTCTAACTTTATTGCCAACATCCAAATACAGTGTTGTAATCCTTCAAATTTACCTCTACATTTACCAATTCATTACCACAGGAAATTAGAAGCTTTGAAATGTTAAGTAATTTTAAGTCTGCAGTTAAGACTTTTCTTTTTTAAAATTAATAGTTATTGTTCGTAGTGTTAATATATGTAGTAGGCTTTATCTTATAATGAAACTGTAATTAGTTTTAAAAGCAACTTTAAGAATATATATATTGTTGTAAGAGCATTGAGACTATTGTATAATGCTCCTAATACGTCTTTATTATTATTATTATTACATAGTTACAATTTTACATGTAATTAAGCATTTTACACAACATTTACAATGTGTGCATACTATGCTTAAAAAAGAAAAAAGCTATTTTGGTTGATTGTTGAAAATATTACAATGGATTAAATTCGTTTTAAATCCAATCCCCTTATCCTCTATCAAATTGGGTAACTTTGGGACCAAATATTAATAAAGAAGAAGCATGAGACAAAAGTGTAATGTCCGTTACGGCTTCTGTGTAATGTCCGCTATACACAAATGTGTTATTTATTTCAAAAAAAGGAAAAAAATTGTCCAACATGTACAAATAATTTTAAAGTATGTACAAATGGATTCATAATTTAGGTGTTTGGTTGTAACAATCATTGTAATTGTGAAGATATGTTGTTTGAAAAAGTACTAAAATAGGCATGTCTTCTCTGGAGTAATGTCCGTTACGCAAAATATTGTGATTGTAAATATATGACATTTTCCAAAACACTCTGAAAAATTGGTTAGTTGAACATCAATTGTTGTTCACTTATCAGAATTTCTAATTACTTGGGCCACCTGTGGTGAGCACAAGTCTTAAATCCAGCTTGATTTCTGTGTTCGTCTGTAATTATTGCGTGGGCGTATAAATAGCGAATTAAAGCGATTTCGGCCAGTTTTATTCTCAATGAATCGCAGTCTGAAAAGCATTTACGAGACCTGTAAACCCGCAAATTAATGCAAAGATTCTCTCCAAGATAACTGGATGACTGAGAGAAACACAGATGAGAGATTAAAGAGAGAACCGTGGACGAAACGTCAACATAACAGAGATAGTCGTTGCAAGGCAAAGCGATTTCGGACTTTCGTTTTATTTTCAATGAATCGCAGTTGGAAAGTTTACCGAGACCTGTAAACCTGCAAACCATTGCAAAGATTCTCTCCCAGATGAAAGAAACACAGATGAGAGATCAATCATGAAGACAGAATGGGCAGCCGAGGGACAGGGAAATATTATTATGCTGTGTTGACATTTATCCCGCGAAACTCCGTAATATTATTATCATTATGAAACGTTGTGTTTTTGTCCGATTTAAATCAATTCTATATCGATTTCGATTTGAATCTGGCGAATCGAACGCTGTAGGTTTCGTCTACTTAAGATGTGAAGATGAAAGAAACACAGATAAGAGATCAATCATGAAGACAGAGTGGACAGCCGAAGGACAAGGAAATATTATTATGCTGTGTTGACATTTATCATTTTATCCCGCGAAACTCCGTAATATTTATCATTATGAAACGTTGTGTTTTTGTCCGATTTAAATCAATTCTATATCGAAATGATCACTTGAATCTGGCGAATCGAACGCTGTAGGTTTCGTCTACTTAAAATGTGAAGATGAAAGAAACACAGATGAGAGATCAATCATGAAGCGAAGGGCAGGGAAATATTATACTGTGTTGACATTTATCCCGTGAAACTCCGTAATATTAATCATGAAATGTTGTGTTTTTATCCGATTTACATCAATTCTATATCGAAATGATCACTTGAATCTGGCGAATCGAACGCTGTAGGTTTCGTCTACTTAAAATGTGAAGATCAGATGTTATATAAGAAAATGCGTATTAGCGATTAAAGCGAGACTCGCCTCTAAAATCAAAGGACATGGCTTCAAGATCTATTCGTTGTTTACCCGATGATTTAATGCTTTTATGTTCGTTAAACCGATGTAATTTCGTAACAGATATGTTTCGTATACCTTTCCGTTGTTTTTATATAAATTTTGACACACGAAGACCTTCAATCGAACAGATATTAGAAAAAATAGCATTGCCCGTGTTTAGTGTTACATTAAATTTCGTCTGCGTGTCAGGCGTTCTGCATTGGGGGGGGGGGGGGTAGCCTGCGTGTAGACGCCTGATTTTTCTTCCTGCCATTGCATACCCATACCCCCCGCCCAAATCCACGCCATATCTCCCTAATTTGTCCAGTGATTAAGTGGCCCAAGTTAACGCCTAGCGGGCGTCTTGTTCAAAATGAAACAATGGTAAAAGTGGAAGAAATATATCAAATTAGTTTTCAACATTTGACAAACTGTGTAATGTCCGTTACATGGAATTGCCCTAAACCGTTTTTCTCGATCATTATTATTCAACAGATTTACTGCTGCAGTGATCATGGACAAAATTACGTAGACAGCACAAAACATCCAACGTCAATTACCTACTTTCTTTTTATTGCCCAATTTCTACCTAAATAAAACGTTCCTTCCCCCCACATCATGAATATTGTGTTATTACACGATAAAGAATAAAAATGCTCGGCTTTTTGCGCGTACAGATTCACCAACATCGCATGCCTAGGGGGGAGGGGAGACCGTAATTTGTTGGTTCCAGTGGCGTAGCTAGACCAGGGCCTAGAGGGGCCAGGCCGGCCGGGCAATAAAACTAAACTAGGTTACCAATTGGTAGTAAGTGCTGAGAACAACCGGATGTCGAGACCTGAACCCGAGTAAGGCAACAGAAGGTGGTATCCTGAGGTTATTTTTGGGTGGATTTAATTAAGGCAAAGTGGAGAATCGAAGGCGAATTGAGCGCAATTGTTTGTGTGTGTCACACAATTGTTTGTGTGTGATAACGGTAAACTGCCAATGGCTAACAAAATATTGAAATTGTTGGATATGACTCAGTTAATCTGTTTATAATGACCCCCTCACAGTTGTCAGGCGTATGGACATGGTTTCGAATTTCTGATGACACGAGGCAGAGAAACACAAAACAGAAATTCAATGCTGTTACGAATTGTTGATCGATGACACGAGGCGATAGACGAATACGATAGTCGTCTCCGGCGCAGAATTTATCTAAACATATATGCGGTAGAATTGTGCGGTAGAATACATAACACATTATTGTATACAGCCGGAGCGAGAAATATGAAACCCACACACGCGAAAACAACTTGTGATTGTTTTAGATAGATGAAAGAAAATGGTCGATCAAATAAGTGTGAAAGAGAATCCCGATTCACGTGCAAATAATTTTATATGGGCTGTGCAAAGGATTGTGGTTGATAACGCAAAGGATTGTGGTTGAAAATCGAGTCAAGATTTTTTGCGCCTTGAATTATGAATCGCTGCTACACTCGCTACGCCGCTGCGCAGCAAATACAAAAAAAAGCTAATCAAATTTGGTATATATTTTACGTTATTCTCTCTATAAGTTAATCTTTCAAATATTGTACAGGAAAAAGCGTTGTATTTGTGACTTAGCCTTATTCGTTAAATGTAATACTAATGGCGAAATAAATAAATAATGAAAAAAGAATACGAGGTAAATGTAATCCATTCATTTTTCACGCCACGCCGATGCTGACGACAGTACGCGTGCTTCAATTTGATCTGTGCGCGTGCGTGCATGCAGTAATTAACTTGGAATAAAACTCATCGAACTGTACCCGCTGTAGACACACGTTTTTGTTCATAGTGGTAATATATGTAGTAGGCTTATAATGAAACTGTAATTAGTTTTATAAGTAACATTAAGAATATATTGTTGTAAGAGCATTGAGACAATTGTACAATGCTGCTAATACATCTTTATTATTATTATTATTAGTATTCTAATGGATGGCCTGCAAATACTTCAAAATAAGGCTGCCAAGATCATCTGGGATAAATCTATGTATTCTTCTTCCTCTGAAGCATTAGCTGATTTGCAATGGCATAAATTATGTCATCGTAGGCATTTTCACCGATGTTTGTGTATTTTCAAATGTATAAACGGTTATACAAAATAAGTGGAACAGCGACGTATATAATTATAATACTCGTCGAAAAAATAATATTCGATTACCCAAGGTAAATACAAATTGGGGTAAACAAAGAATCGAATACCATGCTGTTAACGAATGGAACAATCTGCCTAATGGACTAAAACAGTTTAAGGAAATTAATGTTTTTAAAAAGAATTTTTTATTGTTTCAAAATAATTTTAATTACGATATCTTTGTAATTATTTGCTTTGATTTGTTTTATTCATTTACGTTTATGTTTTTAACCATTCCAGGACACTATACTGTAAAACACCTTAGGGTGATTGTAGGTTTTCCTGAATAAATATTATTATTATTATGTAAATAAAGAAAAATAAGCCATGAACCTAGCTAAAGAGAACACTAAGGGCCTGTTCATATGAGCCGGGCCAGCCCGGCCAGCCGGGATGAATTTTAGCTCGATTTCATGTGGGAATTTCATCCCAGCTTCGGCCCGGGAGTGCGCTTTGTAGAAAACTGGGACGAATAAAAACATGCTACTTGCATTAATTTGTCTATACAATTAATATCTCTATTATCCATCTTTGTTCAGTTATTGCATGATGCTGTATATCAAACAAATCTGCGAAAACGTAGCTATTCTCTGGAGAGGTTGAAGAAAACGAAACGAAGATGACTTCGACGGGCAAGACGAGGTTGTTGATTTAACCTGGTCGAACGGATCAGTGGTGGCAAAATATGAATATATTTTCTTCCTCGCTATAAATATCTTCAAGTGATGTAGGGGACGATAATTAATGACACTGGTTCAAACAACGAAACATCTCATAAAATTTGGCGAGCTCTTTTCTTAATTCTTTATACTGTGCTGGCCTGCCCCATCGAAATCAAGCGCCTGATATTCAGATTCGTCCTTTGGAAGTCATCAAGCAAGTGATCAAGTTTGCAATCATTTCAATTCTCCAACGAATTCAATTCACTTCCCTCACAAACTCAGCCCCAGTCACGCGCGATGCTTAATTCATTCCCGTTCACCGGGCCAGCCCGGCCAATCGCGTGCCCCCGTTATCCCCCAACGAGCGAAGAAGAACCTCTGGCACCCAGGGTAGGCCAATTTGTGTTCATATGGAACATTTTCATCCCACTTCACCGGGATCCCGCCTAGCTCAAGGTGGGATCTCGCCTAGCCGGGCTGGCTCGCTTCCCATATGAACACAAAGTCTTTTTTAATATGAAATAACAACAACGCGCGGATCCCGGCTCATATGAACAGGCCCTAAAGCGGTTACAACTGTCAACCTGCAAGCACTCCGAGTGCAAATACATAACACAAGGTGTCTATTATATTACGGGAACGTGTATACCCTTCGTAAAAACCAGTTTATGTACTACTTAGAAACTAATCGGCAATATGAAGGCCGCTCCGTTGTAGATGTTTGGACGTTATCTCGGTCAATATTTACTCGATTTCAATTCTGAAAACAGATTTGGAATTGCCGAGTCCAAGTACATAATAGGCTGTCCAAAACTAAATGGAGCGGTTACGCAATTGAGTTACCGCCAGATTACGTTGGGGGAAACGAAATATCGTTTACGCAGATCTGTGTTTAGGGAAACGCATTTACGCCACCGTTACCGCAAGCGTTACCGCAGACAATCATAAATAGGATTTAAAACAATAGGTGACAACATGCAAGAGTTTTGAAATAGAAAACAATCTCCCCCAAATTAAGGCTTACAGGTAGGTCTGTTTAATGTTATAACATTCTTCAACAACTTAATTGATCGTTCAACAACTTAAGGTACTTGCCCTGGCAAAAAACATTATCAAATTGTAATCACTTTTTTGATTTTTGGAAAATGGAAGCATAAAAGCCCTATTTTTCGAAATTACATTTAGTTTTTCATTTATTGTGCTCAGTTTTATGCGCGAGCTTCTTGAAAGTAGCCAATTTACCGGAAAAATAATGATATCTTCCAAACGCGCGAGTGACCTGTGGAGGGTGCTAGGTCCCTTCCCACGTTTTCACACGTCGAACGTTTCACGTCCTGCACATGCAGTAATTTTTTAATTTTTTATTATTTTCTAAATTTGACCAATTTTTGCCAGGGCAAGCACCTTAATTACTATTGCGTTGAATACTGCTATTTCTAGGGATGAGCCAATAATCGGAAATTAATCGGTGGAAGCCGATAATCGGCAACATTCAGGCTGATCGGTTATTGGCCGATCGCGTCAACATATATCGGCATATATCGGCGGTCCCGATAAATATCATTCTCGCTTTTCTACTTGTGATATTTCCTTTTGTTTGTCAAGAAAAACGCCAACTTGTTTATAACACAGATACTCTTTAACGCATTTTAAAAGCCAGAGACATGTGAACGAATGTAGTCTCAAATAGTCACCCCAGCATTGACACATCTGCCCTTCGAACCGACGCTGAAACAGGAAGCCTAAAAGTTAACATCACATGTGCATCGGTGAGTCGTGACGGTGTAAGTCTGCTTGCGGTTGGTAACGCGAACCATGGCTTGTTCAATGCGAAGTGAAGTTTGGGACCAATATTGGTAACCACCGATAAATCGGCCGATCAGCTCGTAAATCGTATCGGAACTTATTGGATCGGTAAATTGGATTTTTCTCGATCGGCTCATCGCTAGCTATTTCCAAATGGAAAACAAACTCAAGGCGACCAGCAAACAATACATCACGTTGGCTTCAGCCGCTTTTCAAAGCTCACTTGATAGCGCGTAAACAACTGAAGAAATATGGCGCACAGCACGGTCAAGTGTCAACTGGAAATTAATAGCAAGCGTTTGTGCGTTTGTTTTAATATTTCACATTTTTTGGTTCTGGGGTAACGATATTTCCTTCTGGGCTAACGTGATATCGTTACCGTAAAAACCATAGTAGCCCAGACACAAATTTCGAGTATGAATAGATATTTTTGTACATAGTTATATTATTATTTTTTTATAATTCATTTATTTACTGCATAAAAATGCATACTGTTGGCCTGTAATTGTTCATATCTTCTTTCATAACATCAATATATTCTATATGACTTGTTTATAGATAATAAAGCTTAGCAGTGTTTCAAAATATTCATCAAATACACTGCTACTCTATATTACCCCCTGCGGTGTTCATCTCGCTTTACCATCAGATAAACATTGTTATATTACTATTTTTACCGTAAAATATACAGGAAAATCAAATTTACTGCTAGGACTAACTACCTACTTAACATACCATGCAAGAGGGAAAATTTACACATATACTTACGATTAGACGGCTTTAAATCACGTTTGAAGTCGACCAGGTTTTGCGGGCGACGCGGCGGAAGAGGGAAACGTGATTTAAAGCCGTCTAATCGTAAGTATATGTGTAAATTTTCCCTCTTGCATGGTATATTAAGTAGGCAGTTAGTCCTAGCAGTAAATTTGATTTTCCTGTATATTTTACGGTAAAAATAGTAATATAACAATGTTTATCTGACGGTAAAGCGAGATGAACACCGCAGGGGGTAATATAGAGTAGCAGTGTATTTGATGAATATTTTGAAACACTGCTAAGCTTTATGATCTATAAACAAGTCATATAGAATATATTGATGTTATGAAAGAAGATATGAACAATTACAGGCCAACAGTATGCATTGTTATGCAGTAAATAAATGAATTATAAAAAAATAATAATATAACTATGTATATCTATTCATACTCGAAATTTGTGTCTGGGCTACCTATGTAAAAACGCGGCGATAACGCGCGTTTCGTTACCGCAATTTTGGACAGCCTGATGTCTTCATATAATATCAACACAGCATGTTTACCTGAATTTGAGATCGCGGACAAAACCCGTTTCAAAATCTTAGCGTGTGCAGTTGTAAGCATAGCGAGCGTATGTAGGCTGTTGCGGTATTGAAAAAAAAACGAAAACCGATACCGGATAAAAAATATCGATAATACCGATATTTTTTCGCGATTGTATATTGCTTAATTTTAAGCAAACTTTTCTGTTTTCAAATGACGCCAAACAGCCGCGATATAAAAAGAGAGATGTTTTACAATATTTGCTTGGTCTGGCTTGTGCGGTGACAATCTGACCGGCTTTACTAAATAGTCTCCCAGACGGCGAACTGCTGGCAGGAATTGACAGATAGTTCCGTGCCAACTGACTGAGCATTGGAAAGTCTCGAGCATGGCATTTCCACCACAACAAAGAATCATCATCGCCATCGATTGTGTCTGTTTTCACGTATTTCTTCATCTCCTTTTCTGATCGATCCCGCGGCGATTGAGCTGGCGATGACATTTGAGCCGACTTCCGCATGCTAGTGAGGAAGCCAATATCATTTGCAATCTACCGTTGTTTACGTTCTAAAAGTTCACTTTTTGACATGCGAAATGACAACTTACAGCTCTGGAAAAGCTTCATATGACGTTTAAGTATACAAACGTAAACGTGATACCGATAATACCGAAAAATATCGATATTCCGATATATCGAAAATTTAAATATCGAATAATCGGTATTTATAAAAAACCGATAATTTTCGGTATATCGATATAACAAAGAGTGTCTTTCTACCAACCGAGTCAGAGAGCAATTCGACGGCCAAAAGCAAACCTGTCGAAAAGAAAGAACTCGGCCCGCATTGACCCGCAACATGCCTCACGGTTCGCAAAAGCCTGACGGGAAATATTAATGCGCAATTTTGTCATGGAACCCCCCCAAAAAAAAATAATGAAGCCGAATTTAAGACTCGTGCTACAATATACAAGATACAGTACCTTGTCATTAATAGACAGAAACCTTTATGTTTTATTGTCTTATTTCGAAGAACTTTTAAAATGATAAAGTAACTTCTTTTGAAGATTTGCACTTCTTCGCTTTCTTTGTGACATATATCAGTTTGTTTGATATGCAAATGTCTGGTTATGAGTTATCTGAGAATGTTATGAGTTATCTGAGAATGTTATATATCTTTGCGTTCACTGAAAACACTGAAGTGTGAATAACACGCGTGTGCGTTTCTCCCACAACACCAAACTTCTTGATTTTAAAGGATTTCGTTCGAGAATGAAAGAGATACACACATTTCTCCAACGAAATTCCAGACATTTGCATATCAAACAAACTGATATATCTCAAAAAGAAAGCAAAGAAACGAAAATCTTCAAAAGAAGTTACTTTATCATTTTAAAAGTTATTCCAGACAAGACAATAAAACATTTTGAGGTTAGGGGCACTTTAAGGTGATTCCTGGGTTTTGCATTGCGCACATTTACTGCGCACATCCAATAATCAGTGTTTTTATGGCCATTATGCAAGACTTTCAAAAAATTCCGACCATTTTAGGACAATTTAGTGCCAAATCTAACAATGGCCGCTTATGTACTGGTAGGGAAGAGTTATTGAGGACTAAATCAATTTGTTCAGAGAACGGTTACACAAGAGTCTAGCTAGGGCTCCTGTGCAAATAGCTTTGTAAACTACTTGATAATGCCGGTTTAAAGCCATAGTTCTTAAAGAAGGTCGGTGACCATATTTTTTTCCTTAGTAATTCTTCCCTTCTTCCACTTTTACGTGTTATAACAGAAACTTAGAGAAAAATCATTTCTACAACTTACAATATTTTACATTTTTGATGAATGTTTCTTCAAATAACATGTCAAAGAATATGGGAAACGACCTTTCTTTATCATAATAAACCATGTTTTCTTGCATAAAATTACTAGTTGCGAAAAATAAAAAAGTATCTTTGTCAAAAGGTTCAAGAAAAAGTTGTGCAGTGCGGTTTTTACTCAACTCGTAAATTGGTCAAAATGACGTCACGATACTGAGTAAGAGGTGACCTGCGATATGCCATATCTTCTAAACAAGGTCGGTGATCCCAACTTTTTTTTTTGGTTTTAATATAAGTATGTCAATAACTTTAAGACTGGGAAGTTTCAGCAAATTTTTATTTCGGAAAGAATTACTGAGGAATTACTTTAAGTCAAATTATTTACCGCCTCCCTGCGCTGTGAGACGGCAATACGCCTTTTCCGGACCGGTAAGTTTTGGCGGGAAAATTTCTGAGTTGATTTAGATGAAAATAAAAGAGGATTTGAGCATGTTCGTTGGAAAAGTTCGAACAATAACACGTCCTGGAACATTAGTGCTGCTTTTCTTGAAAGCTGTTTATCTATAAGTGAAGAAAATGAATGCCTAACGACCAGTAACGCGTGTAAACATGAAGCGAAATCAACAAGCTCAGAGGTAAGGTAAACGGCAACATCTGAAGACAAACACAACGTTAAAAACAGAGAACAAAATGAACCAAAAGCCATATAATAAATGTCTTATTAACCTCGTTTGCTTGGTCTGTACGGTAAAGTATTTGCCTTCGTTTTTTTCGCACAGACCTCGCTCCTTCGTCGCTCGGTCTGTACGAAAACCTCAGGCAAATACTTTACCGTACAGACCTCGCACTCGGTTAATAAGTCTTTAATATACAGTAAACAACCTATCAGTTCTAAGAATATAATACATTTCTATTCATTTTTCTTACTTTTCATGAAGTTTTATCACTCTATGTACAATTGGTATTTCTCTTCCTTTTATTTTGAAAACAACTATTTCACCAACTCGGATAGGGTCCTCCTTGTAACTTGTGAGAAATAAGAGATCTCCACGTTGAAATGCAGGCTCCATGCTTCCACTAGATATTTGAATAATAATAACTGTTTAATACCATAGATAGATGTCAAGTTATATGTATAGTAGTTAAAACATGAGCGGCCGATGTTTATGGGCAATTACATGAATGGCGAGCACCAGGCGAGCCGTTGTAACTGCCCATAAACATCGACCGCGAATGTTTTAACGAACTTGTAAAATGAATAGAATATCAATACATACTTTGTTTGGAAGTTGTAGAAACGGTACAAACAAATTATTTTAACTCTAAAAAATCTCAATTTAACTTTGATAAAACATTGAGGAAATACTCCTGAGGACAAAGATGAATTGATGTCAGTAATTGGGGCAGCTAACACGTCAAGAGATTCCTTCAGCAGATGTGTAGGTACATGATCTAAGGCACAGGACTTAGACGAGTACTGTTTGATAGTGTTACAGACAAAGCTTTCAGATACAGCAGTAAATTCACTGAGTGAGCTTTTACAACAAGGAGAGTCAACTGCTATAGATAACTTCTTAACTGACCCATGTGTACTAGTAAGTTTATCTCGAAGTAACTGAATCTTAGTTGAAAAATAACAACTAAAAGCATCAGCCAGGTCATATACGAAGAATCATGTGATGGCAATAAAGGAATAGATTTTACTCGGAACATGCCCTCAATCATGTGAAATGGCTGATTCTGATCAGAGTTAGACACAGTATCTTAGCCTTATAATAATAATTATGTTTTAGCAAAATCAATTGCCTTTGCGTATATACGACATTGTTCCTTGTACAATTGATGATGAACCTGAAGGCGTGTAGAGAGAAATTTACGCTAAAACTGTCGTTTTTGTTTCTTCGTAACTCTTAAACTATCATTAAACCATGGAGCATTTGGGCGTAGGGTAATTGAGCGTGTCCGTTTGGGTGCGTATTTGTCCAAAAGCTCAGATAATACACAATTGAACTGTTCAGTAGCAGTGTTGACATCAGATACGGATGAACAAATTAATTGCGAGTCAAGGATATCTTTTCGCCATGCCTGTAAGTCTATACGACATAAATCTCGATGATTAATAACTTGTTTAGAGGATCTGGGTCTCGGAAAATCCATTCTGCAAACAACAGCACTGTGATCTGAAGGTAAATCAGAGACGATCTCCATGGCAGCAGACAGCAAACTATCCTCCTAACGATCAATAATAAGGTCCAGTGTGTGGCCACAGTGATGTCATACCACTACCAGTAACTCTTTGCTGTAAACCTGCTGAATCCAGGAGTTCCGTAAACCTATACTAGCATCATCATCATTAACAATATCCATATGGAAATTGAAATCCCAGCAATTAACAAATAACCCGAAACAAAAAATCATTCAAGAACACGGATGTCGTAAGCTTGTTCTTACGAGAGTCGATGATATGGAAAGATCCATATATTCCATTGATGGAAGCGTTAAGATATCATTTTCAATAATTTTCAAGATTGGTTCATCAACATCAAAGAAAAGAACAAACACACTTTCCAAGGGCTCAAAATAACTGCCGGTCAACGGACAATGACCGGCCAAAAATGCCTCTTGAGCGGTCACTTTTTTAGCTCACCGGTCATTTTGACCGGTCGACACATTTGTATATGCCTTCCGACACATTTGTATGCCTTCTCTTCGGCATATCTACTGAAATCTTGTCAGATAAAGACTGTATGTTTCATGGCGAGTACGCAATTTCACTGTAAGTACGTCAAGTTACGTACGACAAAAACATTGTTTGTTCTTGTCCAAAACGTAAATATATGCTGGTTGCACTTGAAAGGTTTCGATTTTGTTTCGGAAGAAGGAGGTGAGCAGAGTGACGACGAGGAAGCAATGGAGGAGGGTTGTGACGTCGAGGGTACAGACTCAGTCAAGCAAGATAACACTTTGATAAGAGAGCTGGCTGAGTTGGAATAAAGAGTTTGTGCTGCTCTTGACTTAACTTTGAAAGTTAACATGGGCTCAATTTATACACAATTGACAATAACACTTTGGTTTTTGTGAATTGGTAATAATTATTTAGGTAGGCGAGTCGTTTTAGGCTAAATATAGTAAGTGGGATGAAAAATTTAACTCCGTCAAAGACTACCTGTATAATGAGTAAAGTTTATTACTCGATATTAAGATTATATCTAGAAAACAATAAAATTTTATTTACTTTAGACAACCACCTACTGTAATCAACGATGATAACGTTGCCTGTTCACTTTTACAATGTGATTGATGACCGGTCAAAAACAGATCTTGACCGAGCTAAAATCAAGTTGACCGGTCATTTTGACCGGCGACCTAGCGGCCGTTATTTTGAGCCCTGCTTTCCTGGTGTTCAATATAGTCGACTTCTATACCCGTCCATTTCTGAATCGCTCGAAGCTCTCGCTAGATCATGAAAATTTCAATCTGTTGCAAACGATATGTCATCTACATATCCACAGCTCTTTCTTTCCTGCACATATTAAATTCGCTTCGGCCGTCTTTAAATTTACCCATGAATTTCAAAATAACAACAAATTGTAGCTTTCTTGGATGTTTTAGTTCACAAAGATGATAATTGATTCCTGACAAGCATTCATCGAAAATCTACATTTACAGGCCTTTACACACGTTTTGATTCTTTTAGCTCAACAAAACAAAAGATTTCATTGGTCGGATAAGTTTTTGGAACAAGATCTCAGGAGTTAAAAACCATTTTCTTAGAAAATGGATACCTAGGCCCATTGCTTTATAAAATATTCATGTCTCGTCCTAATCTAGAACCTACTGTAGACATAACAAATGCCCAGTCTACTTAAAATTACCGTGGTTTAGTAAAATTTCCGAACAATTCGAGAAACAACTGAAGGTTACTATAGAAAATACTTTCTCGTGTAGCCAATTAAGAAGTACATGCATTTTCTCAACTAGGACAATTTTGCCGCCTACTCCGAAAGAAGTTTTACCTGCGTTTTCATCAAGCTCTGTAATATATGAATTTAAATGCGAGCGTGGTTCTCGCTGCGTAGGCAGAACATCTCAAAGGTTAGGCGACAGAAAGAAACAACACGTTCCTACTAACATACGCCGAAAAATCGTTCCGTTACGCCAACAGCCAAGAAGACAATGCCGTCAAGACACGGTGATTAACTGTGATTCTGCCATTTCTCGACACCTATCAAATTCTCAATGTGCCAACTCTTACAATGACACTAATTTAGAATTCAGATTTTTTTAAGTGCTTCAGAATTTGTGTACATGTATAGTTGTATGTAACGTGTTTTAGTTGTTATAATTATGGGTAGTGCACTAATGACATTTAGTTGGTGACTTGAAAAAGTGCAGTGCTTTTAAATAAATTGTGAGAATGTAATGCTGTATATAAACCACAGGTTGGTTTTCAGAAAAAGCATGGACTGATATATTAATATATAGAGTATATATGCATGTATCAACATGTATGTGACGTAACGTGAAATTGTTTGGACGTGCACTGAAGTGCTCCGCGAACTATTTCGTATTTCATTATTTCCTGTACGATATTGAACGGGATACTTCTCAAAGTGGTTGTTAAAGTGTTCTTCTATTGGAATCTGAGAAACTCCAAGTATCCTTTTCGCCATCTAAATAATATTTAGTGAAATACCGCATTGTCTATACCGAGATTTTAACGTTTGTTTTTCAAGCTCGCGCAAAAACGGTTTGGTCTTCACACGCAAGCAAACGAAGCACGCTACGTATATGCTGACGACAGTGCACGTGCTTCAATTTGATCTGTGCGCATGCGTGCAGTAATTAACATGGAATGAAACTCATCGAACTGTTTTCGATGTAGACTGCACACACGCCATTGCAGGGGTCGAAATTAAGAACATTTTCTAGTTGCCAATGGGCAACTAGAACTGCGATTTCAGGTTGCCCAGAAAAGATTTAGGTTGCCCACTTCTTATGATCGACACTTTCTTTGTGCTTCTTTATTTTAGTCGAAAACTACTACAGCTCTTCACAAGATTATTTTCAGTTTTCTTGTACTTTTTACAAAGCGAACTCTTCCTCAATATATTTTAGCCATTCGCGATTGTTTTTCCACGCCGGCAGAAATACTCGCTCTCGATCTTTCTCATAACTACTTTGCTCGCTTCCGCGGTAGCTTTTGTCTTTTTGGCCGAGTTTGTATCACTATTGGTCAGTTCATCAGTGTTTTTTGGATCACTGTTACGTTTTCTGGGCATGGTAAATCCGAATAGCACTTTCTACAGATGACGTCAGTATCCATGTTTGTCCGCATTTACCCATAATTCTTGCGGCCATAACAAAAGAAATAGCTATTTGCAATAATTTGTGAGTCAAATTTGGTTTGTTTTTCCGTATTTTGAGCTATAAATAGCAACCAGACACAGTGCTATTGTAGTAAACTCATTTAAATAAACAAGTACTGTCATGGCGGACGTGCGCGTGCTTTCCAATCGTGGGAAACGCGGGTCGCGAGATTACGGGAGTTTGCGCGATCTGCGTGGTCGCGAACACGAAAAGTCGCGGGTTCGTTCGTTCCACTGAAAGTTATTCGATCATCTATGAAATTGGGTTGCCCGAAGGGCTACCAAGTGCCAAAATTTAGTTGCTCAAAAAATTTGGTTGCCCCGGGCAATCGGCAATCGCTAATTTCGAACCCTACCTGTACGCACAGTTGCACACTAGTAACAAGAGTAAGTTTGTATACAGTACTGTACATCTGTATCTATGAATATGTGTATGTAATCAATACTGTATTGCCAAGATTATTTTCTTGTACCAAATCTAATAACTCTTATTTTGTGCTTCATAGCCGGAATGTGTTGCAAGTAAATATGGTGAGGCCTTTGAAAATGTGCTGGAATAAAATGTGTGTCTTACCTTCCTGGTAGGATCCTTAATTACAGGATCGTATAGGATCTTGGACAAGATCCCACAGGATCCTGTAGGATCCTATAGGATCCTGATCCTATTAGGATCCTACTATGATCCTAATAGGATACTGTTCCTAATAGGATCCCGTTCAGGATTTCTACGAGGGTTCTCCTACCCTTTGTGATTATTTTTAGACATGAGATGGGAAGGATGGCACAGACTTTCATGTCTGAAACCAAATGGTTGGAGCTATTGAAATGGCAGGCTAAAGGTTTGTCAACATTATTGTTCCTCACAGAACGAAGATGTTCAGCAAACCTTTCTGAAAGGCATCATCCAGTTTCATAAGACCTACTTATTTTATTTCATCTTGTCTTACTCTGATGAAGAGCTCCACTTGAAACATTATTATTTTGTTCCTAAAATCTCGCCAGTTCACCACCTTCTCACTTTGCTAGATATCCCAAACACTGACTGCGCAGCACTCTACTTTTTTACAGCTTTAAATATCTCTGTTTTTCCAAGAAAATTGTTGGTGCTTGTGTGGTCTAGATCTAGTCCTTAGGATCAAGATTGCATGGATTAAAATCAGAGGTTTCAGGTTTGTTAATTTATCGTTAACTCTTTCCTGTCCGACACAGTCAAAAGGGGTCATAGAAGACCCCGAAGTCGTCAATCGAAAAACACGGCACACGATAACGCAAGATTAAAAATTGAAATTTGACAAGCGCCAGACACATGAGATCCACTCACACGCCAAATCGGAAATTTTTAGTTTGACCCCCTCCGTTGAGTAAATCCGGGTCAAGCAGTAAATCACTCTATGCTATAGAGTTTACACAAAGTTTTAAAGATGAAATTGCAAGAATATCTTATTTTTTTATCATATTTAACACTTACTTTTGAAAAACGAAGCAGTTATAAATGACATATTTTGACTTTGAGGAATTGTTGCAAACTTGCAATATTACAAATATATGTATTTACTATCATAAATTATTTTAACATCTTTTAATATACAAAATTCTGTTCTAAAATAAGGCAAGAAGCACTTTCCAGCATGTCATCTCGTAGACAAAGATCAGTGTGGTGCGCACCTTTCAGTTCAACAACCATACGCCGCCATCATTGTTTATTGAGCCCATATTCTTTGCGAGATGCTGAGCCAGTTTACTACTCTATACAAGACTAATATAGATGTCTCTCACTGTGCTGAGCTCAGACCCAATCTTTTGGAACAAAAATGATTGGATTTTTTTTCAAACTTATCCGGACAAAACGTCCGATCAATTCAGCATTTGGTCGGAAAAACTGGAATTTGGTCGGAAAACCGAGGACCGCCGGCTGTTATTTCAGGCTCTGAAGTGCCACCATTTTTTGCACCTAGTGCTGACAGATGGGTCTGGTAACCAATCTAACACTCGCGTGGCAAGGGTTTGATTATAACTCTTGCACGGACGTTGAGGGAGGCCGCGAGTCAGCAATATATCAGCGGTTTCACATAAAAATGTTCATCAGATACTCCACCAGGACACTCGTTCCTCACGTTGTAAGCCACAATTTACTGGACTTGTTAAGGCATTGTAAGCAGTAAATTATTGGATTGTAAACCGACCCCAAAACAACAAAGATCCTAACCCCTCCTCCTAACAAGATTTCTAACCCTAACCCCCCGCCTATTTACTAAGGACTTAATTATGGGAAAAGATGGTGGGGATCAGTTGGGTCGTGTCTTAAAACTCGTTAGGTGGGGGGTTAGGATTAGAAAAGTTGTTAGGTGGGCTGTTAGGGGGTTAGGATTAGAAAAGTTGTTAGGTGGGCTGTTAGGGGGTTAGGATCTTTGTTGTTTTGAGGTCGGTTTACAATCCAATAATTTACTGCTTACAATGCTTTGACAAGTCTAGTAATTTGTGGCTTACAACATGATGGATGGCTGGGTTATCATGTCTAAACATCATCAACAATCCTTTATAGTTCTAGTTATCGTACTACATTTGTAGTTAGACGGCCATTTTTTATTTTGTAAAATCTATCCCATCTTGGCAAGAAATATTCTCCTCCTGGAGTATCTGATTTTGTTTTCAAGAACTTTTATGGGAAACCGCTGATACATCGCTGAATCGGCCTCCCTCAATGTCCGTCGAAGAGTTCTACCCCAAGAGTTTTAGGGCAGGGTTCTAGCTAGACCAATTTTAGTGGTGGGCTCATGGCGATATGCCGACGGCCCGACGCGCAAGCGAGCGCAACAGGGCGGACCGGGTAATACAATAAAAAAGTGCGGTCAAGCACACATGGCTGAATGAATACGGCAAGCCAATGTGAAACAAACAATTGGCACTAGTCCCAGGCCTCTAACTCAACGGTTTTCTAAGAATTAATGTTAATTTCAAAGAACACCGCGAAAAGAGTACTATGCATCTATTTTTGAACTAATCGTGGAGTTTACATGAAAATTGTGATTAAATATGCGTTACAAAATGACACAAAATACTTTATTTTCGAGTGAAAAGTACTAAAATATTGGTCACATATTTACTATTTGCGTTATTGAATGCTGTGCTGGGCGGCAGGGCTGAGATCGACCCAAGAGTGGTGGGTGCAAATCGTGAGTGGTGGGCGGACCTGCCCACCACCGCCCACCATAGCTACAACCCTGGTTTAGGGGTTGGCTAACACTTCAGGCACAGCCGTCTATAGTCATACTAATACAATTGGAAAAAACACATTAAAATAGCGCTCCGTCGAGATGACGTCAGTACCGATGTTTGTCCGCTTTTACCCATAATTATTGCAGCCATAACAAAAGAAATATCTCATTTGCAATAATTTGTGAGTCAAATTTGGTTTGTTTGTCCATTTTTTGAGCTATTAATAGCAGCCAGACTCTACGCTATTAGCAACGCTTAATTTAAAATTGGGGAGGTTGGGGGGCTTTGGGTCTGAAGCCCCCAGGTTCCATTCAAGATTGTTTCGGTATAATATATAATTTATTGACCCGAAGCTTGGGGAATTCGACGAAATATTACATATAACATTTACTATAAAATATTCATTTCGCGCTAAATTCTAGAATACCCGTCCACTTTCGCTATTTGCATCTGTTGACAGTTTATAGTAAAAGGGTCAAATTACTGAAAGTTCATCATATACAATTGCTTCGTTCTATTTTAAAACCCCATTTCATTTGATAACTATCAACAAGTACACACAATATAAACCTTCGACATTATATTTAAAGAGAATATAGAGCAACCTGGTTGCTATTTCTGCCTTTAAATGCGGTTTCAAAAGTTGACGGGTATTCTAGAATTGCTCCAATTTCGTCACTATACCTTAGCACAACAACAATAGGACTTTCGCTGCCTGACACAACCATCAATCCTTTCCATATCATCAGTGCTGACGAAACGATCATACCGAAATTTAACACTTGATAATAAAGCTACATAGAAATTATACAACAATATTTATGAGAATAATAGTATAGTAGTTGTATGGGTAGTCTTGTAGTTGTAGATGAGGAGATTAATACTTAATATATAAATATAGTCGTTCCGTCCCACCTGTCGTTTATTCATCCGCCTAACCTCGTCGAACCAAGACGATATGTCCATTTTTTTACGGATGAGAACGAAAATACAAATTTCTGCTATACAGTTGTATTCTTCTTCCTGCACGCACGTTTTTAGATTTCCCTGACGTGTTATACGCATAATTTACTCGATGCCCTCCACCTGACCATATAAACGAAGGCGCGCCCTCCACCCCAGGGCCTTCGCGGTGCAAGGCGAGATATAATGGCAATTTTATTAATAGCTTGCTTGTGAAGACCAACCGTTTTTGTGCGAGCTTGAAAAACAAACGTTAAAAATCTCGGTATAGACAATCCGGTATTTCACTAAATATTATTTAGATGGCGAAAAGGATACTTGGAGTTTCTCAGATTCCAATAGAAGAACACTTTACCGACCACTTTGAGAAGTATCCCGTTCAAAATCGTACAAGAAAAAATGAGATACGAAATAATTCGCGGAGCACTTCAGTGCAGTGCACGTCCAAACAGTTTCACGTCACGTCGTTATTATTTTGAGAATAATAACTTTTTTCTCATGGTATATCCTCATTAATTTTTTTTCAAATAATAAAATTCCAAATAATTCTAAATATAAAATTGAGAGTATTTTCTGACTCATCAAAGTTGAATTGGAGAAGTAGAGTACTTCCTTTTAGACTTACTGCATGCCTAAATGTCTAAGGTTGGGACACACGAGGCGACAAATCGCGGGACATTTCCCTTGTTGAGGGACACACGAGAGGAAAGGGAAAATAAAATAACGTTATGTGATTGGTTTATTTTGTCACCGCGACTCGCACGAATTCAAATAATTTTGAATACATGCAACATGTTTCGGGGACAAAATCATGTTGTCCCGCGACAAAGTTTTGCCTAGTACACACGACGGGATTTGTCCCTGCAACATGTCGCCGCGACATGTCCCCGAGATTTGTGGCCTCGTGTGTCCTAACCTTAAGGGAGTCTCGGATACCTCGACAAAAAGTACCATGGAGATTTTTTGAAATTATTGGGTACGTGTTGATTAGGGGCGTCAATAAAGCAGGAATGGGGTTTATATATACCCACTAATTTTTGGAAAACAATGTTATATACCCCCAGATTTTGGAAGATAATGTTATCATGAGTTATGGAAGAAGAAAAAAACTCAATTCATAAGAAAATGCACATCTTAATTTGGGCTGTCAACACATATCATCAGCGAAGCGTGTCGCAAGGTTTAAAAATTATTAGAAACAGCCGAACATGCACGGTATGTAGACGCATAAATAAGTTATAGGTAAGGCTACCTGGACTACGACTGTAATTATATGATATAGTATTAGACGTTCTTCACGTTCTCTTCACGTTATTATACAGTACTTCATGCTAACATGCTTGAATGCTTGACAAAAAAAACTCTTTAAAATATCCCACAAAATGCTGTACGTATGCTGTCAACATAAAAAAACAGTGCAAAATATGAAATTTTATAAACTTCTGAACTGACTGAAAATCACCGCTCAGAATGCAGGAAATAACAGTTGCGGGATTCTATATTTCAAAATTTTCCAGAGGGATAGCGTTCGAGATGATCGCCCCACCTCTTACAACAAATTTACAGCCCTGGTGTTGATCAATCAGATCATATTAATTTCAACTATTTAATGAATTAATATTGAAATCATCATGAACACGCCCAACACACGCCCATGCCACGCCAAAATTGTCGGCAAAGCTGGATCATGCACCCCCAAATGCATTTATTATTAATCGCTTGTTGGAAGAGATGTTAATTTCATTCAGTGGGCCCAGTAATGGACTGCACAGCTGGGGTTCCGAGGGCATATCGCCCGGAAATTTTTTGAAATTAGGATGTCTGAAATAGGATTTCCTGTGAGTAATTTCCAGCAAGTTTAAACAGATCTAAACTGGCAAGAAATCGCCAGAGCAAAATATGCGGGCCCCCAGGCCTGTTACGGCCATGGTCCATTCTGCGCATGTCCACGTTTCTGTTTACATCGTTTGTTTACATTGTACTCTATAAATATTGAGCTTGAGCTTTTGCGACTAAAAAGCGTGTTATAAGAAGCTGTTCTGTTCCTAAATGTGGATAATATATCAAACTACCACTCGTGCCATCGCCACCTTTGACGAATACTCGCTTTCGAACTGTCGCAAATCTATATATTCCATTAAAGTTTGTTGACATATGGGAAATATCACACATATGCGCAGAACGGACTGGACTGCACCTTAATTAACTTCGATGATCTGACGGGAACCGGTGATTTTCCAATGAAATGGTCGTAGACACGAAAGTTGGTGAACATTTAGGTTTTATACAATGTACTATAAATGGATGCGGGGAAAAATAATAGACAATTCGTAAAAATATTCTGCGAAATAGGTGCGAAATAGGTGCAAAATAGGTGCGAAATAGGTGCAAAATAGGTGCGAAATGGGTGCGAAATAGGTGCGAAATAGTCGCGAAATAGTCGCGAAATAGTCGCGAAATAGGTGCGAAATAGGTTGTACATAAGTGCGAAATAAGTATGATAATGATGCTGATAGTGTAGGTGATGATGATGGTGATGATAAAGATGGTGATGATGGTGATGATAAAGATGGTGATGATGGTGATGATAAAGATGATGATGATCATAAAGATGGTGATGATGGTGGTGGTGATGGTGTGATGATAAAGATGGTGATGATATGGTAATAATGTTGCTGATAGTGCAGGTGATGATGGTGGTGATGATGGTGTGATGATAAAGATGGTGATGATGGTGATGGTGGCGTGGTGATGATGGTGGTGATTATGATAATGATAATGATGGTTCTGATGGTGGTGACGATGATAATGATAGTGCAACTGATGATGATGGTAATGATGATGGTGATCATAAAGATGGTGATGATGGTGGTGATGATGCTAATAGTGCAGGTGATGATGATGGTGATGATGGTGGTGATGATTAATATGGAGATGATGCTGATGATGGTGGTGACGATGATAATGATGCTGATAGTGCAGGTGATGATGATGGTGATGATGGCGGTGATGATGATTGCATGGTGATGATGGTGGTGACGATGCTGATAGTGCAGGTGATGATGATGATGGTGGTGATGATAAAGATGTTGGTGGTGATGGTGGTGGTGACGATGATAATTATGCTGATAGTGTAGGTGATGATGATGGTGATGATGGTGGTGATGATGGTGGTGATGATAAAGATGGTGATGATGATGATGGTGTGATGGTGGTGATGATGGTGATGATGATGGTGGCGTGGTGACGATGGTGGTAATGATGATAATGATTGTGATGATGGTGGTGATGGTGGTGACGATGATAATGATAGTGCAGTTGATGATGGTGGTGATGATGATGGTGATCATAAAGATGGTGATGATGGCGGTGATGATCATGATGGTGCGTGGAGATTATGGTGGTGATGATGCTGATAGTGCAGACGATGATGATGGTGATGATGGTGGTGATGATAAATATGGAGATGATCGTGATGATGATGGTGATGATGATGGTGGTGACGATGATGATGCTGATAGTGCAGGTGATGATGATGGTGATGATTGTGGTGATGATGATGATGGTGGTGATGATGATGATGGCGTGGTGATGGTGGTGATGATAATGATGGTGATAATGATGGTAGTGACGATGGTGGTGATGATAGATGGTCATGATGGGAATGATGATGGTGGCGTGATGATGATGGTGGTGATGACGATGATAATGATGATGATGAAGGTGGTGATGATGATAATGATCGTGATAATGATTGTGGCGATGGTGGTGACGATGATAATGATGATGATGATGAAGGTGACGATGATAATGATGGTGATAATGATTGTGGCGATGGTGGTGATGATGATAATGATAGTGCAGGTGATGATGATGGTGATGATGGTGGTGATGATAAAGATGGTGATGATGATGATGGTGTGATGGTGGTGATGATGGTGATGATGATGGTGGCGTGGTGACGATGGTGGTAATGATGATAATGATTGTGATGATGGTGGTGACGATGATAATGATAGTGCAGTTGATGATGGTGGTGATGATGATGGTGATCATAAAGATGGTGATGATGGCGGTGATGATCATGATGGTGCGTGGAGATTATGGTGGTGATGATGCTGATAGTGCAGACGATGATGATGGTGATGATGGTGGTGATGATAAATATGGAGATGATCGTGATGATGATGGTGATGATGATGGTGGTGACGATGATAATGATGCTGATAGTGCAGGTGATGATGATGGTGATGATTGTGGTGATGATGATGATGGTGGTGATGATGATGATGGCGTGGTGATGGTGGTGATGATAATGATGGTGATAATGATGGTAGTGACGATGGTGGTGATGATATATGGTCATGATGGGAATGATGATGGTGGCGTGATGATGATGGTGGTGATGACGATGATGATGATGATGAAGGTGGTGATGATGATAATGATCGTGATAATGATTGTGGCGATGGTGGTGACGATGATAATGATGATGATGATGAAGGTGACGATGATAATGATGGTGATAATGATTGTGGCGATGGTGGTGATGATGATAATGATAGTGCAGGTGATGATGATGGTGATGATGGTGGTGATGATGGTGATAATGATTGTGGAGATGGTGGTGATGGTGGTGACGATGATAATGATAGTGCAGCTGATGATGGTGGTGATGATGATGGTGATCATAAAGATGGTGATGATGGCGGTGATGATCATGATGGTGCGTGGAGATTATGGTGGTGATGATGCTGATAGTGCAGGCGATGATGATGGTGATGATGGTGGTGATGATAAATATGGAGATGATGGTGATGATGATGGTGATGATGATGGTGGTGACGATGATAATGATGCTGATAGTGCAGGTGATGATGATGGTGATGATTATGGTGATGATGATGTTGGTGGTGATGATGATGATGGCGTGGTGATGATAATGATGGTGATAATGATGATAGTGACGATGGTGGTGATGATAGATGGTCGTGATGGGAATGATGATGGTGGCGTGATGATGATGGTGGTGATGACGATGATAATGATGATGATGAAGGTGGTGATGATGATAATGATCGTGATAATGATTGTGGCGATGGTGGTGACGATGATAATGATGATGATGATGAAGGTGACGATGATAATGATGGTGATAATGATTGTGGCGATGGCGGTGATGATCATAATGATGCTGATAGTGCAGGTGATGATGATGGTGATGATGGTGGTGACGATGATAATGATGGTGATGATGACGATGATAATGATGGTGATAATGATTGTGGCGATGGTGGTGATGATGATAATGATGCTGATAGTGCAGGTGATGATGATGGTGATGATGGTGGTGATGATGATAATGATGCTGATAGTGCAGGTGATGATGATGGTGATGATGGTGGTGACGATGATAATGATGATGATGATGAAGGTGACGATGATAATGATGGTGATGATTGTGGTGATGGTGGTGACGATGATGATGCTGATGCGGAGAATAGGATTTAGGTTAGGGCTGGGGTTAGTTTTGTATTAGGGTAAAGTTACAGTTTAGATTGTTCAATATTGAACTGTTTATTTCCGGGTTTTTCGGCTTCGTCGTGTAATTTTGAACCAAATACTCTTGTGGGAACAGTTATTTAATCGAAGTTCAAAATGACTGATATAGTAAATTTGCATTTAAGGAAAAGATCGGGCTGATGGTATGATATATAAACGGCACAACATGTCTGTCTTGTATTGGCAAGAGCAGCATTTGAATCTAATTTTACATAAAAAAACAGACATAAGCAAGTTATTATTTTATATTTTAATAATAGTCAAAGAACAAAGTGGCAAAGTCACCACTGTAAAGTAGCATATTTAATGCTATAAGCAAGTTATTATTCTATATAATAAGCAAGTTATTATTTTAATAATAGTCAAAGAACAAAGTGGCAAAGTCACCACTGTAAAGTAGCATATTTAATGCTATAAGCAAGTTATTATTCTATATAATAAGCAAGTTATTATTTTAATAATAGTCAAAGTACAAAGTGGCAAAGTCACCACTGTAAAGCAGCATATGTAATGCTATAAGCAAGTTATTATTCTATATAATAAGCAAATTATTATTTTAATAATAGTCAAAGAACAAAGTGGCAAAATCACCACTGTAAAGCAGCATATTTAATGCTATAAGCAAGTTATTATTCTATATAATAAGCAAGTTATTATTTTAATAATAGTCAAAGAACAAAGTGGCAAAGTCACCACTGTAAAGTAGCATATTTAATGCTATAAGCAAGTTATTATTCTATATAATAAGCAAGTTATTACTTTAATAATAGTTAAAGAACAAAGTGGCAAAATCACCACTGTAAAGCAGCATGCATAATATATTCAATACTAGAAAGAGATCTGTGTATTTTGCATAGACTGATAAGATCTTGATACGTGTTGTCAATTTGATTTTCGACATCGAAAAACAATTTGGATAAATTTTGTCGCATTGCAGTGCACGACGGATTGTCGCGCCCGTTCCTGACTCTCTATACACAATACTCATTATCTCACCAATTTTCAGATACGCGCAAGAAAAACTGGAGTTATATCGCCAGAATCATGCCATTGTTCGCAATATATATATACCAATGTAATATTTCCGTTGTTACCATGGTATAAGCAAAAAAGTATTTTATGTTTCTAATAATTTTGCTATAATACTGGGATACATTTAGCGTTTGTCTATCTATTTTCCTAAGTTGTAAGTCAACTTATATTAGGTACTACTTCATAAGATGCAAATGTAGAAACTATAGGGAGCCATATTAATCTAGTTTGCGTTAATTTACGTTGGCCTTCGTTCGTTCTACTTTATGCAAGGTCAATGCCGCGCAAGTAATTTGTTCATCAGTCGTCGTGATATTGGGATCGTTGTGTTGTTTAACCCTTTGTTCAATACAAACAGTCTATGCATACAACACAAAACTCTTTTCTAAAAACAAGCAAAGAGTAAATATTTTAAATTAGCAATAACAAGTAAAGTATAATGTCAGGAATGGATCACAAATCTTTCTCTTCCTCCTCTTCAGGATCTCCTAAGTGAGAAAAAAGCCAAGTTATAGAATATTAGAAAGACAATGGAATGAATCCAAGCATCTACAAATTTAAATAAATATGGAGCTACAAAATTAATGAATGTAATGTTCTTTATTTAACAAGATGCCCGCTAGGCGTTAACTCGGGTTACTTTTGGGCTAGTAGCGTGGCATACTGTATACATCTCTTCTGCGCCAAATTTTTCAGTTATCAGAAGATTCCGAGTTAACATTGTTCAGCTAAACTGAGCGTAGTTGTCTGTTAACTACAATTTAACTGTTGTTACATGAGTATTTAAATTGTAGTGAACTTCTGAAACATACTCGACATGGTACTGATTTCCTTTGTGTTTACTCATGAATTATCAATGATAATCGAGATGATAAATATGTCAAATTACACGCGCTGTGATCGCGACCGTAACTGCAAAAAAGCAGTCACGCAAAGCACTTCTTAGGCCCAGGTTTTGACCTTTAATTTATCGTTATAAAACAAGTCAGCAACAACACACGATCTGATCATTGGCAACTGAGCGTGTTGTATATTGAGTTCTCAAATTATTAATAATTCATGAGGAAAACACAAAGGAAAATCATAACCAAGACGTTGTTTGTAAATGTTGTTTGTAAATGTGGTAATAAATGTCCATAAATTAAGCCAACTTTTCCCTCAAATTTCTCTTAAAATGCTAGTTAGTTTGAGGAGCTATATCATTATCTGATTCGAAAACACCTTGAAGTTGGTTAAAAAATTGCATATCTTCCGATACATTTATTTATTAATTACAAGCTACAGTAAATAAATGATTTATTACATAAAAAGCAGTGTTTTATATTCATTTCTACGACTAATAAATTCGATAATCAAACACATTTAAACGGATGAAGTTGTCCTTCAGTAGCTTGTTGAGTGAAATAAAACTTTAAAATCAAATGATACCAAAAGCTACTGTGTAACAATATATTTATAATAAGGTTAAGCTTTCGTCGTGCTACGACATCATCAGAACGATGAGGAATTGGATAATTACAATATATATACGAAGGGTTTTGGTAAAATATGTAAAACATTGGATATAAAATGCAAATATATCTAAAACTATCATGTGATAAACAAAAGGATAAAAACTAAATAAGATGTGCACAGATATTAAGCTAAAATAACTAACCATGACTGCGATGTCACGAGATCGCCGTCAAGATTATAATCAGAGACGGTGATCAGGTTAACCTACGCTTAAAAGAAGCCCTATACATCTGGAGAAAGAAACCTAAAATAAACAGTAAAGAAGAATGCAACGAACTTGTTGATTTATTATTTCAGCTTAATATATGTCCACATCTTTTTAGCTTTTATACTTTTGTTTATCACATAATAGTTTTAGATATATTTGCATTTTATACCCAATGTTTTACATATTTTACCATAACCCTTAGTATATATATTGTAATTATCCAATTCCTCGTCGTTCTGATGATGTCGTAGCACGATGAAAGCTTAACCTTATTATAAATATATTTTTACACAGCTTTTGGTATCATTTGATTTTAAAGTTTTATTTCACATGTGAACTATTCGTGATAATCTCACATGTGCTCGATTATTGTTTCTCCGCGAATCAATGTTTGTTGTTAAATAGGACTATTGGAGTATTTTTGATATAATAAACATAGAAATACTTGGATCGTTTTATGGACGATTTGTTATACGAAAGCAGTGTTTTATATTCATTTCTACGACTAATAAATTCGATAATCAAACACATGTGAATTATTCGTGATAAACTCACATGTGATCGATTATTCTGACTCCGCTAATCAATGTCTGTTGTTAAATAGGACGATTGGAGTATTTTTGATATAAACTCGTTTTTTATGAGAATAGTGCTTTTCATTCTTATTTTTCCACCGATTTTAGGCTGAAAATATTCTTCCGAATATTCTTAGATTGCAGAGTATAGTATTTCAGTTAATTAAAACGGATGTGATCATATGTATAGATGTGATCATATGTATAGGAATAGTTTTTATCGTTTTGTTAGCTGATAGCTGGTTTTTTTCGAAAAAGGAAAGAATTTACGATACTTTTAAGGTAAAATAAAGTTCATTTTTAAAAAACATTATGCGATTTTATTGTATTTTATTTTCAACACGCAAAAGTGTGTTCTTAACAAAATCTCAGCCTTGGGTATATTCTTAACATATTCTTAACATTTCGCCAATTTCAGCCTAGATATTCTTATAAAATATATTCTTATTAAAAAAGAGTGTAATAAACATAGAAATACTTAGATCGTTCCATGGAGGATACATGGACGATCGTAAAGCTCGTTTCATCAGAAAATTATCGTCTGTCTACTCGTAGCTCTTTCACATTCACTACAGCAGTGTATATATTAACACATCCAAGCATTACTGATATTTAGTGACTGCCGCATATAGGCAGTACAATACTATATATCAACAGGGCTGCAAAATTACCCCTCAAAAGGAATTAATTACAATTACAATTACTTGCGTCAAATAGTAATTAATTCCTAATTACAATTACCACTCTTAAAGAGTAATTAATTACAATTACAAAATTACCCTCCGAGAAAAGTAATTAATTATAAATTCCTTTGCGTAATGTAGACCTTGTGCCAAATAAATTCCTCACACCAGAATGAGACAAGGTTTAATGAGAGGAATGAGGTTGGGTTTCAACTTTTAACATAACAATTGTTATTATGCAACATTGCATTATTAATAGAAACAATTAAATTTGTTGTCCACAACAAGAATGGTTTCAGCTTCTACACATGTCATCAGGCTCTGGGTTGTGCTCTGGGTACAAGATTGGCTCTTCCACAGGTATTGGATTTTCTCTAGCGAGATCGTTGTGTAACTTGGCCGTAAATTGGTAACAACGATTGTTTCTAAATCTTCTGACAAATTATTGATACTAACGTCTGAGATTTCGCTTTTGAATTTATACATAAACCGTCATACACGTGTTGAGAGTGTGAGTCACGGGGACAACCTCATCCCCAGCCCCCAGTGTCTACTCTATTAAGCACGTTTCCACGTCAAACTTTAGTTGTTTTCGTCTTTTGATAGGTATTCTTCGATGGTGAATAACATTCATTATATTTATGAAAGATTTAAGGAAAGGAATTTGTAATTTTCTTCTGGAAAAGAACGCGTTGCTTTGTTTTGTAATTAATTACCTTTTTCGTTCCTTTGCCAAAAAAGTAATTAATTACCGGTTAAAATTACTACAAATGTAATGATCGCGAGTACATGGTAACGCGTTACAATTGTAACGAGTACTCACACCACTGTATATATCAATCGAACCAGTACATCATTTCTAATCTATGTTCTAGATCTGAGCATCGGTGGCTCAATGGTTAGAGTACCGGCGATCAGAAGGTTACAGGTTCGATTCCTGTCGCGACTTTTTCTGATGAAATGAGCTTGACGTTCATCCATGTCTGTCAACTCGAAGCTCTCCCACATTCACTATACAGAAGTGTATATTAACAAATACATGGATGCTTGAAAATATGGAATTAGTTTCTTATGTTGAACTGAATATCTCACTTGTTTGGCTGCGCTAGCAGCATCCATGTATTTTTATCTATATAATCTACCATTATAACATTCGTTAGCGTTGGCGTTATCCGTAATTCTATTATTTCCATAATCAATTTATTTTATTTTGTGATTATCGTTATCATAATTTATTGCTGCCATAGGCAGCATGCTAATCTTAACCTGGGTTGCTGCCTCGGACTTATGTATAGTCAACGAAATCTCGATTTGTGTAAATTGCCGTCGAGATAGATATTTATTTGTTCAGTTTTATGACGTTTTGTGACGTAGACGTTTTATCACGTATTTATCAAAGTTCCCTTTCTGAACTTGTCAACGCTGTGAAGAATTTGAACTATCTGTTCTGCCTTTGCAACCTTATTTCAGTGAGAAAGTATTATCTTGTCAAGGATAGACGATTAAGATATTTATGTGTACTTCAGGGGCAGATACAGGGGGTGCCTGGGGTTACTAGTCACTCCATTTCCGTGTCCCAACTGATACATTATAATTGATACGCCTCGATTCGGAAACTAGTTGAATTTCAATATCATGAGCAGAGGTTAAGTTACATGTATTTCTACATTCTTCCATGTTCTGATTTCTTGTTTTGAATTGTTTTGAATCTATATCTTGCTTTCATGCCTTGGGCCTTGTTAATAGTGTATGATTTAACTTAGTGATTGGCTTATTAAAGGGCTATGTCACGCAAACATCGCTAAAAATGTGATTCTAGATCTTGAAAATATCAAAATTATCTGGATCTAGATCGTTGCGGTTAATGTTCGCCATAAACGTACACCAGAAGTAACAAGTGTTGCTTGCCTACATGTAAGCATGCCAGGCTCTGGCTCTTCAAAATGCCTCATTCCGTAACTAGAGTTTGTGGTGAAGTCACCCCCCTTGAAAAAATCCTGTATCTGCCCCTGTACTTAATATTTATTGTTACACGCTCACCAAACGGAAATATGGATGAGTGACTGTTAGGTATCTGAGATTCTTTTCATCATAGCATCACTGGGCTTAATATATCATGTATCAATATAGTTTTCCTTCTATTTTTATGTGTATATTGGTGTGAGTTTATGTCTCACAGGAGCCATTATGTGCGCGCTGATCAGTATTCCTGTCAGACATTATCTGCGTATGGGTATCACGCAACTCAAATCAAAGAAGCCATTGTGCTCGTCAAAAAGCTAAACGAAGCCATAGGCATAGACTGTAGACCTCTTTCATTATTTATAATTTATGATCACATAAAATAATAATATTAAAATGTAGCCGTTATGAAAGAGGTATATTGTGCTCGCTAAAAACAATACAAACAAAGGTATTATTTGTGTCTGTTGACTGTCGAAAACATTAAGACCCTGACGGAACATAATTTTTCCTGAATGGTAGTGACAATTGAGGAATATCGACCCCGAATTGGTGCAATTCAACACCACACGAATATATAGTATAGTCTCATGAGTGCGATCTGTTGCTGTAGCTAACAATTTTTAGAATTTTGCGCGCGTAGCGGGTTCCTTTATCTTTTGAGCTCTTAATAAAATTACTTCCGCGCGAGAACTCACAGGACAAGGCGTCCGCCCACGCGTGGACCTAATTTATTAATTCCTTTTCCTCCCAACTCACTTCGGGACCGAAGTAATTGGTGATTGCTGATGCGGCCACCCTGCCACATGTAGTATACTTATAAAATAACCTTAGCAAATAACTTATTCTTACATTAATCTTAATCACTAAACATTCCAATATTTGTGGCGAAACGAAATAAATAAATAAAATAAACAAATATAAACTTTCGTGAAACAATGTTACAGTATTTCAACTGGTAATATTAACGATTGTGATATTAATATTGGTAACAAAGAGATTAACAGAACAATGTCAAATCAGGGCCGTAGCCACCAATTTAGAAGTGGTCCGGTTGGACGTCGAGCGCCGAAGGTGCGAGGTGTAGGGGGTTCGGGGACATGGTCCCCTGAAAATATTTTTTAATATCTAAGGCTCTGAAATGCTGTTTCCTGCATTTTGAGGGAAGTTTTAACCAAGTTTAACCATAATTTTATAGTCTATTTCATCATTTTACACGACTATGGAAAGTGATTTTTAGTTATTCTTTAAATTTCCCTTAAAATCAAACTAAAAAATGTAAATATGTAAATAAACAGCTTTATATTTTAATCTTTATATTTTAATCATATTTCAGCATAAATTAAAAACAGACAAACATATAAAAAACGCTATCAAACTATAATATTCAGAGGCAAAAACTCAAAGAAAAAAGTTCACTGCTTCGAAAAGTGGTCCGGTTACAACCGGACCAACCGTACCGGCGGCTCCGGCCTAGTGTCGTTCACTCAAATGTCATTTTATTATGTGTATGTTCCACTGTTGTGTCAGGTTCTTCATGTGCGAATGTTCACGTACTATACGAATTTGAACGATGACATTGTCAGCGTGTTTGCAATGACCGACATGTTGGCCAGGCCCTATATGTTGTGTTTGATCAGTGGTCGGCTCATGTGGTTTAAATTTAGTAGTGATACTGCCAGGTAATTTCAAAATCTCTTAATATTTTAGCCAAAATAATTGCATATCGAAACTTATGAACCTAGACGGATATTAACTCTTTCCTGTCCGGCCCAGTCAAAATAGGTCGAATAGAAGACCCATGAAGTCGTCATTCTAAAAACACGGCACACGGTGACGCTAGATTAAAAATTGAAATTCGACAAACGCCATGGTCATGAAATCCACCACACGCCAAATTTGATTTGATTTCATAAACAACTCTGCGATTGGTGCCATTTTGAATTTTCAAGATGCTACGCGGGCGTGCAAGATGGCCTTTTCTAGAAAAAATGGAAGTTTTTGAACCTTATTTATGATAATTAATGCTAATTGATATTAACATAATTTGTCTTGTTCGGGAAATTTAAAAGCACAAGAAAAGCCGGTTTATTGGGCTTTCAGAAAATGTATGGCTTTCGCAACAGTTATGGTTATTTCAAGAGATATCAATAGAACAAAGAGGTGGTTCAATTTTGGGTGTTTTTCAGCCTGTCGGGAAAGAGTTAATGTTTACGGTCACACATATTTGTCATATTATATCCTAAACAAGCGCGTCTAAATTCACTCAAACATGATGTACAGTACACCTTCGCTAAACATTCGTAAATATAACAGTGAAAGAAATACGATTTCAAACATTGCTAGCCTACAACCTATATGATTCGAATAAACGTATAATTTCCAGATATGTTTAAAATGTTTGCCCCATTCCGCAGTATCGTGACAACTTAGCGCGAAACAATCTTCTAGTTCAGCGCTCGTTCTAATAGCCTCCGGCATACTCACAAAGAATGGACACAAGCCAATGAACTTACTTATCTCACATTTCTCTGTAACTCAAATGTCAGCAGGCACATGTTTGTATGCGTCGCGTACTTATTTTTCTGAGCTCCAGGCTCATAGGCGTGGCCAGGGGGGGGGGGTGGTCGGCAGGTGCGAACGACCCCCTTTTGAATGTCAACTTGACTTTGACTCGTTTGACTTTAAAAAAAAATAGGTACCCAATGGGTACTGTGTCTACTGCGACTCTTTTGTGTCTATTGCCTTTCTCTGGGATCAATCTTGACGATGTAATCATCGAAATAAACCCAATAGGTCACTATGACGATGTTGCATGTTTTTTTTTACTCCGATCATCCCCGTCTGTGCAACTGCAATAGGTTTTTAGCCGGAAGTGCGAGCCGCCTCTAGGAGCCTGGGGAGACAGAAAAGTCTGGTACTTCATGCAGTGTAATCTATTCAGACTGACGGTTGTTATAAAAATGTCATTTGATATCAGACGATATCTAAAACGGCCTTCTTCCACGAATGATGAGCGGCAAGCTGAAGCAAAATCACCCACAATACAGGTCGAAAGCTCGGGCTTGTCAGAAACACAATATCCAGAACCGGAGGAAAATGGGGATAACGTTGTGCAGTCGACAGAAACAAATGACAACACGTGTGAGCACCCAGTGGATGGCAAATTATCTTTATATAACACTTCCGACAGTCTTTCAGCGACCTCACATGAAAACCTCTCCTTCAACTATGACATAGGAAAGATTTTGTCAAACGGTGATCAAGCAAAAATCGACAGCATTGACTCGACGTGCAGAGTTCTGGAAACACTCGAAGATAATGAGAGGTACCGAATACTGACAAGTCACTTCCAGCCGGAATCGCGATACCATTAATTTTCCAGTTACAAAACAACACGGGCGTAACAGAAGATGGAAACTCGATAACCTAGACAGGAACTTTCATTACAGTTCCCTCGCGGACGCAGTATACTGTATGCCATGTACTCCTCTCCTTTCCCAGGAAAAGAGAAAGCCATTACACCAGTTTGTAACAAGGGTTGTCGATGTTGGCATAACATCAAAGAGAAACAGAAATTAGACTGCCAAACTCAGTACCATCGACAGGCTGTCCAAGACTCTGAACTTTTCAGGGCTCGCTTTGAAAATCCCAACCAGACCTGTCTCATCTGATAGATAAAGAGAAACAAGATCGCCTCAGAAAATACCGAGCAGTGCTGTGTCGAATCGCCCAGACAATACACCTTTGCGGTAGACAAGGTATTGCTCTGCGGGGACACAGAGAAGAAATAATATCTTCGGATCCTGATGGAAACCCAGGAAATTTCATCGCCTTATTACGTCATGCAACAGCCCACGATGCGTAATGCTACTTACCTCAGACATGTTTCACAAAACGAGATGATACATGTAATTGACCATTGTATAATTCACGCCGACATACTATCAGAGATAAAAGAGACAGAATACCACACCATTATGGCGGATGAAGTGACCTCGAGCAACGATCAGATTCTGTCTGTCTCTTTTGGATTCGTTGACCGAGACAAAAACATCCGCGAGGAATTCATCGAATTCATCGACTTACACAGAATAACGGTAGAGGCGATATCAAACTCCATACTAGAATTCTATGGCAGTTTGGTGTTGGATATTCGTGAACTTCGAGGCCAGTGTTATGATGGCTGCGCGAGTATGTCAAGTCTGAAAAAGGCGTAGCAGGACTGATTTTGCAACATGCTCCCAGTGCTACATACACACACTGTAATTCCCACATACTAAATCTTTCTCTTGCTTCTATTCCAGCATGTTCTAACAACTATGAAATATATTGTCATTTTCATCAATTACTCGTCCAAACGAGAAAGCCTCTTCGAAATGGTAGCAAAGAAAAGGGTGGAACATCTGGGAACAAGGAAGGTGATCTTTGGCTTGTGCAAGACTCGGTGGTCTGAACGCGACAAGGCTTATGAACATTTCTATTTAGCACTTGGAGTGTTTCGAAATCATAAATGGAACTCATCCCAATCTAGAGGAATTCGATGATGATTTCACTAAATGATGGGACAACTAGTGTCTGGAAAGTAGAGGCGACAACTCGCCTGAAGTCTATCGCAGATTTTGGGTTCATTATTGGTTTGGTTTCGTTGTATTCCCTGCTGCATCCCGTCCACGGATTGACCCAGGGTGTTCAGGACAAGAGCATTGATATTGTAAATGCATACCACTAGCGTATCAACGAAACAGTGTCGAGCTTTAAGCCGACAATAAGTTCCACAAAATCTACTCCCAAGCTGTGAGACTTTCAGAAAAACTCTCAGTGACTCCTTCAATGCTCCGCATTTCCATGCGTTAGGTGAACCGGCAAAATCATCCCGCCAACAACCCGGAAGAATATTACCGTATCACTATCGCAATAACTCTTCTAGATAGGCTGATAGCAGAAATGGAAACTAGGTTTGAGCCAATGTCCCATAGAGAAGCGAAGTTGTTGTTTCTCACACCCTCTGTCTACTCAACTCCAGTGCTGTCAGAGGCCATCGAGATGTATAAAGATGATTTGCCAAATCCTGATCTAGTGGACATCGTACTTCTCTGCTTGAAGACCAAATGGAGTCAAGTAGAAAAACCTGAGCGAGCCGATTCGCTAGCAAAGTCATTAAAGGCTGTGACCAAGGCCAGTTTCCGAACATATTTGTCCTCTTGCAGATTGCCTGCACCCTAGGTGTGACGTCGGCGGAATGCGAGCGTTCCTTCTCAACAATGCGACGCCTTCGAACTTATCTCAGAGCGTCAATGGGTTCCAAACCTCTGTCGTCCCTGGAGCTCGTGAACATTCATGATGGCCACAAAGTGAATTACCAGAGGGCTGTTGACCTTTTCTTAAAGCTCCACCCGCGCAAAATACTGGACACAAACTTGCTCTTTAAGTGAAAGCAATTTCAACGTATATACTAAAGCATAGTACGTTATTAACAATGCCAAACTGGTGAAATTGTTGTAAACTTAAATCCCTGTTAACTACATGCGGACAATTCTATTTTTATGTAATGATCTTTTGCTTTCACTTTTATTTACTTTGTCATGAGGAAGAAAACTAAAATCTAAAATTTATGTTGCATATTTGACTCAACTTCATGGTATTTTTACCTCTGAAATGGCTGCAAATGGCATTTTACAGCTTCGAAATTTCAAAATTTCCAGGTGGAGCATGCCCCCGATCACCAAATCGACCCCCACTTCAAACATCCTGGCGACGCCTATGAGGCTGAATTCATTCTGATCGCCGATTAGACGTTTTACCAATTGAGCTACTTAGGCTATGATGGAGGGCGTCGGTTGCAATGTTAGATATGTTTGAATTATCGTCTGTCAACTCCAAGCTCACACAATTATTAATGCAATCTATATACAAAGTCTTAATTATCATTTGTAAAAAAAAACAATTAATAATATTTTTAAATAATTTACCGGAATATCCTTCATTTAATGAACCTTTGATGTTGGTCATTTCAAATCCCCTTTCCTCTTTTTGTTGTCCGTTTTCTTTATCTTTCTCTGTAGAAAACCAGGAAATATAAACTATAAATTATATATCAAATGATAGACATACATAATATTATAAAAACTATACTTAAATATTTATTAGTTATATAAAATATTTGAATTAGCTATTAAAACAAGCATATACTATAGTTAAGTTACCTTTTGACTTGAATCTCAATTTCTTGGCACGAAGCTGAGATGTACTTTGATCCTGGAGAAATTGTGCCACCACAAAAGGTCCCTCTTTCTCTTTCACGGAACTTGATGTTACTAGATCAGAAAGGGAGGATATTGCAAAACAATTAATCACCACCATCAGTAGCTACATGATAATTACAATCACTAATAAGCGAATGATGAATTAAAGATGTCATTATATACTTTTATCTGATTTGATTTCTTTGCCTGAACTAATACCCGTCATGCTCGATCCTTTTCCTTTCTTCAACTAAGTATTTTTTGTCTCTCTTCAGATAACAATGTAGCATAACAGAAAAACATATTTTTAACTCTGAAGTTGGCGAAAAGAGTGCATGATTTACGAAATTATAACAAAGACTAGAATGCGGTTTACCTTTGGCAGAGTGACCACGTTTCCCACGAGGATGAGATGGACTTTTTCCTTTCCGAATTTGCGCAAGCAGGGAACCCTTCTGCTTTTCTTTCTCAGATGTCGACGGTTCTAATTAAAACAAACAATTTTTCATGATGTAGTAACTAGAATAACTGGGATTTTATTATAAATTAATGAACAGATCGGCTGCAAAAAATTCAAAATAATAAAGAACACATATGTAAAATAATGCACGACCCACCGACTACTAACGCATAATTAAAACTAAAATAGGAAATTATTAAGGGTCGTCGATATCAACAAACGTCATCACTAGAAAAAAACTTGGTGGAATAAATTCCAATGTAAGCAATTTATTCTCATTATCAATCCAAGTCGCTAGGATTTGAAAATAATAATCGTATGTCACTGCTACTAAATAAGAAACTAATGCAACGAACCAAAGTTTCGGTTATAGAGCTGCCATGAACTTGGATGCTTTATATTAAGACGATATATTTTAAAATTCTAAAATTCTATTTTTTTGTTTTCATTGAAGGTTAAGAAGTTTTTTATAATATTAATCAAGTCTTATTGCTGAGTGTATGGGTTACCGTGTATAAATATTATTAAATCACATTTCAATCCTAGTATCAATTTATATTACAAGATATAAGTTGAGGTTAATGAACTAGCAACGTCGCGTTGTTACGAGCACGACGTCTCCACGTGTCGACAATACTCTGTATACCATTGTCTATAAGAACAACTACGGTCCTAAGGGAATGCAGAACCTTTGTCCGACAAAGAACAAAGGCACAATTTAGTTAGCCATTAATCTAGATGTTCCAATCAGTCGCTTTGATCATTCTAACCTTACTTACCTGGAATACGCAAGCGGGTAGTCAAACAAACAAAATAAATGTTCCAAGCCAACTCCTCTTCAATATTAAATCAATAAAATAATTGTCTTATTGTAAATGAAAAATTAAGCAGCCTTAAAATAATCCTTATCATTGAATTATGTAAATTAACTTTTCACATTAACTTGTTAACCTGACAATAGTTCACCCAACTGAAGCCCACGCCAAGACACAAGGTAATGTCCTTTCCAAACCGACCTTGTTTTCCCGTTTCTGAAGACCCTCACACTCATTACTGCATTTCTTGTCACCGACATTTACCCACACGATTTGCGTTACAATAATGAATTCCAATGTAATTTCCCTGACTGTTCTCCCCACAATTCACTGACTGACAGTTCGATATTCGCCTCTCGATTATATGCTTAACGCAATTAACCTACAATCAGTGAGAACATTTGTAGGGGACACATTTTGAAAAGCTAGCTTTTGGCAAGGAAAGGAAAGCTCGAAATCTCTTACATATATCCCTCCTCACATTTGAATGTATGTTTACTGAAGGTCAGCACACACAAAATCAAAGCGAATTGTTAAAGCGTGGCAATTGTAGAATATAACATTAAAATGGGTGTAAATAAAATGTTTGTCTTGTCATTATCCCAATAGCTTTTGTCACTCTTAAAAAGGGAAACATGATTGGAAATCAGGCATATAGTCTACAAATTCACCAACATTTCATTCACAATCATATATAACAGTCACAGTTATCATTACAATCACCATACCATTATAATCACTATATATATATATATAATTACCATCACCATTGTCTTCACTATCGTCATCACCATCACGATCGCGATCACCATCCTTAACATTACCCATGAGGAATTGAACTATAAATCAAAGCTGTCGTTGCTTGTGCTATACCTTTGGAAGCTCGACCACGTTCATTACGGGATTGCGATTGATTTTCAGCTTGAAGAATTCGTACGATCAAGGAATATATAGGTCTACTTTCTCAAGATTGTGTGATAAAATACTAGTGTGTTGAGGATTGATGCATTTTGTACCAGATAATGGCGAAATTACCAAGAGTTCTTATACCCTTGGATGGAAATGTCTGGAAGATTCACCACAATACAATACAATGCAATGTTCCGCAGCTTTGACACGTTAAATAATATTAAGTTATGTGTGATCCCACACTGAGAGGAATGTAGTAGAGAGAGTGATGGTGTCTTTACAGAAACAAAATGAAATGCCTGTTCCTATACCCACGGTGTGTTGTTCTTTTTGTTTACGTTCGGTCTCAAATAGACAAACCAGTTACATCTGCTTATCCTCAAATTAACATTCGCTTCCTATCGTCAAATTAAAATTCCTTCATTTACTATTTTCCTCGCCAAAGTATAGTAGCATATCAGTTAAGTAGAGGATGGGTTATTGTGAGAGAACATAATTATATTTTATAACATAATATTGGATTAGAATTGTATACTTAAACCTTTGTGTTCATTCTCTCTATTCCTGTTTTACTGTAATATATCACAAATTGGAAAAAATCATCATCATCTTTTTCATCACAATCAGCACCACCATCATAATCAACACCATAAGGATCACCATTGTAATCAGCGTCATCGTCACTACAATCACCGTCATCATCAATGCAAAAATCAACAAAGCAATAAATATATAAAAAAATAGAATTAAATTGTTGTTGCTTTTACCTGCTTTGATATCCACCGCTATCCCTTCTATTTTAGTAATTCCAATGTTTTTCCCTTCCTCGTTCTGGTCTTCTTCTTTGTCTATTTAAAGCGAAAATAATTAACATACTTCGCATATTTCCAGCACGTTTGCGCACATTGTTCATGATTTACCATATTATATTAACAAAATCTAGTTAATTCGTGTGTTACCTTTGGATGCTTTATCACTTTCATTACCAGGCTGAGAATGACTTTTTGCTTGCAGAACTGGTGCAGGGGCGTCATTCTCTTCCTCAAACTTTGATGTTTCTAATCAGAAAGAGAACATATATTTTTAAAAAATCATCACCAACTTCTTTCACCACAATAGTCATCGTCATTAACACGACATGCAGTATCTTCGTTTCAAATACAACCACAACCATCATCAACGCAAAATTCAGCAAGACAATCAATATTAAAAATGGATTTAAATTATGTTACTTTTATCCGATTGGATTTGCACTTCTATCCCTTTGTTCTGGTCTTCTTCTTTGTCTATTTAAAGCGAAAATCTTTAAAATATTTCGCTTATTTATAGCACGTTGGCGCATACTATGCATGATTTACCATATCATAACAAAATCTAGTTAATTATTCTGTTATCTTTGGATGCTTTATCACTTTCATTACCAGGCTTAGAATGACTTTTTGCTTGCAGAACTTTCCTCAAACTTTGAAACTTCTAACCAGAAAGAGAACACAATCATCACCATCTTCTTTCACCACAATCATCACCACTATCATTATCATCATATTGATACTATTGTAATCAGCGTCATCGTCATGAACACGACATACAGTATCTTCATTTCAAATACAAAACGCAAAAATCAGCAAAGCAAGAAATATTACAAACTGATTTAAATTGTGTTACTTTTATCCGATTCTTCTTCTTTGTCTATTTAAAGCGAAATATTTAAAATATTTCGCTTATTTATAGCGCGTTGGCGCATACTATGCATGATTTACCATATTATAACAAAATATAGTTAATTCGTGTGTTACCTTTCGATGCTTGGTCACTTTCATTACAAGGAAGAACTGGGGCAACAATGGAAGGTTCGTCATTCTCTTCCTCAAGCGTTGATACTTCTAATTAGATAGAGAACATACATTTTTATTGTTTCTTAACATATTTTACATGATGTATTTATTACGTTAAAACTGAGACGTTGCGGTAAATAATATTTTTTTGTAGACACACGCAACATATCAACAAGTCAATTATTATACTAGAAATACGAATTCGCAATAATCCCCTCGCCCGCCTTTTGTACCCCCCTACGGGAATTTCTCCATCCCATATGGTGCCCAGACCTCGCACGCCGTGGCCTTGTATTTTTGTTTTGCAAAAATTCACAATTTCCAAAAGCCCGTTTCGTCGAATAAATGTTTGAACGTTATCTCGGCCAATATTTAACCGATTTAAACTCTGAAAACAGATTTGGAATTAGCGAGTCAACATACATAACATACGCGTTTACTATATTACGAGAACGTGAGTACCCTTCGTAAAAACGGTTTATGTACTTCGAAATTAGTCGATTATAAACTGGTCACTTCATTGTATATTATTTTGAACGTTATCTCGATCAATATTTAACCGTCACAAGAGACATAGTTTTTTGAGGAAATAGAAATCCGAGTCCGAGTATGTATTTTGACTCGCTAATTCCAAATCTGTTTTCAGAATTGAAAACGGTTATATATTGATCGAGATCAAGCCCGGACTAATTTCTAAGTACATAAACCATTTTTACGAAGGGTATTCACGTTCTCGTAATACAGTAGACACATATGTTATGTATTTTGACTCGCTAATTCCAAATCTGTTTTCAGAATTGAAAACGGTTCAATTTAATCTGAGTATCTAGTTACCAGTGCCACATTTTCCGATGCCGCGCATGAGGACGGTTGATCATATATATATATATATATATATATATATATATATATACATATATATATATATATATATATATATATATATATATATATATATATATATATATATATATATATATATATATATATATATATATATATATATATATATATATATATATATATATATATATATATATATATATATATACCTATAAACTGATCCTAGTTCTAGGAACGGGATATTGGACTAAACGCCGGTCGATATTAACACCCTCGCCCTCAGGCCTTCGGCCGGCGCTTCGCGCCGGGCGAGGGGATAACCATAACAAATCACCACTATACTCAACATCGATATCACAATCATAGCCGCCGGCATCATGACTACCTTCATCGCCATTCACCATCATTATCACCACCCCTATCACAATCATCTTTATTGTCACAAACATTATCACCACTATACTCAACATCGGCATCACAATCATAGCCACCGGCATCATGACTACCTTCATCGCCATTCATCATCATTATCACCACCCCAATCACAATCATCTTCATTGTCACTAACATTATCACCACTATACTCATCATCGACATCACAATCATAGCCACCTGCATCATGACTACCTTCATCACCATTCACCATCATTATCACCACCCCAATCACAATCATCTTTATTGTCACTAACATTATCACCACTATACTCATCATCGACATCACAATCATAGCCACAGGCATCATGACTACCTTCGTCGCCATTCACCATCATTATCACCACCCCAATCACAATCATCTTTATTGTCACTAACATTATCACCACTATACTCATCATCGACATCACAATCATAGCCACAGGCATCATGACTACCGTCGTCGCCATTCACCATCATTATCACCACCCCAATCACAATCATCTTTATTGTCACTAACATTATCACCACTATACTCATCATCGACATCACAATCATAGCCACAGGCATCATGACTACCTTCATCGCCATTCACCATCATTATCACCACCCCAATCAAAATCATCTTTATTGTAACTAACATTATCGCCACTATACTCATCATCGACATCACAATCATAGCCACCGGCATCTTGACTAGTTCATCGACATTCACCATCATTATCACCACCCCAATCACAATCATCTTTATTGTCACTAACATTATCACCATAAATGTTAGTATCACCATCATCAATTACTACCATAATTAGCGTTTTATTACATATTAATTTCAAACTTTGTTTTTGTTCTCTTTTCCTGTTTTATTCCGATAATATACGGTAGCATCATCACCACAACCATTAGCATAATAATCTCCATCACCACATAAATCTCAGTCACAATTGCCATAACCATCACAGTCATTAGCATTATATCCAGTGCCAGTACCAACGCCATCCGATGGCAATACCAATGTAATCACCATAACCATCGTCATGGTAATGCGACAAATCATCGCCATCCTATATAGCTACCACTATCATCACCGTCACCAATAGGAACAAAATTAAGCACTTTCGATAAAAAAAATATTTGCTCGCGAATAGGTATTTTATGTCTTCCGTCCTGTTACTGTTTAGATAACGACCAAAACTTATGTAACATCATTTGCTTTTAAGATAAGAAAATTCCTTAATTAACTAAGACAAGGTTTAGAGAGACGAGGCAGTTGTAAGAGGGTACTTTAACACGCCCTAGCAGAGTTTTCTGTCATACGCATTAGTACACTGTCAAGTGGAGACGTATATTTGGTGATTTACCCACCTCATCTGCATTTCTGCATCCAGCTTTTTTTGTTGTTTTTTTTGTTTGCTTTTTCTTTATTCAGTTATATTGTATTTAGATATTAGTTGTCTGGTGTAGCGTTATTTTTTCCCAACCTTTGCTGGCCTAAAACAATTTAGAATATTCTGCACTACATAGTTTATACTTTATGTGTTCAAAGTTGTAATAAAGCGGCTGGCGGTACTTCACCCCTAGCCATATTAACCCAGAACCAGTCAAAGTTGTCACGTTTAATGCAGCAAACAGAGCCCATGAGGTCATACAACGCACGATGCCCAGGGATATATTTTATTTTAGATTGTTCGGACAGGACGGAAGACATAATTTAAAAAAAGTATTATAATTTCAATGATATTTTTCTTTAACTATTTCCAATGGAAAACAAAAACTCGTTTAGCTTATTGCTGTTACTTGACACACCACATTATGATAAACTAGTATGTGTATATATATAGTATTTCACCTTTTCAAAGCGTCATAATTATCGTCATAATCACCATATGCATTATATTATTTCCATAACCATCACAATCATCGTTACTATCATCATTTCCAGCATCAGTACTATCATAATCGAAACAACCATCATTATCATAAACATAGGAATCATCATCAACAATCACCATTACAGCCACCATCATGATCACCACAAATCACTATCATCCCAATAAGTAACACCATTTGTAGTCACCATACTAAAACCATTATGATTACCGTGAACAACATAGTTACTAATATCATCAACACCATACTCACCATCATCACTACAACTAACAACAGCAACAATAAAACCACTTTAGATAAAACAACTAAACCTTTAACTATAATTGCCGTTATTTTCGGTCGTTTGTATTTTCATTTGTGTACCTCTTATTTCAGTAACTTCCATTGCTCGTCCTTCTTTATTCTTAATTCCTTCTTTTGATCCTGTATGAAGTTAATATATGAAATACCATCATAATATGCGTTACCACAATCATATATGAAAAGCACCACAATCACAATTCTCACCACTATCATCATCACCATATTAACAAGCATGAGAATCACAATTATAATCAGCATCGATCAGTATTCATAATCACCACATGTATTATATTCGTTTTTATAACCGTCATTATCGTTGTTACCATCATTATGACCACAATCACAATATTTTGATAATAGAGAGGTGGTGAGGAAATCAAAGCAGTTTTTACATCCAAATATTCGTTTCTAATGGCGTTGCTAAGGCGAAAAGTGAATCTTCAAAATTTCTATCTTTACAAATGAAAAATTCTCACAATTATCAATTATAATTATGGATAAATAAAAAAGTGACCTACATCCGGATTTTTGTGCGAAATGCCACGTTTATTCTAACTATCCATCATGGAGCGTTTGTAAGTGCAAGTCATCAACATGCTTCTCGGTTTAGGGATGTTTTTGGAAAGACGCTTTAGGTGCTTCCTTTGTACGATTGAAATATTTTTGTCGTTCTCTTATTGGTTACGTTGTAGACTCTCCTTCTTCAGATTAGGTTCACGTCTATAGTTCTCTATTTCTACAGTGGGTAGTGAACCAATGATTATATTGATGTACGTGTAGAAAACTCTCCGCATTTGATGTTTGCTTGACAGCACATCGAACTGGATCATTTGTTAGTTCGTCGCATCGACCATTTCCTTATCGAGTTGGGGTAGCGGCTTGACTAAGCTTTTCAACCATTGTAGTCCGTTCCTTCGTGGCACTGTATCCGTACGTTTCGACATATGTTCACCATCAGCCATTAGAATAAAGATAAACTTTTTTCTCTTTCAAGGCTAGTTAGGTTGGAAAGACAACCGTCAATTCGCATTGTTTTTTGCGATAGTCATTAGTGAAATGCACAGGTGGTTCACATACTGCACTCGTCTTCCTTCTTCGATAGATTATTCTAAATAACACACATTTGGTTTTATTTCTGACGACACTTAGAAAACTGTTTTTCCAATTGTTCTTCAAGTTTTCTTTGTACCCTGTAACATGCGTTTTTTTAGTTGGCAATGAGAAACGAGAGCACGACGAGAGTAAATATAAAGTTCAAGCTTATGCACCTATCAATGTCTTGCCCCAACAGGGGGAGTGCGGGCATACCCAGGGGCTATTGACATTTTCAAAAAATTTTTGTCAATAATCCCCACTCAAGAGCTACAGGAATTGTCAATACTTGTCAAATGTCCCCAGGGAAAAGTCATGGCAAAAGTGCTGTTTAGTGGAATTTGGAACATTCAAGAAGCTATACATATGCAGCAACAGAAAAAAGAAATTTGTACATGTAGAGCAAGAATATGAAAACTGAACAGAGCAAAACACTTTTATTAATAACAATATTGCTCTATTATGCTATAAATGTCTCTTTGTGCCATATTAAATACCGGATATACTGTATGTTATAACACAGTGTATATTAATTAGTACACGTAAAGTACACGTAAACGTAAACATCAATCTTTAATCAAGCATTCTTCACAGTACCATACTGCCATGTCTGAATCTTCAGTTATACCAACGCAAACCTGGTGGTGCCAGTCTGAGCAACCGTCGCACATTACCCATAATATATCGGACATCCCTATAAAATGAAGCTGTGGTTCCCTTTCTTGGCATGTTGAACAAATGTCGGTTTCTGAATCAGATTCCTACAAATTAAGATCACTCTATCAGTAACTCCTTAAATGTAATATTGTCAAACGTTCTTAGTTGCAAATAGAATAAGCGACAGTGAACACTACGGTTTTTATCTATTTTTGAATTATCAATCTTCTTCTGAGCAAATAAGCCATCATCATGTGCCATGATTTGCTCTGATGAAGACCTAAGTCAACAAGATGAAAGTTCAGCAATAAACATGTAATTTCCATATACGCTGTATCATTCCAAAAACATTTTACCACAATGTTTTTTTCCTCTCTCGGTTGAATCCTCTTCTCCGCCTCCTTGCTGTTCTTTTTACTTCCCCTTTCCTTGTCTTTTTCTTTTTCTGCTCTGTTTTTTCTTCGAGTTCCTGCAGCTTTTTTTGCCCCTGCTTTACGATGTTCGCGAACCGATTGTAGGTGGTCAAGCCACATGTGCACCTAGTGTATGACAAATTAAAACAAAAAACCCAGTTACGTGATGAAATTTAAATCTGCAGAAACAGCGATTAGAACAATAAAACCAGTAAATAACACATGCACAATCATACTATTTCAATGTTCCATTTAATGATATGTAAACATATTTCATACTATACAGTACAGTACCTCTGAACCTGATAACATGACCTCATCTGCCAGTTTTTTAACCTTGTTTTCTTCTGGCTTATTTCCAAACTTGTTGTAAAACTCTCGAAGGACTTCATTAGGCGGGATACGCGATGGTTTGTAGCCTGGATCACCAGATTGGTACAGCTTTATTGCCTTGCTGGCTGCTAAGAAGTGACCTGCACACTTACCAGTGGGACAACTTGTACAGTTCTTGCCACCATAGGGCATGTCTTTGTCTGGTACTGGTAATGGAACAAATGTATTAAGCGGTGGGCCACCTTCATACCAAATCGGTTCACTATCTGGTTGACCCTGCTGGCAGAGTGGATGTGGACATGAGTCCTCGTAACAGCATATCAACTGAAAGACGTACCGCAAAGGAATACCATTCTTTTTCAGGTGTCTTCTCTTTATATCCAAAACCTTGGTGATCAGTGCATACTCATTTGGGTATTCCTTTTTAAGCTTGTCCCTTTCTTTTTCTTTTGCAAAGACCCGGTAATGTTCCTTCAGCTGTTGATTTTTTACAGATTTTTCACCACGGAATAACTTTATCGCAGTATCTCCACAAGACGCACCATTTACTCTGGAAATGTATACATCAATAGCGTCAGACAGGTTTTGTTCAAGTTTCGTGTTATCTATCTCGCCGGCATCTTTCTGGAAATTTGAACCATTGAGTGTAGAAGGAACAAATAATCCAGCACGTCCCTTGGTTTCACACCCATTCTGCAGCTCAACCCTATTCAGACTGCTGCCTCCACTATACCGACTGGTGACTAACTGCATTCTTGTTGGTCTTTCCATATGTCGAAGGGTCCACCAAAACTGGACTTCCTCATGATAAAGTGCCTCATCACCACCTGAATCTACACGAACACACTCGATTTCTTTCGGTTTACCCGTTGTGGCATCTATGAATATATGCTTAAGTTCGTTATTATGCTCTAAATTATTTAGATCTGCTGAATGTTGACCTGGACTCTTTGGGTGTAATGCGGAACTCTTAACTACTCCAACACAAATTACTCCTGTGTTCTTAGACGCCGTAAAATTGTAAGATATAGTTTGTAAGGTGTTCGGATAGGATGCTCGGTAGTCCGTTTTAGTCGTTAGGGATGGTTTACCCTTGATACAATGGGTTGTCGCCTTATTACTCGTGAACATTGTGTCTAAACGAAATACTGACAGATCATCTCTATTAAGGAGCAGTTTATCCCGTCCATCGCTGTACTGTACCAAATCCAAGCCCTTATAGAATGCGTTTGACCAGTGACAGTCAGGGTTGTACTTGATTTCAAAACCCTTCCGAGCTCTTCTGCATGTAACCTGCGCTGCTCCTTTATAATAAGCTGATGACTTCCTCCTGCGATTTCGAGCAACACACAGTTGTACGACTGTTCCAAAGGCGAATTTCCTACTATACTTCTCTTCTAAGAAATCTTGTATTCGGGAAAAGGTAACCTTTTGCTCTACTTTCCTATTACCATCGAATGTCAAGACCCCAGTGCGTCTCCACGCTTCAGCGCCAACACCGCGAGATTGGACGAAACTTTCTATGTCCTTTCCAATATTAGGAAATTTCCTCAATATTGTGCCGACTCGTTTACTTCTTTTCTTTTTGAGAAAGTTCTCTCTTGCTATCTTCTTTGCTGCTTCTCTTGCCGCTTGTTTCTTAAGGCATTTACGCTTTTTTGCAATAAGTCGTTTCCCTTTTTCCCCAAGTGGGTCATCAATACCAACCCATCCTTCAGGATCTGCATCGTCGTCAGACTCAGAAACTATCATTTGCTCTTCATTTTTCCGATTCATCTCTTCCGTTCTTTTTTTCTCCAGGTACAATTGCCTACTTTGCTTTATTAATTGCTCTTCACGATCATCTAGGTTAAGGAATGGCAATTGTGCTGCGAAATCAAGAAGAAGTTGGTCCAATCCTTCCTCAGTTAGGCCAACAATTTCATTCTCAAGTGACTGCGTAAAAGCAAGCCAGTTAAACCTGTTTGCTTTCAGTAACTCTAACAGTTGTTGGGTATTCATCAAAACATAATCTTCGGTAGCTGATGTTTGCTTACTGGTTGGAAAATTAGTTTCATGGTCTTGTTGGTTGTTGTCACAGTTTTCATGTAAATCTTGGCTTGGCAAACTTTGCTTTATATCAGTCCCAACATCAAACTTGTTGTATTCTTGACTAGCAAAATTCTCCTCATTTTCACTGCTGTCACCTCCTGTATCACTCTCTGATGTAGATTGCTCACTTTCTGTGTCTGAATCTGAGACTTCAACACCAAGAGAGAGCAGAACAGCCTTTTCTTTTATGCTTGCAAGTCTGTAAACAGATTCCCTAATTTCTTCTTGTTTCTTCAAAGCTGATTCGACCTTAACTTTCCTTGTACCACTGCTCTCAAATCCAAATTGCTTTCTGAGACTTCTTTTAGTGAAATTAGTTGCCTCAGCTATGACATAGCGTAAACGTTCTCGTTCAGGGTCAGAGTTACAAGACTTCATAAGTAGCGAAACACTAGCTTTGTCAAGAGCGCTTGCGGGTGATTTCCTTTCATATATCCGTGTAATAATGCTTTTCATCAGAGAATAGTTGCTATTCTTATCTACCAAGAAATTGACGCTTTGCTTTGGCCCAACTTGTATTGCAATGCAGGCAAGAGGCATTCTAAGAAAATTTCTTTTTGCATGTGCTGAAGAATAGTTTTTTTATTGCTGTTGATTGAAATACTGTGGTTTTCTCTGAGGGTGAATGTATCAACTTCTGGCACTCTTGGCATGGTTGTTTGTGCTCCATACTGCAGTAAAAAGCTGATTTTAACTTCCAAAACCCATATTTGTTTACAGTATCAGCTACATGAATCATTGCCGCGCAAGATTTGCAATCTTTATGTTCAGTTTCGCAGATATGTTTCCGGACTTCAACATACTGTGAAATGTTCATTCCTTCATAACATGAAATTGCTAGTTGACTAGTCTCACTAACATAATTTGACAGTTTCTTCCTGCTTTCTTCCAACTTATGAATTATTATCAAATACCCTCCTTCAAGAGAGTCATCACTGCAGAAGGAGGGCTGCTTCAAAAATCAATATCAGAGGTCTCACTCTCAGGGCCTTCTTGACAAACAGAGGTTTCAGGAACTTCTTGACTTTGACTTGATGGCAATGGAATGGCTTCGGTAACATGTTCCTCTTCACGTTCTACATTCAAGCTCAGGGTAGTTGTTATTATTCCTTTGCCTGTGACTGAACTTGCTTGGGTGACGGTTTTACTGGTTTCGTCGCATTCTATGGATGCCTTTGCTGTAACATGTGTTTCTTCACTGATTGCGTCACTAAGAATATAATTTTTACTGGTAGTTGTTGTCGCCTCTGCTGTCACAACATCTGAGCTAGCACTGTATGTACTTTCATTTTTTTCAATACTAAATGCACTTCTGATGTCAACTGTCGACTCTTTGCCTTGTTTACTTGTGGTAGTTGTTGACATTGATGTAGTCGCTGCTGATGATTTACATTTTTTCCCCTTATTTGTAGATGTTGCCGATGACTTTCTCTTCTCGTACCACTCAGATTTCTTCTCTTTTCTTCCAAGCAGCAAAAGTTCTCTTTCCAGTTGGCCTTTCTGTGACAACAACTTAGAAATATCACTACTTAAAATCTCGCATGTTTTCCACTCTTTCACGGAGGCACACTTATCGCGTCTTGACATTTTAAAGGAGATTGTTTTCTTAATCTCGGATATTTTCTCATTTAGCTCTTTCAATCTCATTGCTCTTTCTTCCTTGAACGTTTTGTTCTTCTTCAATGGTGCGGATTCTTTTGATGGGTTATCAGCTAATTTGGACCTGGAAAACCCTTTCTTGAAATTGTATGAATCCCTGACTATTTTCTGTGCCTGAGCCATAAGTTCATTTCTGTTAACTAAAATGACAGGGTCTACCTTTGCTATGTTATAGGCTGCATCGTTGACTGCTTTCTGATACTCTGTCAGATTTAAAGCATCATCTTTGTTTTTTCCATAAATTCTTGATTTGAACTGCAAATCGTTGTCTTCCTCCATGTGATCCATAACCTTTAAATGCAAAAAGAATGTTTAAATTATAACTTAAACCTATCCCCCCAAGTCAAGTGTTTAAAAATTTCTACTGGGGCCAAAAATGTTTATTATATGGCCAATGTAAGTTGATTTTGTTTAGCACAAGGAAGAGACCTGTTAGGGCACTAGCTCAGTATCATCGATAGTTAAGCCCGGGCAGACAAGGTTAGTACTTGGATGGTGGGTGACTATCTGAGAATCACCCCATTCTCGAGCTTGGTCTCTCCTGTGCTTTGAGGGTTTTCCCTGGGTTCACCGGTTTTCCACAACCCCCCCCCCCCCCCCCCCCCCCCCACAAGAAAAATCCAGCCAGTGTTAACTTTAGTGTTAAGTGTTAGTGGCTCAGACAAATGGGCAACCACTTCCTGCAGTTATCGACATAAAATATATTAAGTTTAAGATTATAGTTTAGAAATTTATAAAATACTCTTTCTGTTAGAGTGCCACGGTTTTCTCTTGCAATATTTAGTCGTCGTTTTCCATGTAAATTCTAATGCAAATTTTTGTACAAATTTACAATTGTAATGACTGTGAAGTGCCAATATGTTTTTTATTCATATTTCAACAAAAAGATTATACTCACATCAACCTCTAGAGGTTCTGTTAGTTTCATATTTCCATCTTTGAAACATATTCTTCTTTGTACCTTCTTAACACCAGGATTACTGGGCTAAAAAATATATATATTATTATATAATATATATATATACAGTATATATACAGTATATATATATATATATATAAATATAAATTTATGCAGTGTGGTATCTTTGACTGTGATGAGTATATATAAATACATATATATATATATATATATATATATATATATATATATATATATATATATATATATATATTTATATATATATATATATATATATATATATATATATATATATATATATATATATATATATATATATATATATATATATATTATTTACATATAAAATTTGCAAATAAATTGTGTGGACATGCAGACATTAAAAAATGAAATTATATATGCTTACATTTTTAAATATCATTAAAATACATATGAACTTTTCATACCGGTTTTAAACTTGGTTCAGTGTCTGGACACTTGACGGCTTCTTTGGACACAACAACTACATGCAGTTTATCTCCATTTGATAACTCTCCATAGTCATCAACATCAACTAACTCCCCAAACTGTGCATCATACTTTTGAAGAAGAAAGGTTGTTGAATCAAACCCAAATAACTGTTTTACTGCCTTCTTCAAATCATGGAGAGATGTTGTCGAAATAATTTTTTTACTGAAGCAGAACCTGGTGAAATAGATGACAAAGTAAGCTTACAGTTTTGCCTTTGGGGTTTTATAGCGTTTAAACTAATATTGTCTTTATTTAAAAACACACGCACACGCTTGACTACCCAAGTGAATCCGAAGAAAATATGAGGAAAAGAAACAAAAGGATTTATCTTGCAAAACAAATACATACAAACTATTATGTGCATCGCATAATAAAACAATTACAGAAGCAGATGGCATGGATATAATGAAGATTCTTACCTTCTTTTGTTCGGCGTTAATAGATTCCGCTTCAGCCATTTTGTGGCGCCTTCACGCTAGGATGTCAACAATCCCCACCCTAGGGGTTTCGCTGTGTCAAAAGAAACCAAATACCCCCTCTACGGGCAATACTCTGTTGTCAATAGCCCGCGTATGCCCGCACTCCCCCCGTTGGGGGAAGACATTGATAGGTGCATTAGTGTTGGAACAGCGAAGGGCAAAAGATACGGATAAGTAAAACAAATGTCGAAGAAATGGGAAGAAATGAAGCTCCTCGGGAAAATAAGACACTATATCATATTCATTACGTTAAAAACAAAAACACAGAACGATGAGAGGCAGTAAAATACTATAGTAACAGAAACGACTCTGTTATTCGACGTAGCACTTGAATATGAAGGTTAATCTCAATAACCTTGGCGATCTTTGCCATGATCTTAATCCTCTTTGTTAACTCTGAAATATCTTGGATGTACAAGACCTTCAAGGTGCCGTACTGTTTGTCTCAGCGTACATTACACTTTTGTTTGGCAAGCGTTGTTTCGTCATATTATGTATGTTCATAGTATACCACCTCTTCGATGTTTGACTTCCATTGATGAAATATGAACAACGTTTCAAAACATACTTCACCATCGTTAAAGAAGAAGTGCCAAAGTGAATGCACATGTGCGGCTGTTTAGCTTAGGACATCCAGTCCAGAAATAAAAATATGCACGTTCGGTTAAAAATTATAGAGCAATTTCATTACATCCTCTTATTCGGCGTTTCGTTTGACCCTAAAACCTATTCAAAATTGTAAAACAGTATACAATCTTCAAGCTAATGGTTTTATTTTGTTCGAAACTACAATATTACAAAATCGAAAGCCTGCATTACAGTAACAGCAAACCGTCGATATTTCGCGCCAATCTACGGAGAACGAACGAACCAGATGAACGATTCGAGCTTCGATATGGCGCGTGATGGTTTTATTGTCTTTCAAAATGTAAAACTTTCGAGGTTCTGGATACTAGCTTTAGAAATATTTGCTCCAAATGAAAAAATTCGCTTTCTGCTGTCCTTCAGAACTTCACGCTTGCTAGTACAATCAAAATACTCTAAAATTTTGGTTTTCTGCCGAAATAGCGCATTATATGAGGTTTTTACGTTTCACTATCTGACGAAGGGCCTTTGATCAAAATGTTAGCCATCCTATACATACTATTTCATCATACGTCACGAGTTTAGATTTGTAAACAATCGAATGTAAACCAATGACTACGCGTCATAGACGCTAGCCTATCAGTATCGTAGGACTGCTTCTTTAATTCTTTCGTTTGAGAACTTTCGTTAATCCTGCAACGGTATTGTCAACATAAATGGTAATCCTTGTCTCGGTTCGGAACGGGCAAAAGTACATAGATTCAACGTTGAAATAATGTTGCACTTAATTTATTGTTTTGTTCGTTTGAGATCTGTACTAAAACAAGGCCATTGAACGAAAAATAGGTCTGCCATTAAATTATTTGAGCCGCTAAATCCAACAATCTGTTACACGTTGTGATTTCATCGACACAACACAAACATACCAAAGATATTGAATTTACCTTCACTCATAGTGTACAACGGTTTTCCTGTGCATAGCTTCGTTCGGAAATATGTCTTCGAACTCTGAATCGAGTTTTGGTACGATTACTGGCGAAAGCAAAGTTAATGTGGATGTGGATGACAACACAAGCAGTGGAGTGGATGACAACAAGGAGTGGATGACAACACAAGCGTCTTTTCCTTATGCCTATGGTCTAAATTAATCGGCGGCTATATATTTCTCAGGAAGCAATATAAACTCGAATAAAATTTAAAATAAATAAATTTTAAAGGCTTCGGTCTTTCGTGATGGAGTTAAATGCTATTGTACGTTATCTAGGTCGAGTTAAACTAACGGAAATGGATCTTACTGCCTCTTTAAATTTATTCAGAAAATTGTACTTTGTTCACCAAAATTTTTACGCGCTTTGCCGTAGCACGTTCTTGAAATCGCAACGTAACATGTGGAAAATATTACTTTACTAAGGAACGCGTGTGAATTGAAGATTTTTCAAATAAAAAGACTTAATATTTTAATGGTCGTGATCTGCACATTTGCAATAAACGACCGCACGCTTTGTATCGGGCCTGGTGTCATGTCTGTTCAGAGAAGTGTAGTTTTATCGCACCAGTTCTTACTGACTGCAATAACTGAATACCATACCTGAGGCTGATACTGCAACAGCCTGTATGAGGGATAAAGTATAGTGCATGTTATACAGGCAGGGTTGAAAGTCTTTCGCTCAAAACGTTAAACCTCATATTCAAATATAATTCCAACTTTCGCAGCTTTCCAGATGCTGCTGTTATAAGAACAGCGAGAGTTCCAGTTCGAAAATACAGTAGTTTGAGTCAGTGGAATAGTTTACGCGAGACCACTTGATGGATCGAGATATTTTTGTATTATGTCACTATATTAAGGTTGCTTTGCTGGTTACTGGGTACTTCTAAATGGATAAGTTTGGAGGCAAACCTATTTACTACCAACCAACGAGATCTTAGCTCAGCTAGATTTTATAATCAGCTACCTTGTCACATTACTCTGCTTCAGTAATTATCTGCCGTCTTGAATGCCCAATGCTTTCTGTTGACATTGTTCCTCGTAACCACGATATTAGTATAAGTAAAAGTACATCATCGTTCTTCGATAGGTTCCTTTTTTGAGCGACATGATTATCCAGCGTATGCATGTGCGATCTTCTCAGCCAGTGATTGGCCTGGTAACTCAACCTTCCGTCGATATTTTGTCTTCAATCTGGCATATTCACATACAAACCAATACCAAATGATCTACAAGTGAGAATACCTTCTTCCGTAGATTATCGTAACTAGTATTGCATAGTTCCATCATTGGTTGTTTGTTGAATATATAGGCGTACAGCCGAAATAGTACAAGGTGTTCTGTATATAACTTTCCCGAATGAAATAGGACGTCATATAATATCCTAAATTATACGTCATTGTGCGATATTATTGATTATATTTAATGCATAACACTTGAACAACACGAATTGCCATTGTTAATCCTATTAAGTGAAATAGGTTAAGACAAGAACATTTTTAATTAAATAGTCTTAAAATTATAGTCTCGAGAAATATTACTGTATATTATTATATAACCATATACGTTTCAACGATGTCAAAATAAAAAAACGATTTTTATTTAGTTGAATACGTTTCAACACATTACATTTGATAATGCACTCATCCAGCACATCAATCAGCCTACTCGTCCAATATCTGGAAAACCCAGGACTTAGTTCTGTCATCTAGTCCTACTTTGGTATCTGATGTTAATATTGTCCCTGCATGAATGAGTGATCACGATATTGTCACTTTTACTATTAATGCTATATACCTCCCATTGCTCTAACTCCTCCACACAAGATGTACTTGTAAAAGAAAATGAACAGAGGCGGTTTGCGTGCAGATTTCAGGATGCCGAAAGATCAATTCCTTAAATCTTGTGCCAGCGGTAGTGTGGAAAGCAACTGGAAATTTTTCAAGAGCAATATTCTTGCAGCAGTGGTAGCTATATATAGTTCTATCTAAGACGACCAAGTCCAAATTTTAGTTGTCATGTATATATATTCCTCTTATCGGAAAATGAGAAAATGGGACAACTTGTTGAGCAAAGCTAACCTCCTCCGCAGTCAACTCTGTGGGTTCTTTTTCTGAGTCAAATAGCTTCTAAGGCTGTTTTGGCCGAGCCAGAGAAATCAAGGAAGAGCATGGGGAGAGGAAAATTAAATTCGCCAAGGTAGGGAATCCCTTCACAATCCCTATACTTCCCTGCAGTCCCAACCAAAACCTTGGAAGATATTTGACAGGAATAAAGTAGCCACAGAGTTGCCTGCGAAGGAGACTAGAGCAAAGCCAGGAGAATAAAATCCTCGTCAGCCTGGAATGGTAACCAAATTTCTAAAGTCTGCTCATAATGAGTACCTGAATAGATCTACGGGAAACGATGGAATTATATCCTAAAAATGGCAATATGTTAAGCATGCTATCCCCATCGTCAGGATGAACCTTTGCATATAACAGATAAGAGCAATGCTCCGAACAATTATTTCCAATCAGTTTTTACACCCGATGATCCAAGCTTGTAATTGTTATCTTGACATCACTATTATCATCTGCACGATCACCATCATAAATAAATCACACCACCACCGCCATCATCATCGTCATTTCCACCATCATAAATCATCATCACCATCACAGTCACAGTAGCTCTAAGTTGGAAATCAATTAAAATTATAATTAGTTATACCTGATTGAAATGCATTCACTCTTGAATCTTTAGTTTCAGCAATTGGCATCCCTTTATCTTTCTGATCCTTTTCTTCGTCAATTTCTAACAGAAAGCATACAAATATTTCGCTCTAATACCGGCTAGATTAGAGTAAACTGTGCACGATTTACCACATTATAGGAAAATATAATATGCGGTTAAGCATGGTAATACTTCGCTTGAGAGCTTCATTACTTTCTGATTGCATAATTCGCGCAACGAGGGAATAGATGCTTGTGATTATAAAGTGGGATTATACATACATTTATCCCCTAACTATTAATAGTATAGGATGTAGTAACTACAGCAAATATTAATCGTTTCGATAAATTATTCATTACAGTTTGTGCTATTTCTATCAAAACGTATACTTTTCACCATTATAATCACAACCATTATCGCAGTCACTATTGTCGTCAGTATCGTCATTACCAACATGTTCAAAGTTTATCCACTTCATCAAATTAACATTGCTCTGCCATCTGATTACACGTAGCTCAATTAGTTAAAATGATTTACCGTTATTCAAAAAGTTGGGGTTCAATTACCATCTAAGTCTCGAATTATTCTTTGTTAAATATAGCTTGACGATCTTCTTAATGTACTACTTTATCATCAAAACTATCATCGTCCTTATCATTATTACAATTATCTTCATTACCACCGTCATCATCATAAACAACAAACATGTTATCATAACTAGGAGAATTTCTGAAGGAAATTCCGCTTGTTTTTCCCAGAATTTGATGAATCTAAATATTTTTCACTCTTTAATTTCATAAAATGCAGCAACCAAGATGAAAACTTAGTTTTGATAAATGTCAAGGTAAATCGTTCTTTATTTTGCGTCATCATCATTAAAACCCATCTGACTAATCATTATTCACAAACTTAATATTTACAAGGCGTTCACCAATATGGAACTCTTGTTAAAATATTACCTGTCTCTTTGTCTTGATCCATTTCATCCTCAGTCCCGCTGCATGCAGATGGCATGATTTGATCACCCTCTTCATTTGCGCCTAAAACGATTAATGCCGTTGTCTTGATACTACTTTTGCTATTTATTTTTGTACTTAAATATAGGCTTAGGATTATGGAAATCAAATTTGTATTTCATTTGCAGAATACGTTAATGAAAAATTCAGACTAAATATACATGAAGCCATTTCAGAAAGAAAGACAGACTTTATAAACAGAACTATTGAAATATTAGGTGAACAGTGTAATTTTTGAAATACACGAAAAGAATATTCAAGTTAATGTCACTTAGAAAGCATATTTCTGATTTGCATATGGCAAGTCCACCGTTAAAGTGCACTGACCATTGATTGAGCTACTCCGACTAACATGAGAGACCGTGGAATTTATTCTGTCTGCCAGTGGCTTGATAAGTAATATTTAAGCTGGAGAGCAGGATGTTATTCTTTTGATTCTCATATGTGATTCAGAAATTTTCTTTTGTGTTACAAGCTTGAAGCAAATATTTTCCTCATATGAGTTCCCTGACGTCGACCTCTCAATTATATAAAAATTCATCAAAAGTTATTTTCAAAACTTTTTACAAGCCTTGCACAACATTGGTTTACATTAAAGAGCAAGGAACTTTGTTCCTGTTGTCAAAACTGTGAGAACAACGTTTTCGAGTAAGGTATTGGATAAAGTTTCATACACAATGTTACTTGCAGAAGCTGTGCATGTGTTTAATCATAATTACGTTTTAGATCTTCAGGCAAGCACGGACAAGACGAAAAGCCTGTTCTTTCTAAAGCAGATAGGAACGACAACTACTGCAAAATAATACTCAACTCTATATTATCCTTGCAAATATTAATATTTTATTCTTACCTGTATTATCACGCAAGCGCCGGTCGGCCGGAACACCTTCAATCTGAACAGTCACTACAATCTGATGAGTTTGAAGTGCAGCACCTGCATTTCAAAATAAAAAAATATAAGTAATCTGTGCAGGTAATGTAATACAATACAATAAAATGTAATGCCGTATATTGCAGTAAATATTGAATGAGTAAATATTGAATGAGTTACAATGCAATGTAATGCAACACAATGTAATGCGATGTAATGTAAATAAATGAAACGCAACGCAATTATGTGGATTGCAAGGCAGCACAGTGCAGTACAGCGCACCGTGGCATAGTGCAGTGCAGCGCACTATAGTACTGAAGTACTTTCCTAATAATAACGGTAATGTGTTACCTGTGGTTTCACTGGTGCTGGCTTTTGAAGCAGTATCTTCTGGTGTTGGGATGTTATCGTTTTCTTCTTTATTCGTACCTACGGGGAAAAAACGGGGAAAATGTGTCGCGAATGGATATTATAACCTGGTTAACATCAACAACACAATTAGATAAAAAGTTATACTTTGATATCCATCGAGAAAAACTAATAGGCTAGTATTTATCAAGCAATAGTCAGAATGGAAATCCTATGTAATTGTTACCATAAAATCGGGAAATATATATAAACATATGAGAATTTTTATTTGGTTTTATATAGACGATTTTTAAGACCAGACAAATATTTGTGGTCAACGCGTTTGACCAGGTCTTGATATAGTGAATGAAATGAAATATCAGCTGAATAATTTGCTCATAATAATATAGAAGCTTTGATATGTGAAGTGATTTTAAGTCAGCAAAAGACTTTTCTTTTTTTAAATTAATGTGTTTTTTTTAGTTCATAGAGGTAATATATGTAGTAGGCTTTGTCTTATAATGAAACTGTAATACATTTTAAGTCAGCACTTACGACTTTTCTTTTTTTAAATTAATGTTTTTTTTTGTTTTTTTTTAATTCATAGTGGTAATATAATTATGTAGAGGGCTTTGTCTTATAATGAATGAAACTGTAATAAGTTTTATAAGTAAAATTAAGAATATATTGTTGTAAGAGCATTGAGAATATTGTATAATGCTCCTAATACATCTGTATTATTATTATTATTATTATATTGATCAAAACTTCAAAATACTTTCCTTCTACAAGCTAATTATTCAAATACAACTATACCAATATCAAATTATCCTAAAAAAGAAATAATTCAAATTACCATGAACTTCCATAGGGATAATTTCTCCTGCAGTAAGTTCGCGAGGTTGTGGCTGAACAGTAACATCATCTAGTAGGGAAAAAAACATTGTTTCAGCAGCAGGAATTTCCGACTGATTTCATATTTACAGCGTATATTTACAAATGTTGTGTCGAAAAGAAACCTTTCAACTCATCCTTGAAAATGAAAATCACGTTTCTTTTAACATGATGTTTATGTTCAATGTATTGTACTTTATGTAAAACGGTGGAACTCAATATCCCGTCACTAAAAAATGATGGGTGAATTTTTACTAAAAGTATTTTTACTTATAGTAAAATTTTACAAAAGTTTATTTGCAAATATATCTTCTGCTCGAACCTTTAGGTTTCTTACGTATTAAAAAAGGATCGATAACCTCGTTTTGAATTGGGAGTATCGACGAAAGTATCGATATTTAAGTATTGCCCACTTTTAGCAATCAGCATCTATTTTTGATGGACTTTTTTGATGTTGTCTGTATTATACAGGTTGTCACCCGAAAGGTTGACTGCCAACCAATATGGCTGTCGGATAACGAATATGGTACTGGACCCGGTTTGGTCTTAAAATGTATATATTCCTACACTCGAAATTTTCCTTCACTATAAATCCTGAGAACATGTAGTTCAATCGAGTGAACTGCCAAATATTACTTATAATATACCCCGAATCTTATCCCGGCATTACCACCAGTATATACAGAACTCGTGACTAGTCTCTAGGCAACGGCTTCCGTAGCTCAGTGGTCAGAGCACTGCACTAGCAATCGCAGGGTCGTGGGTTCAATTCCTACCGGAAGGCCGCTAAGTTGCATTTTTCGCAATTGGTCCCGGTTTGGTCTTAAAATGTATGTATTCCAACACTCGAAATTTTCCTTCACCACAAATCCTTTCAACTATATATATATATATATATATATATATATATATATATATATATATATATATATATATATATATATATATATATATATATATATATATATATATATATATATATATATATATATATATATATATATATATATATATATATATATATATGTATATATATATGTAATACTGTTTTAACTTCTGGGAGATACCCACCCTACGTGGTAACCCCTTGTAAATCTACTATTTGAAATAGGTAACTTAAAATGATCGCCGGTTTCGTTAGCAGAATGGCGAATCGACCAAGGAGGAAAATCTCCAAGTTAAATATTTACTGATGATAATGATATACTGTAGATACTTATTCAATGTAGGATTTTGCGAATGGCTTTGGCGAAATTGCGCTCGTTTACTCCATGTTAGTGAACGATATATTCTCATGAAAACTTAGTTTTTGCGAATGGCTTTGGGGAAAGTGCGCTAAGTAGCTTGGCGACTGGTATTACATTATTTTATGGTGAATTACATGATAAATGTACAATATACAATATACTAAACATTATAATAGACATGATATATACAATTATCAATGCATATTTTATTGAAAACATTGGTATGGAAGGGAAAGAAACTCCTCATAAATTGCAACCTATCAGTTCCACATATAAATAGCGAAAGGTCGCTATAGAATTATGCAACTTGCGGCCATTCAGTTTAGCCTTGATCAGTGGTAAAAGATGGCGTGAGAATGTGTTCAATATTTTGTTAAATGTTTTTTTTTATCATAGAACATGACGTCCATGGGTCAGGCGGGGGAGAATCATTTAGAGCAGCACAATAGGAGCGACACGAGAGTATGATTAGAAGGGCCGTGCGGATGATTTCTTCAAGTTCGTCGGAGAGATGGGAAGTTCGCGCTCCAACTCGGACAATAGAATTAAAAAATTGATCTTGTCATACAGATTAGATAAGTTACAGGGAGGCACGCCAGAGTTACATAAAATTCCAAAAAATGTAAACTTTTCTACGCTTTCACAGTAATTGGATCGATATGACAATTCCACAATAGGGATCATGCTGTATAATTAAAGTTCCTTACAATAATGGATCTTCTCAAAAGGCTGGACATTAACATATAATTCAGTATGTAGACCTTGAGGAGTGTCACGGTTAAATTAAATTTCTTATAAGTAATACCATGACTTGAGGGAAATTAGCGATTAAATTGCCCGCCGCCGAGGGAAGATTTGTGAAAGTCTGAGGGCGAAGCCCGAGGACTTTTACAAATCTTCCCGAAGCGAAGGGCAATTTAATAGCTAATTTCCCGACAAGTCATGGTATTAGTTTGTAATATTATGATCGCCGAGGATAACTTTGAGAACCTTATCCAGCCCGTGGTTGGAGACAGAGTTTTTGTCTACTAAATTTCCCGTGCATTTGAATGAGGGAAAATTAGAAGACAAAGAAATCCTTTGTGTTCTACTAAATTTCCCTCATGCATATCATAGGAATGAGGAAAAATTAGAAATTTTCCCTAATTTGTATGCATGAGTAGTTTTCAAACAAATAAACGTGGGGAATTTAGCGATTAAATCTCCCTGCGAGAACAAAAGAAACCGAGTAAATCATGGTATTATTGGAGTTAAGCTTTATGTTGTTTAAATCAGACCAGCTACACATAACATTAAACAAGTTCAGATGCTTAAGCCAATTATAAATCATGTATAGTATAAAATCGTGAAATCTAATGTTCTTTTTGTCTTTGATTTTCAACTCGAATTTATATGTACTGAAAATATCGGGACTGAAGGTAAAATCAAAGGTAAAAAGGTAAAAAATCAAAGGTAAAAACTTTTCATAATGCCGCAAATATCAATTATTGCAATTACTAAAATAAAATGCATTGATATTTCATACATCTATATCACACATCATATCGCACATTCATCCACTATACATTGATAAATTACCTGCAACTTGAATAGCACAGCTTGATGCTTGATCGGGATTTGTCTCTTCAGGCTGATTTTGATCTTCAACATTGTTATTACAATGGCAACCTATGGGAACAAATTTACATAATAATCAGGTGGATAATCGGTAGGAATTTATTTCAAATGTGTGAAACTTGGTGCATCATTTCGGCATTTATAAACTTTTAAAAGGTTGTTTTGATGCCTTACGATCGAAACTTTTTACTGTATAATAATCTGATATTGAACTGATTTTCTTCAAATCAATATTAAACATGTGCAGGAAAAAACAATATCCCAACACTATTCAGACTTAAAAAGTTAATGAACTAGTAAGTTAAAAACTTATAACGAACGATCCAACTTTTTGATACTCCAATCTATAGAATTTAATTCATAGGTGGGATGACCAATCTTATAAACGGTACATATAAATATATACCCTCACTGAGTTATTGATAATGTTATCTATTTATAAGCTGTAAATAAGCTATAGCTACCGGTGAGGGTGATAGACAATATAGTTATCCCCTCGCCCGGCGCGAAGCGCCGGCCGAAGGCCGAAGGCCTGAGGGCGAGGGTGATAATATCGACCGGCGTTTAGTCCCTTCCACGGGATGCTGTCAGATGCTTTCTTCAGAATTGGTTATGCATCAACCGTCAACCGCCCGTCCAATTTTCGTTGCCTTGGTAACAAAAGGAATTTAATAGTACGGCGAATGAAGATTTGTGTTCAAAAACTTCATTGAAAATGTAGTGATCAAAAGATACAGTACCGTTGGCGGAAGATAACAAGCTCGTAAATTTTAATTGGCGACAAAAGGTAAACCCGTTTTCCCTTTTTTGATCAATTGATGCTGTTTAATAGTAGTCAGTTACAAAGATAATTTTGTAAATATGTCCGAGTTTTATTCAGGCTTTCATTTGATGTATAGCATGATAACATGATTTGCTAGAGCCAGTAGTTCATAAGATATCGTCGTCGGAATATCTAATATATTTATCATAGTTTGTGAACCCAATCCGAGCGTCGCTTTCGCTTTTTCTATAGCAATCAGACCCAATATATTTTAGTGTAGGTATGATTGTCAGAGGCTGTTAAAATACTGGTATCAATGGCCTAACAAATTAAAGTTATTACAAATATCAACACATAATTCATATAATTATGTACGGTACAATGTTACAAAAATTAATTTTAACTCAAAAGTTGTATATCCTGCAGATTATCAATTGCCTTAATTGCTAAAACATGTATGTATGAATAGATTCATTGAGATAATATTAGTGCTTTAGATATGATGTGAAAATGGCTTCACAGAATTTCTAATCACAAGAGGTACCTGCAATCCTAGGGTTTCTAATTAACAAATCAGTTTCAAGTACTGAGTTAGGAAAGATCAGTTTCGCTGCTCTGCATTGAGACCGGTCCTCTTAGAGAAATCAATACCCTAACAACAAAAGTCTATAGGCCTGCCTATATATGCATGTCTATAGGCAACCTATAGGATCCTATAGGAAAGCTATAGACTTCTATAGGCAATTGGAACATTTTCTATAGGCAACCTACAGAGAAACCTATTAGCCTATAGAAACCTATAACTCAATTTGAATTAGCCTGCGTATACAGTTGTTATTCATTGCCTTAATTTGAATGGACCCTATACAGTTGCACTATACAGTAGAACCTGAGTTTTTATGACCCTATGTTTTACGACCACCTGCCATTTACGACCACTTGCTGGCACGGTCGATTTGTAGTTAAAATGTATATACCTGCAATTAGCGACCACCTGCCAAACGCGACCACTTTTTAGCGTTTAACCTGTCATGAGCGAAATATGTTACAATCAACAAGCAAGAATTTTGACCATGTGCGAATACAGGCACAAGAAGAGGAACTTGTTGCTTTTTTAGTATTGTTTTGCTTACTTTCATGATAAGCGACTGCATTTTGATAGTTTTGTTAAACTTTGTAGTGTGAGATTCCAAATAACTTTGCTAATACAACATAATGCTTAACATAACTTACGTATGTTGTAGACCATTAAACGATCTAACGCTTGGAAATGTTCGAAAACCTACTGTGCATACAAAATTAGAATATATATACAGTATTGTTGCTCCTTACTCTTTAGTCTGTTTGTTAGATCAAATTGCTGTAAATAAAATATTTTCGATATCAAATGTGAAGTGCGATATATGCATTGTGTACGTGTGCCATTCCACCTGTCGTTTACGACCACTTTTGCTTGGCAATTTTAGGGGTGGTCATCAAACTCCGGTTCTACTGTATATGCACCCCTATGAAAAAGATGCACTTTCTTCCTTCAACAGGCAATAGTGTCTATTTATACTTACTATAACCATTAATGTATTTATATTATTTATTTTGATGTCCTATGAAACAATTAAATTCAGGCAACACAAAGCTCTCAGAGATATTATCCACTGAGAGTATGTTCAGTTTGGCAAATGAATGGGCTATTATCTAATTCAAGTACAACTAAAAGTAAGAATTAAAATATTGTAAGCACCTTCGTATAGCTATACAAGTTTCAAACAGTAAGCGGGCGAGGGTTGTTGCGTATACGTATTTCTAGTTGCAATTAAATTGCACGCGTATACTTATTGATATATCTTGCTGTTGGTTTGGCAACCGTGCCATGAAAATGCAGAATTTAACTTTTTTTGAAATGAAGACAACCTTTCAAACGAGTACCAACCTGTCATTTTGTCTGTACGATATACTCCTGATTGGAGTCACGGTGAGAATAAATAGTATGTGTTTTCTGTTGTTTCGAAATATAATAATAACAATAATGATAATTATAATAATAATAATAATAATAGCAATAATAATAATAATAATAATAATCAGTAGAAAATGATTTTATTACAACATAATAATAGCTTTAACAATAATAATAATAATAATAGAATAAAAAGCCTATTTACATATTTTAATCCATAAAATCTAAAGTTCATTTACGTACTCGATTCCTAAATTTTATTAAAAACAAAAACAAAAAAGTTCTAATATTAAAAGGGTTCAAGTTCATAAAATTACAAGTCCTGACATCAAAGACCACGTTCCGGTATTAAAAGTTCGAGTCCATAAAATTACTATTGAATAGCTCCCTGAATAGTTTCGACATCAAAGTACACATTCCTAACATCACAAGGGACTCTCTTGATTGTCCTAGAACCTCTCAAGCAGGTGAGGGCGGATCTTAATAATGCAAACGACGTTTTTGCTCTGATCCAAGAGACCGTCTTAGCATACTGTTCCCCTTCTTTAAAGCTACCAGCTCCGCAAGGCGACTGTGATATCTCAAACATTCCTGGCTGGGTGGCAGACTGTGACATCAAAGAATGCCGACCGCTAGGGTTCCCAGAAGCCATGTGCATGAATATTCAGTCTTGCGTCTTGTGGTTTGTTAGCTCCTCTGCTCAACTGTTCTCCATTGATGTCTTCACAAGGACGGGTTCGGCTTCAACATCACTGCATACCGTACATAGGATTTCAGCTTCCAGGTCTCTCGATCAACTCATTATGTCGTTGGATGACAAATCCACCTCGTTTGCAAATCATGGCATGATCTATCGTAAAGAATTCCCCACATGCACACGTGGAGGGAATATCATCAATCAGCCAGTCATAGCGTAGTTTGATAGCGTCACGGATCTCTCGTTTACTCAGGTTGAAACCCCTTTCTCGGAGAGGAAGCACTGTCAGCCACACCGATGACCCTTTCTCTGCTTCCAGGTCTAGTGCTCGCTTGGTCTTTGGTGGATCCCTCTCTCTAATCCTCGCTGCCATGTCCTTGAGCTCCTGTGCTCTTTAGCTCTTGACTGATCATTGTGCCGACTTAGTGAGCATCTCATCTGGTAGTTGGTATGTTTGAGATACGATATGCTCAACGAGGGGCGTATGAGGCGTACTCTCGAGTTGCTTCGCGGCTTATATTTCCAAGGCCCAGGCCTCCCATGCGGATTAGAAGCGCTAGAACGACCCTATCCAGCTGTCTACACTTGTGTTCCGTTATTGCAGGAATAAGCACTTGAGATATTGCATTCTCCAGTGGCTCTAATAGGTCACGAATGTCCGGTAATGTTCTTAGAAAGTAAGTCCACCTATGTTTTAAGCCGAAAGTATAGGCAGCATAGCACGCCTGTGGCTGCGTCAGAGCGAACTCCGTCAATTGAGCTACTTCACTGACCCAATCAGATACCTTCTCACTGACGTATTCGTCTAGATACTCTCGTGAACCTATCGCCGCGCCCATATGTTTCTTCCCTTCGACTGTTATTTTAATGTCCGTTTCCTTGAATACTTCTTTCGCGCATTCCTCGTTGTCCAACTTTACGATAATCCAGCACTTCTTATCATTCGGGTATTTGCCAAACTCTGGACCAAGGGTACTTAGCGTGCCCCACCGCTTATTGATTTCTGTAAGGGAGCCTGCCCCACACGCATCATCGGCGAACCAGCACTGCTTTACTGTGGACACCACCTGCAGGCTCGTGATCAGAGGCTGATGCTAAGAGCATAAAGAGTCATAGCGAGCGGATCTCCCTGCGTGGTCCCTTCTGCTGACAAGATCTCTTTGCCGCCGGTATACGTATTAATGGCATAAATTGCAATCATGGGGAACAAAACACGGATGTTGTGGAGGGCTGCTGCTCTCTTTTAAAGCGTTAAATGCATTTGAGGCATCGATCAGCAATACGGCGTCAGTATCATCTGCCTCAAATATATTATTAATATTATTAATAATATCAATATATTATATTTTTAATATTATTAATATATTATTAATATATTATTATATATTATTAATATATTATTATTATTATTATATAATTACAAATATATTATTAATATTATTAATAATAATAATAATAATAATAGTAATGATATTTATAATGTAAACTTTATTTATTCATAATTGATATATACTACAATGATAAACCTCTCTTTTACAGGTAGTTCACCAATGTCTACTTGAATTAACGATATATATGATATATAATATTAGTTTTGCATTAGTGTTGGGTTGTTCCAGGTTTTGTTACGTTTACAGAAGATATAGTATGAGGTTCTTATACAAATGTTAATTATTCTTTTCATGAAGTACTTTCGGCAACGTTCGTCAAATTTGAGATCTTTCAGCATTTCAATAAATTATAATGATGGTTGACTGAAGACTCCGAGTGAGCTGATGGACAGATTCACAAATTTAACTTGTTCATAATTGTTGTTCTGTTCCGTAATTAGTTCCTGATACTTCTGTCTCTTACGGGTGGCATTATTGAGTAGATTGGATTCAAATCCGACTGTGAGTTCGAGAATATATATACATTTGTTTTCGATTGTTACCAAAAGATCGGGGCGTAATCTATCTCCGGTGAGAACAGATGGGCTGATGTAGCCAGGTATGTCAGCGTAGAGGCTATAATTTTGTACGGAGTTGAGTGAGGAGGCAATAAAATTTAAAACAGAGTCATGTAGCCAAGTAAACCGCCCTTCGTTTAGGTATGTTTGGCAACCAGCAATGACGTGAAGTAGGGTCTCAGGTTGCAAGCAGAATGAACAGTCAGATGTAGGTGATATTCCCCATTTCACAAGGTTTTTGCGAGTCGGAAGCGTGTTGTTAAATATGTTCTTAGGGAGTTTGCTTTGGACTGAGGACCATGTGGAGTTGAACGAGAGAGTCGAATATTTAATGATGTTGGAAAAGAATGAACCTTGTGAAATAAGGTGATGTTGAAGCCTTTCTTCGTGTTCTTTTCTGAAAGTGTTTAGTACGTCCTTTGTGTTTTTGTACTTGTCGTATTGCACATTCTTGTGATTACTTGTGACAGTCCATAGGTTTCTAATTTCTTCATTTGGTGATAATTTTAAAGCTTTTCGCGAAACAGTTTGGCATTGAAGAAATTTCGTTGAAGGGAGAATGATATTTAGACCGTACTTACTGCGAGGAAGTAGGACGTTGCTAAGTGTTGCTGAGATGGGAAGTTCAAGCCATTTCCGTATATATTTCGACGCAATAACCATCTAGTTTTTCATTCACCCAGGTTTTACCTATGTCAGAAACAGTGAAGTGCCAAGAGATTTTTGCAAGTGCGTAGCGGCTGTACAACATAATTTTATTTTTTGGATTTAATGGCAGTTCGTCAATTTCATTCATGATGTCGGTTAGTGTGTCGTGTAGCTCAGATTTGTGATTTTCTTCGAACATATTAAAGTCAAAGTAGCGGCCTAGGTAACGAAACGATTTCCCATTTTTAACACGTGGTACGAGATGGTTATTTACAAACAGTTTGGGGAGATATTGGACCGATTTTGTTGAATCCTTTTTAATGCCAAATGTTGAACATTTATCCACACGTATAATCATGTTGGCCCACTGACACCAGATCGTAAAGCGATTGAGAAGCATTTGATTTTCTTTTTCTTGACCACTGATAACGGCAGCGTCGTCTGCAAATTGTAACCAGTGGATTGGGTTGAATAAGGTAGTACTATCGTTTGGTTTCCGGAAGCCAAGTTGACCGTATTTTTCAGACTTGATGTGTTGAATAAAAGTATTGAACGACATATTGAACAAGAGAGGACTGCGAGAATCGCCTTGGAGCACACCTCGGTCAACAGTGATGAATGGGGTGTTGAATTCATCTGTGATGATGGAAGTTTTGAAATCGGTATAGAGGCTACTAATGAGATTCTTTATGTGATCAGGGATATGGTGAAAATCAAGGAGTTCGTGAATAAGGTTATGATGGACTTCACCAAATGCGTTTTTTAGGTCTAGTAATGTTATGACGAGAGATCGTTGTTTTGTGCGCGCTTTGTTGATTATATGCGCCATCTGAGCTGTATGTTCTAGTGTTCCGGAAAGTTTTGGGGTGAAGCCTTTTTGGATATTCTGTTCTATATACTTGTTTTCCGCAAGAAATTGAAATGTTTTATTGCGAATGCACGATGTTAAAACTTTAAGTGGAATGGATTCAAGTGTTATTGGTCTAAAGTTTGCTGGTTCGTCTGTCTCTCCTTTCTTGTGTATAAGTATTGTACATGCTTTTTTCCAATCAGAAGGGACAGCGCCGTGAGACCAAGGCTGAGTGGATTATGTCGGATAGATAGGAACGTAAGTAGGGACAGCGTTTAAAAACAGATTATATATATTTGGTCAAGTGGACATGGTGAGCCAGACGGTTTCATTTTAACGGATGACATTGGTAATCTCTTGATAGGTCGGGGGGTCGAGATTAAATGGCTTTTGAGGTGAAGCAAATTTTGGAATCCAGCTTGGGATGCTGAACGCTTTATTTGGGTTGATGGCAGAGAATGTCTTAGTGAAGTATGATGTGCATTGAGCCATATTAAATGATGGAAGTGAGCAAATTTTCTTTTTAAAAAACTCTTTTAACGTAACCCCAGAAGTTTTTAGTAATTACACTGTCATGATCAATTTCCGCTGACTTTTGACTGTTGATGTTATCTTGATCGGCATTATTAGGTTTAAGAAGGTTGCGCAGTTTCTTGGCTACGAATTTGATTTCTAGCACTTCTCCGTTTTCTGATTTTAATTTCTTTAAGGCGATTTTCAGGTCCTTGACCGAGGATTTCGCATACTTTTTTCTCAAATTTACATCGTTGTGGTTATCAACGTGTCCAAAATTTTCGCTAAAGTAGTTGTATATAACTGTTGCCATGGTGTTGATGTTGTTATTCAAATCGTGCGGTGTGATTGGGTGGTTTAAAAAGGTCAGTTTGAAAAAGTCGTTAGCGGTTGACCATTGTAATGGCGATTTCGGTAATATTTTCAGTTTAATTCCCTTTTTTAGGATAGGGAAGTTTTCATTGCAATACGAAGTTGGAATTTCAGCATCGTCTTGTTCTACGTTGTCCTCATTTTGTTGATCATTTAACGCTTCTGTCATTTGCTGTTGTAGTTCGTCTTGAAGGTCATCAATAACTCGGCAGCTTCGTTGATGCATTTTGAGGCCGCGAGGTCCTTTACAGACTTTACCACAGCAACATTTAACAGCTGTGTACGATATGACTGGCAGATATTCTTGTGCTGGCATTTCCATTGTTGGAGTATCATCCGTGGTGGTTTCTTGCTCATAGTTCACTTTGCTTTTACAGCGCCATGAGTGTCTGCCCAGCGATACGAAATCTTTACCACAAAATCCACATATTATTAGGGTTGCGAACAGTGCAAGTAGGCTTGCACGAATCATTTTAGATTCAATATTAATAAAATTATCAATATACGACGTTAGTGTGTCAATTCAAGTAACATTTTTCGTTGAAACTGAGGACATGTACAGAGCGCGTTAACACACGTCTGCTCTATGTCTTATAATAATAATAATAATAATAATAATAATAATAATAATAATAATAATAATAATAATAATAATAATAATAATAATAATAATAATAATAATAATGACTATAACAATGTGATAGCGACAAACCAGTTCGCGCTTGCAGTACTCACATATACTGAAAATCACGTAATGTGATGAGAGCTTCCTCATTAAATATTATTATCATTCATTCATTCATGTGGCCGATCGCAGAATTACAAAAAACTTGACAGAGACAATGCAAGGAAAGCAATGGTAGTGAATGGAGCCAAGCATCAATTGGGCTCCATAAAATTTATGTATCTCCTCAGACGAGTTGGAGGAAGGGGCCTGAAAACGATCGAACAGGAGTATAAACTGATTAAGATCAAGGCAGAGGTCAACCTTTACAGAAACCAAGACCCCGTAGTGGGCTTGGTGAGAGAGTTTGAAGAGAAAGCAGAGCCAAACAAGCGGCGCGATCAATAATCAAGGATGCATGAGAAGTACTCCGAGGAAATAGGTCTGAACTTAGAGCTGCGTCATCCAGATCAAATCGCAAAGAAGATTGGAGTGTGGACACGAAAAGCGATGGAAAATAAATCCTATAAAGAACCAAAGCGAGAGTAATGGCAGGGAAAATCCCTAAAACAGAGATGGGAAGATGAAGATCTAGAAAATAATTGTTTTCAATGGCTGACCGATTGGAAAACTGCGCCAACACACACAATCGCGAGCTTGCAAGAGCTATACCAACAGCTCCTTCCAACTAACGTCTATCACCAGAGGAAGACTGGAATTAACACCACCACATATGTTACCTGTAGGATGTGTGTGAAGGTGGCAGAGACAGTCTAACATGTGATGACAGGCTGTAGGGCTCTTGCTCAAACTAAATATGTGGCAAGAAACAACGCGGCACTCAAAATCTTGTATTTCGAGCTATTAATTAAGATATTATGACCTAATTGAATCCATTCCACCATGGTATTCGCCCAAAGAGCCTGACCCCATAAACGAGAATAACACCGCCATAGCTTTGGGATGTCTCTGTTTTCTCGGAAAATACAGAAGTGATGGCCAACAGAATCGATGCGCGTATTGTGGACAAAGCAAGAAAGAATATTTTCCTGTTGGAGATGAGTTGCCTATGGATAACAAACCCAAGTATAAAGGAAGCAGAAAAGACAACGAAATATGCACCGCTTCAGTGGGAATTTAAGCAACAATATCCAGGTTATGAAATAAAGCAACTGAACATCATAATAGATGTCCTCGGAGAGCATTCGAAGGAAGTTAGTACTGCTATAATAATCCTATTAGGAAAAGAACGTCAAAGGAAGTCCTAAAGATGCAAAAGCGATCTTGATCAGTAGTCTTAACATTACAAGAACATTTAAGATCATGTGCTAGAAACTATCTTTTTGTGAACTGAACATTTTTAGATTTTAAACATTGACTTATAGATGTGTAGTTCTGAATTTAGAATGAAAGAATCCTTTTTATCTATATTCTTTTATATTCATAATAAGTTTTAAGGATTTAGGATGTCAGTGGTATAATAACCCAGAAGTTGGTAACGGTTGTCCACCTAACTTCAGGAAAATAGGTTTCACGAGGCATCCAGATGTACTTATACTGACAAATAATAATAATACTAGTAATAACTAGAAATACGTGTACGCAACAACCCCTCGCCCGCTTACTGTTTGAGGTTTTAATATTGCCAAACTGAACAGATTTTCAAACTGCTTATGTTTTGGGTGCAATTTGTGGGTAGTGTACTGAACAGAACCCAAGTGGGAAAGTCTGCCAACACAATTGTCTCGCAGGCAGGGTTGGAAACCAATTGTGTAACTATTGATTATTGAAATTAATAATTAATTTTAATAATTATTAATTTAAATAATAATTTTATTAATTATATATTACATAATTAAAGTTAATTATGTCAGTTATGGTTTTAATAATAAATCTCAACATGCATGTTTACAGTAACAGTGACATACTCATAATTTTACTCAAAGTACAATTGTATTTACAGTATATTCAAGTACCGGTAACACAATTTCAAAAATTGAAATGACAAAAGCCCATAATATACAACAAAGAACGATATTGTAAGATCTAATTATTTCACCAATATATATATATATTAATTCAGGATGAAATTCCTTTCAGCTGCTTCTTGTCAGTGGGGTGATACCACTTGTTTAATCCTAACATGTTCCCCTGACACAGCGAGTGTTAACCTACCCAATTATACATTATACAGTATTTATCCTTCAAAAGCTCTGTAAAAATATACATTGAAAGCCTAGGACTGGCACTGTCCAGGCCTACTATCCAGGACAAAGGTGAATTTAAACAGACACACTAAGCCATTGGCCAGAAGGGCATATGCCATAATATCAGATGAGCGTATAAATGCTGATTGTTATAACCAGTATGGTGTATGTTTACACTATTAAAGTTTATTGGTATATCTCACGGTATGTAAGGACTATTCAATTTCGAGAAGCTTTCGAGAAGATTTCAAAAGCTGTGTACATATATAAATTGCAAGCCTAGGACTGGCATTGTCTAGACCTAATACAGGACAAAGGTGTTCACACAAACACACTAAGCCATTGGCCAGATCAGCATGCCATCAGATGAGTGTATACACACTGATTGTTATAACCAGTGTGGTGCATGTTTAGACTATTAAAGTGAGTAAAATGTAAGCCAGGCCCAAGGTGTCATCCAGCCAGGTTGGTCCTGGTTAGTCCTATAGACTTGCAGTATAAATACAGCTATAATCTGTACTTTTTTACATCCTTACCACCAGTACTGGTACTCACTATATAGGCTGATTATCAAGTATTGCAATTATTCCATTGTGGATGAGGTTGCAAAGTGACCGAGTGAAACAATGGTGATGGATAATTTACATAAAAGTATAAAATCTGCCATTCAAAATGTGTATTAACATTTGTTATTCTGCAATATTATAATAAAGCACATAATTTATTGGTATATCTTATGTAAGGACTATTCAATTTCGAGCGAAAGCCCTTCAAAGAGTGATTTCGTGATGTCTCGATATATCAACAAACCGAAATTCAAATAATCGCTAATCCTAATCCAAATCCTAACCCTAAAACTGACTTGGGTTGATGTCAGGCGGTGGTCGCACTACGACCGCAATGCATTATTTTTTTGGTTTTCTTCAAGATGGCGGATTCCCCAGGTGAACATCTTGCCAAGATCTTGTAAGATCTTGTAAGATCTTGTAAGATCTTGTAAGATCTTAAAATAAATCTTGACAAGATCTTATAATAGAAATCTTGCAAGATCTTATGAAATCTTATAAGATCTTGTGAAATCTTATAAGATCTTGTAAGATTTAATATACTTGACAAAATTTTAAATATTGTAAGATCTTACAAGAAAATGGCCAAATCTTGTAAGATCTTACAAGAAAATGGTACAAATCTTGTAAGATCTCATAAGAAAATGGTCAAATCTTGTAAGATCTTACAAGAAAATGGTACAAATATTGTAAGATATTACAAGATAATGGTCAAATCTTGTAAGATCTTACAAGAAAATGGCCAAATCTTCTAAGATCTTTACAAGATAATAGTCAAAATCTTGTAAGATCTTACAAGAAAATGGCCAAATCTTGTAAGATCTTACAAAGATAATAGTCAAATTCTTGCAAGATCTTACAAGAAAAATGGCCAAATCTTGTAAGATCTTACAAGATAATAGTCAAATTCTTGCAAGATCTTACAAGAAAATGACCAAATAATCGAAAAAAATACAGGCACCGGAAAATATGGCACCGGAAAAAATTGACTAAAAATCTGGAAAATGCGGACTATGCTGGCACTTTCTCTGTTTCACTGACAAGTTTCGGTGATGCTTTTTAGTTTTTAACAATAGCTGTTACAGTGCTTTCGAAACGGATAGGTGAGAATTTGATATCTTATCATGTTACTCACTCATTCGCGTCTATTTTTAAAAAGCATTCACTGAAACGTTACGGCGAAAGCGCTTTATTACCGTTTGTGCGACAGGTTTTAGAAAGTTATATTTTGACAATTATTTACGTTGCCGTTTTGATGACTCATCGTCTATAGAATTATTAAAAAGCATTCACTGAAGGCCAAACATGTTTACAATATTTTTACGAGGTTTAGTAAATTGCTCTTTACTAAGAGGGTTCAAAATAACTCAACCACAGATACAACGATCGCTACTCTTGAAAATACTTTTTCCGTCACACACATTCGCTCGGCGAGACGCGAGAATAGATGATCACTCGATCCCTGTATGACAAGACTGTGATCTTAATGAAAACTCAAGATGAATTAAAATCATGATTTAAAATGCGAATTAGTGATATTTCGTCTTTATTTCAAAGCAAACGTTCACTGATTCACATTGTCATTTGTCACACATTGATTTTGGCTCATATCTTGGGTTTTCAACATGTAATTATTCGGATTATTAAAAGTGTGACCCACGAGATATATGTTATATTTGAATTCACGTTGAAACTGTTCGATACCTGTTCAAAAAGCTGAATAGCATAAAAACATGGTGTGTTGAAGCGAGCAGTTACTGGACCAGGTGGCAGGTGTGCTGCCAAGTGCGCTTCTCACCTTTCTTTTTGTCGCACATCCGCAATATCATCACCTCGGCATAAATGACATATGGACATATTCAGTAAAAGACAAATACCATTGTGCTCGGCTATCATATAGCATCATTTCGGTAGAGTCACTTGGACTACACGGATCTCTTTGCGTTCGCGAAACATTTCAGAATGACGGCAAGACAACTTCAAAACTTGACAAGAATTGGTAAGTCATCTATCATACTATCTTCTCAACATATTTCTTGCGCTCGCTGCGCGCACGGTTAATAGCTGCGCGTAATTTTTATATCATTCATGTTGCGCTTTCCTTTGATGCAAATTGCCTTAATTTTTGTAGAGGCAGAAGGTACCGCAGAGGAATGCTTTTTTGTCTACTTTGAAAACGAAGGGACCTACAGTATCACAAAAAGAGAATTCATAAACGAACGAAGACTTGAAAGTCGGAGGATCCATTAATGTAAGACATCAACAAAATATTTACGGGGGAATTTGTGAGTCAAGGTGAGAACTTATCACTGATTTATTTATTTATTCATCATTCTTCGTTACATAGGTTATATTCTATTGCCTTAAATGGTTTTCTGGCTCTCTGGTTAAAATGTTGCAGAACCCGTCTGCCTGACTTTCAAAATTTTCTGTGGCAACGTGTGCGGCATGCGCATGATGCGATTTCTTCACGCAACAGAATCATTTCATATATATTTTATTTATGCTTCCTATATACTCTTTTATAAAGTAAATGGTTTGAACCTAGGAGTATCATTAGATGTGTGAAGTTGATCGTCCAGGTTGTTGTAATCTTGAGAAAGACTGTTTTCTCAAGACTACAACAACCTGGACGATCAACTTCATACATCTAATAGTACTCTTTTAAATTACTTCTTATATACTTCTATTCTGTAAACAATTGGGCTAGATAGAAAGCTATCGGAAAAGACATATATATTACATACAAATGGTTAAATCAAAGGTTTAATCTTAAAACACAGGGCATACGTTGGTTTTATTTCGAACTTTGTCTGTCGGATCTCGAAGCACAAAGTCCAACAACATTCAGTATTCTTTACACTTATAATTTATATAATTTTTGGGTTTTATTACTTTAGTGCTTGCTAGAACATATGTATATATATATATATATATATATATATTCATATGTATAACATATGTATAGTAAATACATGCTAAATTGTTTACTACTCAAGCTTTTAATGCAAACTCAGAAAATGTTTCTGAGCCCCAGACAGGAATTGAGCATTGAGCTACCAGAACTCAGAATGAAGTGACTTGCAGCTTGGTTATTTTTTTATATATTTAAATTTGTTTGATATGCAAATTAAACATGAGTGATGTCACACATGTATAATGACTTATTCTGAAAAGTTGTATATCTTTACGATTATCAAACAAATCACTTTAAAGGAGTCTTGTATGCGTGTTTCTCCTGGAACACCAAATCTGCAGAGTTTCTAATTATTTGTTTGACAATTTAACATAGCTACATACTCCTTCAATAAGACATTATACATATTTAAACTGTATACTGTACATGTGATGTCAATGGGTAAATTTGCATTATTAAACAAACTGAAATATCTCACAAACATAGCACGGGAACAAAATTCAGCAAAAGTGGTTACTCTACAGTACATAGACATAGTACTCTATTTCTAAGGCACTTTATAGTACTATATTAATCAAATAATACAAATATATTATGTATTTGTATACTAGTCTACACTGTTGTTATTATGTACAGGTAATGTGACTATAACATTGTGCATTCATTCAATTTTTCCAGATGTTCTTCAGATCGCCACAAATATGGGGAACGCTTTAATAAATGCCAACAGCAAGTGGTTGATGCGTGCAACCAAAAGTGCAGAGATGCAAAACGAAAGCTCGATGTCAAAATGAACACTAGCCAAAATATAGCTTAACATTTAAATTACTTAAAGCAATTTAGAATGATTTTGTAATTATTTGTATTTTAAAGATTTATAAGACTTTTTTACTTCTAATTATTTACCTACATTTTACCAACATCCTTTGTAAACATTAATTAGTTCTGATAACAACAGCTTACTGCTATACAACATTGCAACTTTTAGATATATTTATACCAGAATAGGATAAATTTAAGTTTCTTCTGTATGCAAAGGATGATATGGTAAACTGTACATGTCAACATGTTTTTTGACAATTTTTCCACCGCTGATTTTTTATTTTGTGCTCTACATTAGTGAAGTTACTTGCCTTATTCTTTCAAATACATTCTTTCAGTTAAACTCCATTTTCAGTGTCTAAGATCCTGCTCCATGTATGTATGTATATATATATATATATGATCTTACATGATCTTATACAAGATCTTACATGATCATAAAGTTCTTGTAAGAATATGTAAGAATCTTGTAAGATCATGTCAGATCTTGTAAGATCATGTAAGAATATGTAAGATCTTACAATCTTACATGATCTTACAAGATCTTACATGATCTTACATGATCTTACAAGATCTTACATGATCTTACAAGATCTTACATGATCTTATACAAGATCTTACATGATCATAAGATCATGTAAGAATATGTAAGATCTTGTAAGATCATGTAAGATCTTATAAGATCATGTAAGAATATGTAAGATCTTACAAGATCTTACATGATCTTACAAGATCTTACATGATCTTACAAGATCTTACATGATCTTACAAGATCTTACAAGATCTTACAAGATCTTGTAAGATCTTACAAGACCTTGCATGATTTTCCACAATCGTATAAGATCTTGCAAGATCTTATATAAGATCTTGCAAGATCTTGCAAGATCTTGCAATTTCTTGCAAGAACTTGCAAGATCTTACACAAGATCTTGTAAGATCTTATATAAGATCTTGTAAGATCTTGCCAAGATCTTATGTAAGATTGTCACCTGGGTCGGAGCAGAAAGACAGGTAAGTTTCGAATTGATTTTCTATTTATATTCAGAGTTTTTACTTTGGAATTCTGACTTAAAAGAAAGCTACACATCAGATCTTTATCTCTTCGTACTTTTTAAATCGATAACGTTTGGAATTCTATCAAAAATATCATGTCATTTCAAACCCTTGTATTTTCCCGATTTCAAAGGTTTCTTTTATATTTGCGTATAGCAGGTTAACTGTGCATGAACCAGGTTCAAGTTTGCACTTTATGTGATCTACGATAATTATTTGTGTCCTTTATATGGTAGCGCCCCCTAGCGCCCCTTGAATTTGTACCTTTTGGGGACATTCAATTTCATGCTATTTTCTGTGCTGATTTTAATAGGTCTTCTTGCGAAGATCTGTCAAGTTCTACTGCCATGTTGGGAAAGCGGTCATGCATTCCAGAGGGGAATACGCCTGGGGAAAAGAAGACAAAGATAATGGGAAAGGCAACACAGTGAAAAAGTCATTGTTTGATAATAACATGAATCAGGGGGATGGCCAAAAATGTGTCAATGGCAATTATAATTGGGTGACTGCAGAAATTGGCTACATTGGTTCAGCACATATGCTTGTATTGGGATGGTGGACACACCGATAAAATGGCCAAAAACAAAAAACATGAAGTTTTGGAATGAATGTGCAATATCTGTTAATAAAATGTGTAGTGCTTCTCGAACAGGTTGGTTATTTCCATCTCCAGTTGTATATAATTTCATAAATTTATTGTTGTAGCTTGTATTTTGCAGTCTGTATAGATGGTATGTTGCAGGTTTCTGTACAGTTAACAGTGGAAAAGATTCTCACTCTTTGGGGTATTTTGTTCAAAAGAAATTGATGTTGAAGGTTTTTGGAGTTTTGCAATTTCCAGCAAAAATCATTAACATATTTAGACATAAATATAGGCTGGAGCAGTTGCAAAAAAAGTGCAACCATCGGCCATCACCCTTCTGGCAACAGGTGCCCAATGTGTTTTTATAACAAGTATGGAATTTTCAATGGGTTCTATAAAATACATGCAACAATATAATATTGTTTCAATTGGTATCTTTACACCAGAGGTTTCATACGTAAATACGAAGTTGGTAACAAACTTGCAGAACTTCAAACCTGTGTAAAGTCAGTTGAAAATGACAGTAATAGGGAGGGGGAGTTGAACTTGCTTGTTGTTCAATCAGTACTTAATGAATTTAATTACTTTTGTAGGCTCATCATGTAGGAGTAAAGTCTCAACATTTTTGGTTGAAGAGTTTGCAACATTGTCTGATGCAGAGGAATTCTATAATATTGACTATGTTACCAGTGTAACCAATTCCAAATAATTTGTTTCCAATTCAACCCCATCAAAGCAGACCACCAGTGAAATAAATGAATGTTTATCACCGATTTTTAGCTGTTCACCCCAGAAAGCAACTAAGGTATCCTTGGGAGATACAATTCAAAACTTCATCTCTTCTTTTCAAAATACAATGTCAGAACGTCTTCAAAAGCAATTATTACAACATTTGTTTAAACATTTGGTTGTTAGCTCTGGTGGGAATTCGTTTTATTCATTTGTGCAACATGATTTTCTTGACACAAGTCTTTCAGCAATGAGAGTGTTGTTCGACGAAGGCAAGCATAACCTTGTTTACCATATCTCCAAGTGTTTCAATCGTGAGCATGAAAACAAAGTCACCTGTCCCATTTGTTTGTAGCTTAAACAGCACCTGAAATATCATAATAGATAATTTATACTTGCTTACATAGAAAATACAAGCTTGAAAAGGTCTATTATTCATGTGCAAAAAATTAAGTTTCATGGTCACAGCTTTGTTGCATAGGTAATGATTACTTTAATTTGAAAGCTTTACTGAACAGTTTGAGGGTTTTCCCCACTGGTTTTTCCCTAGTGATGAATCCACTATCCAGCACTGTCAAAACTAACTGTATTCTATATATACCTTTTTACACTGATATGCAAGCAAATCTGAGTCTTCAGACACAGCAAAATCAGCATATCCTTTATTTACAAGGAAGGTAATCTGGGCATCTGCTTCATATGGTGCCATTATATAGGGAATGTCTCTTTCACAGCAAATCTAAATGTCAAAATAGACTAAGTAAATCTGTTTCAAAACAAATCCTTATTAACTCATTAGCTGGTATTGACAGTTATGGGTTAACAAAACTATCTTTCAGTGTCTATTGGCCAGATGCACCTACAATGCAGGCCCTACATTAGTATAATTTTAATCTGTCTAATGCCAGAGTATTTTACTCTGTCTAATGCATGTTTCATTGTCTTTCCCCTCCTTGGGGACCCCAGGTAATAGTGGGGCCTATGCAAAAACTTATTTATAATGCCACACTATTTCCCCACCCCACAGGCTATATTATTTTGCAAAGTCCCATACCCATACCTGGTTGTCTAAAACCCATACCTGGTTGTCTGCATGGTCATACCTATAAAAAACAATAGAAAACAATGACTTATTTGTAAAGTCCCTTCATTTCCCCGAGATGTCGGGGCAATGCGCATAGACCCCACGTACATTTCCCCCGCATCTTGGGTAAAAATTACATCCAAAGTCCCTACAAAGCCATCAAATTGCCCCACCACAGCCCGGGGTCCCCAGGGTGGGGAAAGCTGATAACACACACGTAATACCAGACGATTTTACTCGTCAGTTGAGGAGTATTGCCATTGATGAGTTAAAAGATCTATTTTGCTATAGACATGCAGCTAGTACATATTCTTGACTTGCCAACATAACCAATCCCTTACAGACAATTAATTTGGGGACCAACATGGCCGCCATTCTATACAAGATAATGACATTCTTTTGTTGAAATGGGGAACAAGTCAATAATAAACAAATATGACTTACATTTACCAACTTTCTTACTAATTCATTACTAATTTCGGCAGATCTTGCCAAGGCTTTCTTCGCAGCAATTTCATCGCCTAGTGTTGTGAAATAGGTGGCACTTTCACGATCTTTGCTCCTCTGTCTATACAAATACGTCCAAAAATATTTAGGCACATTTTCTCCAAGAAGTGAAGAGCTCATATTTTATCTACAAGTATAATTTAAGCAGTGTAAATGGTATGAGTTATTCTTGCCGGGGAGAGGCAAGCCATCAAATACAATGTATGGCTCCACGTCGTTTGCCATCAAGACCCTTACAAAATACAAATTTGCACAATAATTACAATAACAATACAGTTGTAAGCTGGCAGATTGCTCGCATAAATTTACAAATTTGGCGACTGAATATTAAATGCAGAAATTAAAATATATTTATGAAATATTAAATAATACAAACCTGCGATCATCGCCAAACTCCTTGAAGCTAATACAGCCAACGCTTTGTGAAGCCAACACGACACATCGACTGCTCAAACCTGGCCAGCAAAGTCTTTTATATTTACCCTTGTCGTTTCTTCTTTTACAAACGGCAAAAGAGTTTTTATTCCCATTGTTTCGACTATTAAACAGATATAAACCTTTCAAGAGCGCAACTGAGCGAATTTTTTAAACCTTTCACCTCGGCAGTCAGAGCACAACTGAGCGAATTTTTTATTTGCGCATGATGCATTGCGGTCGTAGTGCGACCACCGCCTGGGTTGATGTTATAATAATTTTAAATTTCGGTTGCCATGACGACATACCAAAAGTGAAATGTTCCGACCACAATATCTTTTGAAGTACTAACTCTAAGAACTCATTCTACATATCTAATGAAAGCTTGATTAACAGCCTCTGACATACCTACAAAAATATTTTTGTAACTGATAGCTAACAGTTTGAAAAAAGCGACGACGCTTGGATTGGATTGACAAACTCCGACTAAATATTTTAAATAATTCAGACGACGATATCTTTTGAACTACTAACTCTAGAAAATCATGCTATACATCAAATAAAAGCCTGAATAACATACTCGGACATGTTTGCAAAACTATCTTTGTAACTAATTAACAGATTTAAAAAACCGAAAACGGGTTTACCTTTAGTTTTGACGCCACGTATAAAACTTGATTTACGAACTTGACATCTTCCGACGACGCTATATTGCATTTTCACAGCCTTTTCACGATCTTTTTGAGCTCAAATCTTCATTCAGCGTATAACCTAGCCTGTGCACATCCGGTAACTCTCCGTTATTACCGTCTGTGAACAATCGACGGAATGCTTGCCGGGACATTTGCATAATTTTTGCATAATTATTTGCATAATAAGATGTAAACAAACACAAAATGGCGTCTTGTTCGAGTGAAAAATTACTATTGGCTTTGGTGATCTTTTCCTGTTATTGTTTTTATTTTACCTACATGAGTTGTTTGTCATCTAGTTCTTTGTCATGATGTGATTAAGAAGCCTTATCAACGCTATCTGGTCGATGGTAGGCAAAGTTTACTGCGTACTTCTTTATCCAAACTGCTCTTCAGCGTAGAGATTAACTCTGTTTACATATGTAAATCTTGTTTGGATAAGCTTAAGAAGCTCGATAATCTTAAAAGGCAGGAACAAGAACTTCTTGGTACACTAGAGAAGCTATCTATTTCGTGTGAACGCGTCGCGGATACTCGTGAAAGTGGGAAAAGACCGCGCTTGGATCCTCTGTTCACATCATCATCTGTATCACCAGAGAAAACCAGCTGTTCGTCAACAGCTTCTGTGCGGCAGGATAGTGTAGATACCCGTGTTTCATTACCGGCGAAGTCGTTACATGTTGGCCACTCTACGCCGAAAAAACAACAACCAACCAGCAAATCCTCATTGCTTCGTTCTATTTTAAAACCCCATTTAATTTTGATAACAATCAACAAGTACACATAATATAAACCTTCGACATTATATTGAAAGAGATTTTAGAGCAACCTGGCTTGTATTTCTGGCTTTAAACGCGGTTTCAAAAGTGGACGGGTATTCTATAATTGCTCCTGAATTACAATATCTAGGTAAAATGCTTGCGCTTGTACGTGGAACTTATAAACAGATAGCAAATGCTGCTTGGAAAAAATGCTATCCTTCGCAAGCAACTGCAGATTCTTGGCAACTGCACTGAAGCAGATAGATTGTGAGTATGCTCAAAGAAACAACCAAGTTGTCTGCGGTCTCCAAATAAAGATCAACTGCTAGGCTTTTCCTTTGAAAGGTTTGAGAATGAGCTAAAGAATAGAGCAGCGTTTACCCAAGCCATTTTACATACAGCTTGTGTCAACAAAAGAAACTCAAATAAAAGAAATGAGTGGGTGCCATCTCTTGGCATGGCTGCAGCTGTAATCCTAAGGAATAGGTCATCTCGTTTGAATGCAGTACAATTAATGCTGAGTATCTTTCTGTACCATTCAAGTTGGTCGGTACGTATATTTTCAGTTATGTGATAGTTTATTTATAAAATTAAACTGACTGATGTTTATAAAGCAACATTATTATACAATACTCATACAATCTCCATTGTGATTGGCTAAAAAACCTACAGACAATTCTTGATGTCTTGCTACCTCCTAAATATCAGAAATTGTCTGTATGTGACGTGATTATTAATTATCCGAGTTTATAATTTTTACAAGCTTTCATTAGCTTAAAGGCTTCTATACATTTATAATATTCGGTTTTCGTATATCTTGTGTTATCACAATCAGCCTTCAGCTTCGGCAGATAACACAAACTTTGGCATTGATAACACAAGATATTCTTAACCTAGTCCAATAATTGTATAATAACATATTGTAATGCACTTTTGTCAATAATGTGTAAATTCTACCAAATCATGGTTTCTGATTGGCTAACAAGCACTGTGTACCAGAAAGTATGAACCGTGTGGGTAAAATACACTGCATGGTACATATGTCCTCTGCATGGTTCAAAAGTCTTGTTGGCTGACCGAGTAAACTATTACAGTAACCCATTTCCCCCCATACAGCTCTCCTTTCATGGGTAAATTTGTCTGGTGTTACTGTAGCAAGAGTAAACTTACAAAAGCCCATCTAGGCAGGGAATTAGTTAACCAATCAGTAAAACTACACAGTACAGTTTGTTGTGTTGGAAACATTAAGACCAACATTCACAACAACTGTGTTCATTGTTTGCTGTAACATGGATGAATCCAAAGGCTTTCATAAGCAGTTCTGTATCTGGTTTCAGCTTGAAGAAGTTCTTTCATGTCTTGAGAACAATGAGTAGAGAGCAGACCATTAAATAATAAGATATACTTGCTTGGGGACCCATACTACCATTACTCAGAGCGGTTTCAAATACTCGGTACAAAATTGCACAATGCTTCCGGGGTCTGGCAGTAAATAATAATAATGATAAAGACGTATTAGGAGCATTATACAATAGTCTCAGTGCTCTTACAACAATATATATATATTCTTAAAGTTGCTTTTAAAACTAATTACAGTTTCATTATAAGATAAAGCCTACTACATATATTAACACTTTGAACAATAACTATTAATTTTAAAAAAGAAAAGTCTTAACTGCAGACTTAAAATTACTTAACATTTCAAAGCTTCTGATTTCCTGTGGTAATGAATTCCACAGTTTTGGCGCTGCAACCGAGAATGCTCTGTCTCCATGAGTCACCGTTTTGGATTTTGGCTCGAGTAGCAGATTTTGGTCAGATGATCTCAAAGTACGAGTAGGTTTATATTTAGTTAGCAAATCAGTAATATAAACAGGCGCCTGGCCATGCAAAGCCTTGAAAGTAATTATTAGTTTCTTAAATAATTGTCCTTTGACATCCTCTATTATTTCTGCAAATAGAAAATCCAGTGGAATATCCTTATCCACATAATGTAAACAGTGATGTAAACAGTGTTGTAGGTTTGATCGGTCTGGAGACTTTGACACTACTGAAGTACTATTGGTCAACTTCAGACTTTCATAGATAACAGATCTGGCCTTTTTGGTAGCTGATGCTTACTACTACAAGCATCATCATCAGGAACAAGAGATCTATTAATTCACCAAGATTGCCATACAACGTTCGGAATGGAAGTTAACCTCTTCTAGCACCAGGCAGACCCCTTGAGAAACAGATGTAAGAGCTCATATTAAAGCTAAATTGTTATTGCAGAAGATTAGGTTACCTTACAAAATCTAATTAGGTATTGATATCGACTCAAAATAACAATATTTCTATGACATTAAAGGACACTTTTTATTCTATATTAAATAAAGGCTATGGTCTGTTGAGGCAATCCCCTACAATGAAATATTGCAGATACAAAGAAAAATAACATCAATCCACACTTACCAACTATTGTAATGCGCTTCAACCACAGCAACGCAGACCAAAGACGCTCTTATAAATTGCTTGCTCGAAAATATTCTTCTCGAAAATATTCAGGGAACCATAAAGTGTAATCGCCATTAATTATATCTCGAACAAGTTCATCGTTATGTTTATCTGTTACACAGACTGCCGATAAATGTATCTTCTTTAGGTAGCGAACTTGGTCCTCCATGAGAGCTTTTAGCGGAGAAATAACAACCACGATGCTAGTTCTCGTACTTCATCTGCAATAATTGGTGTAGCTTGAAATATGAGGGATTTTCGGTAGCAAGTCCGAAGATATTAACAAAAACATCTCGCTTTGAAAAGAACTGACTTAATGCCTCTTTGTTCTTCATACAAAGAAGATATCCCGAACACGTTTAAGACCTGTTCAACTGCTTTATTCCAAAGAGTATTTCCTTCGCTCCTTGCATCCGCCATTTTGCGTTTTTCTTATCGCATAATTAATTATAATTACAGATACATGGGCCAATCAAAACACCTGATATTAAACGAACCAATAACAGTCTGTTATACAAATCTCCGCTAACGCCGGCAAGCAATCCGTCGATTGTTCACAGACGGGAATCCGGGAGGTTCGCGGCTGTGCACAGGCTACGTATAACCCGACAAAACACAGTACTTTTCTTTTACGGTCAATTTAAATATTTATAATTCAAATGCAGATATTTACCATATTATCTAGTTACCAGGGCCAAATTTTCCGATGCCGCGCATGGGCCGTTGATCTTCAATATATATAATTATATAAACTGATTCTAGATCTAGGAACGGCTTGGATCTCACGTGATAAGGGACTAAACGCCGGTCGATATTAGCACCCTCGCCCTCAGGCCTTCGGCCTTCGGCCGGCGCTTCGCGCCGGGCGAGGGGATAATAATAATAATAATAATAATAATAATAATAATAACAACAATAATAATAATAATAACAATAATAATAATAATAATAATAATAATAACAATAATAATAATAATAATAATAATAATAATAATAATGTAAACTTTATTTATTCATAATTGATATATACTACAATGATAAACCTCTCTTTTACAGGTAGTTCACCAATGTCTACTTGAATTAACGATATATATGATATATAATATTAGTTTTGCATTAGTGTTGGGTTGTCCCAGGTTTTGTTACGTTTACAGAAAATATAGTATGAGGTTCTTATACAAATGTTAATTATTCTTTTCATGAAGTACTTTCGGCAACGTTCGTCAAATTTGAGATCTTTCAGCATTTCAATAAATTCTAATGATGGTTGACTGAAGACTCCGAGTGAGCTGATGGACAGATTCACAAATTTAACTTGTTCATAATTGTTGTTCTGTTCCGTAATTAGTTCCTGATACTTCTGTCTCTTACGGGTGGCATTATTGAGTAGATTGGATTCAAATCCGACTGTGAGTTCGAGAATATATATACATTTGTTTTCGATTGTTACCAAAAGATCGGGGCGTAATCTATCTCCGGTGAGAACAGATGGGCTGATGTAGCCAGGTAAGAGGCTATAATTTTGTACGGAGTTGAGTGAGGAGGCAATAAAATTTAAAACAGAGTCATGTCGCCAAGTAAACCGCCCTTCGTTTAGGTATGTTTGGCAACCAGCAATGACGTGAAGTAGGGTCTCAGGTTGCAAGCAGAATGAACAGTCAGATGTAGGTGATATTCCCCATTTCACAAGGTTTTGCGAGTCGGAAGCGTGTTGTTGATGTATCGGATGGTGAAGTTAAATATGTTCTTAGGGAGTTTGCTTTGGACTGAGGACCATGTGGAGTTGAACGAGAGAGTCGAATATTTAATGATGTTGGAAAAGAATGAACCTTGTGAAATAAGGTGATGTTGAAGCCTTTCTTCGTGTTCTTTTCTGAAAGTGTTTAGTACGTCCTTTGTGTTTTTGTACTTGTCGTATTGCACATTCTTGTGGTTACTTGTGACAGTCCATAGGTTTCTAATTTCTTCATTTGGTGATAATTTTAAAGCTTTTCGCGAAACAGTTTGGCATTGAAGAAATTTCGTTGAAGGGAGAATGATATTTAGACCGTACTTACTGCGAGGAAGTAGGACGTTGCTAAGTGTTGCTGAGATGGGAAGTTCAAGCCATTTCCGTATATATTTCGACGCAATACCATCTAGTTTTTCATTCACCCAGGTTTTACCTATGTCAGAAACAGTGAAGTGCCAAGAGATTTTTGCAAGTGCGTAGCGGCTGTACAACATAATTTTATTTTTTGGATGTAATGGCAGTTCGTCAATTTCATTCATGATGTCGGTTAGTGTGTCGTGTAGCTCAGATTTGTGATTTTCTTCGGACATATTAAAGTCAAAGTAGCGGCCTAGGTAACGAAACGATTTCCCATTTTCAACACGTGGTACGAGATGGTTATTTACAAACAGTTTGGGGAGATATTGGACCGATTTTGTTGAATCCTTTTTAATGCCAAATGTTGAACATTTATCCACACGTATAATCATGTTGGCCCACTGACACCAGATCGTAAAGCGATTGAGAAGCATTTGATTTTCTTTTTCTTGACCACTGATAACGGCAGCGTCGTCTGCAAATTGTAACCAGTGGATTGGGTTGAATAAGGTAGTACTATCGTTTGGTTTCCGGAAGCCAAGTTGACCGTATTTTTCAGACTTGATGTGTTGAATATAAGTATTGAACGACATATTGAACAAGAGAGGACTGAGAGAATCGCCTTGGAGCACACCTCGGTCAACAGTGATGAATGGGGTGTTGAATTCATCTGTGATGATGGAAGTTTTGAAATCGGTATAGAGGCTACTAATGAGATTCTTTATGTGATCAGGGATATGGTGAAAATCAAGGACTTCGTGAATAAGGTTATGATGGACTTCACCAAATGCGTTTTTTAGGTCTAGTAATGTTATGACGAGAGATCGTTGTTTTGTGCGCGCTTTGTTGATTATATGCGCCATCTGAGCTGTATGTTCTAGTGTTCCGGAAAGTTTTGGGGTGAAGCCTTTTTGGATATTCTGTTCTATATACTTGTTTTCCGCAAGAAATTGAAATGTTTTATTGCGAATGCACGATGTTAAAACTTTAAGTGGAATGGATTCAAGTGTTATTGGTCTAAAGTTTGCTGGTTCGTCTGTCTCTCCTTTCTTGTGTATAAGTATTGTACATGCTTTTTTCCAATCAGAAGGGACAGCGCCGTGAGACCAGGCTGAGTGGATTATGTCGGATAGATAGGAACGTAAGTAGGGACAGCGTTTAAAACAGATTATAGATATTTGGTCAAGTGGACATGGTGAGCCAGACGGTTTCATTTTACGGATGACATTGGTAATCTCTTGATAGGTCGGGGGGTCGAGATTAAATGGCTTTTGAGGTGAAGCTAATTTTGGAATCCAGCTTGGGATGCTGAACGCTTTATTTGGGTTGATGGCAGAGAATGTCTTAGAGAAGTATGATGTGCATTGAGCCATATTAAATGATGGAAGTGAGCAAATTTTCTTTTTAAAAACTCTTTTAACGTAACCCCAGAAGTTTTTAGTAATTACACTGTCATGATCAATTTCCGCTGACTTTTGACTGTTGATGTTATCTTGATCGGCATTATTAGGTTTAAGAAGGTTGCGCAGTTTCTTGGCTACGAATTTGATTTCTAGCACTTCTCCGTTTTCTGATTTTAATTTCTTTAAGACGATTTTCAGGTCCTTGACCGAGGATTTCGCATACTTTTTTCTCAAATTTACATCGTTGTGGTTATCAACGTGTCCAAAATTTTCGCTAAAGTAGTTGTATATAACTGTTGCCATGGTGTTGATGTTGTTATTCAAATCGTGCGGTGTGATTGGGTGGTTTAAAAAGGTCAGTTTGAAAAAGTCGTTAGCGGTTGACCATTGTAATGGCGATTTCGGTAGTTTAATTCCCTTTTTTAGGATAGGGAAGTTTTCTTTGCAATACGAAGTTGGAATTTCAGCATCGTCTTGTTCTACGTTGTCCTCATTTTGTTGATCATTTAACGCTTCTGTCATTTGCTGTTGTAGTTCGTCTTGAAGGTCATCAATAACTCGGCAGCTTCGTTGATGCATTTTGAGGCCGCGAGGTCCTTTACAGACTTTACCACAGCAACATTTAACAGCTGTGTACGATATGACTGGCAGACATTCTTGTGCTGGCATTTCCATTGTTGGAGTATCATCCGTGGTGGTTTCTTGCTCATAGTTCACTTTGCTTTTACAGCGCCATGAGTGTCTGCCCAGCGATACGAAATCTTTACCACAAAATCCACATATTATTAGGGTTGCGAACAGTGCAAGTAGGCTTGCACGAATCATTTTAGATTCAATATTAATAAAATTATCAATATACGACGTTAGTGTGTCAATTCAAGTAAAATTTTTCGTTGAAACTGAATAATAATAATAATAATAATACTAATAATAATAATGATAATAATAATAATAATAATAATAATAATAATAATAACAATAATAATAATAATAATAATGGTAACTTTATTAAATGACTTTTTAGATAATATACAACTGTAAATCTCGCTTATTTAAGGTAACTTACAATCGGCTACTTGAATCAACACTAACAATATATAACTAATAACTATATATAACAACATAAAACAAATATATAGCACAATAATTTTAAAAAGTTAGCAGTTAGGGATTTGTCCATTCCTTGTTTCGGCAACAGAATATGTAATAGGTTCTGACTGCGATCGTCGTCATTCTCTTAATACAATATTTTTGAGTCTTGTCAAGACTAAGATCATTCAGCATTTCTATGAATGTAGAACATTCTGCTGCAAAGACACCAAGGGAGCTGACCGATAGGTTTACAAATTTAACTGATCTGAATTGTTCACTTTGGCTTTGTTCCCTAATCAATTCTGAATATTTGGATTTTTTACTATCGATGTTGTTTTGAAGATTTGACTCAAAACCAACAGTCAGTTCAACAATGTAGAGGCATCCATTTGCAGTTGATAGGAGCAAGTCTGGACGGTATGTGTCACCAGTTATTATGTATGGACTTTTATAACCACGAAGATCAACATAAAGACTTTAACCACTTACGGTCTGTAGGGTCGTTGTGAGAAAGTTCAAGATAGAGTCGTGTCTCCATGTAAATCGTTCTAGGTACGACTGGCAACCTGCCACTACGCGTAGAAGAGTTTCCGGGGCCAGACAAAGACAGCAATCTGAAGTTTGTGATATACCCCATCTTGCAAGGTTTTGGCGCGTGAGAAGAGAGTTATTCATATATCTACGTATCGTAAAATTAAAAATATTTTAGGGAGATTGGACTGAGACGCACACCATATTTTCGTAAGCTGGGGAAAGGAGAACTTAGTAATGTTGGAGAAAAAGGATCGCTGACAGATTAAATGGTTATGAAGTCTATCCTCTTGTCCAGAGCGAAAGTCCTTAAGAACTTGTTTGGTGGAGTTATAGACATCATACTGAATATTTGTGCTGTTACTAGTTGACTTCCAGAGTTCATTGATTGCTTGGTTTGGAGATGTTTTAAGAGCTGTACGGAGAACTGTTTGGCATTGTGTGAATTTGACAGATGGAGGACAAATATTAAGACCAAATTTGTTTCTGGTTAGGTAGACAGTACTAAGTGTTCCTGATATAGGTATTTCAAGCCATTTACGAATATAACTGAAGAGCAAAAATTATTATATTACTAATATAATAATAATAATGGAAACTTTATTAATATAAATTTTTCTTATATATTTACAATTGCAAATCTCACTTCTTGAGGTAATTTACAATTGGCTAACTTGAATCACATATGATTATATACAGTATTAATATTTCTAAAACAACAGAAACAAATTTATAATTAAATTAATGTTTAATGTTCAAATGTTTAATGTTTAACCACTAAATAGTGGTTCAGGATTGGTCCATTCTTTGTTTCTACAACAGAAGATATAATACGTCGTTCTAATGGCGATAGAGATCATGTTTCGGATGTAGTATTGTTGATGTTTGTTATCGAGTCCTAAATCATTTAACATTTCAATAAAAGTATGGCATTCTTTATCGAAAATTCCGAGTGAGCTGATGGAGAGATTAACAAATTTAACACTTGTGAAGTCCTCATTCTGCTTTCTTACTAGATCTTTGTACTTAGCTTTCTTCCGGTTAACGTTGTTGGTAAGGTTAGACTCAAATCCTACGGTAAGTTCAACGATGTAAAGGTCGTTGTTTGAAGTGGAAAGAAGTAAATCTGGGCGTTGTTCGTCTCCAGTTATAACTGAGGGGCTTTTAAATCCAGGAAGATCAACGAACAGGTTACATCCGTCTATAGATTGAAAATTTTTTGCGAGAAAACTGAGAATGGAATCGTGTCTCCAAGTAATTCGTTCTAGGTAATGTTGACAACCGGCAACAACATGTAGAAGAGTTTCAGTCAGAACTTGGTGAAATACCCCATCTGCTAAGATTTAATAATAATAATAATAATAATAATAATAATAATATTAATAATAATAATAATAATAATAATGGAAACTTTATTCGTTTATGATTAACGTATACTACAGTGATAAACCTCTCTTTTACAGGTAGTTTACCAATGTCTACTTGAATTAACACTATATGGTATAACAATATTAGTATGACATTAAAGTCGGGTTATCCCATTCTTTGTTACGTTTACAAAATATATAGTAAGATGTCCTTATGCAAGTGTTCATAATTTTCTGAGTATAGTACTTTCTACATCGTCGTCAAATTTCAGGTCTTTCAGCATTTCAATAAAGTCTACGGATGACTGTTTAAAAACTCCAAGCGAACTGATAGATAAATTTACAAATTTAATTTAATTTAATTTAATTTAATTTAATTTAATTTTTAATTTAATTTAATTTAATTTAATTTATTTTTTTATTTAATTATAATAATAATAATAATAATAACGACAATAATAATAGTAATAACAAAAATAATAATAATAATAATAATAATAACAATAATAATAATAATAATAATAATAATAATAACAACAATAACAATAACAATAATAATATTAATAATAATAATAATAATAATAATAATAACAATAATATCAAAATATTTTACATTCAAGGTACTGATGATAAAATTTGTTCAATATAGAATAGTTATTATTTCTTAAAATTTGCTGTCCATATATTCAAACTATATTATGATAATTATATAAATACATATAAAAATAATAATAATTTAAAACTAAAGTCCAATATATATAAGATTATCTAACTAACTAATAACAATAAAAATTTACAAAACTAATGAATTCTTGCCATCACGGTCTCTATATCTAAGTCTATGTCTTTAATGTTGGATTGTACTCTTCTAATTGTTCTCGAGCCTCTCAAACATAACAAGGTAGATCTAACGATGGAGAATGATATATTTGCTCTTATCCACGAAATTGTGTGTGAGTATAGCTCTCCCTTCTTGTCTGCTATCAATTCAGCAAGTCTGCTGTGGTATCGTAAGCATTCATCTCCCATTCCTCCTGTTGTAGTGAAAACGAGTGGTGTGAACGTTCCTTGCTCGATTTCTGTCACTCTTTTGCCATACATACGTTTCTTCTCGTTTTCGTGCTTTCTGTAAATTTGTTTGGGACTTAGATCTTGATAATATTCTGCGTTTGGGTGACAAACCCGGACATCAAAAAAGGCAGATCTTTGTATTTCCCAAAAGCCCCTTGCATGAACATCTAGCTGCGCTCCAGCAGATATATTTGCTCCCGGGTTTAGGGTCTCTCCATTGACATTTTGTAGAGTGGGTTCAATCTCAACGTCGTTGCATACCATGTTCAAGAGTTCAGCTTCCAGATCTCTTAGTTCATTGTGGCGTTGAATTATGAAGCCTCCGCGTTTACATATCATTGCGTGATCTATAGTAAACGTCTCCCCACATACACACATCGAAGGGCTGTCGCTGATACTCCAATCATATCTTAGGTTTAAGGCATCACGGAATTCCCTCTTATTTAAGTTGAAATTCATCTCTGCAATTGGAATTACTGTTAGCCAAGTAGAAGCTCCTTTTTCGGCTGCAAATTCCAATGATCTTTTTGTCTTTTCAGATACTGCATTCTTCAAGATTTTAACTTTTTCATTTAAAGCATAGTTTTTCCCCTTTCTCGCGATTTTCTTCAATTCTTGTATACGTGAGTCATCCGGCAATTCTTGTGTCTGTGATGTAATTCTTTCCACCAGAGGTGCTGTTATCTGTATCGATGCTGCGTACTCTGTGGCTGCTTCTTCGCAAGGATTTATGAGTCCTAGACCGCCCATTCGTACCGGTAATGCTAAGACTTCACGGTCAAGCTCGGTGGTGTTGTGCTCTGTTATGGCTGGTATAAGAACCTTGACAAGTGCAGTCTCCAATGGTTCTAACAGATCTTGGATATCTGGCAAAGTACGGAGAAAGTACGTCCAACGATGCTTGAGGTTGTGATGCTGCAAATTCCGCTAATTTTGTTATCTCCTTGAACCATTCTTCTACTTTACCGTCAACATATTCAGATAGATATGATCTTGATCCTACTACCGCTCCCAAGTGATTTTGCCCTTGTGTGGTGATGTTAATGGCTATATCTTGAAAGGCTTCTTTTGCTAATTCTTCTTTCTCTGGTTTGACAATCAGCCAGGATTTCTTGTCATTTGGGTAATAACCATACTCAGGACCAATATCCGATAAGGTATTCCACCACTGCTTTATTTCTGTTATAGTTCCTGCTCCACTCGCGTCATCGGCGTACCAGCATTGCTTTGTGTGACTTGTACCTCGCAAATATGAAATTAGTGGTTGAAGACTGATGGCGTATAAGGCCATGGATAATGTGTCTCCTTGCGTCATGCCTTCTGACGATTTTAGCTCTTTGCCACGAACGATAAACAATCGCAATGGCGGTCGGTATGTATTCGTCGCGTATGTTGCAACAGTGGGGCAGAGCACTCTTGTATTATGTATCTTGTATATAACAATAATAATAATAATAATAACAACAATAACAATACTAATAATAATAATAATAGTAATAATAATAAAGACATTTTAGGAACAGTATGCAATACTCCCAATGCTCTTACTACAATTGACATTCTTAAAGTTATTTCAGTTATTTCTTAAACAATAATTACATTTCATTATAAAATAAAAACTACTACATAATACAGTATATGACCAATACAACTATGATAACTACAAAAACTAATAATTCGAAAAAAGAAAAGTAATGAGTGTTGCTTTAAAACTAATTAAAAAGTCAGTGTTTCTAATTTGTTCAGGTAATGTTTTCAGAGTTTTTCAGTTCAACCGAGAATGTTCTGTCTACACGAGTAACGGTATTGAATTTTAGCATATAGCAGATTTCAATTAGAATTGGAAGTAGGGTTATAATAATCCTCAGCACAGGCGAGATATGATGGAGTCTTTCAACTGTATTCTGGATTCGCTTTAATTGCGCAATTCATCTTCTGCTGGTAATCCATAAAGGATGCTGTGATTTCATCTGTAATATAATCTTTGGTTTTACCATAATATTATTCGACGTCATAAAAGGTTTTTGAGCATATATATATATATATATATATATATATATATATATATATATATATATATATATATATATATATATATATATATATATATATATATATATATATATATATATATATATATATATATATATATATATATATATATATACTAAAACGAATGTGATGTTGTTCACGGAACGTTGAAAGTGCTCAATACCATAAAGGTAGAGCGAATATATAGTGAAAGTGGTCTTACCTCAAAATGATAAAAGCCGCAACTGTCGGTTTCACGCAAGGCGATCTTCAGGCGAATTCGCCTGAAGATCGCCTTACGTGAAACTGACAGTTGCGGCTTTTATCATTTTGAGGTAAGACCACTTTCACTATATATATATATATATATATATATATATATATATATATATATATATATATATATATATATATATATATATATATATATATATATATATATATATATATATATATATATATATATATATATATATATATATATATATATATATAGGTAATATTTGGCATTTCACTCGATCAAACTACATGTTGAAAGGATTTATAAGGAAAATTTCGAGTGTTGAAATACATACATTTTAAGACCAAACCGGGACCAGTTGCGAAAAATGCAACTTAGCGGCCTTCCGGTAGGAATTGAACCCGCGACCCTGCGATTGCTAGTGCAGTGCTCTGATCACTGAGCTACGGAAGCCGTTGCCGAGAGCCTAGTCACGAGTTCTGTATATATGGTGGTAATGCCGGGATAAGATTCTGGTTATATTATAGGTAATATTTGGCATTTCACTCGATCAAACTACATGTTGAAAGGATTTATGGTGAAGGAAAATTTCGAGTGTTGAAATACATACATTTTAAGACCAAACCGGGACCAGTTGCGAAAAATGCAACTTAGCGGCCTTCCGGTAGGAATTGAACCCGCGACCCTGCGATTGCTAGTGCAGTGCTCTGATCACTGAGCTACGGAAGCCGTTGCCGAGAGCCTATAGTCACGAGTTCTGTATATATGGTGGTAATGCCGGGATAAGATTCTGGTTATATTATAGGTAATATTTGGCATTTCACTCGATCAAACTACATGTTGAAAGGATTTATGGTGAAGGAAAATTTCGAGTGTTGAAATACATACATTTTAAGACCAAACCGGGACCAGTTGCGAAAAATGCAACTTAGCGGCCTTCCGGTAGGAATTGAACCCGCGACCCTGCGATTGCTAGTGCAGTGCTCTGATCACTGAGCTACGGAAGCCGTTGCCGAGAGCCTAGTCACGAGTTCTGTATATATGGTGGTAATGCCGGGATAAGATTCTGGTTATATTATAGGTAATATTTGGCATTTCACTCGATCAAACTACATGTTGAAAGGATTTATGGTGAAGGAAAATTTCGAGTGTTGAAATACATACATTTTAAGACCAAACCGGGACCAGTTGCGAAAAATGCAACTTAGCGGCCTTCCGGTAGGAATTGAACCCGCGACCCTGCGATTGCTAGTGCAGTGCTCTGATCACTGAGCTACGGAAGCCGTTGCCGAGAGCCTAGTCACGAGTTCTGTATATATGGTGGTAATGCCGGGATAAGATTCTGGTTATATTATAGGTAATATTTGGCATTTCACTCGATCAAACTACATGTTGAAAGGATTTATGGTGAAGGAAAATTTCGAGTGTTGAAATACATACATTTTAAGACCAAACCGGGACCAGTTGCGAAAAATGCAACTTAGCGGCCTTCCGGTAGGAATTGAACCCGCGACCCTGCGATTGCTAGTGCAGTGCTCTGATCACTGAGCTACGGAAGCCGTTGCCGAGAGCCTAGTCACGAGTTCTGTATATATGGTGGTAATGCCGGGATAAGATTCTGGTTATATTATAGGTAATATTTGGCATTTCACTCGATCAAACTACATGTTGAAAGGATTTATGGTGAAGGAAAATTTCGAGTGTTGAAATACATACATTTTAAGACCAAACCGGGACCAGTTGCGAAAATGCAACTTAGCGGCCTTCCGGTAGGAATTGAACCCGCGACCCTGCGATTGCTAGTGCAGTGCTCTGATCACTGAGCTACGGAAGCCGTTGCCGAGAGCCTAGTCACGAGTTCTGTATATATGGTGGTAATGCCGGGATAAGATTCTGGTTATATTATAGGTAATATTTGGCATTTCACTCGATCAAACTACATGTTGAAAGGATTTATGGTGAAGGAAAATTTCGAGTGTTGAAATACATACATTTTAAGACCAAACCGGGACCAGTTGCGAAAAATGCAACTTAGCGGCCGCTAAGTTGCATTTTTCGCAACTGGTCCCGGTTTGGTCTTAAAATGTATGTATTTCAACACTCGAAATTTTCCTTCACCATAAATCCTTTCAACATGTAGTTTGATCGAGTGAAATGCCAAATATTACCTATAATATAACCAGAATCTTATCCCGGCATTACCACCATGCATATATACAGAACTCGTGACTAGGCTCTCGGCAACGGCTTCCGTAGCTCAGTGATCAGAGCACTGCACTAGCAATCGCAGGGTCGCGGGTTCAATTCCTACCGGAAGGCCGCTAAGTTGCATTTTTCGCAACTGGTCCCGGTTTGGTCTTAAAATGTATGTATTTCAACACTCGAAATTTTCCTTCACCATAAATCCTTTCAACATGTAGTTTGATCGAGTGAAATGCCAAATATTACCTATAATATAACCAGAATCTTATCCCGGCATTACCACCATATATACAGAACTCGTGACTAGGCTCTCGGCAACGGCTTCCGTAGCTCAGTGATCAGAGCACTGCACTAGCAATCGCAGGGTCGCGGGTTCAATTCCTACCGGAAGGCCGCTAAGTTGCATTTTTCGCAACTGGTCCCGGTTTGGTCTTAAAATGTATGTATTTCAACACTCGAAATTTTCCTTCACCATAAATCCTTTCAACATGTAGTTTGATCGAGTGAAATGCCAAATATTACCTATAATATAACCAGAATCTTATCCCGGCATTACCACCATATATACAGAACTCGTGACTAGGCTCTCGGCAACGGCTTCCGTAGCTCAGTGATCAGAGCACTGCACTAGCAATCGCAGGGTCGCGGGTTCAATTCCTACCGGAAGGCCGCTAAGTTGCATTTTTCGCAACTGGTCCCGGTTTGGTCTTAAAATGTATGTATTTCAACACTCGAAATTTTCCTTCACCATAAATCCTTTCAACATGTAGTTTGATCGAGTGAAATGCCAAATATTACCTATAATATAACCAGAATCTTATCCCGGCATTACCACCATATATACAGAACTCGTGACTAGGCTCTCGGCAACGGCTTCCGTAGCTCAGTGATCAGAGCACTGCACTAGCAATCGCAGGGTCGCGGGTTCAATTCCTACCGGAAGGCCGCTAAGTTGCATTTTTCGCAACTGGTCCCGGTTTGGTCTTAAAATGTATGTATTTCAACACTCGAAATTTTCCTTCACCATAAATCCTTTCAACATGTAGTTTGATCGAGTGAAATGCCAAATATTACCTATAATATAACCAGAATCTTATCCCGGCATTACCACCATATATACAGAACTCGTGACTATAGGCTCTCGGCAACGGCTTCCGTAGCTCAGTGATCAGAGCACTGCACTAGCAATCGCAGGGTCGCGGGTTCAATTCCTACCGGAAGGCCGCTAAGTTGCATTTTTCGCAACTGGTCCCGGTTTGGTCTTAAAATGTATGTATTTCAACACTCGAAATTTTCCTTCACCATAAATCCTTTCAATATATATATATATATTGATATATATATATATATATTGAAATGATTTATGGTTAAGGAAAATTTCGAGTGTTGGAATACATAGGTAATATTTGGCGTTTCACTCGATTGAACTACATGTTCTCAGGATTTATGGTGAAGTTCTCAGGATTTATGGTGTTGGAATACATACATTTTAAGACCAAAACGGGACCAGTTGCGAAAAATGCAACTTCAAGGCCTTCCGGCTGGAATTGAACCCGCGACCCGCATTTACAACTCTTCCATAATGATAATCTCACTTAGATCTTTAGGTATTAAGATGTGTTTGATATGTAAATCAGAAGTGTAGCCAGAAGGGGAGCCGGAGGACTTGGCAAAATTCCTGGCCCCTGACAAAATTCCTGGCCTCCCTTAGAAAATGTGTACTCTTGGGTCTTCATTTTCCTCAGTTAAGCCTGGTTTCGATATGGTCGCTACGCTGTCTTTACGGTCGTGGAAGTGAAGCAGTGAAGCGTGTAACACGCTTCCCCCCAGGTTTTTCCTGGCCCCCCTTAACAGAAAATCACGCTGCATAATGACGCATTGAAGAAGCCTGTATATATCTTTGGGATTATGTAATAAAATTATGAAAGTGTGTATAATACCATGATACTAAACATACGAAGTTACTTACGTTTTTAGTGCTTTGATTTAACAATCCCTAAGATAAACGCTTTTTCAGTAAGTTATTACACAGCTGTGTGACATCACACTGCAGTGAGGATCTGGTCTTTACATATCAAACAAATATTAATCAGTGCAGGTATATTGCACCCAAAAATTAAACACTTTGAGTTATATAGTTTGATGTCTATAATTATGAAACAATGAAATTCAGAACAGCACAAGGCTCTTAGAGATACATGTAGTGTCTACTATATTATGTCCATTCGATTGGCAAATTAATGGATTATATCTATTTTAAGTAAAATAACTATAATTAGCACTACGATATGGGGCGAGGGGGTGGAGCATACAAGTATTTCTAGTTTATAATATAATTTTGTATCCACTGATACAGTAAGAATATATCACACTTACATTGTTGGAAAAATCTTCCAATCCTTACGAACCATGCTATAAACCTTGGCCAAAAGAAAGTATTGGTAATGGTGTAGATGATAGGATTCACGGCAGAATTTATTGAGACTACAGAGATTGAAAACCACGCATAAACGACGTTCTCGGTATCGTTGATGATTTGCGCCAAAGAGATGTAAATAAGAATGGCAACTGGGAACCAGCAAAGAATATCGGTAAAGACAATTGCGAAAAATCTGATGCCCAGGATTACCTCGCCTTTTATCCTTGTCTCGTTCTCAGAATCGCGTGCTGATTCGTAGGACGCATAAAATATTGTGCAGTAGGCCCAGGCCATATAACAGGCAACCAAGAAGTTGAATACGCCAAATATTGCGAGGCAATATTCCCAAGCTGGATCTTTTTCACCAGGGAGTTGCAGAGGAAGACATAAACCATTAGTACCATAGTACCCTTCAGCTTTCTCTTCGTCGTAAAAATAGGTCTTGACAACAGCGGGGACGACGGAGATGGTGATGGAGATGAGCCAAATCGAGACTAAAATTAACCATACTGTGCGGCGCCTCAGCGGATCGTATGTAAAGCCATGGACAATCTTTTCACGACGATCGTATGTAATTACTGCGAGGGTGAGGACACACACTTCACTAGACAGGAGAGCAATGACACCAAAACTTTTGCAAGCCACACTAGAACGCCACTCGAAATCATGAACGTAATAATCACCATGCCAAATGAGATCTTTGCTTGCAATGGCGGCGATATATATACCCATCAAACTATCACCAAGAGTAAGATTGAGGATAAGAGCGTTTTGAATGAATGTTTTGTCCTGATATGCCATTCTCAATATTAACGCAATAAGATTAGAAAAAAAAATGCCAAAAAGAATTACCCACACAACGCTTCGTAACGCTGGACTTTTTATCATTCGATCACAGTCCGAGAAGAGATTTTCTTCTGTGATACATTTGACATCGGGTCTTTCTTTCTTTACAAAGCAACACTGAGAGAATGCGGATGCTTTCCTAGAAAAGCAGAAGAAAAGAACAATGATAAAATTGATTCATCAAGGGAGCGCTTAAGGAATAAATGGATGGAAAAATGGATATGCATTAATTCATCAATGTATTTATTATTTGAAGCAAAATTTATGTACGAATATTGTACCAATGATTCCGAGGCCGGAGTAATGTTGCCAATGGCATCTGACAACTATTGTTTTCGTAACATTTATTTATCGATATAGTGTTGAATTTTGAATGGAACATTTTTACAATTGCTTACAATTCCTTTAGCTTTTTCAACTTCAACAGAAATTTCCAGTCAATAATGTTTAGGGCAGGCATTTTCGAAATATCTCTACAAACATTTAAAAGAAATTAAAAACTAAAATTAAAATAACCAAACAATTACCTGCTTGTGCTTTATAAATATAAATGCTTACAGATTCTCCAGGTTCACTAGGTTTTTCACGCTGTCTGGGTCAAGACTTTTAAGCGGATTATGTCGTAAGATCCTAAAACGAATATGTCTCTATGATGAACATTGATAGAAAGATAACAGGAAATCAAAATAACATTGAAAAAATATATGTGGAGACTTTTACTGACGATCCCCAATAATGATACACTTGTAGATATTTTAAGCGTAGGATAAAAAAATGCGTTGGGTAGAAAAGATATGCGATGCTGACTTCTTCAAGTTAAAATCCATAAGCAGTTATTTATAGGTTTTCCTTTGATTTATATAAGTTTGGATACATTATTTATTCGTAAATATATGAATGTAATCGGTGCTGTAATTTTACATTAACGTCTAAGAAGTTTGAATTTATTTTATTTGCAGTGAATCTTTTCAGCGCCAGTGAGAGATCGTTCTTTATAATTCACTGCATGTATCTTTTACATATTTAAAGACGCAATTCTTACAGCGTTTTCGATTTTATGAGAATTCTCAAACCGAGATTGGGAAATGCAACGCGAAATACGTTAATAAAAGTAATTAAAGTTTTTTTTATTTAGACAGGACTGAAGACATAAAATTACTAATTACCTTGAATAATTAATCTGACTTACAATTCTTTCAATCCATTACCAGCAGCAAAGAATTGTTCAGGCAATTTTTCAAGCTTGTTGTTTGAAAGATCCCTATATACATATTAAGAGGAATAGTTTGATTGCAGGAGATGAAATAAACTACTTGAAAATAGGTAAATAGTGGAGGAAATTTTGCGAGTATACTGCAAGTATATTGTTAAGTTGAGCCCCAAGAACATACTTTCCCTATACCACACACTTCGATCTCGAATATAGATGGGAAAACGACAAATGATAATTATACTTAAAAATAGTTCATTAAGTCAACGTCATTTTCATTCTCTAACGAAGGGCCATCGCTCAAAATGTTAGACAACTTACACGCAGTTAGGCAGAACACCAACCTTTTTTAGACATTTTCTTACATTGTATAAGTGTCAATTACATTTTACATATTACTAGATCATGTCTTCCAGACATAAATATATGATAGAAAGTTTACCAAGTTTTCAAAGATTTTCGTGCAATGAGGACACCAATTTTTAACTTAATATTTATAATTTGCAACAAATTTATTTTGATTATTCTTAGACAAGCATGCATTAGTTTTCCATACTACATTCAAGTCTTCCAATCGATTATATAATACTTAGAGCGGCTAGATCAATTGTTCATTAAATTCGTGTTTCATTTATATCAGGGTGTTTTCATGATACGACAATCAAGCATTACACCTGACAAATACGTTAGCGTTTGCCGCACATATTATAACTGACGAGTTAAATGTAAATCAACAAAAAAATGCATCTTAGTAGAGTGCTGCGTAGGCAGTGTTTTAGATATATGTAAATATCAATAAAATATCATCAGAGTAATAGTCTTTATATTTATAGATCTTTGATTAACTGCAAATAATTACTGTGATATATTGATTTCTTGAAGTTAAAATAAATATTTGTTAATAAAATAAATATCTAAATAAATAAAATAAAATGGCATGAAAATTAATGTAATATTTTATAATTAACGAAAGAGCAGACATTTTTTGAGGCAATCTGCCTGCTCTTTGCCCTTGTCCATAATTAAATTTAAATTTATTACTCATTTTTTCATATTCTTTAACATTTTTGCTTGATTACTTCTTGAATTAATCACTTGTATTTGTAAGAAGTAGACAACTCGAAAGCTAACGCTACTTTGGCTACTTCCCACTTATTTCATATATTTCTCTGTTTTAAAATTAATGTAAATTAAATTTTGTAAATTAGGTATTATTCTAATCTCATGCACTAATATCATAGTGTGAAATAAAGTTATTGTTATTGTTATTGTTATATACCGGTCCGTATACAAAAATATTTGGAATAAAAATTGCCAGAGGCCGTTGGGCCCAGTGGCGAAGCTAGCGGTCATGCTAGTCATGCTCAGCATGACTAAAAATTTCCTGAAAATATATAGTTTTGTTTGCTTTTATTTACTTTATTTGAAATCTCTCCTTAGAACTTTGAAGTCGTGTGCATTTCGAAGAGAACAAGCAATAATAGTTCACGCATATTACGCGGATATTCTCGCTCCTTATCCGTCCCTGATTAATCGGGCGTCTAAAACCGCCGTCTTCATTCCCAGGCTCTTTTGTTCAGCCTGGCCCCGGCCCAAGTCATGCTCTTTGTGATTAGCATGAAGTCATGCTTATTCTCGAAATATTATTGGTTGACGACACTTGACGCGTGCTCAGTTTGCCTATTTTAGACAAGCTGGTCATGCTATTTTGGATGAGCATGACCATAGCCTGATAGCCCAAAATATTAGCTTTCCGCCTTACCAACTATGGCCTGACTGCACAGTGCGTCTGTTTAGGAGATCCTTGATTTATCATGGCTTTAACGAGCTCTGATTCTGTCCAAACAGTCCTTGTTTGTGAACTGCTTAGAAAACCGTTTTCGGTTCGAAACATCAACGAGAAAAATCTTCTTGTTGGACAGCGACCAATCCCGGTTCTTGGCCATTCGTCTTTCTTTCGTTTTATTGGCAATGAATCGCAGTTGAAAATGTTTACCGAGAATTGTAAACCGGCAAACCATTGCAAAGATTCTCTCCAAGATGACTAGATGACAGAAGCACGGATGAGAGATCAATGGACAGTCCCGACGGGTGAAGGACAGGAAAATATTATTATGCTGTGTTGACATTTATCCGTGAGACTCCGTAATATTAATTATTATGAAACGTTGTTTTTGTCTGATTTAAATAAATTATATATCGAAATGATCACTTGAATCTGGCGAATCGAACGCTGTACGTTTCGTCTACTTAAAATATGAATATCAGATGTTATATGAGAAAATGCGTAAGCGAGTAAAGTACCCAAATCCGAGCCCAAATCGTCTTTAAATTAAAATCAAAGGACATGGCTTCAAGATCTAGTCGTCTAGTCGACGTTTATCCGGTGATTCAATGCTTTTATGTCCATTAACTCTTTCCCTACGGGCGCAGTTAAAATGGGTCATTGAAGACCCGCAAAGTCGTCAATCGAAAAACACGGCACACGGTAACGCAAGATTAAAAATTGAAATTCGACAAGCGCCAGAAACATGAAATCCACGCACACGCCAAGTTTGATTTGATTTCATAAACAACTCTGCGATTGGTGGCATTTTGAGTTTTCAAGATGCTACGCGGGCGTGCAAGATGGCCTTTTCTGGAAAAATGTAAATTTTTCAACCTGTTTTATGATAATTAATGCTAATTTATATTAACATAATGTGTTTTGTTCGGGAAATTTAAAAGAACAAGTAAAAGCCGGTTTATTGGGCTTCCAGAAAATGTATAGCTTTCGCAACAGTTATGGATATTTCAAGATATATCAATAGAACAACGTGGTCGTTCAATTTTTGATGTTTTTCAGCCGTAGGGAAAGAGTTAATAAGCAATAATTAGGTAAATTGAAAATAATCGAAGAAAAAGCGTGAAAGGAAAAGCAGTTTATTATATGTTGAATTGAAAATAATCAATGTAAATACAGTTTAACAAAGCAAAAAAAATGGTCAGTGACAAAAAAGGAACCCCCTTCTCTGCTCCCCCCTACCCCCCTCAATGAGAGGAATTATGTAAGGGTTACCCGAAGCAGAGTCTCTGCAGAGATCCCACCCGCACCGGTCCACCCGCACGGGAGCTCATACTTTTAAATATATACGCAAGCTATCTATACACTACAAAGACAATAGGTTCTGTGCACGTGGGTCAAAAAGGTCAAAATTCACCGTGTTTAGAAATGTAGGAAATAATTCACCAAATTGGCTTAAAATTTGATATGTGTGTTTTTTAGCCGACTTACAACGATGATGAAAAATTCAGGCGAAAATATAAAATTGATCGATGCGAAAAAATATCGGCCATTGTATATTAACTCTTTCCCTACGGGCGCAGTTAAAATGGGTCATTGAAGACCCGCAAAGTCGTCAATCGAAAAACACGGCACACGGTAACGCAAGATTAAAAATTGAAATTCGACAAGCGCCAGAAACATGAAATCCACGCACACGCCAAGTTTGATTTGATTTCATAAACAACTCTGCGATTGGTGGCATTTTGAGTTTTCAAGATGCTACGCGGGCGTGCAAGATGGCCTTTTCTGGAAAAATGTAAATTTTTCAACCTGTTTTATGATAATTAATGCTAATTTATATTAACATAATGTGTTTTGTTCGGGAAATTTAAAAGAACAAGTAAAAGCCGGTTTATTGGGCTTCCAGAAAATGTATAGCTTTCGCAACAGTTATGGTTATTTCAAGAGATATCAATAGAACAACGTGGTCGTTCAATTTTTGATGTTTTTCAGCCGTAGGGAAAGAGTTAATAAGCAATAATTAGGTAAATTGAAAATAATCGAAGAAAAAGCGTGAAAGGAAAAGCAGTTTATTATATGTTGAATTGAAAATAATCAATGTAAATACAGTTTAACAAAGCAAAAAAATGGTCAGTGACAACAAATGAACCCCCTTCTCTGCTCCCCCCTACCCCCCTCAATGAGAGGAATTATGTAAGGGTTACCCGAAGCAGAGTCTCTGCAGAGATCCCACCCGCACCGGTCCACCCGCACGGGAGCTCATACTTTTAAATATATACGCAAGCTATCTATACACTACAAAGACAATAGGTTCTGTGCACGTGGGTCAAAAAGGTCAAAATTCACCGTGTTTAGAAATGTAGGAAATAATTCACCAAATTGGCTTAAAATTTGATATGTGTGTTTTTTAGCCGACTTACAACGATGATGAAAAATTCAGGCGAAAATATAAAATTGATCGATGCGAAAAAATATCGGCCATTGTATATTAACTCTTTCCCTACGGGCGCAGTTAAAATGGGTCATTGAAGACCCGCAAAGTCGTCAATCGAAAAACACGGCACACGGTAACGCAAGATTAAAAATTGAAATTCGACAAGCGCCAGAAACATGAAATCCACGCACACGCCAAGTTTGATTTGATTTCATAAACAACTCTGCGATTGGTGGCATTTTGAGTTTTCAAGATGCTACGCGGGCGTGCAAGATGGCCTTTTCTGGAAAAATGTAAATTTTTCAACCTGTTTTATGATAATTAATGCTAATTTATATTAATATAATGTGTTTTGTTCGGGAAATTTAAAAGAACAAGTAAAAGCCGGTTTATTGGGCTTCCAGAAAATGTATAGCTTTCGCAACAGTTATGGTTATTTCAAGAGATATCAATAGAACAACGTGGTCGTTCAATTTTTGATGTTTTTCAGCCGTAGGGAAAGAGTTAATAAGCAATAATTAGGTAAATTGAAAATAATCGAAGAAAAAGCGTGAAAGGAAAAGCAGTTTATTATATGTTGAATTGAAAATAATCAATGTAATTATAGTTTAACAAAGCAAAAAAATGGTCAGTGACAACAAATGAACCCCCTTCTCTGCTCCCCCCTACCCCCCTCAATGAGAGGAATTATGTAAGGGTTACCCGAAGCAGAGTCTCTGCAGAGATCCCACCCGCACCGGTCCACCCGCACGGGAGCTCATACTTTTAAATATATACGCAAGCTATCTATACACTACAAAGACAATAGGTTCTGTGCACGTGGGTCAAAAAGGTCAAAATTCACCGTGTTTAGAAATGTAGGAAATAATTCACCAAATTGGCTTAAAATTTGATATGTGTGTTTTTTAGCCGACTTACAACGATGATGAAAAATTCAGGCGAAAATATAAAATTGATCGATGCGAAAAAATATCGGCCATTGTATATTAACTCTTTCCCTACGGGCGCAGTTAAAATGGGTCATTGAAGACCCGCAAAGTCGTCAATCGAAAAACACGGCACACGGTAACGCAAGATTAAAAATTGAAATTCGACAAGCGCCAGAAACATGAAATCCACGCACACGCCAAGTTTGATTTGATTTCATAAACAACTCTGCGATTGGTGGCATTTTGAGTTTTCAAGATGCTACGCGGGCGTGCAAGATGGCCTTTTCTGGAAAAATGTAAATTTTTCAACCTGTTTTATGATAATTAATGCTAATTTATATTAACATAATGTGTTTTGTTCGGGAAATTTAAAAGAACAAGTAAAAGCCGGTTTATTGGGCTTCCAGAAAATGTATAGCTTTCGCAACAGTTATGGTTATTTCAAGAGATATCAATAGAACAACGTGGTCGTTCAATTTTTGATGTTTTTCAGCCGTAGGGAAAGAGTTAATAAGCAATAATTAGGTAAATTGAAAATAATCGAAGAAAAAGCGTGAAAGGAAAAGCAGTTTATTATATGTTGAATTGAAAATAATCAATGTAAATACAGTTTAACAAAGCAAAAAAATGGTCAGTGACAACAAATGAACCCCCTTCTCTGCTCCCCCCTACCCCCCTCAATGAGAGGAATTATGTAAGGGTTACCCGAAGCAGAATCTCTGCAGAGATCCCACCCGCACCGGTCCACCCGCACGGGAGCTCATACTTTTAAATATATACGCAAGCTATCTATACACTACAAAGACAATAGGTTCTGTGCACGTGGGTCAAAAAGGTCAAAATTCACCGTGTTTAGAAATGTAGGAAATAATTCACCAAATTGGCTTAAAATTTGATATGTGTGTTTTTTAGCCGACTTACAACGATGATGAAAAATTCAGGCGAAAATATAAAATTGATCGATGCGAAAAAATATCGGCCATTGTATATTAACTCTTTCCCTACGGGCGCAGTTAAAATGGGTCATTGAAGACCCGCAAAGTCGTCAATCGAAAAACACGGCACACGGTAACGCAAGATTAAAAATTGAAATTCGACAAGCGCCAGAAACATGAAATCCACGCACACGCCAAGTTTGATTTGATTTCATAAACAACTCTGCGATTGGTGGCATTTTGAGTTTTCAAGATGCTACGCGGGCGTGCAAGATGGCCTTTTCTGGAAAAATGTAAATTTTTCAACCTGTTTTATGATAATTAATGCTAATTTATATTAACATAATGTGTTTTGTTCGGGAAATTTAAAAGAACAAGTAAAAGCCGGTTTATTGGGCTTCCAGAAAATGTATAGCTTTCGCAACAGTTATGGTTATTTCAAGAGATATCAATAGAACAACGTGGTCGTTCAATTTTTGATGTTTTTCAGCCGTAGGGAAAGAGTTAATAAGCAATAATTAGGTAAATTGAAAATAATCGAAGAAAAAGCGTGAAAGGAAAAGCAGTTTATTATATGTTGAATTGAAAATAATCAATGTAAATACAGTTTAACAAAGCAAAAAAATGGTCAGTGACAACAAATGAACCCCCTTCTCTGCTCCCCCCTACCCCCCTCAATGAGAGGAATTATGTAAGGGTTACCCGAAGCAGAATCTCTGCAGAGATCCCACCCGCACCGGTCCACCCGCACGGGAGCTCATACTTTTAAATATATACGCAAGCTATCTATACACTACAAAGACAATAGGTTCTGTGCACGTGGGTCAAAAAGGTCAAAATTCACCGTGTTTAGAAATGTAGGAAATAATTCACCAAATTGGCTTAAAATTTGATATGTGTGTTTTTTAGCCGACTTACAACGATGATGAAAAATTCAGGCGAAAATATAAAATTGATCGATGCGAAAAAATATCGGCCATTGTATATTAACTCTTTCCCTACGGGCGCAGTTAAAATGGGTCATTGAAGACCCGCAAAGTCGTCAATCGAAAAACACGGCACACGGTAACGCAAGATTAAAAATTGAAATTCGACAAGCGCCAGAAACATGAAATCCACGCACACGCCAAGTTTGATTTGATTTCATAAACAACTCTGCGATTGGTGGCATTTTGAGTTTTCAAGATGCTACGCGGGCGTGCAAGATGGCCTTTTCTGGAAAAATGTAAATTTTTCAACCTGTTTTATGATAATTAATGCTAATTTATATTAACATAATGTGTTTTGTTCGGGAAATTTAAAAGAACAAGTAAAAGCCGGTTTATTGGGCTTCCAGAAAATGTATAGCTTTCGCAACAGTTATGGTTATTTCAAGAGATATCAATAGAACAACGTGGTCGTTCAATTTTTGATGTTTTTCAGCCGTAGGGAAAGAGTTAATAAGCAATAATTAGGTAAATTGAAAATAATCGAAGAAAAAGCGTGAAAGGAAAAAGCAGTTTATTATATGTTGAATTGAAAATAATCAATGTAAATACAGTTTAACAAAGCAAAAAAAATGGTCAGTGACAACAAATGAACCCCCTTCTCTGCTCCCCCCTACCCCCCTCAATGAGAGGAATTATGTAAGGGTTACCCGAAGCAGAATCTCTGCAGAGATCCCACCCGCACCGGTCCACCCGCACGGGAGCTCATACTTTTAAATATATACGCAAGCTATCTATACACTACAAAGACAATAGGTTCTGTGCACGTGGGTCAAAAAGGTCAAAATTCACCGTGTTTAGAAATGTAGGAAATAATTCACCAAATTGGCTTAAAATTTGATATGTGTGTTTTTTAGCCGACTTACAACGATGATGAAAAATTCAGGCGAAAATATAAAATTGATCGATGCGAAAAAATATCGGCCATTGTATATTAACTCTTTCCCTACGGGCGCAGTTAAAATGGGTCATTGAAGACCCGCAAAGTCGTCAATCGAAAAACACGGCACACGGTAACGCAAGATTAAAAATTGAAATTCGACAAGCGCCAGAAACATGAAATCCACGCACACGCCAAGTTTGATTTGATTTCATAAACAACTCTGCGATTGGTGGCATTTTGAGTTTTCAAGATGCTACGCGGGCGTGCAAGATGGCCTTTTCTGGAAAAATGTAAATTTTTTCAACCTGTTTTATGATAATTAATGCTAATTTATATTAACATAATGTGTTTTGTTCGGGAAATTTAAAAGAACAAGTAAAAGCCGGTTTATTGGGCTTCCAGAAAATGTATAGCTTTCGCAACAGTTATGGTTATTTCAAGAGATATCAATAGAACAACGTGGTCGTTCAATTTTTGATGTTTTTCAGCCGTAGGGAAAGAGTTAATAAGCAATAATTAGGTAAATTGAAAATAATCGAAGAAAAAGCGTGAAAGGAAAAGCAGTTTATTATATGTTGAATTGAAAATAATCAATGTAAATACAGTTTAACAAAGCAAAAAAATGGTCAGTGACAACAAATGAACCCCCTTCTCTGCTCCCCCCTACCCCCCTCAATGAGAGGAATTATGTAAGGGTTACCCGAAGCAGAATCTCTGCAGAGATCCCACCCGCACCGGTCCACCCGCACGGGAGCTCATACTTTTAAATATATACGCAAGCTATCTATACACTACAAAGACAATAGGTTCTGTGCACGTGGGTCAAAAAGGTCAAAATTCACCGTGTTTAGAAATGTAGGAAATAATTCACCAAATTGGCTTAAAATTTGATATGTGTGTTTTTTAGCCGACTTACAACGATGATGAAAAATTCAGGCGAAAATATAAAATTGATCGATGCGAAAAAATATCGGCCATTGTATATTAACTCTTTCCCTACGGGCGCAGTTAAAATGGGTCATTGAAGACCCGCAAAGTCGTCAATCGAAAAACACGGCACACGGTAACGCAAGATTAAAAATTGAAATTCGACAAGCGCCAGAAACATGAAATCCACGCACACGCCAAGTTTGATTTGATTTCATAAACAACTCTGCGATTGGTGGCATTTTGAGTTTTCAAGATGCTACGCGGGCGTGCAAGATGGCCTTTTCTGGAAAAAATGTAAATTTTTCAACCTGTTTTATGATAATTAATGCTAATTTATATTAACATAATGTGTTTTGTTCGGGAAATTTAAAAGAACAAGTAAAAGCCGGTTTATTGGGCTTCCAGAAAATGTATAGCTTTCGCAACAGTTATGGTTATTTCAAGAGATATCAATAGAACAACGTGGTCGTTCAATTTTTGATGTTTTTCAGCCGTAGGGAAAGAGTTAATAAGCAATAATTAGGTAAATTGAAAATAATCGAAGAAAAAGCGTGAAAGGAAAAGCAGTTTATTATATGTTGAATTGAAAATAATCAATGTAATTACAGTTTAACAAAGCAAAAAAATGGTCAGTGACAACAAATGAACCCCCTTCTCTGCTCCCCCCTACCCCCCTCAATGAGAGGAATTATGTAAGGGTTACCCGAAGCAGAGTCTCTGCAGAGATCCCACCCGCACCGGTCCACCCGCACGGGAGCTCATACTTTTAAATATATACGCAAGCTATCTATACACTACAAAGACAATAGGTTCTGTGCACGTGGGTCAAAAAGGTCAAAATTCACCGTGTTTAGAAATGTAGGAAATAATTCACCAAATTGGCTTAACATTTGATATGTGTGTTTTTTAGCCGACTTACAACGATGATGAAAAATTCAGGCGAAAATATAAAATTGATCGATGCGAAAAAATATCGGCCATTGTATATTAACTCTTTCCCTACGGGCGCAGTTAAAATGGGTCATTGAAGACCCGCAAAGTCGTCAATCGAAAAACACGGCACACGGTAACGCAAGATTAAAAATTGAAATTCGACAAGCGCCAGAAACATGAAATCCACGCACACGCCAAGTTTGATTTGATTTCATAAACAACTCTGCGATTGGTGGCATTTTGAGTTTTCAAGATGCTACGCGGGCGTGCAAGATGGCCTTTTCTGGAAAAATGTAAATTTTTCAACCTGTTTTATGATAATTAATGCTAATTTATATTAACATAATGTGTTTTGTTCGGGAAATTTAAAAGAACAAGTAAAAGCCGGTTTATTGGGCTTCCAGAAAATGTATAGCTTTCGCAACAGTTATGGTTATTTCAAGAGATATCAATAGAACAACGTGGTCGTTCAATTTTTGATGTTTTTCAGCCGTAGGGAAAGAGTTAATAAGCAATAATTAGGTAAATTGAAAATAATCGAAGAAAAAGCGTGAAAGGAAAAGCAGTTTATTATATGTTGAATTGAAAATAATCAATGTAAATACAGTTTAACAAAGCAAAAAAATGGTCAGTGACAAAAAATGAACCCCCTTCTCTGCTCCCCCCTACCCCCCTCAATGAGAGGAATTATGTAAGGGTTACCCGAAGCAGAGTCTCTGCAGAGATCCCACCCGCACCGGTCCACCCGCACGGGAGCTCATACTTTTAAATATATACGCAAGCTATCTATACACTACAAAGACAATAGGTTCTGTGCACGTGGGTCAAAAAGGTCAAAATTCACCGTGTTTAGAAATGTAGGAAATAATTCACCAAATTGGCTTAACATTTGATATGTGTGTTTTTTAGCCGACTTACAACGATGATGAAAAATTCAGGCGAAAATATAAAATTGATCGATGCGAAAAAATATCGGCCATTGTATATTAACTCTTTCCCTACGGGCGCAGTTAAAATGGGTCATTGAAGACCCGCAAAGTCGTCAATCGAAAAAACACGGCACACGGTAACGCAAGATTAAAAATTGAAATTCGACAAGCGCCAGAAACATGAAATCCACGCACACGCCAAGTTTGATTTGATTTCATAAACAACCCTGCGATTGGTGGCATTTTGAGTTTTCAAGATGCTACGCGGGCGTGCAAGATGGCCTTTTCTGGAAAAATGTAAATTTTTCAACCTGTTTTATGATAATTAATGCTAATTTATATTAACATAATGTGTTTTGTTCGGGAAATTTAAAAGAACAAGTAAAAGCCGGTTTATTGGGCTTCCAGAAAATGTATAGCTTTCGCAACAGTTATGGTTATTTCAAGAGATATCAATAGAACAACGTGGTCGTTCAATTTTTGATGTTTTTCAGCCGTAGGGAAAGAGTTAATAAGCAATAATTAGGTAAATTGAAAATAATCGAAGAAAAAGCGTGAAAGGAAAAGCAGTTTATTATATGTTGAATTGAAAATAATCAATGTAAATACAGTTTAACAAAGCAAAAAAATGGTCAGTGACAAAAAATGAACCCCCTTCTCTGCTCCCCCCTACCCCCCTCAATGAGAGGAATTATGTAAGGGTTACCCGAAGCAGAGTCTCTGCAGAGATCCCACCCGCACCGGTCCACCCGCACGGGAGCTCATACTTTTAAATATATACGCAAGCTATCTATACACTACAAAGACAATAGGTTCTGTGCACGTGGGTCAAAAAGGTCAAAATTCACCGTGTTTAGAAATGTAGGAAATAATTCACCAAATTGGCTTAACAATTTGATATGTGTGTTTTTTAGCCGACTTACAACGATGATGAAAAATTCAGGCGAAAATATAAAATTGATCGATGCGAAAAAATATCGGCCATTGTATATTAACTCTTTCCCTACGGGCGCAGTTAAAATGGGTCATTGAAGACCCGCAAAGTCGTCAATCGAAAAACACGGCACACGGTAACGCAAGATTAAAAATTGAAATTCGACAAGCGCCAGAAACATGAAATCCACGCACACGCCAAGTTTGATTTGATTTCATAAACAACCCTGCGATTGGTGGCATTTTGAGTTTTCAAGATGCTACGCGGGCGTGCAAGATGGCCTTTTCTGGAAAAATGTAAATTTTTCAACCTGTTTTATGATAATTAATGCTAATTTATATTAACATAATGTGTTTTGTTCGGGAAATTTAAAAGAACAAGTAAAAGCCGGTTTATTGGGCTTCCAGAAAATGTATAGCTTTCGCAACAGTTATGGTTATTTCAAGAGATATCAATAGAACAACGTGGTCGTTCAATTTTTGATGTTTTTCAGCCGTAGGGAAAGAGTTAATAAGCAATAATTAGGTAAATTGAAAATAATCGAAGAAAAAGCGTGAAAGGAAAAGCAGTTTATTATATGTTGAATTGAAAATAATCAATGTAATTACAGTTTAACAAAGCAAAAAAATGGTCAGTGACAACAAATGAACCCCCTTCTCTGCTCCCCCCTACCCCCCTCAATGAGAGGAATTATGTAAGGGTTACCCGAAGCAGAGTCTCTGCAGAGATCCCACCCGCACCGGTCCACCCGCACGGGAGCTCATACTTTTAAATATATACGCAAGCTATCTATACACTACAAAGACAATAGGTTCTGTGCACGTGGGTCAAAAAGGTCAAAATTCACCGTGTTTAGAAATGTAGGAAATAATTCACCAAATTGGCTTAACATTTGATATGTGTGTTTTTTAGCCGACTTACAACGATGATGAAAAATTCAGGCGAAAATATAAAATTGATCGATGCGAAAAAATATCGGCCATTGTATATTAACTCTTTCCCTACGGGCGCAGTTAAAATGGGTCATTGAAGACCCGCAAAGTCGTCAATCGAAAAACACGGCACACGGTAACGCAAGATTAAAAATTGAAATTCGACAAGCGCCAGAAACATGAAATCCACGCACACGCCAAGTTTGATTTGATTTCATAAACAACCCTGCGATTGGTGGCATTTTGAGTTTTCAAGATGCTACGCGGGCGTGCAAGATGGCCTTTTCTGGAAAAATGTAAATTTTTCAACCTGTTTTATGATAATTAATGCTAATTTATATTAACATAATGTGTTTTGTTCGGGAAATTTAAAAGAACAAGTAAAAGCCGGTTTATTGGGCTTCCTGAAAATGTATAGCTTTCGCAACAGTTATGGTTATTTCAAGAGATATCAATAGAACAACGTGGTCGTTCAATTTTTGATGTTTTTCAGCCGTAGGGAAAGAGTTAATAAGCAATAATTAGGTAAATTGAAAATAATCGAAGAAAAAGCGTGAAAGGAAAAGCAGTTTATTATATGTTGAATTGAAAATAATCAATGTAAATACAGTTTAACAAAGCAAAAAAATGGTCAGTGACAACAAATGAACCCCCTTCTCTGCTCCCCCCTACCCCCCTCAATGAGAGGAATTATGTAAGGGTTACCCGAAGCAGAGTCTCTGCAGAGATCCCACCCGCACCGGTCCACCCGCACGGGAGCTCATACTTTTAAATATATACGCAAGCTATCTATACACTACAAAGACAATAGGTTCTGTGCACGTGGGTCAAAAAGGTCAAAATTCACCGTGTTTAGAAATGTAGGAAATAATTCACCAAATTGGCTTAACATTTGATATGTGTGTTTTTTAGCCGACTTACAACGATGATGAAAAATTCAGGCGAAAATATAAAATTGATCGATGCGAAAAAATATCGGCCATTGTATATTAACTCTTTCCCTACGGGCGCAGTTAAAATGGGTCATTGAAGACCCGCAAAGTCGTCAATCGAAAAACACGGCACACGGTAACGCAAGATTAAAAATTGAAATTCGACAAGCGCCAGAAACATGAAATCCACGCACACGCCAAGTTTGATTTGATTTCATAAACAACCCTGCGATTGGTGGCATTTTGAGTTTTCAAGATGCTACGCGGGCGTGCAAGATGGCCTTTTCTGGAAAAATGTAAATTTTTCAACCTGTTTTATGATAATTAATGCTAATTTATATTAACATAATGTGTTTTGTTCGGGAAATTTAAAAGAACAAGTAAAAGCCGGTTTATTGGGCTTCCTGAAAATGTATAGCTTTCGCAACAGTTATGGTTATTTCAAGAGATATCAATAGAACAACGTGGTCGTTCAATTTTTGATGTTTTTCAGCCGTAGGGAAAGAGTTAATAAGCAATAATTAGGTAAATTGAAAATAATCGAAGAAAAAGCGTGAAAGGAAAAGCAGTTTATTATATGTTGAATTGAAAATAATCAATGTAAATACAGTTTAACAAAGCAAAAAAATGGTCAGTGACAACAAATGAACCCCCTTCTCTGCTCCCCCCTACCCCCCTCAATGAGAGGAATTATGTAAGGGTTACCCGAAGCAGAGTCTCTGCAGAGATCCCACCCGCACCGGTCCACCCGCACGGGAGCTCATACTTTTAAATATATACGCAAGCTATCTATACACTACAAAGACAATAGGTTCTGTGCACGTGGGTCAAAAAGGTCAAAATTCACCGTGTTTAGAAATGTAGGAAATAATTCACCAAATTGGCTTAACATTTGATATGTGTGTTTTTTAGCCGACTTACAACGATGATGAAAAATTCAGGCGAAAATATAAAATTGATCGATGCGAAAAAATATCGGCCATTGTATATTAACTCTTTCCCTACGGGCGCAGTTAAAATGGGTCATTGAAGACCCGCAAAGTCGTCAATCGAAAAACACGGCACACGGTAACGCAAGATTAAAAATTGAAATTCGACAAGCGCCAGAAACATGAAATCCACGCACACGCCAAGTTTGATTTGATTTCATAAACAACCCTGCGATTGGTGGCATTTTGAGTTTTCAAGATGCTACGCGGGCGTGCAAGATGGCCTTTTCTGGAAAAATGTAAATTTTTCAACCTGTTTTATGATAATTAATGCTAATTTATATTAACATAATGTGTTTTGTTCGGGAAATTTAAAAGAACAAGTAAAAGCCGGTTTATTGGGCTTCCTGAAAATGTATAGCTTTCGCAACAGTTATGGTTATTTCAAGAGATATCAATAGAACAACGTGGTCGTTCAATTTTTGATGTTTTTCAGCCGTAGGGAAAGAGTTAATAAGCAATAATTAGGTAAATTGAAAATAATCGAAGAAAAAGCGTGAAAGGAAAAGCAGTTTATTATATGTTGAATTGAAAATAATCAATGTAAATACAGTTTAACAAAGCAAAAAAATGGTCAGTGACAACAAATGAACCCCCTTCTCTGCTCCCCCTACCCCCCTCAATGAGAGGAATTATGTAAGGGTTACCCGAAGCAGAGTCTCTGCAGAGATCCCACCCGCACCGGTCCACCCGCACGGGAGCTCATACTTTTAAATATATACGCAAGCTATCTATACACTACAAAGACAATAGGTTCTGTGCACGTGGGTCAAAAAGGTCAAAATTCACCGTGTTTAGAAATGTAGGAAATAATTCACCAAATTGGCTTAACATTTGATATGTGTGTTTTTTAGCCGACTTACAACGATGATGAAAAATTCAGGCGAAAATATAAAATTGATCGATGCGAAAAAATATCGGCCATTGTATATTAACTCTTTCCCTACGGGCGCAGTTAAAATGGGTCATTGAAGACCCGCAAAGTCGTCAATCGAAAAACACGGCACACGGTAACGCAAGATTAAAAATTGAAATTCGACAAGCGCCAGAAACATGAAATCCACGCACACGCCAAGTTTGATTTGATTTCATAAACAACCCTGCGATTGGTGGCATTTTGAGTTTTCAAGATGCTACGCGGGCGTGCAAGATGGCCTTTTCTGGAAAAATGTAAATTTTTCAACCTGTTTTATGATAATTAATGCTAATTTATATTAACATAATGTGTTTTGTTCGGGAAATTTAAAAGAACAAGTAAAAGCCGGTTTATTGGGCTTCCAGAAAATGTATAGCTTTCGCAACAGTTATGGTTATTTCAAGAGATATCAATAGAACAACGTGGTCGTTCAATTTTTGATGTTTTTCAGCCGTAGGGAAAGAGTTAATAAGCAATAATTAGGTAAATTGAAAATAATCGAAGAAAAAGCGTGAAAGGAAAAGCAGTTTATTATATGTTGAATTGAAAATAATCAATGTAATTACAGTTTAACAAAGCAAAAAAATGGTCAGTGACAACAAATGAACCCCCTTCTCTGCTCCCCCCTACCCCCCTCAATGAGAGGAATTATGTAAGGGTTACCCGAAGCAGAGTCTCTGCAGAGATCCCACCCGCACCGGTCCACCCGCACGGGAGCTCATACTTTTAAATATATACGCAAGCTATCTATACACTACAAAGACAATAGGTTCTGTGCACGTGGGTCAAAAAGGTCAAAATTCACCGTGTTTAGAAATGTAGGAAATAATTCACCAAATTGGCTTAACATTTGATATGTGTGTTTTTTAGCCGACTTACAACGATGATGAAAAATTCAGGCGAAAATATAAAATTGATCGATGCGAAAAAATATCGGCCATTGTATATTAACTCTTTCCCTACGGGCGCAGTTAAAATGGGTCATTGAAGACCCGCAAAGTCGTCAATCGAAAAACACGGCACACGGTAACGCAAGATTAAAAATTGAAATTCGACAAGCGCCAGAAACATGAAATCCACGCACACGCCAAGTTTGATTTGATTTCATAAACAACCCTGCGATTGGTGGCATTTTGAGTTTTCAAGATGCTACGCGGGCGTGCAAGATGGCCTTTTCTGGAAAAATGTAAATTTTTCAACCTGTTTTATGATAATTAATGCTAATTTATATTAACATAATGTGTTTTGTTCGGGAAATTTAAAAGAACAAGTAAAAGCCGGTTTATTGGGCTTCCAGAAAATGTATAGCTTTCGCAACAGTTATGGTTATTTCAAGAGATATCAATAGAACAACGTGGTCGTTCAATTTTTGATGTTTTTCAGCCGTAGGGAAAGAGTTAATAAGCAATAATTAGGTAAATTGAAAATAATCGAAGAAAAAGCGTGAAAGGAAAAGCAGTTTATTATATGTTGAATTGAAAATAATCAATGTAATTACAGTTTAACAAAGCAAAAAAATGGTCAGTGACAACAAATGAACCCCCTTCTCTGCTCCCCCCTACCCCCCTCAATGAGAGGAATTATGTAAGGGTTACCCGAAGCAGAGTCTCTGCAGAGATCCCACCCGCACCGGTCCACCCGCACGGGAGCTCATACTTTTAAATATATACGCAAGCTATCTATACACTACAAAGACAATAGGTTCTGTGCACGTGGGTCAAAAAGGTCAAAATTCACCGTGTTTAGAAATGTAGGAAATAATTCACCAAATTGGCTTAAAATTTGATATGTGTGTTTTTTTAGCCGACTTACAACGATGATGAAAAATTCAGGCGAAAATATAAAATTGATCGATGCGAAAAAATATCGGCCATTGTATATTAACTCTTTCCCTACGGGCGCAGTTAAAATGGGTCATTGAAGACCCGCAAAGTCGTCAATCGAAAAACACGGCACACGGTAACGCAAGATTAAAAATTGAAATTCGACAAGCGCCAGAAACATGAAATCCACGCACACGCCAAGTTTGATTTGATTTCATAAACAACCCTGCGATTGGTGGCATTTTGAGTTTTCAAGATGCTACGCGGGCGTGCAAGATGGCCTTTTCTGGAAAAATGTAAATTTTTCAACCTGTTTTATGATAATTAATGCTAATTTATATTAACATAATGTGTTTTGTTCGGGAAATTTAAAAGAACAAGTAAAAGCCGGTTTATTGGGCTTCCAGAAAATGTATAGCTTTCGCAACAGTTATGGTTATTTCAAGAGATATCAATAGAACAACGTGGTCGTTCAATTTTTGATGTTTTTCAGCCGTAGGGAAAGAGTTAATAAGCAATAATTAGGTAAATTGAAAATAATCGAAGAAAAAGCGTGAAAGGAAAAGCAGTTTATTATATGTTGAATTGAAAATAATCAATGTAATTACAGTTTAACAAAGCAAAAAAATGGTCAGTGACAACAAATGAACCCCCTTCTCTGCTCCCCCCTACCCCCCTCAATGAGAGGAATTATGTAAGGGTTACCCGAAGCAGAGTCTCTGCAGAGATCCCACCCGCACCGGTCCACCCGCACGGGAGCTCATACTTTTAAATATATACGCAAGCTATCTATACACTACAAAGACAATAGGTTCTGTGCACGTGGGTCAAAAAGGTCAAAATTCACCGTGTTTAGAAATGTAGGAAATAATTCACCAAATTGGCTTAAAATTTGATATGTGTGTTTTTTAGCCGACTTACAACGATGATGAAAAATTCAGGCGAAAATATAAAATTGATCGATGCGAAAAAATATCGGCCATTGTATATTAACTCTTTCCCTACGGGCGCAGTTAAAATGGGTCATTGAAGACCCGCAAAGTCGTCAATCGAAAAACACGGCACACGGTAACGCAAGATTAAAAATTGAAATTCGACAAGCGCCAGAAACATGAAATCCACGCACACGCCAAGTTTGATTTGATTTCATAAACAACCCTGCGATTGGTGGCATTTTGAGTTTTCAAGATGCTACGCGGGCGTGCAAGATGGCCTTTTCTGGAAAAATGTAAATTTTTCAACCTGTTTTATGATAATTAATGCTAATTTATATTAACATAATGTGTTTTGTTCGGGAAATTTAAAAGAACAAGTAAAAGCCGGTTTATTGGGCTTCCAGAAAATGTATAGCTTTCGCAACAGTTATGGTTATTTCAAGAGATATCAATAGAACAACGTGGTCGTTCAATTTTTGATGTTTTTCAGCCGTAGGGAAAGAGTTAATAAGCAATAATTAGGTAAATTGAAAATAATCGAAGAAAAAGCGTGAAAGGAAAAGCAGTTTATTATATGTTGAATTGAAAATAATCAATGTAATTACAGTTTAACAAAGCAAAAAAATGGTCAGTGACAACAAATGAACCCCCTTCTCTGCTCCCCCCTACCCCCCTCAATGAGAGGAATTATGTAAGGGTTACCCGAAGCAGAGTCTCTGCAGAGATCCCACCCGCACCGGTCCACCCGCACGGGAGCTCATACTTTTAAATATATACGCAAGCTATCTATACACTACAAAGACAATAGGTTCTGTGCACGTGGGTCAAAAAGGTCAAAATTCACCGTGTTTAGAAATGTAGGAAATAATTCACCAAATTGGCTTAAAATTTGATATGTGTGTTTTTTAGCCGACTTACAAACGATGATGAAAAATTCAGGCGAAAATATAAAATTGATCGATGCGAAAAAATATCGGCCATTGTATATTAACTCTTTCCCTACGGGCGCAGTTAAAATGGGTCATTGAAGACCCGCAAAGTCGTCAATCGAAAAACACGGCACACGGTAACGCAAGATTAAAAATTGAAATTCGACAAGCGCCAGAAACATGAAATCCACGCACACGCCAAGTTTGATTTGATTTCATAAACAACCCTGCGATTGGTGGCATTTTGAGTTTTCAAGATGCTACGCGGGCGTGCAAGATGGCCTTTTCTGGAAAAATGTAAATTTTTCAACCTGTTTTATGATAATTAATGCTAATTTATATTAACATAATGTGTTTTGTTCGGGAAATTTAAAAGAACAAGTAAAAGCCGGTTTATTGGGCTTCCAGAAAATGTATAGCTTTCGCAACAGTTATGGTTATTTCAAGAGATATCAATAGAACAACGTGGTCGTTCAATTTTTGATGTTTTTCAGCCGTAGGGAAAGAGTTAATAAGCAATAATTAGGTAAATTGAAAATAATCGAAGAAAAAGCGTGAAAGGAAAAGCAGTTTATTATATGTTGAATTGAAAATAATCAATGTAATTACAGTTTAACAAAGCAAAAAAATGGTCAGTGACAACAAATGAACCCCCTTCTCTGCTCCCCCCTACCCCCCTCAATGAGAGGAATTATGTAAGGGTTACCCGAAGCAGAGTCTCTGCAGAGATCCCACCCGCACCGGTCCACCCGCACGGGAGCTCATACTTTTAAATATATACGCAAGCTATCTATACACTACAAAGACAATAGGTTCTGTGCACGTGGGTCAAAAAGGTCAAAATTCACCGTGTTTAGAAATGTAGGAAATAATTCACCAAATTGGCTTAAAATTTGATATGTGTGTTTTTTAGCCGACTTACAACGATGATGAAAAATTCAGGCGAAAATATAAAATTGATCGATGCGAAAAAATATCGGCCATTGTATATTAACTCTTTCCCTACGGGCGCAGTTAAAATGGGTCATTGAAGACCCGCAAAGTCGTCAATCGAAAAACACGGCACACGGTAACGCAAGATTAAAAATTGAAATTCGACAAGCGCCAGAAACATGAAATCCACGCACACGCCAAGTTTGATTTGATTTCATAAACAACCCTGCGATTGGTGGCATTTTGAGTTTTCAAGATGCTACGCGGGCGTGCAAGATGGCCTTTTCTGGAAAAATGTAAATTTTTCAACCTGTTTTATGATAATTAATGCTAATTTATATTAACATAATGTGTTTTGTTCGGGAAATTTAAAAGAACAAGTAAAAGCCGGTTTATTGGGCTTCCAGAAAATGTATAGCTTTCGCAACAGTTATGGTTATTTCAAGAGATATCAATAGAACAACGTGGTCGTTCAATTTTTGATGTTTTTCAGCCGTAGGGAAAGAGTTAATAAGCAATAATTAGGTAAATTGAAAATAATCGAAGAAAAAGCGTGAAAGGAAAAGCAGTTTATTATATGTTGAATTGAAAATAATCAATGTAATTACAGTTTAACAAAGCAAAAAAATGGTCAGTGACAACAAATGAACCCCCTTCTCTGCTCCCCCCTACCCCCCTCAATGAGAGGAATTATGTAAGGGTTACCCGAAGCAGAGTCTCTGCAGAGATCCCACCCGCACCGGTCCACCCGCACGGGAGCTCATACTTTTAAATATATACGCAAGCTATCTATACACTACAAAGACAATAGGTTCTGTGCACGTGGGTCAAAAAGGTCAAAATTCACCGTGTTTAGAAATGTAGGAAATAATTCACCAAATTGGCTTAAAATTTGATATGTGTGTTTTTTTAGCCGACTTACAACGATGATGAAAAATTCAGGCGAAAATATAAAATTGATCGATGCGAAAAAATATCGGCCATTGTATATTAACTCTTTCCCTACGGGCGCAGTTAAAATGGGTCATTGAAGACCCGCAAAGTCGTCAATCGAAAAACACGGCACACGGTAACGCAAGATTAAAAATTGAAATTCGACAAGCGCCAGAAACATGAAATCCACGCACACGCCAAGTTTGATTTGATTTCATAAACAACCCTGCGATTGGTGGCATTTTGAGTTTTCAAGATGCTACGCGGGCGTGCAAGATGGCCTTTTCTGGAAAAATGTAAATTTTTCAACCTGTTTTATGATAATTAATGCTAATTTATATTAACATAATGTGTTTTGTTCGGGAAATTTAAAAGAACAAGTAAAAGCCGGTTTATTGGGCTTCCAGAAAATGTATAGCTTTCGCAACAGTTATGGTTATTTCAAGAGATATCAATAGAACAACGTGGTCGTTCAATTTTTGATGTTTTTCAGCCGTAGGGAAAGAGTTAATAAGCAATAATTAGGTAAATTGAAAATAATCGAAGAAAAAGCGTGAAAGGAAAAGCAGTTTATTATATGTTGAATTGAAAATAATCAATGTAAATTACAGTTTAACAAAGCAAAAAAATGGTCAGTGACAACAAATGAACCCCCTTCTCTGCTCCCCCCTACCCCCCTCAATGAGAGGAATTATGTAAGGGTTACCCGAAGCAGAGTCTCTGCAGAGATCCCACCCGCACCGGTCCACCCGCACGGGAGCTCATACTTTTAAATATATACGCAAGCTATCTATACACTACAAAGACAATAGGTTCTGTGCACGTGGGTCAAAAAGGTCAAAATTCACCGTGTTTAGAAATGTAGGAAATAATTCACCAAATTGGCTTAAAATTTGATATGTGTGTTTTTTTAGCCGACTTACAACGATGATGAAAAATTCAGGCGAAAATATAAAATTGATCGATGCGAAAAAATATCGGCCATTGTATATTAACTCTTTCCCTACGGGCGCAGTTAAAATGGGTCATTGAAGACCCGCAAAGTCGTCAATCGAAAAACACGGCACACGGTAACGCAAGATTAAAAATTGAAATTCGACAAGCGCCAGAAACATGAAATCCACGCACACGCCAAGTTTGATTTGATTTCATAAACAACTCTGCGATTGGTGGCATTTTGAGTTTTCAAGATGCTACGCGGGCGTGCAAGATGGCCTTTTCTGGAAAAATGTAAATTTTTCAACCTGTTTTATGATAATTAATGCTAATTTATATTAACATAATGTGTTTTGTTCGGGAAATTTAAAAGAACAAGTAAAAGCCGGTTTATTGGGCTTCCAGAAAATGTATAGCTTTCGCAACAGTTATGGTTATTTCAAGAGATATCAATAGAACAACGTGGTCGTTCAATTTTTGATGTTTTTCAGCCGTAGGGAAAGAGTTAATAAGCAATAATTAGGTAAATTGAAAATAATCGAAGAAAAAGCGTGAAAGGAAAAGCAGTTTATTATATGTTGAATTGAAAATAATCAATGTAATTACAGTTTAACAAAGCAAAAAAATGGTCAGTGACAACAAATGAACCCCCTTCTCTGCTCCCCCCTACCCCCCTCAATGAGAGGAATTATGTAAGGGTTACCCGAAGCAGAGTCTCTGCAGAGATCCCACCCGCACCGGTCCACCCGCACGGGAGCTCATACTTTTAAATATATACGCAAGCTATCTATACACTACAAAGACAATAGGTTCTGTGCACGTGGGTCAAAAAGGTCAAAATTCACCGTGTTTAGAAATGTAGGAAATAATTCACCAAATTGGCTTAACATTTGATATGTGTGTTTTTTAGCCGACTTACAACGATGATGAAAAATTCAGGCGAAAATATAAAATTGATCGATGCGAAAAAATATCGGCCATTGTATATTAACTCTTTCCCTACGGGCGCAGTTAAAATGGGTCATTGAAGACCCGCAAAGTCGTCAATCGAAAAACACGGCACACGGTAACGCAAGATTAAAAATTGAAATTCGACAAGCGCCAGAAACATGAAATCCACGCACACGCCAAGTTTGATTTGATTTCATAAACAACTCTGCGATTGGTGGCATTTTGAGTTTTCAAGATGCTACGCGGGCGTGCAAGATGGCCTTTTCTGGAAAAATGTAAATTTTTCAACCTGTTTTATGATAATTAATGCTAATTTATATTAACATAATGTGTTTTGTTCGGGAAATTTAAAAGAACAAGTAAAAGCCGGTTTATTGGGCTTCCAGAAAATGTATAGCTTTCGCAACAGTTATGGTTATTTCAAGAGATATCAATAGAACAACGTGGTCGTTCAATTTTTGATGTTTTTCAGCCGTAGGGAAAGAGTTAATAAGCAATAATTAGGTAAATTGAAAATAATCGAAGAAAAAGCGTGAAAGGAAAAGCAGTTTATTATATGTTGAATTGAAAATAATCAATGTAAATACAGTTTAACAAAGCAAAAAAATGGTCAGTGACAACAAATGAACCCCCTTCTCTGCTCCCCCCTACCCCCCTCAATGAGAGGAATTATGTAAGGGTTACCCGAAGCAGAGTCTCTGCAGAGATCCCACCCGCACCGGTCCACCCGCACGGGAGCTCATACTTTTAAATATATACGCAAGCTATCTATACACTACAAAGACAATAGGTTCTGTGCACGTGGGTCAAAAAGGTCAAAATTCACCGTGTTTAGAAATGTAGGAAATAATTCACCAAATTGGCTTAACATTTGATATGTGTGTTTTTTAGCCGACTTACAACGATGATGAAAAATTCAGGCGAAAATATAAAATTGATCGATGCGAAAAAATATCGGCCATTGTATATTAACTCTTTCCCTACGGGCGCAGTTAAAATGGGTCATTGAAGACCCGCAAAGTCGTCAATCGAAAAACACGGCACACGGTAACGCAAGATTAAAAATTGAAATTCGACAAGCGCCAGAAACATGAAATCCACGCACACGCCAAGTTTGATTTGATTTCATAAACAACCCTGCGATTGGTGGCATTTTGAGTTTTCAAGATGCTACGCGGGCGTGCAAGATGGCCTTTTCTGGAAAAATGTAAATTTTTCAACCTGTTTTATGATAATTAATGCTAATTTATATTAACATAATGTGTTTTGTTCGGGAAATTTAAAAGAACAAGTAAAAGCCGGTTTATTGGGCTTCCAGAAAATGTATAGCTTTCGCAACAGTTATGGTTATTTCAAGAGATATCAATAGAACAACGTGGTCGTTCAATTTTTGATGTTTTTCAGCCGTAGGGAAAGAGTTAATAAGCAATAATTAGGTAAATTGAAAATAATCGAAGAAAAAGCGTGAAAGGAAAAGCAGTTTATTATATGTTGAATTGAAAATAATCAATGTAATTACAGTTTAACAAAGCAAAAAAATGGTCAGTGACAACAAATGAACCCCCTTCTCTGCTCCCCCCTACCCCCCTCAATGAGAGGAATTATGTAAGGGTTACCCGAAGCAGAGTCTCTGCAGAGATCCCACCCGCACCGGTCCACCCGCACGGGAGCTCATACTTTTAAATATATACGCAAGCTATCTATACACTACAAAGACAATAGGTTCTGTGCACGTGGGTCAAAAAGGTCAAAATTCACCGTGTTTAGAAATGTAGGAAATAATTCACCAAATTGGCTTAAAATTTGATATGTGTGTTTTTTAGCCGACTTACAACGATGATGAAAAATTCAGGCGAAAATATAAAATTGATCGATGCGAAAAAATATCGGCCATTGTATATTAACTCTTTCCCTACGGGCGCAGTTAAAATGGGTCATTGAAGACCCGCAAAGTCGTCAATCGAAAAACACGGCACACGGTAACGCAAGATTAAAAATTGAAATTCGACAAGCGCCAGAAACATGAAATCCACGCACACGCCAAGTTTGATTTGATTTCATAAACAACTCTGCGATTGGTGGCATTTTGAGTTTTCAAGATGCTACGCGGGCGTGCAAGATGGCCTTTTCTGGAAAAATGTAAATTTTTCAACCTGTTTTATGATAATTAATGCTAATTTATATTAACATAATGTGTTTTGTTCGGGAAATTTAAAAGAACAAGTAAAAGCCGGTTTATTGGGCTTCCAGAAAATGTATAGCTTTCGCAACAGTTATGGTTATTTCAAGAGATATCAATAGAACAACGTGGTCGTTCAATTTTTGATGTTTTTCAGCCGTAGGGAAAGAGTTAATAAGCAATAATTAGGTAAATTGAAAATAATCGAAGAAAAAGCGTGAAAGGAAAAGCAGTTTATTATATGTTGAATTGAAAATAATCAATGTAATTACAGTTTAACAAAGCAAAAAAATGGTCAGTGACAACAAATGAACCCCCTTCTCTGCTCCCCCCTACCCCCCTCAATGAGAGGAATTATGTAAGGGTTACCCGAAGCAGAGTCTCTGCAGAGATCCCACCCGCACCGGTCCACCCGCACGGGAGCTCATACTTTTAAATATATACGCAAGCTATCTATACACTACAAAGACAATAGGTTCTGTGCACGTGGGTCAAAAAGGTCAAAATTCACCGTGTTTAGAAATGTAGGAAATAATTCACCAAATTGGCTTAAAATTTGATATGTGTGTTTTTTAGCCGACTTACAACGATGATGAAAAATTCAGGCGAAAATATAAAATTGATCGATGCGAAAAAATATCGGCCATTGTATATTAACTCTTTCCCTACGGGCGCAGTTAAAATGGGTCATTGAAGACCCGCAAAGTCGTCAATCGAAAAACACGGCACACGGTAACGCAAGATTAAAAATTGAAATTCGACAAGCGCCAGAAACATGAAATCCACGCACACGCCAAGTTTGATTTGATTTCATAAACAACTCTGCGATTGGTGGCATTTTGAGTTTTCAAGATGCTACGCGGGCGTGCAAGATGGCCTTTTCTGGAAAAATGTAAATTTTTCAACCTGTTTTATGATAATTAATGCTAATTTATATTAACATAATGTGTTTTGTTCGGGAAATTTAAAAGAACAAGTAAAAGCCGGTTTATTGGGCTTCCAGAAAATGTATAGCTTTCGCAACAGTTATGGTTATTTCAAGAGATATCAATAGAACAACGTGGTCGTTCAATTTTTGATGTTTTTCAGCCGTAGGGAAAGAGTTAATAAGCAATAATTAGGCAAATTGAAAATAATCGAAGAAAAAGCGTGAAAGGAAAAGCAGTTTATTATATGTTGAATTGAAAATAATCAATGTAAATACAGTTTAACAAAGCAAAAAAATGGTCAGTGACAAAAAATGAACCCCCTTCTCTGCTCCCCCCTACCCCCCTCAATGAGAGGAATTATGTAAGGGTTACCCGAAGCAGAGTCTCTGCAGAGATCCCACCCGCACCGGTCCACCCGCACGGGAGCTCATACTTTTAAATATATACGCAAGCTATCTATACACTACAAAGACAATAGGTTCTGTGCACGTGGGTCAAAAAGGTCAAAATTCACCGTGTTTAGAAATGTAGGAAATAATTCACCAAATTGGCTTAACATTTGATATGTGTGTTTTTTAGCCGACTTACAACGATGATGAAAAATTCAGGCGAAAATATAAAATTGATCGATGCGAAAAAAATATCGGCCATTGTATATTAACTCTTTCCCTACGGGCGCAGTTAAAATGGGTCATTGAAGACCCGCAAAGTCGTCAATCGAAAAACACGGCACACGGTAACGCAAGATTAAAAATTGAAATTCGACAAGCGCCAGAAACATGAAATCCACGCACACGCCAAGTTTGATTTGATTTCATAAACAACTCTGCGATTGGTGGCATTTTGAGTTTTCAAGATGCTACGCGGGCGTGCAAGATGGCCTTTTCTGGAAAAATGTAAATTTTTCAACCTGTTTTATGATAATTAATGCTAATTTATATTAACATAATGTGTTTTGTTCGGGAAATTTAAAAGAACAAGTAAAAGCCGGTTTATTGGGCTTCCAGAAAATGTATAGCTTTCGCAACAGTTATGGTTATTTCAAGAGATATCAATAGAACAACGTGGTCGTTCAATTTTTGATGTTTTTCAGCCGTAGGGAAAGAGTTAATAAGCAATAATTAGGCAAATTGAAAATAATCGAAGAAAAAGCGTGAAAGGAAAAGCAGTTTATTATATGTTGAATTGAAAATAATCAATGTAAATACAGTTTAACAAAGCAAAAAAATGGTCAGTGACAAAAAATGAACCCCCTTCTCTGCTCCCCCCTACCCCCCTCAATGAGAGGAATTATGTAAGGGTTACCCGAAGCAGAGTCTCTGCAGAGATCCCACCCGCACCGGTCCACCCGCACGGGAGCTCATACTTTTAAATATATACGCAAGCTATCTATACACTACAAAGACAATAGGTTCTGTGCACGTGGGTCAAAAAGGTCAAAATTCACCGTGTTTAGAAATGTAGGAAATAATTCACCAAATTGGCTTAACATTTGATATGTGTGTTTTTTAGCCGACTTACAACGATGATGAAAAATTCAGGCGAAAATATAAAATTGATCGATGCGAAAAAATATCGGCCATTGTATATTAACTCTTTCCCTACGGGCGCAGTTAAAATGGGTCATTGAAGACCCGCAAAGTCGTCAATCGAAAAACACGGCACACGGTAACGCAAGATTAAAAATTGAAATTCGACAAGCGCCAGAAACATGAAATCCACGCACACGCCAAGTTTGATTTGATTTCATAAACAACTCTGCGATTGGTGGCATTTTGAGTTTTCAAGATGCTACGCGGGCGTGCAAGATGGCCTTTTCTGGAAAAATGTAAATTTTTCAACCTGTTTTATGATAATTAATGCTAATTTATATTAACATAATGTGTTTTGTTCGGGAAATTTAAAAGAACAAGTAAAAGCCGGTTTATTGGGCTTCCAGAAAATGTATAGCTTTCGCAACAGTTATGGTTATTTCAAGAGATATCAATAGAACAACGTGGTCGTTCAATTTTTGATGTTTTTCAGCCGTAGGGAAAGAGTTAATAAGCAATAATTAGGTAAATTGAAAATAATCGAAGAAAAAGCGTGAAAGGAAAAGCAGTTTATTATATGTTGAATTGAAAATAATCAATGTAAATACAGTTTAACAAAGCAAAAAAATGGTCAGTGACAAAAAATGAACCCCCTTCTCTGCTCCCCCCTACCCCCCTCAATGAGAGGAATTATGTAAGGGTTACCCGAAGCAGAGTCTCTGCAGAGATCCCACCCGCACCGGTCCACCCGCACGGGAGCTCATACTTTTAAATATATACGCAAGCTATCTATACACTACAAAGACAATAGGTTCTGTGCACGTGGGTCAAAAAGGTCAAAATTCACCGTGTTTAGAAATGTAGGAAATAATTCACCAAATTGGCTTAACATTTGATATGTGTGTTTTTTAGCCGACTTACAACGATGATGAAAAATTCAGGCGAAAATATAAAATTGATCGATGCGAAAAAATATCGGCCATTGTATATTAACTCTTTCCCTACGGGCGCAGTTAAAATGGGTCATTGAAGACCCGCAAAGTCGTCAATCGAAAAACACGGCACACGGTAACGCAAGATTAAAAATTGAAATTCGACAAGCGCCAGAAACATGAAATCCACGCACACGCCAAGTTTGATTTGATTTCATAAACAACTCTGCGATTGGTGGCATTTTGAGTTTTCAAGATGCTACGCGGGCGTGCAAGATGGCCTTTTCTGGAAAAATGTAAATTTTTCAACCTGTTTTATGATAATTAATGCTAATTTATATTAACATAATGTGTTTTGTTCGGGAAATTTAAAAGAACAAGTAAAAGCCGGTTTATTGGGCTTCCAGAAAATGTATAGCTTTCGCAACAGTTATGGTTATTTCAAGAGATATCAATAGAACAACGTGGTCGTTCAATTTTTGATGTTTTTCAGCCGTAGGGAAAGAGTTAATAAGCAATAATTAGGTAAATTGAAAATAATCGAAGAAAAAGCGTGAAAGGAAAAGCAGTTTATTATATGTTGAATTGAAAATAATCAATGTAAATACAGTTTAACAAAGCAAAAAAATGGTCAGTGACAAAAAATGAACCCCCTTCTCTGCTCCCCCCTACCCCCCTCAATGAGAGGAATTATGTAAGGGTTACCCGAAGCAGAGTCTCTGCAGAGATCCCACCCGCACCGGTCCACCCGCACGGGAGCTCATACTTTTAAATATATACGCAAGCTATCTATACACTACAAAGACAATAGGTTCTGTGCACGTGGGTCAAAAAGGTCAAAATTCACCGTGTTAAGAAATGTAGGAAATAATTCACCAAATTGGCTTAAAATTTGATATGTGTGTTTTTTAGCCGACTTACAACGATGATGAAAAATTCAGGCGAAAATATAAAATTGATCGATGCGAAAAAATATCGGCCATTGTATATTAACTCTTTCCCTACGGGCGCAGTTAAAATGGGTCATTGAAGACCCGCAAAGTCGTCAATCGAAAAACACGGCACACGGTAACGCAAGATTAAAAATTGAAATTCGACAAGCGCCAGAAACATGAAATCCACGCACACGCCAAGTTTGATTTGATTTCATAAACAACTCTGCGATTGGTGGCATTTTGAGTTTTCAAGATGCTATGCGGGCGTGCAAGATGGCCTTTTCTGGAAAAATGTAAATTTTTCAACCTGTTTTATGATAATTAATGCTAATTTATATTAACATAATGTGTTTTGTTCGGGAAATTTAAAAGAACAAGTAAAAGCCGGTTTATTGGGCTTCCAGAAAATGTATAGCTTTCGCAACAGTTATGGTTATTTCAAGAGATATCAATAGAACAACGTGGTCGTTCAATTTTTGATGTTTTTCAGCCGTAGGGAAAGAGTTAATAAGCAATAATTAGGTAAATTGAAAATAATCGAAGAAAAAGCGTGAAAGGAAAAGCAGTTTATTATATGTTGAATTGAAAATAATCAATGTAAATACAGTTTAACAAAGCAAAAAAATGGTCAGTGACAAAAAATGAACCCCCTTCTCTGCTCCCCCCTACCCCCCTCAATGAGAGGAATTATGTAAGGGTTACCCGAAGCAGAGTCTCTGCAGAGATCCCACCCGCACCGGTCCACCCGCACGGGAGCTCATACTTTTAAATATATACGCAAGCTATCTATACACTACAAAGACAATAGGTTCTGTGCACGTGGGTCAAAAAGGTCAAAATTCACCGTGTTTAGAAATGTAGGAAATAATTCACCAAATTGGCTTAAAATTTGATGTGTGTTTTTTAGCCGACTTACAACGATGATGAAAAATTCAGGCGAAAATATAAAATTGATCGATGCGAAAAAATATCGGCCATTGTATATTAACTCTTTCCCTACGGGCGCAGTTAAAATGGGTCATTGAAGACCCGCAAAGTCGTCAATCGAAACACACGGCACACGGTAACGCAAGATTAAAAATTGAAATTCGACAAGCGCCAGAAACATGAAATCCACGCACACGCCAAGTTTGATTTGATTTCATAAACAACTCTGCGATTGGTGGCATTTTGAGTTTTCAAGATGCTATGCGGGCGTGCAAGATGGCCTTTTCTGGAAAAATGTAAATTTTTCAACCTGTTTTATGATAATTAATGCTAATTTATATTAACATAATGTGTTTTGTTCGGGAAATTTAAAAGAACAAGTAAAAGCCGGTTTATTGGGCTTCCAGAAAATGTATAGCTTTCGCAACAGTTATGGTTATTTCAAGAGATATCAATAGAACAACGTGGTCGTTCAATTTTTGATGTTTTTCAGCCGTAGGGAAAGAGTTAATAAGCAATAATTAGGTAAATTGAAAATAATCGAAGAAAAAGCGTGAAAGGAAAAGCAGTTTATTATATGTTGAATTGAAAATAATCAATGTAAATACAGTTTAACAAAGCAAAAAAATGGTCAGTGACAAAAAATGAACCCCCTTCTCTGCTCCCCCCTACCCCCCTCAATGAGAGGAATTATGTAAGGGTTACCCGAAGCAGAGTCTCTGCAGAGATCCCACCCGCACCGGTCCACCCGCACGGGAGCTCATACTTTTAAATATATACGCAAGCTATCTATACACTACAAAGACAATAGGTTCTGTGCACGTGGGTCAAAAAGGTCAAAATTCACCGTGTTTAGAAATGTAGGAAATAATTCACCAAATTGGCTTAAAATTTGATATGTGTGTTTTTTAGCCGACTTACAACGATGATGAAAAATTCAGGCGAAAATATAAAATTGATCGATGCGAAAAAATATCGGCCATTGTATATTAACTCTTTCCCTACGGGCGCAGTTAAAATGGGTCATTGAAGACCCGCAAAGTCGTCAATCGAAAAACACGGCACACGGTAACGCAAGATTAAAAATTGAAATTCGACAAGCGCCAGAAACATGAAATCCACGCACACGCCAAGTTTGATTTGATTTCATAAACAACTCTGCGATTGGTGGCATTTTGAGTTTTCAAGATGCTATGCGGGCGTGCAAGATGGCCTTTTCTGGAAAAATGTAAATTTTTCAACCTGTTTTATGATAATTAATGCTAATTTATATTAACATAATGTGTTTTGTTCGGGAAATTTAAAAGAACAAGTAAAAGCCGGTTTATTGGGCTTCCAGAAAATGTATAGCTTTCGCAACAGTTATGGTTATTTCAAGAGATATCAATAGAACAACGTGGTCGTTCAATTTTTGATGTTTTTCAGCCGTAGGGAAAGAGTTAATAAGCAATAATTAGGTAAATTGAAAATAATCGAAGAAAAAGCGTGAAAGGAAAAGCAGTTTATTATATGTTGAATTGAAAATAATCAATGTAAATACAGTTTAACAAAGCAAAAAAATGGTCAGTGACAAAAAATGAACCCCCTTCTCTGCTCCCCCCTACCCCCCTCAATGAGAGGAATTATGTAAGGGTTACCCGAAGCAGAGTCTCTGCAGAGATCCCACCCGCACCGGTCCACCCGCACGGGAGCTCATACTTTTAAATATATACGCAAGCTATCTATACACTACAAAGACAATAGGTTCTGTGCACGTGGGTCAAAAAGGTCAAAATTCACCGTGTTTAGAAATGTAGGAAATAATTCACCAAATTGGCTTAAAATTTGATATGTGTGTTTTTTAGCCGACTTACAACGATGATGAAAAATTCAGGCGAAAATATAAAATTGATCGATGCGAAAAAATATCGGCCATTGTATATTAACTCTTTCCCTACGGGCGCAGTTAAAATGGGTCATTGAAGACCCGCAAAGTCGTCAATCGAAAAACACGGCACACGGTAACGCAAGATTAAAAATTGAAATTCGACAAGCGCCAGAAACATGAAATCCACGCACACGCCAAGTTTGATTTGATTTCATAAACAACTCTGCGATTGGTGGCATTTTGAGTTTTCAAGATGCTATGCGGGCGTGCAAGATGGCCTTTTCTGGAAAAATGTAAATTTTTCAACCTGTTTTATGATAATTAATGCTAATTTATATTAACATAATGTGTTTTGTTCGGGAAATTTAAAAGAACAAGTAAAAGCCGGTTTATTGGGCTTCCAGAAAATGTATAGCTTTCGCAACAGTTATGGTTATTTCAAGAGATATCAATAGAACAACGTGGTCGTTCAATTTTTGATGTTTTTCAGCCGTAGGGAAAGAGTTAATAAGCAATAATTAGGTAAATTGAAAATAATCGAAGAAAAAGCGTGAAAGGAAAAGCAGTTTATTATATGTTGAATTGAAAATAATCAATGTAAATACAGTTTAACAAAGCAAAAAAATGGTCAGTGACAAAAAATGAACCCCCTTCTCTGCTCCCCCCTACCCCCCTCAATGAGAGGAATTATGTAAGGGTTACCCGAAGCAGAGTCTCTGCAGAGATCCCACCCGCACCGGTCCACCCGCACGGGAGCTCATACTTTTAAATATATACGCAAGCTATCTATACACTACAAAGACAATAGGTTATGTGCACGTGGGTCAAAAAGGTCAAAATTCACCGTGTTTAGAAATGTAGGAAATAATTCACCAAATTGGCTTAAAATTTGATATGTGTGTTTTTTAGCCGACTTACAACGATGATGAAAAATTCAGGCGAAAATATAAAATTGATCGATGCGAAAAAATATCGGCCATTGTATATTAACTCTTTCCCTACGGGCGCAGTTAAAATGGGTCATTGAAGACCCGCAAAGTCGTCAATCGAAAAACACGGCACACGGTAACGCAAGATTAAAAATTGAAATTCGACAAGCGCCAGAAACATGAAATCCACGCACACGCCAAGTTTGATTTGATTTCATAAACAACTCTGCGATTGGTGGCATTTTGAGTTTTCAAGATGCTATGCGGGCGTGCAAGATGGCCTTTTCTGGAAAAATGTAAATTTTTCAACCTGTTTTATGATAATTAATGCTAATTTATATTAACATAATGTGTTTTGTTCGGGAAATTTAAAAGAACAAGTAAAAGCCGGTTTATTGGGCTTCCAGAAAATGTATAGCTTTCGCAACAGTTATGGTTATTTCAAGAGATATCAATAGAACAACGTGGTCGTTCAATTTTTGATGTTTTTCAGCCGTAGGGAAAGAGTTAATAAGCAATAATTAGGTAAATTGAAAATAATCGAAGAAAAAGCGTGAAAGGAAAAGCAGTTTATTATATGTTGAATTGAAAATAATCAATGTAAATACAGTTTAACAAAGCAAAAAAATGGTCAGTGACAAAAAATGAACCCCCTTCTCTGCTCCCCCCTACCCCCCTCAATGAGAGGAATTATGTAAGGGTTACCCGAAGCAGAGTCTCTGCAGAGATCCCACCCGCACCGGTCCACCCGCACGGGAGCTCATACTTTTAAATATATACGCAAGCTATCTATACACTACAAAGACAATAGGTTATGTGCACGTGGGTCAAAAAGGTCAAAATTCACCGTGTTTAGAAATGTAGGAAATAATTCACCAAATTGGCTTAAAATTTGATATGTGTGTTTTTTAGCCGACTTACAACGATGATGAAAAATTCAGGCGAAAATATAAAATTGATCGATGCGAAAAAAATATCGGCCATTGTATATTAACTCTTTCCCTACGGGCGCAGTTAAAATGGGTCATTGAAGACCCGCAAAGTCGTCAATCGAAAAACACGGCACACGGTAACGCAAGATTAAAAATTGAAATTCGACAAGCGCCAGAAACATGAAATCCACGCACACGCCAAGTTTGATTTGATTTCATAAACAACTCTGCGATTGGTGGCATTTTGAGTTTTCAAGATGCTATGCGGGCGTGCAAGATGGCCTTTTCTGGAAAAATGTAAATTTTTCAACCTGTTTTATGATAATTAATGCTAATTTATATTAACATAATGTGTTTTGTTCGGGAAATTTAAAAGAACAAGTAAAAGCCGGTTTATTGGGCTTCCAGAAAATGTATAGCTTTCGCAACAGTTATGGTTATTTCAAGAGATATCAATAGAACAACGTGGTCGTTCAATTTTTGATGTTTTTCAGCCGTAGGGAAAGAGTTAATAAGCAATAATTAGGTAAATTGAAAATAATCGAAGAAAAAGCGTGAAAGGAAAAGCAGTTTATTATATGTTGAATTGAAAATAATCAATGTAAATACAGTTTAACAAAGCAAAAAAATGGTCAGTGACAAAAAATGAACCCCCTTCTCTGCTCCCCCCTACCCCCCTCAATGAGAGGAATTATGTAAGGGTTACCCGAAGCAGAGTCTCTGCAGAGATCCCACCCGCACCGGTCCACCCGCACGGGAGCTCATACTTTTAAATATATACGCAAGCTATCTATACACTACAAAGACAATAGGTTATGTGCACGTGGGTCAAAAAGGTCAAAATTCACCGTGTTTAGAAATGTAGGAAATAATTCACCAAATTGGCTTAAAATTTGATATGTGTGTTTTTTAGCCGACTTACAACGATGATGAAAAATTCAGGCGAAAATATAAAATTGATCGATGCGAAAAAATATCGGCCATTGTATATTAACTCTTTCCCTACGGGCGCAGTTAAAATGGGTCATTGAAGACCCGCAAAGTCGTCAATCGAAAAACACGGCACACGGTAACGCAAGATTAAAAATTGAAATTCGACAAGCGCCAGAAACATGAAATCCACGCACACGCCAAGTTTGATTTGATTTCATAAACAACTCTGCGATTGGTGGCATTTTGAGTTTTCAAGATGCTACGCGGGCGTGCAAGATGGCCTTTTCTGGAAAAATGTAAATTTTTCAACCTGTTTTATGATAATTAATGCTAATTTATATTAACATAATGTGTTTTGTTCGGGAAATTTAAAAGAACAAGTAAAAGCCGGTTTATTGGGCTTCCAGAAAATGTATAGCTTTCGCAACAGTTATGGTTATTTCAAGAGATATCAATAGAACAACGTGGTCGTTCAATTTTTGATGTTTTTCAGCCGTAGGGAAAGAGTTAATAAGCAATAATTAGGTAAATTGAAAATAATCGAAGAAAAAGCGTGAAAGGAAAAGCAGTTTATTATATGTTGAATTGAAAATAATCAATGTAAATACAGTTTAACAAAGCAAAAAAATGGTCAGTGACAAAAAATGAACCCTCTTCTCTGCTCCCCCCTACCCCCCTCAATGAGAGGAATTATGTAAGGGTTACCCGAAGCAGAGTCTCTGCAGAGATCCCACCCGCACCGGTCCACCCGCACGGGAGCTCATACTTTTAAATATATACGCAAGCTATCTATACACTACAAAGACAATAGGTTCTGTGCACGTGGGTCAAAAAGGTCAAAATTCACCGTGTTTAGAAATGTAGGAAATAATTCACCAAATTGGCTTAAAATTTGATATGTGTGTTTTTTAGCCGACTTACAACGATGATGAAAAATTCAGGCGAAAATATAAAATTGATCGATGCGAAAAAATATCGGCCATTGTATATTAACTCTTTCCCTACGGGCGCAGTTAAAATGGGTCATTGAAGACCCGCAAAGTCGTCAATCGAAAAACACGGCACACGGTAACGCAAGATTAAAAATTGAAATTCGACAAGCGCCAGAAACATGAAATCCACGCACACGCCAAGTTTGATTTGATTTCATAAACAACTCTGCGATTGGTGGCATTTTGAGTTTTCAAGATGCTATGCGGGCGTGCAAGATGGCCTTTTCTGGAAAAATGTAAATTTTTCAACCTGTTTTATGATAATTAATGCTAATTTATATTAACATAATGTGTTTTGTTCGGGAAATTTAAAAGAACAAGTAAAAGCCGGTTTATTGGGCTTCCAGAAAATGTATAGCTTTCGCAACAGTTATGGTTATTTCAAGAGATATCAATAGAACAACGTGGTCGTTCAATTTTTGATGTTTTTCAGCCGTAGGGAAAGAGTTAATAAGCAATAATTAGGTAAATTGAAAATAATCGAAGAAAAAGCGTGAAAGGAAAAGCAGTTTATTATATGTTGAATTGAAAATAATCAATGTAAATACAGTTTAACAAAGCAAAAAAATGGTCAGTGACAAAAAATGAACCCCCTTCTCTGCTCCCCCCTACCCCCCTCAATGAGAGGAATTATGTAAGGGTTACCCGAAGCAGAGTCTCTGCAGAGATCCCACCCGCACGGGAGCTCATACTTTTAAATATATACGCAAGCTATCTATACACTACAAAGACAATAGGTTCTGTGCACGTGGGTCAAAAAGGTCAAAATTCACCGTGTTTAGAAATGTAGGAAATAATTCACCAAATTGGCTTAAAATTTGATATGTGTGTTTTTTAGCCGACTTACAACGATGATGAAAAATTCAGGCGAAAATATAAAATTGATCGATGCGAAAAAATATCGGCCATTGTATATTAACTCTTTCCCTACGGGCGCAGTTAAAATGGGTCATTGAAGACCCGCAAAGTCGTCAATCGAAAAACACGGCACACGGTAACGCAAGATTAAAAATTGAAATTCGACAAGCGCCAGAAACATGAAATCCACGCACACGCCAAGTTTGATTTGATTTCATAAACAACTCTGCGATTGGTGGCATTTTGAGTTTTCAAGATGCTATGCGGGCGTGCAAGATGGCCTTTTCTGGAAAAATGTAAATTTTTCAACCTGTTTTATGATAATTAATGCTAATTTATATTAACATAATGTGTTTTGTTCGGGAAATTTAAAAGAACAAGTAAAAGCCGGTTTATTGGGCTTCCAGAAAATGTATAGCTTTCGCAACAGTTATGGATATTTCAAGAGATATCAATAGAACAACGTGGTCGTTCAATTTTTGATGTTTTTCAGCCGTAGGGAAAGAGTTAAAGCGATATAATTTCGTAAAAGATATGTTCCGCATACCTTGCCGCTGATTTTTATCACAGCCTTCCCAAGCTTGCGACACATTTATTATCATTGACTCTTTATTTACGATCTATTTTAATGGACTTGCAACGGGAATTCATTCGATTTCGTTAAATCTCTGTAATTTATATAGTGTGAAATCTAGCGCAGTTGAGGCATTTACGGCGAGCGGTTGCGGCACTTTTATTATTATGATAGTAGAGTACTTTATGTACGATCTATTTTAATGGACTTGCAACGGGAATCATTCGATTTCGTTAAAATGCTAGAATATTGCCATAAATTAAGAAATAAAGTTCACTTTATTTCTTATGAAGTCGTAGTTATCCTTTCTGTGTAATTTGGTGTGAAATCTGGCGCAATTGAGGCATTGACAGCGAGTTCGGTATCTGGCCATGTTGTTCCTCACTATAAAATAGGGAAGGCAGGAGACTGCCGCTCACGAAGGCCACGTATCGACTCCACAAATCGTTCTCTAGGAACCGCTTTACGCGCCCAATCGCGAAGAAAACAACAAATCCATAAAGTACAGTAAATTTTCCATCAGATACTTCGTCCTCATCAATCGATATACAGATTTAGTATGATAAAATTCGAATATAATTCAGTTGTTTGACGATCTGCCATCCGTGACCACAGGAACTGCAATACGGTCGTTAAACCCTCGCGAGTTCAAATGTCAAGCTCAATTCTCATTGGTCAATTCGGACGCTATCATTTGAACTCGCGAGACTGTATTGCAGTTCCTGTGGTCACGGATGGCAGATCGTCAAACAACTGAATTATATTCGAATTTTATCATACTAAATCTGTGTATCGATTGATGAGGACGAAGTATCTGATGGAAAATTTACTGTACTTTATGGATTTGTTGTTTTCTTCGCGATTGGGCGCGTAAAGCGGTTCCTAGAGAACGATTTGTGGAGTCGATACGTGGGCTTCGTGAGCGGCAGTCTCCTGCCTTCCCTATTTTATAGTGAGGAACAACATGGCCAGATACCGAACTCGCTGTCAATGCCTCAATTGCGCCAGATTTCACACCAAATTACACAGAAAGGACAACTACGACTTCATACGAAATAAAGTGAACTTTATTTCTTAATTTATGGCAATATTCTAGCATTTTAACGAAATCGAATGATTCCCGTTGCAAGTCCATTAAAATAGATCGTACATAAAGTACTCAACTATCATAATAATAAAAGTGCCGCAACCGCTCGCCGTAATTGCCTCAACTGCGCTAGATTTCACACTATATAAATTACAGAGATTTAATGAAATCGAATGAATTCCCGTTGCAAGTCCATTAAAATAGATCGTAAATAAAGAGTCAATAATAATAAATGTGTCGCAAGCTTGGGAAGCCTGTGGTCAGGCGTTATGCATTGGGAGGGCTGCGGGCGGGCTAGCCTGCATGCGACGGCTGATTTTTCTTTGCATTAGTTCGTAGGCATGCTGATGCGCTCTGATATAAAGCGCAGCGGTCCAAAATATGAAATTTTATAAACCTTTGAGCTGAAAAATCACCGCTCAGAATGTAGGAAATGCCATATACGGGAATCTATATTTTAAAATTTTCAGGGGGGCATGCCCCCGGACCCCTCTAGAAAGCCTCGCGCCTTCGGCGCTCGGATTATTAGTTAGCATGACCTCCCATTTGGGACCAGCTTCGCCACTGGTTGGGCCAGGCTCGCTTGTGAGATCTACAACGGAATTTATTTCTATTCGGACCGAGCAAAAACGATAAACAACATATTTATCCTTTGAAAAAAAGACGAATGGCTTGAGTTCGGTAAAACTGGATTACAGTAATAAAATTAAGTTAAAACTGGATTAAAGTTGGCTAAAACTGGATTATTTCGATAAGGAAAAGCAACAAAATGCTATTTTTGATATAATAAAGTCATTTCCTACTTATTTGAATCAAACTATGTGTTAAATTTCAATTTACCAATTTAAATTAATAAAACAAATTCGGCAATACAAAGTATAGAGAATTTAAGATTCCGTGAAGGCGGTCAAATATAAAACAAAACACTAATTAAGGCAACCAAATCAAATTGCAAAATAGTCTAGGATTACGCTAACCCAAGATTAGTAAAAAGATAAAACGAGTTAAGATTAGCTGTTAAGATTAGCTGTTACATTGACTTGTATAAGTGTGGAATTCTGAATTCCCAGTATATGCTGTACACCGCCCGTAAAAGTACGTTATTTACTCTATATACGTTACTATACGTGCTTCATGTATTATTCTTTACTATATTAGTTACTACGTGCTTCATGTATTAATCAAGATCCAACCATGCGCTTACAGTTTTTCCAATGTTGTAAGGTTTTTCATACTCTCTGGATATATTGTTATCAGTAGATTTCTCTGGAGGTACCTATACAATTATATATTCGAAAAATGTTTATAGGTAATGAAACATCAAAACATGTACAATAAACTAACTTACAATAGTTTCAATCGATTACCACGAAGAAAGAATTGTTTTGGCAATTCTTTAAGTTTGTTATCTGAAAGGTCCCTATATAGGTATTAAAAGAAACATTTGATTGCAAGGGATAAAATAAACTACCCGAATTATTTTTATCCAAATCGCCCTTTTTTGTCTTGATATTAGTATTGAAAATTTCGGATTTTTAAAAAAATAGTACAGTTACTTGGAGTACGTGTACACGTTCCTTATAAAGTTACTACGTGCTTCATGTATTTATAAAGATCCAACCAGCGCATAAAATGTTTCCAATGCTTTAAGGTTTCTCATACTCCTTGTAAAAATTGTTTTCAATAGCTTTCTCTGGAGGAACCTCAATAATTATAGTTTTGTAAAATGCTTATATGCATTACGTGCACAAAAAGATACATTTTATTTAATTATCTTTGAATAATTAATCGGACTTACAATTGTTCCAATTGGTTACCATGATCAAATAATTGTTCGGGCAATTTTTCAAGCTTGTTCTTTGAAATATCCCTAAGTTAATAATAAAAATGAATGTTTGTTAAAATAGTAATTTTTGTGTTTCGAGAAACACGACGACTTTTGCATTGCTTGCACTCTCGTTGGTTGTACACTTGATACATCAGGACTGAATAGTATTTTTTGGAGCTCGCCGACACAATGTCTGGCAACTGAGAAATCGACCAGACAAGACCACTTTTCTGCCGGACATTCTGCATGTAGCACGCACCGCACGGTCTTATAAAAATACGCTATACAACAAGTCACTTTAGTTTTATCTTCGAATATTTTTCGCATAGCACTAAATGAGTTTACCATGATGTATTGTAGTGTGATAAATATTGTGAATGAATGGCCTTGTCACCATGAACACCGAACAACGTTGTTAAAAATCAACTCGGACGGACATTATTATCCGGCAAAAGTTTCAAGATTCCCGTCATAAGACGAATTTATGCCGAACATTGTCCGATGTCCGGCCGAAATATTCAGGCAATAGGAAAAGCAACAAAATACCAGTTTTGAATAGTAAAGTCATTTCCTGCTTGAGTCAAATTATGTGTTAATTTCCCATTTACCAGTTTAAATTAATAAAGCAAAATCGCCATTACAAAGGGTTGAGAATTTAGGATCCCATGACCGTGGTCAAATATAAAAAAAAATGCGCAAACTCAAGATTAGTAAAAAGATAAAATGAGTTAATATTATCTGTTACATTGACTTGCATAAGATTGAAATTCTGTATTCCCAGTTAATGCTGTACACCGCCCGCCAAAGTACGTTCTTTATAAAGTTGTTAGACTGCTTGTGTAACTGTATTTTATATTTCTCAGTGATATTAACTAGATACGACGTTTCGTGTATAAAGAAAATTTTCGTTTTTCTGAAGGTGAGTTTCATAGCATGTTATATATTCAGTGAAAATACAGATGGTGGTTAGGGTTACGATAAAATTACAATTGGGGGTTAGGGTTACGATGAAATTACAGGTGATAATCTCTGATGAATGAATCTCGGATTTCATCCTAACCCCCACCTGTAATTTCAACATAACCCAACCCCCTCCTGTGATTTCATCATAACCATCACCCCAACCTGTAATTTCATCATAACTCTAACCCCCTCCTGTAATTTCATCATAACCCTAACCCCCTGCTCCTGTGATTTCATCGTAACCTTAACCCCCTGCGTGCTTCATGTATTAATCAAGATCCAACCATAAGCTTAGAGTATTTCCAATGTTGCAAGGTTTTTCATACTCTCTGGATATATTGTTATCAGTAGATTTCTCTGGAGGTACCTATCTAATTATATATTCGAAAAATGTTTATAGGTAATAAAACATCAAAACATGCACAATAAACTGACTTACAATAGTTTGAATCGATTGCCACGAAGAAAGAATTGTTTTGGCAATGCTTTTAGTTTGTTATTCGAAAGGTCCCTATATAGGTATTAAAAGAAACATTTGACTGCAAGAGATAAAATTAATTACCCGAATTATTTTTATCCAAACCGGTCTTTTTTGTCTTCACAAACTGACGTGATTATGCAGTGATTTGTATTCATAATTTCGGATTTTAAAGAAATAGTACAATTACTAAAATAGTTAATAATTTCCTTATTACAATTTTTTAGTCAAATAAGGAAGTTTTGCAACATTGTTTTACAAATATAAGCAAGGAAACAAATAATATAATAAAAATAAACCTCTACGAAAAACATTTTCGAAAATTTTGTTGGAGTACGTGTACACCGCTGTACACGGCCCTTCAAAGCGCGCTCTTTATAAAGTTACTGCGTGCTTCATGTATTAATAAAGATCGAACCAGCGCTTACAATGTTTCCAATATTTAAGGTTTGCCATACAAGACTTTCATAATGACCGACGTGCGCGCAAAGCCTGTGATGAGTTACAAGAAAACGATGCAACAAAAGCCTATAAAGTAGCTAAATTGTCACATGGCGTGCTATACGGAGAGTGTATTCAACGATCCTTTATTCGTGATTTCATTGACGGAAAATTATATACCTGGTGCTTCCTCCTTGGAAGAAAGCCTGAAGAATTGAAAAACGTTGAATTACGATAATGGTTGAAGAAGCTTGGCTATTCGGGTTAAAGTTTGAAAACAAAAGCTCACCTGGTGAAACGAGCGTACGAATATATCACAACTGGTCAAGATAAAACACCGTAGATCCAGATCCAGAAAAATGTATACAGTGGCAGGAATGACAGTTTGCAGTGAGAACGATGTTTTGCACAATTTCCTAGTGTTGGTTGGGATAACTAGTTGGAGAAAATGCCAATGTTTACGAGATTAGAAATGAATTGCCACATAATGATGTCTAGAAAATATATCGCGCCAACAAAGATCACCACCACATGCTAACAGGCTTAATAAAAGCTACACGAATTTTAAATGACAAGTACCTTGCCGAGATTCGTTGCACAAGTGACGAGAAGTATTTCTTCTTTCGAAGGAAATGCTGTCATAGTTTTAGTTAAAATGACTCCCCGCATAATCTAAAGATAACGCTATGTAACTTGCCTGGGGAAGCGAGCAGTGCTTGTTGTTCGTGTATAGGAGAAAATGTGGGATTCTGTAACCGTGTATTAGCCCTAATTTTCAAATTATGTACGTTTTCCCTGTATGATTGTATCTGTAAAAACGTGCAGTACGAGGTGGAGAACCATTGCTCTCCCTTGGCTTTGCACAGCCAGTTATGAAAGTGGGAATGTTGAAAACAAAAGTTGGCGAATCCATATTACGATCTGGTATAATGTGCCTTCTTTATGAGGCAAGAATGAAAAATACTCATGGTAAAATAGCTGAAGAGACACTCAAGGAGGAACTGAAGAAAATGTATCCTAACATATGGGTCAATAACAAATGGCATCTGTACAAAATCTGCAAAATGATACTGAGTACAGATATACCGGATTTGGAATGTGTAAAATAGGATCTTATTTATCATATCCATGAATTGATTGATTGCATCCCGAAACTTCAAGCTGCAAATAATCAGTCTCTGAACTTTCCACGGTTCCCTTTAAGGGGTAAAATTTATGTGCATCAGGAAAACACCTGTAAAGGTGTTACCTAGTGGATTTGTTGTTTCTAATGGATGTCCATTGTCCAATAACTGGTGCCACTCCTGATGGAAGAGTAATTGACTTTGCCTGAGTATATAATTTTGGTCTTTATGAGGTAAAATGACTCTACACAAAACATCATGTCACTCGTGTGGATGCTTGATCTAACTCAAAGTTTTTTTATGCAGAAACAAGTAATAAATGAATGTAAATTAAAAGAGGACCACTATTTCTATTCTCAAGTACAGGGACAAATGGCTGTAACAGGAGAACGATGTATACTTTATTGTATATGCTAGTGATGGCCTTTATGTGTAAATACCACTTAGTCTCGAGTTAGGCAGGATCTCCAGCAGAAGCTACTTTCGTACTATTTGATGCATTGTATTAACTTTGCAGCAGCAAAACACAAACAGTTATTTTATGTAAACTGTATGGCAAAAGCCGAAGTGATTAAAGTCCCAGAACAGAGTACTATTGTGAAATGCACACGTCAAATAAGAACCTGTATTCAAAATTGCGGCAATTGAAACACGAGGCGCGAACCGTAATTTAAAAATGAAGATTAAAGCCCAGCAAATGACTTTTCGACAGGAAATGACAGAAATTTGAAATTTATTAGCTAACGTTTCGTTGCAACGTGCAATATCTTCAGAACTATTTAAATTATTTGATACAAAAACAAATTCTGTCATGTCTTGTCTAAAGTCATTTGCTGGGCTTTAATCTTCATTTTTAAAGAACCTCTATTGTTTGAAAATAATTATGCACTGTAAAAATGTACTTTAGGATATTATTGTAATTACTGTATTAACTTTCAACATATTTTTTTTCAAGAGTCAACTTTAACATTTTTTAATTGGTTTTGCGTACTAATCAAGCAGATATATTGTTTGGTTGTACATTACACAAGAATGCACAAACAGCCCACATTTTGGTTCCACCACCCGTTTGATCTAGTGGTACATCTCTGTCCCAGATATGGATATTTTTATTTTATTTATTGCCCTTTAAGTGTAAATCCTTACGCTTGTTATTTATCGTGTCTTTACTACATTTTCAGCAGCCATTTGGCTGTATTTTCCAAATAAATGTGACAGGTTCAATGAAACCCCATAAAGGCAATAAATCTGTGATGGTGATAAAGGCAACAAATCTGCCATTACAGAATCATTTTGTTGGAATTGCAGATCTAAGAATCCACTCCTCCTGACAATTTTCCTGTCGGATATTCTTCCGGGGCAAACTCTTCGGAGTTGTGTGATTTGTATATAGTAATGCTGAATAGCTCTCCCTTTAATTGTACAGCCTATAATAACTGTAGTGGAACTGTACTTCTTGAAAGCTTCTGGCATTGTTTGATCTATCACTTCTCTTGAATACCATATGTTTGGAGTTTCTCGTTTTGCCGCTGAGAGTATTTGATTTCCTGTTCTAATTTTTCAACCTTTGACTTGTTTTTGTCATCGTTTCTAATAATTTCCGTTATATACGTATCGTCCTCAGCGAAATCTGCCTGAATTTCAACATCTTGTACATTAGAGCTGATACTTGATTGAACTTGTTCTTCGCAATTTACTTGTACAACATTTTGAACAAAATCTACAATATTTTCAACAGAATCATCAATACATCTACCCATAGTCAATGGCAATACATGATCTGGAAACACGGCAAACTTCAAAAGGGCTAGCAATCGAACTGTGATTCATATTGATGGGGACCTGAAGGTGCACAAATCCTTTGTTTTAGGTTTATTAATATTTAATCAACATTAAACCCAAACGATGCTATTGGATAACTGCTTCATTATACAAAACATAGCACAAAAGCTTTGGCAGCGTTTCCAGACAATATAATTCTAGTGTCTATGATCAACTTGAGATTGAACTTGAAGCTACTTCGCCAGCCTGGGTATAGTAAAGTTTCTTCCTGTCGGCGGCTTTCTTTAGCGGGGCGACATGAAAATCTGGGAAAAGAAAGAAGACAAAGAAGGAACAGCACCAGGTTTTAAAATATTTTTTTCTGCAAGAGTCACTTTAAAATCTTCTTTACTAAAATGTCTAGAGCATAACTTTGTTCCATCGGTTATCGTGAAGAATTTCCCTTCATCTTGCCTGATCGCGTGTTATCACTTCTTCATTTGAAGTTTATCGGATGGGGAACTGGATGAATGATACTTTGGCACCGTCTTCTTCGCGATATCCTTTCTTCGTGCATTCTGGAACACAACAGTGACTTGCGATTTATCCTGCGCTCGTCATTCTACGTAAATCACTGAACTGTGGAAAGATTAGTGATATTTTGACATGGAAATAAAATTATCTAAACACTCTAAGTTATATTGTCGTTCAAATATCCTTTGCAGCTAAACATGCATATGTTCGTTACGGTAGAACATTGCAACTCGCAGATTGCTATGTTCAACTTGATGTTTGAGCAACTAACTTTGACTTGATCATCACATTATGTGAAGTTTGCAATAGAAACGAACACCAGGTTTGGCTGTAAAATCTGCGAAAAACTTGTTCGGGTAGTCATCTTCTTTGTTCACTTCGTTTGGTTTCAAATCCATGAAGTTTGAGGATATGGCTGATTCGCATTTATAGTGGTAATGCAGATAAATTTTAAATTTTAGCAGTATCGTGTTCAAAACAAAGCAAATGAGTAGCTTGTGACCAAAATTGACGTATTTAGTTTGGACGATAAATATTTGTTTCATGAGAATAATACGTCTGATAAAATGCGTAATTTTAAAGCTGATTTGTTTCTGGCACTTGACAGCAGCACATTAAAAGTTACCTTCGACATCATCGCCTTTTGTGAGTATTATTTTGGCGTTTATTTAAGACGAATCATTCCCCATGACGAAGTTTTCCTTGTCCGATACAAATGCGGTCAATATTGATTGTATTATTTTGTGGCTTTGGGATTCGTTTTCGTGCAACTCAACTCAGGCTTCGCGCGTACGTAATTATATTTGTTAAATAATATTTATATGCAATAAATGCACAGAAAGATACACACTTTACTGAAATACTTTGAATAATTAATCGGCTTACAATTTTTCCAATTGTTTACAAGGATCAAATAATTGTTCAGGCAATTTTTCAATCTTGTTCTTTGAAATATCCCTATGTTAATAATAAAAATGAAAGTTTGTTAAAACAGTTATTTTTGTTTTTCAAGAAACACAACGATTCATTACATGCGACATATTAGATCATGTCTTCTACACATAAAAATAAGATACAATAGTTTCCATTGCCCTGCACTCTCGTTGGTTGTACACTTAACACATGAATGATGCGCAACATTTTTTCAAATTTTCAATAATTTAATTATCGGCTAGTTCTTAATCATTAACGGTTTTCCCTAATTATATTTCTTTCAATTGATTATCGAAATCTAAGAACGGTATTGCAATTGGTCACGTTCGTATTTCAGTGTTAATGAGACAACAATTCGCTATTATAACAACAACAGTTTGCTATAATTCATAATTTCTCCCAGTTTTTCGAAACACGAAACTGGGAATTTAAATGTAAATTAACGTCAAATTTCTAAATGTCTCTTTAATTACAGTTGAGCGTTATTTAAATTGAATAGTCTGATACTCAAGCGAGTTTCTTGCAACTTACCCAATTCACTAGCTTCCAAAAATAATGACAAATTATTTTCTTTTATCATCGTAGCGTAATGCGGGGCAAAACGAGACAGTGGGGCAAAATAAGACAAGTATGCATTGACGCCTGTCCCCAGCGTTTTACCGCTGCTTCTTCAACATAAACATTGCAGGCTCATTAGTAAATCTTCTTCGATGCTTTTCAACGTGTTCTTGGGGTAGAAATTATTTACAGACGAAAAATATCTTAAATTTTGTGAATGACACTGGAGATTGCATAGCGAAATTGAGGTAAGTTATAACACAGTAATTTTGATTGTTCTTTTCTTCTGTCTAACGCGTCGCAGCTATGAAATAAACCCTATTTGTTAAGGATGTATAAGCATGTGTCCTTTCATAATATGGCTGTATTTTGTTCATGTCGGTCTTAATTTTTAGTATTTTGGGCCTTTGAATAGCTCAAGAGTGTGGGGCAAAATGAGACAGTATTAAAGCATTGTAAGCTTCTGTGCATTGGCGCTATGTGTTGTATGATATATAAAGTATTTAAGATGTATTATGATCATCATTTCATATAGATTTATATTGCAACATGTATATTGTTCCTTAGCTTGCTATTTCAGAGCAGTTAATGTCTCTATCACCATCCTGTTACCCTACTAATGTGAATTATTGTTTCAAAATGTTGTATTAAATTAAGATTTTGTATGTATTTATTGTGTCAATCCATTAAATAATCTGTGTATACAGTAGTTGAGTTTTGTCAGTCATATTTGCCTGCCTATCAGTTGAAAGCATGTCAAACAGACATTTTATTTTGTTTAGAAATTATGGTTCGCAACTACAAGCGGAAGACTGACCGTGCGAACTGGTCAGAGCAGCAAATGAAGCTGGCTATTTAGGCAGTCGACAATAAGGAGATGTCTATTCGTCAAGCTGCTGCTGTCTTTGGGGTACCAAAGGATTCTCTAAACCGTAGAGTTAACGGTAAGCTTAAAAATTTGTCAACAGAAGAGAGACATAGAAAGGTTTTAGGGCGTTACCGTGCTGTTCTCACATATGAACAAGAGAAAGAGCTTGAAGATCATATAATTGCAATGGATCAAGCATTTTATGGTCTTCTATCAACGATATAAGGACCATGGTCTATGATTATTGTCGAAAGAACAACATTAAAAACAATTTTAACCCAGACACTAAAATGGCTGGGCGTGACTTTGTTGCGGGATTCCTGAAGCGCCACCCTAAGTTATCACTCAGAAAACCGGAATCGGTGTCCATGAATCGAGTTTTTGGTTTAAATCGAACATCTGTCAATTTGTACTTTGACAATCTTAGAATTGTACTGAGTAAACATAACTTTAAACCACATGAAATTTTCAACTGTGATGAGAGTGGTTTGACATGTGTCCACAAACCAGTGAAAGTTATAGCCCCGAAAGGGAAACGGTGTGTGTCATCGGTGACAAGTGGCGAACGTGGTCAAACAACCACTATTTTGGTTGCGTATAGTGCGTCCGGGGTGTTTGTTCCACCAATGATGATTTTCAAAAGGAAAAGGAACAAGCCTGAATTGGTCGATCATGCACCAGCAGGCACTATCGGCAATTGTTCTGCAAATGGATGGATTGATGCAGACCTGTTTCTTGAGTACGTAAAGCATTTTGTAGCTCACACAAAGTGTTCCAAAGATTCACCAGTTTTATTGATCCTCGATGGACATAAAACCCACACCAAGAATCTGACCACAATTGAGTATGCGCGTGATCATGGTGTTGTCATGCTTTCACTCCCACCAAGTCATTGAAGAGTGCTTATAATGCTGCATGCTCAACCTGGTTGCGAAATCATCCTGGTCGTATAATCACAGTTGACAAGCTTGGTGAATTGTTCAATACAGCTTATTTAAAAGCTGCCACAATTGAAAATGCTGTTTCAGGATTCAAGTGCGCTGGTATCGTCCCATTTAACGCAGAAATTTTGCCTTCATCTGAATTCTTGGAGGACCCCCGTGAAACTGACATGGCTCCACCATCTGATGAGAACACGGCAACACAGAGTACAAACCATGATGAAGCAGGATCACCTGAAGCTTCATCCTTAGAGGCTGCTTCTGTAATAGAACCCACAACACCCACAACACCAGTACTACCTGTTCCCACATCCAATTTACCACCTGCTCCCACATCCAATTTACCTCCTGCGCCGAAGGAAGATGAACCATCTTCAGCAAGTGTTAGCTTTTCCGAGATCATGAAACTACCCTCCCTCACTGAGAAGACCAAATCGAAGCGATCAGAAGAGTCAGAGATAGTAACCAGCTCTCCGTACAAACAGTCTCTTGTTGACAATATAATTGAACAAAGCAACAAAAGAAAGCAAAAACTTTCTGCCAAAGAAAAAAAGAGTAAGAAAGCAAAGGTGGAGAAAAACAAGTCGAAGAAAGCGAAGGTGGAGAAAAGCAAGGCGAAGAAAGCGAAGGTTGTTGGTGCTGAGAGCATGGAAGATACCCAATGTCCAATGTGCGATGGATTTTGGTCCGATTCATTGCCAGGAGAGGATTGGGTACAGTGTTCAAACTGCGAAAAATGGTTGCACGAAGAGTGCTGTTGCTCTGTAACACCAACCAGTATAACATGTGACATATGTATATGACTACTGATGTACTTGTAGAATTAGGTTTATTGTGCTTTTAATAGAAATTTAAGTTTTGAATAGTTTTCTGTGAATTTGATATCTGTCTCATTTTGCCCCAATTTACTGGGGCAAAATGAGACAGTGACTTCCGGTTGTTTTTCTTGCATAAACGTACAATTATTACCTCAAGAAAATTTTTTTTGCACTGAATAGGTTTCCTTGACTCTACAGTACATATCAAAGTTAAAAAAAGCATTTAAATATGCCTCCTTGCTTTTCTATGGCAGTCGCACTCCTTAGGCGTCTCGTTTTGCCCCGCATTACGCGTATATATCGATTAAATCTATATACGCGTATTTTTCCTATATAAATAAATCTGAAAGAAACAATTAATAGGTATTGATTGTTCTTAAGCTATCGAATTCCAAAAGTTGTAATCGACCAACTAGAGCAACAGGGTACTCGATTTAAATCACCTATGTAATTTGCTCTTATTGATAATCTATATAATTTACTGTTCACAGTGGAAGCCATATTTAAAGTCTGGATACACCAATTAGAACACAAGTCTACCATTTCTAGCCAAGGTTTTATTGAAAAAGTGATTTTATACCGACGTTTACTATCGAGTACACTAATTCATTATCAGGAGCAAAGAAGATAATCAAATGATACATCTTCTTACGGTTTTAATATTATTTGATTAATATTATTTGATTAACTTGAACATAACATTGAACAATAAACAACTTAAAGAGCTGTTTTGCTGAATCGAAATTTTAACAAAGGTAAACAATTATAATATTAAGCTTGATGCTTTGACCTTACTCGTCATCATCGTGTGACCTTATGGCGAAGATGTAGGAAACAACTTTTTCCATACTTCGCGTTAAGCCGATAAGTTCTTGAATTTATATTCCTGTGTACTTATGATATTGGGTACGTATGTTAGTTTTCGTCCATTTTACGGTATCCATTTTACGGCTTTAAGATATAATTTGCCCATTAGCTCTCTGCGAATGTCGAGTAAAATACCCTCTTCGTTTGTCAAGGCGCACCGAAATAGAATACAATAATCACACGCGGTTTTCACCTACAAAGAGCTATTTATATTGACCAATATGACATCGGCGTAATTCCCGTCTTTAGATGCAAGTTTGTCAAGCGGCTTCGCGTCTTCGCCTTTTCCAAAGCTAATTTGCAATGTTTCGATCAAATTTGCAGAGGTTCGACACACGATTTAGAATTGATCCCCTTCCCATCAACCATTGCTTTTGTCGTCTTCCCATTAACCATTGCTGGCACTCTATTGCTAGCCTGCGCCGCTCCGCCTGCCCACTGCTGATTAAGAATTAAGAGCCTGTGGAGGAGGCAACAATAATGCTATGGCCTTTGATAAACAAAACAAAACAAAAATAAGCAACGTTCATTTGTCGGTCAGTCATGGTCATAAATTACTAAGAACTCGTTAGACGTCAATGTAGTCAATCGCGGTTTTCGATCGCTTCTTGATCGATACAACTTTCCCGCTCAATTTTCAGGCGGAACTCGATCTTTATCACATTTATCACATCTTGGATCTTCATCGTATTAATTAACCTTCAACCCATTTATACCCTTTTGCATACATATATATTTTCTGTAAGGTAGTTGCTGGAATATACACTTACAAGTTCGTTAGATTCCTTGAAAATTCCAGTAAATTATCATTTATTATCGAGATTTTGTTATGAGAGAAGTCCCTGAATATGAGCAAGGAAAGAAAAAAATAACAACAATGATAATGTTAAAAAAGTTTATTTATACATACCTTTCGAGTGTTGGAATATATACATTTTAAGACCAAACCGGGACCAGTTGCAAAAAATGCAACTTAGAGGACTTCCCGCTGGAATTGAATGCCAAATATTACTTGTAATATACCCAGAATTTTATCCCGTAATTACCAACACTATATATACAGAACTCGTGACTGGGCTCTCCGCAACGGCTTCCGTAGCTCAGTGGTCAGAGCACTGCACTAGCAATCGCAGGGTCGCGGGTTCAATTCCTACCGGAAGGCCGCTAAGTTGCATTTTTCGCAACTGGTCCCGGTTTGGTCTTAAAATGTATGTATTCCAACACTCGAAATTTTCCTTCACCATAAATCCTTTCAACATGTAGTTTGATCGAGTGAAATGCCAAATATTACCTATAATATACCCAGAATCTTATCCCGGCATCACCACCATATATACAGAACTCGTGACTAGGCTCTCGGCAACGGCTTCCGTAGCTCAGTGGTCAGAGCACTGCACTAGCAATCGCAGGGTCGCGGGTTCAATTCCTACCGGAAGGCCGCTAAGTTGCATTTTTCGCAACTGGTCCCGGTTTGGTCTTAAAATGTATGTATTCCAACACTCGAAATTTTCCTTCACCATAAATCCTTTCAACATGTAGTTTGATCGAGTGAAATGCCAAATATTACCTATAATATACCCAGAATCTTATCCCGGCATTACCACCATATATACAGAACTCGTGACTAGGCTCTCGGCAACGGCTTCCGTAGCTCAGTGGTCAGAGCACTGCACTAGCAATCGCAGGGGTCGCGGCTTCAATTCCTACCGGAAGGCCGCTAAGTTGCATTTTTCGCAACTGGTCCCGGTTTGGTCTTAAAATGTATGTATTCCAACACTCGAAATTTTCCTTCACCATAAATCCTTTCAACATGTAGTTTGATCGAGTGAAATGCCAAATATTACCTATAATATACCCAGAATCTTATCCCGGCATTACCACCATATATACAGAACTCGTGACTAGGCTCTCGGCAACGGCTTCCGTTGCTCAGTGGTCAGAGCACTGCACTAGCAATCGCAGGGTCGCGGGTTCAATTCCTACCGGAAGGCCGCTAAGTTGCATTTTTCGCAACTGGTTCCGATTTGGTCTTAAAATGTCCATAAATCCTTTCAACATGTAGTTTGATCGAGTGAAATGCCAAATATTACCTATAATATACCCAGAATCTTATCCCGGCATTACCACCATATATACAGAACTCGTGACTAGGCTCTCGGCAACGGCTTCCGTAGCTCAGTGGTCAGAGCACTGCACTAGCAATCGCAGGGTCGCGGCTCAATTCCTACCGGAAGGCCGCTAAGTTGCATTTTTCGCAACTGGTCCCGGTTTGGTCTTAAAATGTATGTATTCCAACACTCGAAATTTTCCTTCACCATAAATCCTTTCAACATGTAGTTTGATCGAGTGAAATGCCAAATATTACCTATAATATACCCAGAATCTTATCCCAGCATTACCACCATATATACAGAACTCGTGACTAGGCTCTCGGCAACGGCTTCCGTAGCTCAGTGGTCAGAGCACTGCACTAGCAATCGCAGGGTCGCGGTTCAATTCCTACCGGAAGGCCGCTAAGTTGCATTTTTCGCAACTGGTTCCGGTTTGGTCTTAAAATGTATGTATTCCAACACTCGAAATTTTCCTTCACCATAAATCCTTTCAACATGTAGTTTGATCGAGTGAAATGCCAAATATTACCTATAATATACCCAGAATCTTATCCCGGCATCACCACCATATATACAGAACTCGTGACTAGGCTCTCGGCAACGGCTTCCGTAGCTCAGTGGTCAGAGCACTGCACTAGCAATCGCAGGGTCGCGGGTTCAATTCCTACCGGAAGGCCGCTAAGTTGCATTTTTCGCAACTGGTCCCGGTTTGGTCTTAAAATGTATGTATTCCAACACTCGAAATTTTCCTTCACCATAAATCCTTTCAACATGTAGTTTGATCGAGTGAAATGCCAAATATTACCTATAATATACCCAGAATCTTATCCCGGCATTACCACCATATATACAGAACTCGTGACTAGGCTCTCGGCAACGGCTTCCGTAGCTCAGTGGTCAGAGCACTGCACTAGCAATCGCAGGGTCGCGGCTTCAATTCCTACCGGAAGGCCGCTAAGTTGCATTTTTCGCAACTGGTCCCGGTTTGGTCTTAAAATGTATGTATTCCAACACTCGAAATTTTCCTTCACCATAAATCCTTTCAACATGTAGTTTGATCGAGTGAAATGCCAAATATTACCTATAATATACCCAGAATCTTATCCCGGCATTACCACCATATATACAGAACTCGTGACTAGGCTCTCGGCAACGGCTTCCGTTGCTCAGTGGTCAGAGCACTGCACTAGCAATCGCAGGGTCGCGGGTTCAATTCCTACCGGAAGGCCGCTAAGTTGCATTTTTCGCAACTGGTTCCGATTTGGTCTTAAAATGTCCATAAATCCTTTCAACATGTAGTTTGATCGAGTGAAATGCCAAATATTACCTATAATATACCCAGAATCTTATCCCGGCATTACCACCATATATACAGAACTCGTGACTAGGCTCTCGGCAACGGCTTCCGTAGCTCAGTGGTCAGAGCACTGCACTAGCAATCGCAGGGTCGCGGCTCAATTCCTACCGGAAGGCCGCTAAGTTGCATTTTTCGCAACTGGTCCCGGTTTGGTCTTAAAATGTATGTATTCCAACACTCGAAATTTTCCTTCACCATAAATCCTTTCAACATGTAGTTTGATCGAGTGAAATGCCAAATATTACCTATAATATACCCAGAATCTTATCCCGGCATTACCACCATATATACAGAACTCGTGACTAGGCTCTCGGCAACGGCTTCCGTAGCTCAGTGGTCAGAGCACTGCACTAGCAATCGCAGGGTCGCGGTTCAATTCCTACCGGAAGGCCGCTAAGTTGCATTTTTCGCAACTGGTTCCGGTTTGGTCTTAAAATGTATGTATTCCAACACTCGAAATTTTCCTTCACCATAAATCCTTTCAACATGTAGTTTGATCGAGTGAAATGCCAAATATTACCTATAATATAACCAGAATCTTATCCCGGCATTACCACCATATATACAGAACTCGTGACTAGGCTCTCGGCAACGGCTTCCGTAGCTCAGTGGTCAGAGCGCTGCACTAGCATCACAGGGTTCAATTCCAGCCGGAAGGCCTCTAACTTGCATTTTTCGCAACTGGTCCCGGTTTGGTCTTAAAATGTATTATATTCCAACACTCGAAATTTTTCAGATTTTTCTCGTTCCCAATGAATCTAAAATTTAACGACTTTTCCTAGTTATGCATTGGTAGTATGGGCTGATAAAATGGTGAAAAAATATTGGGTATAAAAAAGTTACAAACAACTAATTTCGACCAAAAAATTTCATTATAACGAAACAATAAAAATAAGAACGTATTGATTAAGATAAATATACTTATTGATATAATATTTTGTACGTTAATGCTGTTAAGAAAGCTGCTGTTGCAAGAAATAATCCTGAAAAAACACTTTTTGAACTGCTTCAAATCCGAATTTTTTACCGGTGACGTCCTAATGACGTCACAATTTCGTGCCATGATAATAAAAACGTACCATATATTCAGTGATACCATACCATCAACCTGGGAAAATTTAATTGCGATACATTTAATAGTTTTGGAGAGATTGGCCGCAGGCAGATTCCGCCAAGCCCCCAACCCCAGAAGACCAAAATAGGAGAACCAAAAATACGAGATACGAAAAAACGAGATACGAAAATACGAGATCCGAGTACTTTGTGATTTCGAGCGGTTGAGTTTTGGTCAGTATACTGGACCGAGAATAATTATGCATTGCCAAAACGGAGTCAAGTGAAAGTGACAGTATTCCATTGCAGTTAATTCCAGTCACTCTGTTCACGAAATAATTTGCGATAAGCTTCGGATCATGATTGTTCTCAGCGACTGGAAAACCAGCAATGCAGCCATGAATAAAAAATCTTAAAAGGACAAGTTTTTCGTAACCATCAATGTGTCACTTTTTATTTGGCCCTTTTGAACTAACTGTACACGCGACGGTGTAATCTTTACCTATAACTGTCTTAAACACCTTGTGTATTTAATTGCTTCAGACAAAAGGAACGGTCTCCTGATCTACTGGAAATTATATACGCTTCGTAATTTATTGTGCATAGCTCGATAATCCAATGTCGAACCACTTCCTTTAAGTTCGTTAAAAATGCACTGGATGACATTGTCTGTCAATATCTAAGTTCCTTTCTCTTAGCTTCCGCGTATTTAATATCATCTTTAAATGAGACACGCTGATCCGTACATTATGATACTCGTTGAGTAAATAACTATTTCTGCATGCAAGATGAAACTAGAAATAGGCGTAGCAGCAAATGTAGGTTTAGTAAATATTTAAGTAGAATTGGCAGATTGCCAAAAAGATCACATAAGTTCGGTTATTATTGAGAAATATGTTGTCAGTGAAAGAGATATGAATATTATTAATAAGGTTGTAAATACTCCTTCACATCCTTTGTATAATCTTCTTTATAATCGTCAGAAAAGAACATTATGTAAAAATAACACCGTTTTCAACTTCTTCCTGTAAATGCTGAGATCGGGGTTTAAGCGATGTTTTGTATAAGAGGTGTCTTTGCAAATTAAATAGGAATTAGATATAGTTTTTACTTTCAGATTATAATATGTACATAATTAGTTATTACGTTTGTTTAAAGTATTTATAAAAAATTACTATTATTATCACTATTATCATATTCTACAATGTGATCGTCAGCTCTCGCTTGTATCAAAACAAGATTTAACATTTAATACATTTTAGTTTTTGGGCTAGTGTTTGTGGGCTAGTGTTTGAAATGGGGAAATATTTAAGAAAATTTCCTGTGCTAAAAATAAATAGATAGCAAACAAAAGAATCGGTTGAACATTTTTAATTTATATTGTATATACATGCGTTCGTTTAAACAAAATAATTGGAGACAAATTGATTTTAAAATCTTGCTAGTTCGACTTCGCGACGAACAAACTTCACTGCCTAAATCTAAGGCTATACATCAGCTGGATAGAAATTATATCTTCTAGATATTGGTCAACATGCATATCTGTTAATTTTCAAAAGAAAATCGCTCTGGTTACTATCGGTACTAAAGTTCGTAATGTAAGGAAATGGGCGGATGGAAGACATTTGTTGTTGGGGATCGAAAGATACATTAAAATATTTTTGTGGTCAAGGCCGTGTCAAGAGTGTTTGTAATTAATAAGGAACTTTAGCAGAATTATATTTACTAAAATATTTAGACAACTCGCTCTGGTTTATTATAAGTTTAGCTTATTATATTGGTCACTCTTTTTAGGTGAACGGAATACCACAACAGGCTAGCAGCCCAATTGATAGGGGTTCCGAGGGCCTACGATTTAAAGGTCGTTATCCGAGAAGATCAGAACGTCTTACCATTTTCTGGTATTATTGCAAAGGCAGCACTTTCTCCTCAATTATTTTTAAGACCCTGAGTGGTGGTCCGACCAATAAGTTGAAGCTGTGTCTACCAACTCATATATATGTGTTGTAACCACTAGACCACAGAAGCTGGCCAGAAATAATAAACCCAGCTCGTTGACTAGCAGCGCATATAAACTCAGACTCGCTGCATAATTGTTAATTAGATAGTGAGTAACTTAATAAAACTATAGTATTTACTGTATTGTGAGAACGTTTCTACCAATTCATTTTTCAGTTAATTATATCTTTCATATTTGTCTAATAGCGAGGCTACATGTATGTATCACTCGTTGTGAAAAATAGTAAAATTATTATACTAACAAATATTTGAGACGAGGAAAGTTTTCTAACACTCCTCTCCAGACACTTTTTATCTCGTTATTAGATATGTCAAACCTTGAAAGAAATATAAATACGATAAATATTTTGTAATTGACGCATTCCTTTCCTTTTTTTAACGAATATAATTATAATTTGTCGGTTCAGCATCAATAATCGATAAAGAAACTCATTCGGCATAAATGGCGAACGAGCATGAATAAACTATCTTGCTTCAGATAAACTAGATCTCTTGTTTCACATATTCATCGCCATTATGTAGTGCCGCTCTTTTTAAACTCTTTTTTCCACTCATTTCACATAATTACCTTGTAGTATTTTGTATGTCTGTCGAATTGGCCCAAGGTACGTGGTGAAGCTTTCTTCCTGAACAGTCGATGTTACCAATACAGTTGCATACCTTACAGAGTTGTTTGCCTGAAAAATAATGTTCTATTACATTGTGATCACAGTGAATGTTAAGTAAGAATGTTAAGAATCAAATAATTGACGTCAAAATTACAAGGCCTCAAACACAAAGAAAATAATTTTGGACAGAGAAACTATTAAACTGTTAATTTATTCAATTTTAGGTTATTTAAATTAAGGCTCTCGTTGAAACCTGAAGAAAGGCAGTGCCCTTGAAACAAGGTTTATTTAAATAACAGGAAGTAAATGAGCGACAACACGCTGTCTGATTGGTTATTGAACTAAAAAACCGTGTCATTATAACTCAATAAAGCATAAGCTCGTGTGATTCCTCGCGTAGATTTTGTCGTTTTTGACGGATTTTAAGTAGTTTAAATCACAAAAGGAAGTCAAAGAATACCTGGATACAAGGCTAATAAATGTACTAACACAACAAAGTGTTTTAACTGCAACGTTGAGTGTATTTTATTCGCTAAAATCGACAACGTATTTTCAACAAACGCTTCCTAGCAACGCACATAACAGGTAAATCCGCATTTTTCATGGTTTTATTGTTAATTTAATAATAAAAATAATAATACAAATTTGTTATATAGCGCAGATTCCCTAAAGTCCATTTGCGCTTTACAACATACAGAGTATGGCTAGTACAATACTCACTAAACTAATTTAAGAAAGTATATTACAATGTATTTGAGATAGTTAACTAATTTAAAACAATTAATTAAAAGCAATATTAAAAAGATAAGTTTTAAGTAGCTTTTTAAAAGTATCCAGATTGTGGCAGTTTATAATATTGTCCGGTAACGAGTTCCACAAGGTTGGAGCTGGGATGGAAAAGGCTCTAAAACCATAATTTCGAAAATTATACTTATTTATAGTAAGCAGGTTCTTGGAAGATGACCTTAATACCCTTTAATTAATTATTGTAAGTACATTGGCGCCATATTATGCATACATGCACTTAAAGGTTAAAAGGCTAATTTTAAAGTGTATTCGTTGATCAACAGGCAACCAATGCAGTTCGCTTAAAATAGGTGAAATATGATAGTATCGTTTGGATAAACTAACTAATCTAGCCGCAGCATTTTGCACACTTTGGAGTTTATGGATCAGCCATTTTGGTAGCCCATAGTATGAAGAATTACAATAATCAAGTCGTGATGTTATGAATGTCAGAAGCTGACTTTGATAGATACTTTCTTATTTTGCCAATATTTCGTAGATGATAGAAACCTGACTTGCATACATCTGTAACATGCTGCTTCATGGACATACATAAATCGAACAGCATGCCAATATTCCGAACACAGTTTGATAGCGTGACTACCTCGCCAGAAACGGAGACCGAAAATATAGACGGTTGGAGACGATGTCGAGCAATGAGAATTAAAAGTTCAGTTTTGTCTCTGTTCATTTTTAACATATTTGATGTCATCCAGGAATCAATGTCGGAAACACACTCTTCAATCTTCGATTTTGCAACATCTAATTGGTTATTCATCGATGATTTGAAAACTATATGCAATTGGGTGTCATCTGCATATAGATGAAAATTTATACCGTGATGTCTAATGATGTCGGCCAAAGAGGAGGTGTAGAGCACAAATAGCATAGGTCCCAAAATTGAATCCTGTGGGACACAACACTTCATATCATATAAGTTTGAGGTTTGTCCTTCCACCTTGACAAATTGTTTACGATCCGATAGATACGATGAGAACCATGCTAGAACTTTGCCTTTGAGCCCAAACCTTTTTTCTAATCGAGAAAGTAGTATTTGGTGATCCACCGTGTCGAAAGCAGCCGAAAGATCTAATAATAATAGTATCACCGATGACTGATTGTCCAAGGCTAAGAGGATGTTATTTTTAACTTTAGTTAAGGCAGTCTCAGTACTGTGGTTTTCCTTGTAAGCTGACTGATATACTTCATATAAGTTATTATCCTTGATAAATATATCAACTGATAAGAATTTTGATAGAATGCCTTTGATAAGAATTTCAAGTTTGAAATCGGACGAAAACTTGAGAATTCTTCGTGGTCATGAGACGTTTTCTTCATATAGATGGCAACAGAAGTGCTGTCTTCAAATTTAGTGGCATAGTTGCGTGATCCAGAGATAAATTAATAATATCCCTTATTACAGGAAGTAATATATGACCACATTTTTTGAAAACAGGAGCTGGTATTGGATCCAGTTCACATGACTTACGAGACAGTTTATCAAGTAACACACCAATATATTCAGATGTTACGGGGCCAAAGGTACATAGCTCAGCTTGAGTTGAGAACAGTGCGTCGTAATCATAATCAACATTGTTTAACGACGCTTGAGTCAATAAGATTGATCTTATATTAGCAATCTTAGAACTAAAGAAATCTGCAAAATCATTTGCCAAGTGTCCAGAACCACTACTTGAAGGATAAAGTTTTTCTGCTTACCTATGTAGCATTTTGTTCACGGTGCTGAACTGAACAGATTTCTTTGATCAGGTCTTAGGTTATCAATTAAGTCACCATAAAAAGTCATTTTTGAATGGAATATCAAATCGTTGACTTTGATACACTGCTTTACGTACAAATCTCTATCTGCCAACTTGTTAGAAGAACGCCAACGCCTTTCGAGTTTCCTTTTTGTAATTATTTGTGCATGGATTTCATCTGTGTACCAAGGAGAGAAATCACGCAATGTCTTGATTTTCTTAATTTGTGGAGCATGGACGACTAATAATGACTTTAATACAGAATCATACTCTTCTACAAGTTCGTTTATTTGCAATGACCGGCATGACTCAGACATAAGAGATGATCTTTCAAGATCCGCACAGAAATATTCATAATATATGTTTTTTAGCCTCCGGAAACAAATTTCCTTTCTTGGTCTCTTTCGTTACTCGATTAAAACATTCACATTTACAGAAAAGTGGTCAGAAATAACAGGATCAGTAATGTAAACAGAACCAATAATGTTATCTTCACAGCGAGTGATGATTAAATCCAAGGTATGACCATCTTTATGAGTAGATTTCCGAACGTGTTGTTTAAGATTGAAAGAATGAATCATATCTAAAAAATTTCGCCGCTTGTGAATTATTTTGGTCATCTACATGGAAGTTAAAATCTCCCGTAATAATCAAGTTTTCAGCATCAATGATAATTTGTTCTAAAAGCATTCTAAATTCTGACAGAAATACATCACACGTAAGGCCATTTGATGTAGATGGCGGCGGTCTATAAACAACGATAATTCGAATAAGATTTGAAATCCTTGAGACCGTATCTATATATTCAAATGATTTAAACTGCTTTCGAGACTTTAGTTTAAAAGCGAAATCTTTTTTGTAAATCAATGAAACTCCACCACCTCTGGACCTCCTAGCAACGTGCTTAAAAACATAGTTTGAAGGAGTGCTATTTCGAATTACGTATTCATTTTGGCTATCTTCGTTTATCCACGTTTCAGTTAGGGCTAAAGGCCGTCACCTGTTGCATCCTTTCGTTCAAGTTCGTTGCACATGTTGCGAGGCTAAGAAATTATTTCATAGTTTAATGTATTTAAGTCTCCTGTGTTCAGAAATGCCAAGCCCCCATTCGTAATTGTGCACAATAAGTAGAAAATTAACATCACTTTGTAACTCCGTGACTGGCCGCCATTTTGAATTTCTGAACACTCTTCGTGTTATCACCTAGGCAACACGAACTTTTGCCTGCGATCAGGCAACGCGGCCAAAAAAGTTATGCAAATGTTTTATTCATTTTGACGATGTATCACAATCTCTCACACAAGTTACCGACCAGCGTTTATTAAAATTTACAAGTTGCCGAAAAAGATGGGTTAAGCTACAGTAGAAGGCGAGAAATCGGAGATTTGTCGAAAATCATACGATTTATTTACTGACGAAGACGTAGCTGAATTTCTTTCTGCAAATACGTGTGAGAATCTGCAATGGTATTACCATCAAAACTGCTACAAAAGAATTTGCGACGAAAATAAGCTTAAAACGGCGGAAGAGAAACATCTATCTGGTAAAAGCAACCAAGAGAAAACGGACAGTGAAGTTGCTCCACCACGAAGGAAGTTGCATGACACGTCTGTCACTCGCGGATGATGGTCGGGAAAAAACAAGAAGTCTGGTGCACCTGCTAGGACATCTCATATCTTGCCACCTAGGTGCATCATTTGTGAGAAAGAATCAGATTTGTTTGTCATGGTAAATCTGACCACATTAATTTATTTATATATATTTTTAGGTAATTTTGCAACATGTGAAGTTGAAATTTTAAGCAGAAGTAAAGAATCAATTATGATTACAACAGTGTTATCACATGCATGTTAACTTCCAATAAACACTACAAGCAAAATCAACTACTTCAAGCAATATTCTACTTCAAGCAAGATTTTAATTTATACAATGCAGATGCTTGATAAATTTATTTTCCTGCCCCTGCAAGACATCACATTCACAAGAAGGCAAAATCACTACCATGGCTGTTTAAATACATGTACAGTGCAATAAGTAGTGGTGCATGAGGATGAAAAATGTATGGTAGTGGTGAGAAAGCACAAACAGTTCAACAATTTGTTGGTACTGTACTGTACAGCAGTATAATATTGGTCAGGAAGCAAAATTAGTTCAAAATCATCTAGTATAGCAGCAAGGTAATGGTTATAGGAAGCACAAATTGAAACAGTTCAAAATCATGTTGGTAGAGCAGCCACATAGTGACCAGAAAACATTGACAGTTGAAATTAATATTGGTAGAGCAGCAAACAGTGGTCAGGATTGGGCAAAATCAGTTAATAATGGCTTAAATAATGTTAAATAAATGTTAAATAATGGCTTAATGAAAAAATCTTCTTGATTAATTGGCACTTTATTTGGGCTGGCAAAGGGAAATATAATGATCTTTAGTCGTAGGAATTACTGTTGTCTTGAGATAGTCTATATGTAATGAAGCACATCAAAAAAAGGTGTATTTGCTTAATTTGAATATCATCCCATTTGCTTCTCTTGGCAAAATGGTACAGTCAAACATGAAAGCAAGGGAATCAACCTATTCATCTGGACTTTGTTTGCTCTTAGAAATTGGATAGTATGATTCCATTGGAAGTTTGATCACACTCACTAGTGAAAGAAGACATACAAATGAGGAAAATTGAGAGTTATGGACATTATTCTAAACTTCTGCAACAACAGCCTTTGATCGATCTTCTCTTGTCAAATGATTCATTACATTTTTAGACAAACACATAGCAAAGGCATTTGCTTCATCTGTAAATGCATTATACTGCTGCTCAACCAATGGGTGAGAAGTATCAATTGAGAGTATGCATTACATATGCAGTTCAATGCTTGTACTGTAAGACAGCAGAGGTACAGCTTTCTCGATATATGAACAAACGAAATACAAACCAATCCCCAATCCTAACCCAAATCCTAACCCTAAAACTGACTTGGGTTGATGTTATAATAATTTTACATTTCGGTTGCTCATACTGTATATCGAGAAAGGGCCCATATATGGCTAGGGACTCGCTATACCACACAGAGTAATAGAACAAGCATTGTAAAGACAATTACCATCTGCTGTTGTTCTATATACAGGTAGATCAAAGGATAGAGCAAAGCACACAAGGACTTGTGTGCTGCACTGGTTGACATCACAACACATTTGCAATGCTCAAATTCAAACTTCACATACATAACAGTATTGACATCGTAAACGTCGTACTCGCAAAATTAAACTTATTTACATTATAATATAATACACATGACATATTAATGCATACAGTAAACGTGTTGTGCTGCGTAGACAGTGTAATTACAAATCGAATACTCAGATTAGTCGAGTATTAATACTCTCTAAATCTAATCAAAGGGCCTAAGACCCTAAACAATATTTCGGCAGTAAACCAACATTTTAGAGTTTTCGATTTATTTTACACAGATTCATTAGCATATTTAATCATATAATGATTATGCATGAGTATGATCATTCACAGATTAACTGAACGTGCACGCAGATAATCATTCTTCTTCCCAACTTCTCGCGCAATAACATGCTCACAGCACCGTTTAAGGGCGAAAATGTTGGAAAACATCGAGTGTTCCTGAAAAAAGGCTGTGCCAGCAATCGTTGTTCATGTGTCAAAGCGAAATTATCATGCACCAGCCTTTGCAAATGCATAGATTGCTCAACTGGAAAGGACAATTGCAATGAATACTCCGATAGTGAGGATGGTTCTGAAAGTGAGGAGGACAGCGACAATAAATGATGTCCTTCTCCAGTTGTAAGAGAGGTAGGGTAAACGTTTATGCTCCTGTATTCTACAATTCATAGATCTCTTATTCATTTAAATTAATTCTTATCTTTGTTTCACGTCAATTTAACAAATTATTTCAGACAAACTGCGCATAGCTCAGACCTACGAGTAACATTCCATTCTGATGACGTCATAATCATATTTTGCTTGTTTTGCGCTATTGTGTATACTTATGGCTACGAGCTTGAAAATACCCATTCACAAGACCACAGACTACCGTATCGTTGTGAAATAACTTGGAAATAGCGCATAAATTGAGCGTTAACGATAAAATTCCATTCTGACACGTCACAAACTTCAATTGCCGTTTTCGAGTAATTGTGCACATTTACGAACGGGGGCTTCGAAAATATCTATTTCCAGGGTCATGAAATGCCTTATCATCGTAAAATTATTTAGTCTCGCGTTGTGTGCAACGGAATGTCATTTCTAGTGCTTTTATTAAGTCACAGGTGACGGCCTATAATATATCAATGATAATTTCTCTGATGGCTGTAGATTTATTTCCCATGGATCTCGCGTTTAAAAGGCTAAACTTTGCTTTTCTGGAAGGTTTAAAGCTAACGTCAGTTTGACGTATAGGAATTGAGATAAGATTATTTCGATTTACTATTTGTTTATGTAGACGAATGTGTGGCCGGCGAGGCGTGACGAGCGTCTGAATATTATAAACGTCTTCAACGTTCTTTACCAGACATAATAAGCGATAGTTTGGTTTTTGAGATCGTTTGGATTTCCTAAAGTTTGAGTAAATGACAGGGATAGCGAAAACTTGAGAGCTTATCTGAATATTTTGATTTGATGCACATGTCGTTTTCTTTGCTTTTGGCATTGAATTTAGAAGCATGAGTGAAGAACACGTTTGACCAAAATATAACTATTCAGATTTTGCGGCATCAACTCCCATGTGTACAAAAGTTTCAATAAACAACCAAAAGAAGAAAGAACATTTGAAATAAGATGTAAAACCACTCGTATAATTACACTAACGTTTTCGCTTTATAGTAATCTCATCAGGTGCGTGTATTAATAAGTGGTTCGTTGTCTAATTACTTTATATTCATTCTCTTACCTGTACGTCATTTACTAAAGTTGTTTACATATGCGACAGGTGTAATTATTGGTGATCTAGTTTAAATTCAAGTTCGGTTTTAGTATTGAAATATGCTCCTTTTCTTTCATTTCTCTGAAAAGTCTATTTTTCGTCGTTGCACTGGTAGATTGGTATCTGAAAGATCCTGTTACTCTTTGTTTAATCTGTTCGTTGTGTATTAGGTTACTCAGATTCTCTGTTTGTCCAACATTGAAGCTTTCGCACTTATTGTATAAGTAAATTATTGTATAAATTACATCTTTTGCTTGAGGAGAAATACGGGAATCACGACAAAGAAGAACTTATTTGATTGTTCAAACGATATTTGGATGACTGTTTGCTTCTATGGCGGAAATAAGATGAAGAGCTTGAGGAGTTTTACCAAATAATGAATATTACTGTTAATCCGAAAATAAAATTAACAATGGAAAAAGATAACTACAAACCACCATTTCTAGACATATTACTTTACAAGGACGAAAACAGATTAGAAAGCGCTATTTAATATAAAGAAACGAACACGCATCAATATCTGGATTATATTTTAATATTATTAATATTTCTAGGCGACAACATAATATTCTAAGCAAAAATGGCCGTCCCGGAGGAATAACATTGCATGCGACATTTAGTGTGCCATTAAGCGCTTGTAATTATCTTAATGAACATGACGGTTTAGTTTCTATGGAGTTTGGCTGCCATTTTTTCTGAGTCTATAGAAGAAGCCGATGAATACAATTAATGTTACTGGTGCTTGTGTTTTACTAAGAGCTAAAGGGATGCCTGTGTTTTTAAGGGTGAGCGCAACATGACACTTTGTTGACAGATTAAATCGAAAGAAGGTATGGGTGATGATTAGGAAGTCATCTAGAATATAACAGACGAACAAAATACGACACTTATTTAATAAAATCCTTTATATGTCGTCCAAAAGCGTGTCTCCATGGCCGACGCCCTTAGGGCGAGGGTGTTAATGCCGATGCCTTCACTTCCATATTGCACCACTTACCGCTAGCTATTCGGTGAGTTCGTGTGTAATTGTTAGGCATACTTTTGCTTATACAGTATTACTCTTATACTAAATTATTGAATGATGATATTTGTATTGATTTATCGATATAATAGTTTATTAGCGAGAATGTCATACATTTCTATGTAAATACCTTCGTCTTTGCAACGGACACCTGCAACATATGGACAGCCTGTTTCTACAGAAGCTATGCGAGTATTTGGGCATTTGATTAGATATTCTTCGTCTCCAGCACATTCATAAACTTTGTAATATAAGAGATGGTCTTCCTTAGACTCCGACGGAAAAGTCAGCTCCTCGATTGCTCCCGGGAATCCGAGGTCCTTACAGGTCACATCAGCATCAGCAGCTGTCCAGTTTTTATCGCAAACTTTGCTCCAGTTACCATTATCACTGTAAATATTAACCATTCCAAACGAAACGCGTTTTCCCGCAACTTGGGTTGTAGTATTGATTAACTTCAAACCTACAAATATTAGAATATAATATCAGACATGCAGTGTAGAATATTGTACCTAACTGTTGTTGGCTTTCAAAAACTTGAATTGGAAATGTCATAGAATAACTCGTGTATTTTTGAAAATGACTAATAAAAATAATTACACTGTTAATTGATGGAGTCAAAACGACCCCTCGAAAAGGGTAAAAATGACTCCAAAAGACTAGTTCTGGGGTCATTTTGACCCCAGAACGACTCCTCGAGGGGTTGTTTAAACCCTTTTTCAATTAACAATTATAGGGTGACCCTAATAACACAATGCTCGATTCTGGAATAACTGCTAGGAAACTGTATATATATATATATATATATATATATATATATATATATATATATATATATATATATATATATATATATATATATAATATATATATATATAGGAACTAATCGTTTTAAACTGTAAGGAGTTATGCCAAACAGTAGCCGAACTCATATTAGAAGACGGAAACTCGTCTAAGACGGGAAACGCGTCTTGGACGAGAAACTCGTCAGATGTAAATCCGGTAAACGACGAGTATCCCGATTTATCCGTCTATTTTCCCGTCGTTTAGACGAGAAAGTCAGACGAGAAACTTGTCTCAGACGAGAAACACGTCTTAAATTTACATTAAACGAACAAATCAGGACGGGTTTTAGCTGCATGTAACCAAGCACTCTGGGATACAAAATGTCGACGAGAAAGAAGCCGCGAGTGAAGGAGAGCAAGAAAAAGTTGAAAGGATTGCCTGAAAACAAGAGAAACAAAGTTTGGTCGAAAGAAGATATGAACCGATATATGCAAGGGTTTTATCCAACACTGACGGAAAAGAACGTTGCTGGTTATTTCGGCTCGAAAATTATGCGCTGAAAAAGCATGCAAATGAGGATTTGTTTATTCAGATTCGGGAGGAATTTGAACAAGCCATGCCCCTACAGGATACTACCGAGTATAAATTTACTATTGAGCAACTACGTGCAAAATTTAAGTGGTTCAAGAAAGAGTGGCGTAGAATTGATAATAAAATAAAGTCTGGCACTGCAGGACTTGGGAGAAAGGACACAGCTATACCGATGTGGTATGATATTCTCAATCCCCATTTCTGTGAAGTATTTGACGATATGACATTCTGTATCTAGCAAGGTAAGTGATTTAGATACATTTGGTAATTTTAGTGAAGATGAAGATGATGATGCATGTATGCGGAGTCCTAACAGTTCAGAGAAACAGTTTTGAAGCGAATGATGAACTTCAAACATCTACAAGTGTGTGTCATTTGTCTGTATAGACAGTTGTAGTGACGAGAGTATTTCTTCAAGCAGCGTTAGAAATGCATCTGTTGATGAGGAAATAGAGGAATCTGAAAAAATAGAGAAGAGAAAATATGTGATAGAAGTCAAGAGGCAGATTAAAAGGAAAAGTCCAAGGAAAACAAATGTTAAGTTTCATCCAAAGAGAAATTCGAAACCCAAATCTCAGAGTGAGGCCATGATTCAAATGGCTAAGAGTATAGAAAACAGCAGTTCTCAACAGGAGAAAAACAAAGATACACGACTTCAAGCCCTCTTAGAATTAATAATTACAATTGACTCCATACAAAGCTTCAAAGAAAATAAGAAACATATGTTTTTTAATATATTAAAGTGCATTATGTATCAAAGTCACTTTGTTCATTATGTGTAATATTACATCATTATTTTATTGAGACCTTAAGGACCATAACCACCTGGTAACTCTTACTCGTACCCTTTCGTAAAGTTGTTTATCTTTGGTTCTCTTAGTTGGTATACGGATTAAATTGAGCTTTTTCACCAGGAGCTGCCAACGAGGAAGACAATGATCATGCCATTTGATGTATAAGTTGTGCAATGCAATGCAAGCCATTATAACAGCTGTAACATTACGCCTGCGACACTCCATCTTTTTATACAAAATACGCCATCGTCCCTTTAATATACCATACGCATGCTCTGAAACCACTCTAGCAGATCTCAGTTTTACATTAAAATACTTTTCCTTTTATTCTTTGTGGTGTCTGGGTAAGCTTTTAAGAGCCAAGAACTAGCAGCGAATGCACTGTCTCCCACCATTGCCAAGGGAATTTCTCCATATCCAGGTAAACTTTTTCGCAGACTAGGTAAACTAAGCACATTATTTGGGAGCATGATATGTGGCCAGATTCAATTTCACTGAAAATTGGTGAGGACTGCAGAAGAGTAGAATCACGCACTGACCCAGGCACACCCACACCAGCCCAAAGGAATCTTTTGTTTGCTCCAAACAATCCCATATTAGTAACAAAATACCGCTTTTTAAAATTAAAGAAGTTCTTTAGGTCACTACTAATATATACACGAAAGCCATCCCAGGCTCCTACACAGGGAAACCCATAATCTTTAAGGAAAGCAGTTACCTAATCTTTCCACTCTTTTTCCGTCGATGGTAAATTCAGATACTCATCATAGAAAACCTGGACGATCACGCGAATTACTTCATTGAAAATATTACAGGCTGTAGATGGTGCAACACCAAAAAGGTCACCTGCTGTGATGTAGGAACACCCATGAGCCAATCTGTAAAGAGTTATTCCAAGCTGACGTTCTGGTGAAACTGGTGCTTTGAATTTAGTGGTTTCCTTGATAATTATTCCTCTAATGGAATCCAGTATATAATCAAACGTATCACGATTTACTCTTAGTCTCTTTTTAAACTGATTGTTTGTCCAATATTGGTATCCATAATCCCACCATTGACTGTTTCGTTTTTCTATTGGGCCTTTGGGTTTCCTCTCTTTCACAGAAAAACAAACGACCGCAGCTGTTATCTTTTGATATTGTTCCTCATTATTGTCGATTATTGAACACCTTAGTTTTTTGTAACCGCTTCTTCGTGATCTAAAGTATTGTATCACATACTGATCTGCACCTTTTTGCTTTCGTTCTAACAAAAGCTTCTGAACAAATACTGTGGAACTGCCAGTCATTTTGATAACATACATGTTATACTCGCCCCAGTCTCATTCATCGATCACTCGAGATTTTTCAAGGTTTTCATGAACGTGTCAGATGGGTTTCCGTCTTAAATTTATACCTGACAGTAATCCGTCAGACGGATTCTCGTCTTAGACGAGTTTCCGTCATGTAATATGAATTCGCCCATTGTGTAGAGTTTTTCGAGAATTGAATAACTTTGCCAACAATACGTTTATTTTTGTATCGGTCTAACAATTTTACACTGTACATTTCCGCAAAACATTACTGATTCACTTGAGTTTATTTTTCATTCCGCGATACTATACTATGCATAGTGTAACATATCGAGTAAATAAGTTCTTGTTGCTAAATGGGGTATTAATAAATGCGCTAAAACCATGCGGACTGGCGCTTGTGAATAACTATGTAACTTTTATACATGCTATGAGACATGCATTAGTCAGGATGAAAAATCTAGATTCATTTAAAGCGATGACGCTAGTTCATATAAGTTAATCGATGTTCTTGAGATTGCTAACGTGTTACTTTTAGATAACTTGGAACAATATGCGTTAATCCGCATATCTCGTGCGTTATAATCACTATTTTTACATTTACTACACTGAGACATATTGTCGATGCTCTAACACCTATAGTCGACCTATTTAAAAATTGAGACAATAGGCGGACTCAAACGAATTGTGGTTAGGAAAATTATTGCCCAGCAAATTATTTTCGGATGAGACATTGATGATTATTATATACCAAGTGACAAAGTTCTCTTTTTCTAGTATGTCATTAGCCGAGAGTGTATCACGTGAAAGTGACGATATATTAACTGTTTCCCCCGCAATAGTTCTGAGAGGGCAGAATAATTTGTTTTCTACCGTCAATAATGAAAAAATCACGTGAAATATCACGTGAAAATGCCACCTTTGGAATGAACTCTCCTTTCGCCTTAATTGTATCTAATTTAATGTTTGAAGAATAAAATAGTTTGTGTCTTTACGGTTTTTTTGGGTTTTTTTTACACTTGGTATGATGATAAAGCTTTCGCCTCGGGAAACATCGATGGTATCGGGACCTCAAAACATACTGTTTTATTCGGTCCCAGTAAATAATTGTTAAATAACCACAACAAGAAACAAATAACAAAACATATTATAGTAACAACCAAGTAGTGGTCTATTACAAATTTGGCATTCTGATTGGCTGAGCTACTAGTGGTCTGTTGGTGATAGCTCCACGCACTAGTCGCGTTATCCGATCACAAACCTTCTTATATGTGGAATATTCCTATACTGAGCAATCAGAAGGCACGACATATTTGCGCTGCAAACAAAACCTGAAATCTAGTCCAAACATGGCGTCCTATAAAATTTATATACGAGTGATGAAATTATGAAAACATTGTTCCAAAAGTGATGGAAAATTGTTCAGTTTGAGATTTTCAATTAAAAAAGAAAATGAGTTCGCTTATGCCTATGGAGTATATCTACATGTACATCAAATTCTTAGAAAAGTAATTATACAACTCGTTTTTGTGAGCGATTGTTTATTATGTATTATGTGAGAGCTAGTAGACAGACGATACTTGGACGATCGTCAAGCTCGTATCCTAGCTCAAAAAATGATTCTGAGTCCCGGACAGGAATCGAACCTGTAACCTTCTGATTGCCGGTGAGATGCTCTAACCATTGAGCCACCGAGACTCAGATGGAGAGCGAAGGTTATAATGATGTACTGGTTCGATTGATATATGTACTGCCTATGCGGCAGTACTATATATCGGTAATGTTAAGATTGGAGTAGTCAGACGTTACATCGACGATCGTCAAGCTCGTATCCTCAGAAAAATTATTCTGAGTCCCGGACAGGAATCGATTGCCGGTGAGACGCTCTAATAGGGAGACTTCTACAAACAATAAGGTGAAACTATCTGAAAATTTGGAAAAATGTTTGATAATAATTTTTACGTAAAAGAAAGATTTATGGTTGATACTAAAACTTCGCCCTCGTTGGGTATCTGCTCATAGACAACTGTGGCTCGTTGTCTAATTATAAATATATACCAATATTTTACTCACAGCTTGGTTTTCTCAATATAGTGAATTGTCTGCTATTCAAGCTTAACGCAAACTCACTAAAATGATTCTCAGAATCATTTTTCTGAGTTTGCGTTGAAGCTTGAGTATCAAATAATTCACTATATAACAGTTTCACGGCTGTCAATGTTTTTTTCCGAACCGTATCACCTCTATTTTTCCTTCACTTGACTAGCAGCCTGAGGTAGGAACTTACTGTTTTATTAGCCTCACTGAATAAGTAATACTGTCACAGATTTACATGTGTTTGTTGTACAGGGGATGAGTCAAGACTGCAGCTCGGATTGACAACAAACTTTTTTTTGGTAAAAACTGCCTTGTTTTTTGGGGCAGAGACGTAAAGTATAGTATTGAAAAGCATTTGTTCATCTCTTCAACAACCATGTTAATAAGCTTTCAAATGTTGTCTTAAATGCTTGTTGTTCAAACTATTCTGTTAAATAAGGATTTTTTCACAAAATTAATTGTTGTTTTGATCGTGTCGCCGATTGCCGTCGACACCACCAACAAGAGTTTAGCTATGGAATGAGGAAAATTCTGATCTCTTACCTCGAAAACATTTAACTCTTTATTTAGTTGCTTCTTTAGTTTGTTTTTTAATAGCATTTTCTTCAATTTTATGCACTTTTTCGTACGTAATATCAGTAGTATAGTAAGTAGGGCTGCGAGCTCAATCGACCTCAACTGTGAATATAAACACCAAAACGTCACCAAATTTGGCCAAGTCACGACTCGACAAATTTGACGATGTTTTGGTGTTTATATTCACATTTGAAGTCGAATAAGCTCGCAGCCCTACTTACTATACTACTAACAGCGATCGTTAGTCAATCTAGACACCCCTCGCACGCTTTCTACTAAATTGATGTCAAACACACGCGAGACTAGCGAAACAATACCAAGTTTATACTAAATTTGACACCATTTCAGCCACATTTAAAAAATAGAAAGTGTCGTTTCAAAATTCTCACAAATTACATTTAGGAAAAAATAGAAAGTGTCATTTCAACATTTTCGCGTGTTAAAAAAATAAAATGTGGTACGAGCCCACTCTCACATATTAAAAAATAGAGAGTGTCGTTTCAACCGACGCGTTCTGCTGTTGTCTCAATTCACGCGCGAAAAAAAACCACTAGATTTTGATTCTAGTGGTGATGTTTTATCCAAATGGATAGCGAAATGACGCTCTTTTGATTGGCTAACAACATTGACTAACAAATAGCCAGTTGTTTTGCAAATTAGTCCGTTTGCTCACTATTTTCAGTGGTGTCTCTCACTACAATGTTTTTGTGACCATATGCGTAGGAGTCAATACCATTTTCTAAAAGGTATCGTTTATCGTCGAAGCAGGATAGCGATACTTTATTAATTTCGTAGCTACCGAGCTGATGTTTGACACTTCTAATGGTCTTCATTGTGTGTCGCAATTGTTTCTGCTCTAGTAGCACGCTTTTGTAATCTTCGTGTCTGATCACTTTTTTAATTATATTCTTTCTAATACCTTTAGCAGTTTTCCCACCACCTCCATCCTCTTTCAAATAACTGTACATCTTACTGCGCAACCCAACGAACTCAATTATTGGCGTTCCAGCGCACTCGTCCTTCATCTTCCCAATAACTTTCTTATTTTCTCTAAAAAAGAATGGACTGTCTGCAGGATAGTCACTATTATCAAACTTTTCGCACTCCATCATAAAGTCGGAATAAACGTCGTCAGTTTTGATTGAGTACAACAGACTGTCAGTGTCAGTGAAGTGCAATCTACAGGTGTCGCTAGAGTACTTTTTCATAATATAATTGTAGTGAAAATTGTACATCAGCGTTTTACTCAAGTCTAGTATGCACATACCCACATATGCAGGTCTATTTAGTGTCAACGTTTCTTTAACTTTGTGGACAGCAACTAAGTTCTCGCTAAATATCTTGCAAGACACAAACGTTGGCTTTGAGACAAGCTTTTTAAATTTCTCCGCAGTGGTCACTAATCTTACGTCCACACGCTTCCTCAAGTTTTCCATCGTTTTTCCGAACACACTGTTGTTCATCAACTTGAAGAAGTCCTTCTCAAAAGCGTTCTTAGCCGCGGTTCTTTTGACTGTGTTAAAGTCGATGTACTTGCCTAGCCACTTGGACTGGTCAAACTGCAGGACCCTGTGAATCTTATTGATTTTTAATCCAAGATCCATGTACAACTGCAGATTTCCATAGTGACACACGTACTTTTTTTTGTCCATCAAATTAGTCACCAGCTTCCTCACGCCGCCAACACTCACGTTGAACTTATTTTTGATTTTCGCGCAGTACTCCGACAACATGTCAACAGTTATTTCCATCTTCTCAGGAGCCACTGGGTAATCGTTGTGTAGGTCATGCAAATGGTCTGGGTACTCCAAGTCGACCTCGAGCAGTAAACCTTTTTTACTATTGTTGTGATACTCACGCAGATTAACTTTTTCTATTTCTTTCTCAGTCAACCACTTGAAACCACCCGTAGGTAGACTTCGACTCATTGCCCATCCGTACAAATTGTTGGCATCAAGGTACATCAAATACTTCGACTCTTGCGCTTTATCATACCCCTTCATGTACTTATTATTCGCCACACCATGTCTGTTGCATATGTAGCTCACACCACCACGCATACCTAATTCTACGAACTGGAACATGTCAATGTCGGACAATAATTCGAGTTCTACTCCAGTCATCTTTAGCATGGCATCCCAAGCCAATCCAGGCGATGTGAAATAGTGACACGGGTCTAATTTATACTCGCGATGGCATGTCTCTCTAAAGTTCTCAAAAACGTCGGCAAGCAAGAGCACATCGCTTTTCAAATACAGGTCGTGATACTCACCCATACTTTCAACGTCGAAGTAGTCCCACACGTCGCAAGCGCGTTCGTGCATTTCTTCCGTAATGTGCTCATCATTCAGAATGCTGTAGAAGTCCTTTTTGGAGGGTAGCTCGCATTCGTCGAATTTATCAAAGGAGTCCATATAATCATAGGGATAGACCCCCTTTCTTGTCATAAGTGCCAAACCCTCGTCGTGAAACACTTCTGACGTGTATTTGAAAGCGTCCCTTGGTAGGTTCTTCACCAAGTTGTCTAGACCACTACCCATGAACTGAAAGCTGTCCAAGAACACCAAGTTTTTTCCAAGCATGAACGCCATGTACTTCTCCATGTTGTTTGGTATCACATTTATGTCTTGGCCAAACTTGCCAATCTCCTGCATGATGAAATGGCTATCGTAGCCACGTAGGTTATGAAAGATCACAGGGATTTTGTCAGTCAATCTAAAGTTCACGTTACACTGACGATGTGCGGACCCTCTATACCTACCTGACACGTGACAGTGGTCTCTCACTCTAACGTCAGCGCCAGTGTACTCAACACTACAAATATGACAACTTTTAGCCTCGTCAAAGTTCTTCTTATCGGCATCAGTCAGTATCATTTCTTTGTTAAAGTGACTCTCAGACGTCTCTTTACAATATTCGACAATTTCTAACATCTCCCCAATGAACTTGTTGACTGCGTTTTCACCGCGATACACTTTCACTGGCTTACTATACTCATTGTCATAGCAACAAACCAGTTTATACCCATAGCCGCAGTCAACATGCCTCTGGTAAGCATTTGTGTAGCTACACTCGCTTGACGGTGTCGCTGTGTGCACCTTCTGTGTGATAGCCTCAAAGTCTGCGTACACCACAAATGGTACATTTAGCTGTCTACTAAAATTCTCGTATTTCACTTTCGCACCTTTTTGTGGCATTTTAATAGCTTGCTTCCCATTGATGACCAAACACACTTCAATATGACTTTCAAGCACGTCCGCGCGGGTGAAACACTGCAAACAATACCTACAAAAGTGCTTTCTCGCCTTATACTTTGTCTGACGGTACATGAATTTGTCGAAATCGCGAATGTACACATAATGCTTGTTGCCCACGTCATTAGTTATCAACAGTAGGTCCATATGGTTAGGGTACGCTTCCTTAGAGACGTACACAGGGAATGGCTGCTTATTTTCGTACCCAAAAACATTGATGCTAATTTCGTTAGCCTTTTCGATCTTGTTGTAGTCTTTGAGTGTGACTGGGAAGTCGATTCCGTCATAATTCAGCTTACTGACATGTCTGGCGTATTTTGACGTTCTGTCAGAGTTTTTTCCAACAGGAAACTTATGTGCAAGGTGACACCATCTAAAACACTCGTTGTCATCATCGTTATTTACGTTTATCAGACCCTTCATACTGTTGCACAGCTCCTTCGGCAACGCAATGTAGCTACTCCCATGCAAAGGTCTGTAAATAGCGACGTTGACGTAGTGTGCATCTATTTTGTCGATAGTCCATCCAGACCCCTCAGATAACCACCCAGCTATCCGCGTCAAAATCTGCTCCGACCCACGATTGGCGACACCCTCGATGTCGTGCTCATTAATGATGACGAACGTTTCGCTGTTAAAGTAGGCAGTTTTGTATGTGGTCTTATTGAGTTCTAAAACTTTCTCGAAAGTGACCTTGACTGTCTCCACCACTTTCATTCCGTTGGTCTCACCTAGTTCACGTCTCAAAAGGTTAGTGACAGCACTTCTACTACCATTTACCTGATTGATGTCTCTGTCGTCAATCACTTCAACTCCATAGGACCTTGTGAACCCTCTCAGTGCTCGATCCAACAGATGTGTTGACGGTGCGAGGTCTTCGACTAGACGTTGTGTTTCTTGGTCTCTAAAGAAGCCGTGAACGTTGGTCGCTTCATCTGTTAGTGAATTGACAACGGCTGCGCTCGTCTTATGCGCCCGTCTTTTTGTCAGTGGGTTTTTCGCAGCCCGACTCATTGGCTTCTATATACTACACTTATTTATTTTTTTCCTAAACCACTCGTCGTAATAATTGTCGCCACTTTCGCACCATCCTAGCTTTGGGTACACCACCCCAAACAGATTGTTGTCAAACAAGTCTTTCACCTTCCCGTCTTTGAGGTCTGGCACCTTCTTGAGTGTCTCGACTCGTCTTCTATGACACAACCTAATAATGTAGTATCCATATCTGCTGACATTTCTACCCTTTACCAAATTGCATGAGTACAACACATTGACAACTTTCAGGAAGTCCTCTTTTATCAACTCAAGGTGCTCACCCTTCACAACGTTCCGTAGTCTCCTCCCCATCCACCAAGACCGTTTGTGAACGCTTTTTAGTCGCGTGAGTCTCATGTCGCTGTAACTCTGAGTGTAACCCCATTCGATGTCACCACACTTTGGGCACGCGTACCCACCGCAGTCACTTACGTTTTTCACAACGTCACAATCTGAGCAGTGGTAAATTCTGAAGGTGTCTCCACACTTAATTTGCGTCTCACTCGCGATCTCGTCAATTGTCAAGCCATAACTCATCTGCCTCATAAGTTTGTCCATCGCCTATATTACTCCAACATTTTTTTTATCGAGCTAGTACCCGTACCGCTATTCCACTACCCAAACCTAGCGCACCAACAAACAATAATTGGTATTCCTTCATTTCCGCACTCGGTTGGTAGTAATCCGCAATCTTCGGGAGGTCAGTGAACACTCGTCCGCTGTACTGTATGGTCATTACGCTTCTAAGTTCTTCCAACGCGTGGTTTGTGTCATTGATGTCAGCATTAGCATCTGAGAGCTGTTGTCGCAAGCGCTGAATCTGATCTTTTTTAGCGACTTCATTTTCGTACCACACCTCTTTCGCACTGGCTAGCTGTTCCAACGCATGGTTGTGTCTTTTCATCTCAGCTTCATAGCCTGAGTGGTTAAACTTTGAAAACATAAAACCAGCGCCCGCAAAAGCCACTGCGTTAAAGATCCCTCCAGCCACAACACTCACCATTAACTTACGTTGATTTGAATGGATCTGTCGGTATCCACTTTTTCGATTGCATCCATTTCACTAACAGCGTTCCTGCACCAACAGCTGCAGCAAGTTTCACTGTGCCTTTCACTGTCTCTGGTGTTCCCAATGGTTCTCCCAAAGCCTTTTTAGAGATCATACTCACTGCCACAGCACCAGTCGTAACAAGTAGCGCATCGTACAATTCGTTCATAAGTTCTTTTCGATCGATCGCGGACATATATACATTGTCGTGTGTTTTGTTCAAGAATCAAACGTGTCTAACGCTGGACGACAAGTTCTACGATTTTCTGACGCGCTAACCACAGTGCTCGCAGGCTCCAGTTGTGTCTCTTTTTCATTGCTAATTGTGTACCATAGTGAAGCACCAGCGATGATTACACCAAGTGTTCCGACAACATATCCATAGCTCCACTCACTACCCTGTTCTTCGTTGACTATCATTTCACGCATTTTCTTTTCTTTAGCAGCTTTCGATATCTCAGCTAACTTTTTACCAGCAGCGACGCGCTTTGGGTCCTTCACCTTAACACTTTTCACATCAGCCGTGATCTTCGCTTCAACAGCCGTCTGTGAGTCTTCAACCATCTAATACACTATCACGTGTTATCTTACTCACAGTTGACCTCACAGGTGTCTCACAGATGACCTCACAGGTATCTCACAGTTCCAGACCAAACGCACTAAAAATTAGGATTTTTTCTGGGAGTATAACATAATGACTCAAGTCCAAGACATCGCAGAAGAGATGACTCAAGACCAAGCCCGCCAAGAAGAGGAGATCGACGCAATGCGGAGAATGTCCTTTGTCGATGTGTCTACCCCACAAGGCGCCTCTGGACCCAACGTCTTAAAAGGGTACTCGCAAGTCTTCAAGTTGTGCGACCCCGATCGTAAAAACGAAGAGGTGTCGAGACAATTTGGTGCCCAGATTCTCTACACAAAGTTCGCTCATGAGGCTTGGGTCGGGCTTGATGAAGTTAGAGCCAACAGGATGGTTAACGAACTAGCCAAGATGATCCCTGTGTGGTGTCACTCACCGTTCAAACGTCTTACGCTAGCGAGTAGCCACTACTTGAGCAACCCTTGCGAGTCCACCGCTACGCTACTCGGTAACTACCTCGAAGTGTTCTTGGCGACCCTTCTATGGAAACCATGCTCAACCAAACTCAAAGCGTGGCTACACCTCGCCGCAAACTGTGACGTCAACGTTTGTAGGGTGGGGTGTAATGAGATACTGAGTGCGGGCGATATTATGAGTCACATACTCTCAGACGCTCACCTGGATTTTGCGCACGGCGGCGCGTCGTACAATTGTTACCCATGTGGTGTGGTTACCAACAACCCAATGCATCGCTCAAGACACGAGAGCTCGAGGTCCCATCTTAAAAACTTAGAGCTTCAGCGGATATTTAACAACGAGCAACAGTTGCCGCAAGAGGGGAGAGCATTTCTCTGGAGGTATAGTAACCATGAAGAAAGTTGGTAAACTAGAAATCGTGATTGGTCCCATGTTCGCAGGAAAAACAACAGAGACTCTTCGTAGGTTAATCACGTTAAGTAAATCAGGGCTCAAAGTCCTTTACATGAACAACACAGGTGACACTAGGCGAACTGACCACGCGTTCTCCACACATCGTCAGACCATTGTTGTCGGATCAGACAGTTTACCTGCGAAGTTAATCACCAACCTCCCAAGTTCTTCCGAGATAGCTGATTACGACGTCATTGGCATTGATGAAGGTCATTGGTACTCCGATCTGTCAGTTATTCGTGAATACATTAAAGCTGGCATTCACGTCATTATTTGTGGTCTCATAACAACAGAGCACTTAAAAAAACTTGGTGAGCTTGACACACTCTTTCCAATGGCAGACGACATCATATTTCTAAAAGCGTACTGTGCTGTTTGTCGTGACACTTACGGAACGACTGTTGAAGCGCCATTCAATTGGAGATACAACCCAGGACCATCATTCGTTGGTGGCGCTGAGCAATATCGCTCAGTGTGCAGACGTCATCATCCTTCCACACAAAATTAAGGGTGTTCTCGGATACCCCACTTTTTTAAATTTAGACATTGGTCACATGGAGCGTCCAATGTATCGTAGAAACATTTTTTTCGCACAGTGGTCAGAAGGTTTGTGAAATAAAGAGAGAAAGTTTCGCAGATATTTTTTACTGAGTTAAAAACGTCTTTAAAAATGCTAGAGCAGTTGTCGCTTCAAACGTCGTCTCAACAACGAGAACGAGTGCTAACTCGACTTATTACTCGCTGTCTAAAAAGTCCCTTTACAATAACGTCTCTCGTGGTTACTTAACGCTGATTTATTTTTAAATTTACGAAGGCAGTGAGAGCACTGAAACCCAACGTCAAAGAGATATTTTATTACCGTGGTAATAGCGTCGTCGTATGACTCACACAACAACGTTAGATAACCAGCGGATTTATATCTGAGCAACAGAGACTCCTGCTCTTTGGATGTCTTGCCTGTACCACCTGGATTCTTGAACTCAATCACGAGCCCGCTGTGCTGTCGGTTTGCATTGGCAATAATCAAGTCAGGTGTTCCACGTTGGTAACCTTTTTTCCACGAATTTATTCTCTTCGCAGAAGTGTCTTGATTCTCACCACAAGCGGCTATCAAAATAGCTTCTGGATAATATTTCCTAAGAAAACCGACGACTTTCGTATGAAGGTCGAACTCAGTGATCATTACGAATTGATTGTGTTTGAGACCAACGCTAGCTAAACTTTTTCTAACGCTTGGCAAGACTTCTGAGTGCACCCACCTTCCGAAGTGTTTCGCACGCTCCATTTTACTTGAGAACGTTAGTGAGTAGACACCAAGTTCGTTGATAAACGAGACCTGTTCCATCTTCATTTTACAATCAGGTTCGACGTGGTCGTTGACTGCATCTTTTGGTCGAGCATAACCTAGAGCGCTTGCGACTTCTTCTGCTTTGAACCATATTTCACCGTTGTGATTAGCCATCGTGATTTGGTGACCGTCGAATAATTGCACTGAGTTGGTTGTCATTACTATAGCCTCACAAAAACTACTCGACATAGGTGTTGGGTTTTTTATAGATCTGGTTTGTTGTGTACCAATGCAGCAGGTGTGTTTTATTAGTCTTCAGTTTTCTACGTCGTCTGAAAAAGTTTCTAATGTTACGGACCAGCTTTCTAAACCAACCCATTACATAACTTAAGTCACGTCTCCTACCACTCCTACTTTGTCTAATTCTGGTAACGTGATAGGTTCGCCATAAGTCTTTTTAGATCTCATACCAATCTCAGCGTGGAGCTCGAGAGTAACGTCACCGCGACCAAATGATCCACCAGCTTTGAACATGTGATCAGTCGTCTTATTTATTTTATATGTTTCATGAGGTCTCGAAATACATGCTCCCATTTACTTTACACCATATTCCTTCATCATTTTTCCACCCATGATTATGATGTCTCGGCTCGCCATGTAGCCACTCACGATTTTCACACCGTAGAATTCTATCAACGATGGGTATGCATAAGGTGCGAGTGGTATTCTTGGTCGATGTATTCCAAAAATCGTTCCATAGGGTGTGCCTATTTTTTTCATATTCGCTACGAAGTCTGAGTCGGCTGACTTAACGTTGTTGACTCTGACGTGTGAATTGTCCATTTGCCAGTGTATTGATATCATATGCATTTTACTTATGTCAACACCACTCGGAATAGTGCATATGCTCTCCATCGCTGGGATGCTACCACCATACGCGAGTCCATTAGTTATACCAGTCTTGTACCCTATGAACTTATCCCACTGACCATCGTCGTTTGATATAATTGTCTCCCAATTTGATCCAGCGGTACGAGTAGGTAACCTCACTACGACAAAAATGGAAAGATCACACCATTGCATACTGGGGCAGTTAAAATGGAGACCTGACTCAAGTGGGATTGGTGTTAACACAGGTGATAGAAAACTTTGGCTTACACTGCTGATGCCGACAATAGGACCATAAGCTGGGTTGTTTTGCACTAATTTGCTTGTTTCACCAATGGCTTTCACTTTGTTTGAACCATTGGCGTGAAATTCCACATTTTTCAAGGCGTGTGTGCTAACGTTGAAGTCGAGCACAACATTGTAGGACTGACTCTTGAGGAAACCTGCTAACAATTGCTCTATAGTTCTTTTATTGGTAGCGTCTGAGTCATCGACTGGGTCTGCCACGTTTTTTATTGCTGAGCCTTGCATGTCTATTATTCCAGACATCCTTCCGCCGGTCGCGCTTAATTTGGGATCTTCGTCCAGATGTCTTTTCGTTCTCTTTAGTATTTTATCGTGAGGGTCGTCAGACTCATACCCATAGTTTAGACTCATTACTACTTCAAGGTGTATTTGGTTAGCAGATAGCCAGACACCGCTGAGAACCCTAAGATTATCGCCAACGTTGTCGTGTCTGACTCGCTTGTGACCACTGCTTTTCTCATGGGAAGTGGTGTCACGTTTTCTTGGTAAACTTTTTTAGCTACGAGATTAGTTGACGCCGTCACATTTTCTTGGTGAGCTTTTTTCTTCACGGTTGTTGGTACTACTAATGAGTGAGTCACCACATTTTCTTGGTGGACTTTTTTAGCCGTAATCGTCGGTGTTGTTGCGTTCAAGCGAGTGTTCACTCCAAATTTCATGGACTCTGTGGCAATCTTTAATAAGTTGTTGTACCCAGCGATTTTATTCTTGAGAATCACCACATTGCTTGGCATTAACCATGTACTTGGCGACACCGCGAGATTTTGGACAACGTTGGTGTCTCTAATCGATTTATTCATGTTGAGAATCCATGTCGATACATCGTAGTTGATAACACTGTCAGCGAACAACTTTCGGAACTCTTGTTGGGTTTCTAGACTTCCTGCAGAGCCACCAACGACTGATACACGTGTTCTCGCTTGCGCACCAAGTGTGGAGTACACAAAGGCTTCTATGCTCTGATTTAGATATTGCAGTCCAATGTTGGTAAAACCGTCTGAGAGTCGTGCGACGTATCGTTTGTAATCGTTCTGAACGTCGTTGAGTGTGAAGACTCTGGATTCGCCTAAAGTGCCATCGCTCAGGACTCTACTCTGGTAGTAATGCTTTTTGGGAATCTTGGAAATCTTACCATACAATTCGGAAGCGTTAAATTCTCTACTTATTGATTTCATGGTCTCACCACCTTCCATTCTTCTCAGAAGTCTTCTAATGGTGAAGTACAAATGAAATCTCATCACACTTGTGACCACAGGATGAACTTCTTGTGACACTGATAAATGTTGCAGTGACACCCCACAACAGAAACTTGCACAATACGTCGCAAACACAATGCGGTAGTAAGACTCGTTGTCGTCCCACTCTGATTTTGTCTTTGACGTGGTGACTCGCAAGACTGGTAGCTTTGACATGAAGTAGCTATTTTGGTTAACGAAAACTTTAAAATTGTTCACTGGATAATTTAACACATTTTCTGTTGGGTAGCCGTCCCAAAGCCCCCAGTGGTTTTTATGACCTTTTGGCAGTGGTTGGATAGTTCCACCACCTTGCCATATTATTGGGAACTTACTATTGTGTAGCCACTTCCACATGCTTTTATCATTTTTGAAGGTTGTGCTGGTTATGTCCGTGCTGAGGATGTCGTTGTTTCTGAAATATATGTCGACACTCACGATCTCACCGTCTTGTGAAATATTTGGATAGAACTCGAATTTGCTTAAAGTAGCGTGTGGGTACTTTTTGATGAGGTCTGCCTTCGCGTCGTGTGCAGCCTTCGATGTGTTAGCCATCGCATGTTTGTAGTACTTTCCATAGTACTCACGAAGGGCTTTCTGCATATAATATACCATATGTTATACATAATGCGAAAGTTGACGGTATTCATTGAAGGCGCAGAAAAAGTTGTGTCCTTTGACAACAGTGTGATGATCACGCACAATAACCCATGCATCATGGTTAAGACAGCTACTGTGTTTTGGAACTATCATAACATAATAAACGAGGGCATCACTAGCCTCCATGATAACGACGCCCCTTGGTACGCCCCTGATGTAGAAGTTAAAGTGGGTGAAGGGCACTTCAGCTTCGACACGTTGGTCGAAGATCTAAAACACAAGTTTAGTAAGTATAAGGTGAATCTCGAGATAGAGAGACTAGCGCCCACAGGCAAATGTAGGGTCAAGGCTAATAGCGAAGTTCGCATAGGAGAAACCATTGGGCTTCTACTTGGTTTCGGGGGGTATGTGTGGATCCCGTATGGCTCACAGTGGCATGTCAGCCCAAACGAGGTCGACATGTACAGAGGTCTGAAGTACATAGAAATTTCGTGTGACATTGTTGACTCTGAGAGCAACGTGGGTGTTGATGGGAAGCGTAGCGATGTGATCACAACGTTGCCGATACCCACTGAACAGTCTTTGAAAGGGTCAGTGCAACGTCATGTAGACATTGAGTCAAAGGTGAGTATTAAAAAAGGTGTTTACTCAAGTATGTCATTTCGCGTCAAACCAAATAACGATAGTCTCAAAATTGGCGCGGTGTTGTTGGAACTGTATATTGTGTGAATTATATGGAGCTTGGTGTGGAGACAGAGCAAGGGTTGAGAGACATTTATTATAATCCTAAGACAGGGTACAGTGGTACAGAGAGGTTGTATCAAAGTGCGTTGGGAGACGGATTGAAAGTAACTAGAAAAACAGTGAAAGAATGGTTGACAGCGCAGGACACTTACACTAGGTACAAACCCATTGTGAGAAGGCATAAATTCCGTGCTACCTTCGTTGATTACCTTGGTGAAGAGCTCCAAATGGACTTAGTGGACATGAGTAAGTACTCAAAACAGAACGGTGGTTATTATTGGATACTAACAGGCATTGAAATATTGAGTAGATACGCTTTTGGTATTGCAGTTTATAGAAAAGACACTAAGAACATGACTAAGGCTGTTGGAAAATTGTTGAATGACTTTAAAGATCGGTTTGGAACCGTGCCTAAGTTAGCTCAATTTGACGATGGACTTGAGTTCTACAATGTTGGGGTGAAAAGTTTGCTGAAAGAACATGGTGTTGAATATTTCAGCACTAAGAGCGATAAAAAGGCCGCTGTTGTCGAGCGTTTTAATAGAAGTCTGAAGAGCATTATGTGGAAGTACTTTTACACTCGTGGGACGTACAAATGGATTGATGCTTTGGACCAGTTTGTGGGCAACTACAATAGCAATGTGAATCGAAGTATTATGATGAAGCCGAAGGATGTTGATAAGTCAAATGAGGGTGAAGTGTGGACCACTTTGTTTGGTCACCAATTTGCAGACAACCCATTGCCAAAGTTTAAGATTGGTCAATCGGTGAGAATTAGTAAATACAAGAGCGTGTTCACAAAGGGCTATGAAGCCAACTTCACTGAAGAGCTGTTTAAAGTGGTAAAGGTTATTCGTGGTGACCCAAATGTGTACGAAATTGAGGATCACACCGGTGAACAGATTATTGGTAAATTTTATGAGCAGGAATTATCGCTGGTTAATAAGAAACCTGGTGACGATGTGTACAGAGTTGAAAAGGTGTTGAAAAGAAAGAAAGTCAGAGGGAAGAAGATGGCGCTGGTCAAATGGTTGGGTTATGAGAGCAAACATAATTCGTGGACACCAGAAAGCGATATTCAAAATGTGAGCTAGTGTAACATGGCTAAGAGTGGCTTCGACGACCTCGAGACGGAGGGCTTTGATGAATACAAAGATATGAGTAATGATGAACTAGATCGCAGTCTCGAAAGAGCCACTCAAGATCTTGAGCTAGCTCGGGGCGATCTAGGCGTCACAGCCGATGAGGAAACTAGACTAACTAGAGTGGAGAGTGGACTGAAGCGCGAACATGATATAAGACTTCGTCAACACATGGGGGAGACTACTAGCGATCTCGTAACGCGGAGTGGTGGAGGAGTGTATCAACATGTGGAGAGGGTTTTTAGTGATCTCGCAACGCAAACTATTGACAACGTGAGAGATCGTGAAGACATCGCGAGGAGTGTGCCATTGTTAAACACCACACACGCAGAGTACGTCAACATACCTGGACTAACATCAGTCGAGAACCGCGAGCTGAATAGCATGCTCAATCCAGGTGAGAATGTGATGTCTGAGTCAAGAATAGGTGACACTGGCGCATTGCAAACACGAGCGGACCGTTATCAAAACTTGATAAATGAAGTGAACAAAAGAATAGCGGAGCTCGCAGAAAAAGACCTCACGGCTGCAGAGAACGAAGAGTTCGTCGATCTAGCTGAAAGAGTGATTGGACTCATACAGGCTAGAGACATGATTATTGAACAGCGGGAAATAGAAGAGGTTAGAGAGCGACAAGAGATCGACATTGACAGGTTTCAGAAGTTCAAGAAATGGGCTAGAGAAAATATGGTTGGGATGAGTGCTTTAGCGATTTCAGTGGCAGCAATTGTGACGACTATTATTATCGCTGGGAGGTCTAACGTTATGAAAGGCGCTATGGCCACGAGGTCGTTTGCACAGGCTGTTAAAAATGCGATAACGAAGATGGGTCCATGGGCTGTTGGGTTGGCTAACTTAGTTTACGACGCGCTGGTGACAGGTGCAAAGGGTCTCGCTTGGCTAGCCCAAAATCTGTGGGTGTTTGCGGTGACATTCGCGTGGCTTGCGTATAATTATTTAAACTAGAAAGAAAACGTGATTCGTAGGAGTCAGAGAGCGATATTCAAAATGTGAGCTAATGTAATATGGCTGAAGGTGGGGAAGTTTTTGACGAGATTGAGATGGAAACCCTCAATAAGTACGAAGACATGAGTAATGAGCAATTAGAAAAGACGCTCGCCGATGTTGAAGACGTTATTGAAGGCATGTACAGTAAGCACACTGAAGACAACATGCCGGAAGACGTTCGTGTTAATTACAACGACTATCAAGACTATGCGAAAAAGATACTGAGTGAGCTAGACGCGAGGCGAGGTGGGCAAAAAGAGACGTCATTTATTGATACTGATGATGGTAAGACGGTGACGATAAGGGGAACCAACACAGAAGTCCCTGCAGTGGAGTTTGTCAAGCAGGAGTCATACGGTGATGTCAATGACGAGAGTTTTAGTATAGCTTTTGAAGAGGAGAAAGAAATTGAGAGAAGGCTGGGCGAGCTAAAAGCATCCAACAAAAAGCTAACAGAAAACAACGTAAAAAGAATCAAGCTAATAAACAAGAAAATACGTAAATTAAGCAAAAAGGCACTCGGTCAAGACGACGCGTCAAGGAAAATAGTCAACAGGTCACAGGTTACGGACTCGGGGGCTATTCTTTTCAAACCGGTAAACAAAGACGGTAAACATGGAAAACCCAAACTAATTCTAAAACCTTGGAAAAAAGGTTTGATCTACAGTAAAGACGCGAGTAGTAAAAACGCGATCGAGCAGTTCAAAAAGTTAGTTAGTCAAATCCCTGAGAGTACAGAGACAACAGTTGTCACAACAGAAGTAGTCCCAGACGACCTCCCAGTGATTGAGACAAGAGTGGATCACGACGACACACCTGGGTTATCACCAGACGAGAACCGTGATCTGAGTGGTGTGGTTAATCCAAGCGATAGTGTGGTGCCCGAGTCAAGAACAGGTGACGATGGTGCGTTGCAAGCGCAGGTAGACCACTTTCAAGAGACGATAGATGAGACGAGTGGGAGATTGGCAAAGCTTGATAAAAAAACTAACCAAACTGGTCTCACGCCTGACGAAGGGCGAGAGCGCGCTGGTTTGTTTGAAAGAGAGTCAGGACTCAAGCAAGCCAGAGACAGAACTATTGAGCAGCGACAAATAGAAGAGGTTAGAGAGCAGCAGGAAGTCGACATTGACAGGTTTCAGAGATTTAAGGAATGGGCTAAAGAAAATGTAGTCGGGTTGAGCGCTGTAGCAATTTCAGTGGCTGGGATTATAACAACTATTATTATCGCTGGGAGATCTGCTGTTATGAAAGGCGCTATGGCCACGAGGTCATTCGCACAGGCTGTTAAGAACGCGATAATGAAGATGGGTCCATGGGCTGTTGGGTTGGCTAATTTAGTTTATAATGCGTTGACGTTGGGTGCGAAGGGTCTCGCATGGTTGGCTCAAAATCTCTGGGTACTTGCGGTGGTACTCGCGTGGTTTGCCTATGATTATTACAAGCTAAAACGGTAGCGATAAAACATATGTAAAGGTATATGAACGTCACGTCGGCAGAGTTGAGCCCTGGTTTTAGACGAGCGACCATGGGCGTCATAAAAGGGGTGAGAACGCAACACGTAATCACGTTGAACCCTAATAAAGTCAGTCCTGGCGAGGAACTTTACATTGATATACCGAAGCTCAAGGTTAGTAGCTGTTTGGTGCCTGGATCGTTGGGTTTAGTGTTCGACTTTAAGAACGCAAACGCCAAAAGCTGGTTCTTGAACAATGTTAGCAAGTTGTTGGTTGAGAAACTTGTCGTGAGACTAGCTGGGGAGACTGTGTACGACAACAATGGGGAAAATTACACTGGTGTTTATCGCGACCTTTGGGAAAGTGCTACTGCGCGAGACCAAATGATTGACTATGGTATTGGTGGTGAGAACTTGAGAAAGCTAGTTTCTAAGGATGACAGTGGCGCGACAAGTGGGAATGTTACTAAAGTTAGCGACGCGTTAATGTTTGGTGTGATTGGAACGAAACTGCGGATTAAGCTTGGTAAGATTATGAATGACCACGGGTTGTACGCTCCTTTTAGCATGAACAACAACTTGCAGTATGTGATCACACTCCCGAAGGCCGCAGACATCATGGTGGCGCAATCCGGTAGCGCTGTGGGTGGATACACTCTGGAGAACCTCGAGCTTGAGTACGAGACGATCGACAATCAGGAGCTCGCTGACGAAATAGCGTCGGGCTATGCAAGTGGTCGTAGTTTGTCATATGAGCACGTCACGTTGATGAAAACCACCGAATGGGACAAAGGCACAACCATCGTGAATGAAAACATTAATCTTCCAAGAAAAAGCATGAAGGCAATCGTGTTGCTATTCACGAATAAGGTGCGAACAGACAGTGAGGAGTTTCTTTACCCAAATATTGAGAATATTAGAGTCACAATTGAAGGTGTGCCAAATAGTGTGTACTCACAAGGCATCCCAAAGTCGAAGTTCTACGCGGAAGCGAAACGATTGTTTGGGTTGGGTGAAGAACACGCTCAGTTCATGACCATACAGAAGTTCTATAAAGATGGCTTTGCGTTAGTCATCGACTTGAGGAGTGTTCAAGATAATCGCAATGTCGCCACTGGCAAGAACATTGTAAACACACAATCTGGCGTGCTTCTTGAAATCACTAAAAAAGTGACGACTGCGAATGTCATGTGCAGGGTGTTTGTGATAAGTGATGGGTTGGTCAACTTTATGAACAATGGGTTGCAATCAATCCAGTATTAAATCAAACGTGAGTTAATGGAGACTCCGTTTAATATGCTAATTGTTGGTATGACAGCTTGTGGTAAGACGTATTATTTGCTGGAAACATTGGAATCTGAGTACTTTAGTAAATTTGACTACATCGTGTTGATTTGTCCTACTTTCGAGTGGAACAAAGCGTATCAAGATTGGAAATATGTGCGCGACCCCGACGTGTTAGCGATAGACTGCACACAGGACAATGTCGACGCTGTTCTCAAGTGTGTAACAAATGTTTTTAAAGGCACTAACACTCTGATTGTGTTGGACGACTGTGCGAGTTCTCAAGATGTTAAGAATAGGACTAGTCAGTTGGTCAACTTAGCTTTTAGTGCGCGACATTTTATGTTGAGCGTTATTGTCATCACGCAACAACTGACGTCGATCGCAAAACCGTATAGGGAAAACATTAGTAAGCTCGTTTGCTTCTACTGCCCAAGTAGGAGTGATATGAAGGTCGTTATCGACGATTACCTTGGAAACATCAGCAGAGAAAAATCGTCGGCGATTGTGACCGCATTAAAAAATAATAAGTACGCTAGACTAGAAATCTCACTGCGCTATCCATACAGTCATGAAGTTGTTATTCCGCAATAAAATATGGGTATAAGTAATAGTGTGATGGTAAAACGCAAAAGTGAGGAAAATCCCACGATTGAGGAATTAGTTGAGGAGACTGATGACACCTCAACTGTGGAAGACAACGTTGACGTTAGGAGATCCGAACTTATTAGACTGTCCGGTGACGGTGTGGTAAGTCAGTCCGAAGCGTACATTAAAAAAGCGTCCGCAAAGGTTATCGACAAGATATGGCGCCAATATGAGTTGAAGAGAATGGAAATCGCAAACGCTTTTCTCACTGACTTGCTAATCAGCAAATTCGCTAGCTTACTAGATGGGTTGAACGCCATTGAGAACCCTGACGAACTAAACGACGAGTTGCAAAAAGACCCGCTACTAAAGAAAGACGTTGAGAGCATTGTCGCGATCGTGACGCCGTACGTGCCTTTCTTGGGCTTGTTGTCGGGAGGAATCACAACGTCGAAATATGTGTACGATCACCATTTTAGGAGCGAGGTGGTAGACACTGAAAATAGTGAGCAAACGGACTAATTTGCAAAACAACTGGCTATTTGTTAGTCAATGTTGTTAGCCAATCAAAAGAGCGTCATTTCGCTATCCATTTGGATAAAACATCACCACTAGAATCAAAATCTAGTGGTTTTTTTCGCGCGTGAATTGAGACAACAGCAGAACGCGTCGGTTGAAACGACACTCTCTATTTTTTAATATGTGAGAGTGGGCTCGTACCACATTTTATTTTTTTAACACGCGAAAATGTTGAAATGACACTTTCTATTTTTTCCTAAATGTAATTTGTGAGAATTTTGAAACGACACTTTCTATTTTTTAAATGTGGCCGAAATGGTGTCAAATTTAGTATAAACTTGGTATTGTTTCGCTAGTCTCGCGTGTGTTTGACATCAATTTAGTAGAAAGCGTGCGAGGGGTGTCTAGATTGACTAACGATCGCTGTAGTAGTATAGTAAGTAGGGCTGCGAGCTTATTCGACTTCAAATGTGAATATAAACACCAAAACATCGTCAAATTTGTCGAGTCGTGACTTGGCCAAATTTGGTGACGTTTTGGTGTTTATATTCACAGTTGAGGTCGATTGAGCTCGCAGCCCTACTTACTATACTACTAATATCGATAAATCGAGAAACCGTATTTTTAAATCGCTGAAAATGTTATAGTTACTGTACCTCGCGCGAGGTGACTATAACAAATAAACCGTCCATCTGGACCAATCACGGCACGAGATACTCTATACTAGTCATCTGTCAATTTCTACTAAAGCGAGATAACCAAGCTGCAAGTCACATATAATATATTCTGATAATTGATATATAGACATATCGCGACTTTATATTTTTCTGAGTTTGTGTTAAAGCTTGAGTAGCAAACAATTTACTATATTGAGATAACCAAGCTGCAAGTCACATATATTATATTCTGATAAGATATACAGACATATCGAGACTACTGAATTAGCAGTATGTATGTCGCACGTACGAACTAGTACGCAACGTAGCCTTCGCTCTGCGATCTTCTAGCTCAATGGTTAGAGCGTCTATCCGCAGCTCATTTCAGATCATGAAGGTTGCATGCGGGTTCGATTCCCGTCTGGAGCTCAGAAACATTTTTCTGAGTTTTCGTTAAGCTTTAGTAGAGAACAATTCACTATAATAGATACCTTTCCACAAATTAAACTTCTTGTGACCTTTCGACGTCTTAATCGCATGACTAACTTTTCCCCGGGTTTTTCCGAAACTTGTATTATACAGGAAATGGCCGCTACAACCAGTTTATTTCCAGTTACCCAGGAAACACAGGACAGTGGTTTGCTTTCTCATCAATGATTGCTTCAAATAAAGTGACTTCACACATTGGCAGTACTAGCTAAATCCTCTTCCCAACTTTTCACCAGCTTATTTTTCATTCAGCTGTTGTGGTCTAGTGGTTACCACACATGTCTATGAGCTGGGAGACACAGGTTCAAATCCTGGGTCGGACCTCCACTCAGGGTCTTAAAAATAATTGAGGAGAAAGTGCTGCCTTTGCAATAATATCCGCAAATGGTAAGATTTTAAGCAGATTTTTACTGAATTAACCAATTCGAAACTGAAGTTTAACTTTGGTGCACACATAGCTATGTCAGAAAACAATGATTTTTGACAAAGAGACTTAGAGGTTACTAATTACTATTGCAACATTAAAACTTGAACGATGTTCTTCCGTTTAGTGGTTTGTAACAACGTACAAAGTTTCAAGTGATTTTGTTCAATGATCTTAAAGATATACACTATTTTCCAAAATGTTAAAATGTATTGCAAACCTTTTGACGTCATAGTTTATCTCATAAGTCTAAATATCTCAAGAACCAAGTGAATTATGAAAGAGATGTAAATTATATTCTTCATTATTATAAAAGATCTTTCAAATAAAACAAACTTTATTTTCGTTTCATAGGCACTTTAAGAATGACTTACCACATTGTTTATCAAGCGGGCTTTCACCATTACAAAACAGCAGACCTCCAGATGTCATTCTGTATGCATTACAGCAGTCAATTAATCCGCTTGTCCGCCTACGTCGAAGAAGAAATAAGGCAAACACTGATTACAACAATAATTGATCAATGTTAATTTAAATTATTATCTTACCAATTATATTTCTAAATTACTTAATTAAGTAATAGCAAAAGTAAAAATAGGCACGCATTGCGTACATGTGTCTACTGAAATTTGAGTTATGAAAGGTACAACGTGAGATTAAATGAGTACATTGGACAAGACAAGTTAAAATACGGGACAGGCACCAGTACCAATTTATTGCATATAAATTAACATTTGTGCGCTGGCAAAAATGTACACGGTGTGAATAGAACTTCCTGAATGAATAGTGATGTCAAATAACGTCATCGCGCGAGATTATCTATTTCTAGGATAATCAAGTAAACGAATTTTCGTCGTTATTCCAAAGCAATATATACGTTAAAAACTGAACTATTTTAATTAATCACGACACAAGCCCGTCACTTTTTGAAAATATTAATTTTATATTCAATAGATGGACCGTATGAGTTATCTCTTAGCTGGTGCTGCAGGTTTTTTAATGGAGAAAATTAGACGATTGATCCATATTAACACGGATGAATGGTATCATTAAAATATTAAATAACTTTCCCTTTTTGCCTCAATGACAAGATGATTTTTGCCCGAATAGAATACATTTTTCAGACAACTGCAACGCCTACGTTAAATGTCAGTTTATGAAATAAAAAGCAGCAAATAAACAGCGCAATTTTTATAATGATTGTTTAATTTTTTTAATATACCCAGTACTTTAATTCTGTACTATACCCAGCAGCACACTATCTTGGTAAGTTCAATAACTATTATTGGTCAGTACAAGAACAGTGGCTCAAAAACAGGATTTGGCAAAGCTTAAAAAGAGACGCTAGTAAATAACTGCCATGAGAATATCAAAAACGACAAAATAGGATGTGGTTGAAAAGTGAGTGCTGGCAAACGTAATTCAATATCCTTCGTGGATATATGAATATATTCACGCACAAATCAATGCATCCAAGGATACATCTTAAACCTGAATTTCTACATTTTAAGGTTATCCTACCTTGAAAGTTAAAAAAAACTATACGCGTTTTCTCACAAGCGAAAGCGTCAAAGCGAACTAACCGAACATTTATTTTCACAACTGGCAATTGGGGTCGTGACCTCTAATCCGTCAATGTGCGTGCTAAAGCCTGGCAAAATGTAGATAAACTTCGTATTTATGCAGTATAAATAACCGCTCAAAATTTCGAGTAGACAAAAAACAACAATTTTATATTGGTGATCAAATGTCATTGATTGTAGATATAGTTATGATGGTGCATGTTCCTCAAAACTTCCAATCTTAGAAAATGTTTGAGTTCCTGACGGGAATCGTAACCGTAACCTTCTGATTGTCGGTGATAAATTATTTGTATGGTTGAGTGCAGGTAGAGCACTCAGTTGTAATTTTATACGTCAATGTTGTGTTAACTTTGGTGGGCTTATAAACGGGGGCTTATATTCGGGGGGTCTTATAATCGGAATAAAAAAACGTTTGGGAATCATCGAACTGCTAGTGAAATAAATTGAGTCTAACATACGGCATTAATCATTATCAATATACGTTTTTTTATTAACTGGTCTTTAATTTATCAATCACCTAACTTACATGTTGAAAAGGTGCTGTGTCTGCTGACTTTAACTGTCGTACATTTTAAATACGGTACTCAGTGCAGTAATACATTGAACAGTTTACATTATTAATATTTGATGTTATAGTAATAAAGTTATTTTTCTACTATATATTTCTTGCTCGCTTAATATTGAGTATTTTTTTTCATTCGCCAGTATATTTAATTTTCCCTTTTGTGTCATAAATAACTGAATGTCAATAGATCTGATTCCTGCTGTCAACACAACTTTACTTGTATTGCCTCACTCACACTAAACATTGAAATAAATAAAATAATCGAAAACCGGGATAGCCTGGCTGATATATTGAGGAAACTGTTACACCTTCAAAGCCCAAAAGTTCGTAAGATTATATTACTAGTTATTTAACCCAACATAATTGGTGGCAGCGGTCATGGCTGAAAAACACTTGAAGCTAAAGTAGAAGAGTTGACACGTCGCCTCACGATAGAAAAGAGGAAATGCCAGAAAAGTCGACGTCCTTAGCAACGGTAAAATCAGCAGTAAAATAAAAAGCAAAAACAGACGTATATAAGGCCATTGAAAATCAGGCCGGTTTAGCATCAGTAGAAACATAAAAAATACGTGCGGCGCGCGGTCGGGTTTTTTTTAAAGTTTTTAAATATTTAATAAAGTGTGTTTATCGAAATCACGAAAGTAAAAGTTAGAAAAAATTCACTGTTTATAGCATGCAGCATGTAAAGAGATTATTGTTTTTCTGTTTTATTAATATAAATGACTGAGTTTCTTACTACAAAATTTAAAAAATGCACGGAAGAATACGTTCAAATTCAATTGTCTATTTAGTAATCTATAAAAATCACATATTTCTGGAAAACACAAACGAACTAATGAACCTTTCCCACGAAAATGATACACATAGTACACTACAATAATATGCGATGTTAATTACTTTCGAATTTCCATGCATTACTTAATAATTGTCGAATTAAAACTGCCGCCATGTTCTCACAGAGCACTTTAATGTTAATAAATTGGCCATATTTAAGAAGACTGGAACGGTTTAAAGATAATTATCAAGAATGGCGATTGCAAAAGTGGTTGATGAAACAGCAAGCACTGATTGGTTGTACAACTACCGTTTCATTACATGAAAAGGTAATACATTAAGCAACAGTTCCCATTTCTCAAGTTCTGAGCGAACTATCAAGACGCTGGACACTGCAGATGACTGAAACCTATTTTGAAATAGCGTTTAGAAATATTTACATATTAACACGCACAAGTTTTTTCAACAATATCAACCAGGTTTTCTATCAAATATAACACCTTTAACTCCCATGCAGTTACAATATGATCTCCGGTGCTTTCTTTTTCTCTATACTGCACGTGTAATTCGTGCATCATGTTTTCAAAATGGCTGACAGTCACGAGAACGCGCAGGCCTGACACACGTGTAATTTGAGATCACAAACAGGAAATAGTCGTGGTAAATTAGCTAATTCTACTCAAAACAACAATTTTTATTAAAAATAAAACAAGTTTCATGCGGCAGAATAATATTGATACGGGCGCTGATGCTAAACCGGGAATTTAATTATTTTAAAAGGTTTGGCCTTGGGAAGAATGGATGAACCATTTCAAATTATGAAATACAAAATGAATGTATTAGCAATGATGTGTCTTTCGAGTTTTAAGGAAAGTTCTATAATAACCAAAAGGCACGAAATGGTATTTCAGGAAGGGAAATAGAATTTCAGGGAGGGAATGTACTGAAGATTTCAAAATTTCCCCAAGTGCATGAACATGCATGGCCACAGAATTTATCACAATTGATAAATTTTCGCTACTTTAGAAGGCGTAAATGAGGGCATGCCCCAGGACCCCCAAGATGTTTCTCGCGTCTCCGGCCCTCGATCAGCACGCTCTCGACTCAGTAACTCAAAAATCCTAGTCACCGGCCTGAATGCTTAGATGTGTTAATATATATTGCTGTGGTGAATGTGGGAGAGTTTGGGGTTCCCGGTCACTAACGAGCCATGGCCATATGTAAAATATTTTGAAATGTTTTCGAAGTGGAGTGAGCCGGAGACATGCTGTTTCCAAATATAATACGAAATCCACATAATGCAATGCAAGAAAATAATACAGTTCCATTAAAATTAATCGACATGGTTAACCTACACTACAGAGTTGACGGAAAATTGTTGACTTGAGCGAAATTTGAACTCGCACCGCGCTAACTTGGAAAGTTTGCTAATTTTATCCATTTAAGTGCACGAAATATTTTCTTGACAACTTCTTATGATGAGCGTTAAGTATTTGTAGTGTTTTAATTATATTGCAGAATCATCCTCAGGGTAATACGACAATTAATCAACACGACTACACTACAAAGTCGACGGAAAATCTGAAATTTTTTTTTTTTAGAATATATTGTCTCTTTCTGTTAACTATGCCCTAATTATGTCCGTTTGTGTAAGGTTTTGTGCAATATGAACTATGCTTTCCTATATTTCGTTAACTGTATGCTGAAATATCAACAATACATTATAGTCGATGCCAGTTTTATTCTTTTGACGGCCGTAAACTTTCACTGATCATATAAAAATGTCTTCTTAGGCCTATCCAAATAACTTGTTCCTATTCATCGCATATACAGGAGTTAAAAATGGAAACTTCGTAAATTTAAAACTTTTTTTTGTAACTTTCTGATGTTACATTTTCTATTAATTGTTGTATTTGTTATGACGAAGTAAAACGTTGGGCGCGAACATTAACTAAACCAGAACGCACAGAGCGCAAATGTTAAAAAAAACACTGCAGTCTATCAGAGAGCGTTTCCATTTGACAAATCTCAACTCCGACTTCCAGTAATTGACTCGGTTGTGTCTCTACTACAATCGAGGCAATCTGTCATTGACTTAACCACAACAATTAAATTTCAATTTCAAAAATTACAATATTTATTTCAGAAAATATATACTTTCAGACATTTAGTTGCACAATGTTCTTCATTTTAAGGTCATTGACCAGGAATTATTTCATGCATTAATATAAACCAATAACTTTCAATTAAATTAGGCTCAGTCGTTATACGGATATTGCCTAGCAAAATCCAATGTGTAAAACATCCTAGAATAAATAAATTCTTAAATCATGCTGTACAGCTTGTAAAGGAAGAGAGAAGATTCGTTCTGTTATTAGATAACATTGATATTGGGATGCCAAGATCCACGACACACGCTTAGCCAAAGAGAACACTAGTGTCCATGCTGTGGCAATAATTAGCATTGTGTTTCACCATGTCATCGGCTTCACTGATCTCTCAATAATGACTGGAACGAGCAACTATTGTTCATGAAATCGGAAGTAGCTCGTGACAGCCATTTTGTTGGAACCGCGTTATCCCCTCGCCCGGCGCGAAGCGCCGGCCGAAGGCCTGAGTGCGAGGGTGCTAATATCGACCGGCGTTTAGTCCCTTATCGTGGGGCTTGGCAGGGTGGGCAAAGTAGAATCGAGTTTATTTATATATTTACATGCATCAACGTCGTCCGCGCGACATCGGAAAATTTGGTCCTGGTAACTAGATACTCAGCATTTGAATTAATATTGAAATTGAAACCGTCATATGATTGCGAATGCAAAAATAGGTACGCTTAGGCGTACATGTATCTACTGCCTGATGAAAGAATGAATGACGATTGTAAATGAATGATAATGAATGAACGAATTAATGATGAATAAATGATGAATGAAATAATGAATGATAACTGTAGGATATAGTATTTTCAAAATTATATATATTATATACGTCACTGTTAAATTTAATGCTGTGCATTGTGGAAGATATAAAGTACTGGTATGTGTATACCAATTATGCTGTCAAGTTATACCGAAAAACAAATTGAGAGATTCAAAGTTTATTTGAAGGACTTTGTTACAGCATTCTAATTTCTAAGTAATATATAACATGTACTGTTATACTCAGACACTTTGCAAAACTCTATAACACAAAAACTGCTGAAGAAGTTTGTGAAATTGTTTACTGAAATATACACTGCACATTCTGTTTGGCTGAGATCAGAGCAATTTCAAGGAAATACAATGCCGAAAATAGGAAATAATCGGAATAGCACTGAAACGCTTTCTTTATTTGTCATATTATTCCTGAACAACACTTTCTGCAAAATGTTTTCATGTGTATATCATTAATTGGTAATAACACTGTTCATAGTGTAACAACAGGGGCCTGTGGCAACGGTTACTGACTGCTGATTTGCATGATTTGTTCACCAGAAATCAGTCATGGTAAGTCAACATGACTGGTCAAATTATTTTGGTCAAATTATTTCTACCAGTGAACTAATTTTTTTTACTAAAGCAGTAAATGGCTTTAACAGATTTTTAAAAGGTTTTAAAAGGCCGCTTAGTTTTATTGGTTAAACAAAGAAATAATATATAATTTATTCACATTTCATTTGAGGCCACACTGGGGGTTGACTTCAACTTTAAGCAAAAGCCCTGGGATGGAAGTTGCTGTCAAAAATGATGGCAGCAGAAATGACTATTGAATGTTCATGGCCTTGCATTTGTACTGATACAAAGTTATACAGTAGAATATTTTTGTTTTTAATACACAAATTAAAGAAAAATAGTTGACCATTCAAATGTTAGATCAGACCACCCGTGAACTCGCATTTGATTGGTCATACTGACCGCCGACTTTGCGTACTCACCCTTCGGGCTTGCACAATTTGTGCAAGTTGCACTCGAAACCATGTTCACATACTTATATATAAAGTAATAATGCCAACTTGTCAGAAACATTTTTCTGAGGATTTGAGCTTGACGATCGTCGATGCATTATCTGTCTATTGCAAGCTGACACAATATCACTACAACAGGTACATATTAACACACCCAAGCATTACTGATATATAGTGATTGATGCATAGGCAATACAGATACAGTACATATACCAATCGATCCAGTACATCATTTTCTTGATTGGAGCTTGACGATCGTCCATGTACAGTTCCCACATTCTCTACAACAGTGTAGACATTAACACACGATACACAGACTATCTTCAAGTTCTAATCCTCAGAAATAGTTTCTGATATTTACAGATGAGCCCCCTAATGATTGAGCTACTGAGACTCAGATGGAGGTTACAATAATATATTGGTTGACGTTCGAGTGATAGAGTATATACGTACTGCCGATGCACCAGTCATTATATATCAGTCTCACCCCAGCATTACTGATATAATTATAGTGACATTGTGTAGTTCCAGAAAAAATCCATAACCCCCCACGGAAGGCAATTTGTCTAACACCCCCCATAACCCCTGGAATTCCTTTTTTCCAGTCAAACATTGACCGCCCCTACCCCCTGGAATTTTCGAAGTTTAAAATACGAATAGCATAGCACGGAATTGCAGAAAAAACGTCTTAAAATGCGCACAATGTAAAAGAATAGGGTTCTTCCTGTGTAGACAATAAGACGCAGAATACACAAAGATCAAGATATTCAGCGCAAGCGAAATTAACGAGAGTACAGGCATAATACAACACACCATTCTGGAACAAGAAAGCGCCAAGCGGAGATTTGTAGTAGCAACGCGTTGAAAACATTCAAATCTGGCGAAATTCAAGGTGCTATCAATGTTGCTTGGACTCTTGAGAAAACGAATCACCCAAGAGACAGAGAAATTAACCCCCGTGATATTGGAAAACATTGTCCTGCTATATATAAGTCCTGCTTTATACAACCAGTATGACATCTAACGTTGTCCCTAAAACGTGGAAATCAGCCAATGTGACGCCTTTATTCAAAAAGGAAGATAAACAAAACTATCGACCGATATCCTTGTTATGTGTACCAGGCAAACTTATGGAAACAAATGTTTGTTCGACAATTACAACCCACATTACAGAAAATCAACTTAGTAACTGTAGACAATGGGCTTATAAAAAAGGTCACTCTACCGAACTGTTACTGGTCAAAATGACAGAAGATTGGAGAAAGGCGCTCGATAATCGTCAAGTAGTTGGTATTGTGTTCGTTGACTTCCGAAAGGCCTTCGACTCTATATCACACTCGGTATTACTTGAAAAACTGCTGGGTCTCGGTATCTCTGGTGATCTTTGGTCCTGGATTGCTAACTACTTGTCTGATCGTTCGCAAAAAACAGTCGTAAATGGGTGTCAATCACAGTCCATGTCAGTCAAATATGGTGTTCCCCAAGGATCAGTGCTTGGCCCTATTCTGTTCTCTTTATTTTGTAACGACCTGCCTGAAACCTGTGAAGTTGATGAAGGGGATATCTATATGTATGCTGATGATACCACCATTTATGTAATTGGTACAAATCATGATTCTGTTACCTCAACACTCAATAGAGTTTTATGTAAGCTATACGAGTGGTGCTGTCACAACCTTTTAACACCACACCCTGGTAAAACTGAATTTATGATACTCGGGCGAGGTAAATTCGTGGGGCCATTGCAAGGTATTAAATTAGGAAATAGTTACCTTAAACAAGTTGAGTCTTCCAGATGTTTAGGTATTGAAATAGATAGTAAATTAAAGTGGAAAGCTCATGTCACTGAACTAATTAAGTCGTTTGCACAGAAACTTAACCTTTTAAAGACTCTTTATTTTTTACCAACCAAGGCAAAGGCAGATTTTTACTTTAAAGTAATATTACCCTCAATCACATACGGACTCGTAATATGGGGATCATGTGGAAAAACCCTATTTGATGATCTAGAGCGTATACATGTACGGGCGGCCAAATTGATTTATAAGTTGGACTTGCAAACACCAACAGAGGATGTTCCAGCTCAAACAAATTGGAAACCACTTGAGAAGTTATATTCACAGAGATTGTTATTTTTAGTACAAAATTGTTATTATGGTCACTCCCCTATTCCACTACATTCATTATTTTTAAAATATTTTTGTAATTATAACTTAAGAAGAAAATTGACTATTGTTCTTCCCAAGCCTAAGACTGATTTTTTAAAGAAATCAATTTCGTACCAAGCAGCAGTGTTATGGAACTCTCTGGATAACAACACAAGAACAATAGACGACACTAAGAAGTTTAAGCTAGCAATTAAGAAATTGCTATCAAAAGCAAAATAGCCTATATTTGTAAGATTTTTATTGAAGAATAGTATATATTATAAGATGATGTATAATAGGTAGATAGTAATATGCACAGTTTGTGTATAGATATGTTATATCATGTAAATGCACGACCACATCAGCCATGCTGTAAACTTTATATCGTGTTGAAATAAATGATTTTATTATTATTATTATTATATACTGTACTTGCGAAATTTCGGTCGTCCACAAAAACTGGAGAGAAACACTGTTCAACGCCACTTCGAATTTTCAACGCCACTTCGAATTTAAATGGCATTCAAAGTCAGCCTTAATACAAACGCGAAAAAGCCTGCCACTTTACAGCAAGAATAAGTTCGCGTTTTTTCTGAAAATTAATGCTCCCACGGTTTGTTGTATAAACCGCCATTATGGCGTCAACAATGCGATGAGTCTCGGTTTGAAGTCGACACTAACTTGAAAGTAAACCTACTTAATCAACTGATTTTACTCATATTTCTCAGAGAAAATACAAGACAAAAGCAATTGTTGATCACCTTGAATCTTTTAATTCCTTCCAGTCGCTAACGTGGCGCAAACACGGAGACTTTCTGCATATATATATTCGTCGCCAAGGACAAAGATTTAATAGTCGCATTGACGACTATCGGTAGCAATTAGGGGCCGTGATATCTAAAATATAAAGACTACGATACACCAAAACACGTTCTATCGTGTTACACTGCGTTAAATGGACAATCAAACTAAAGATACTCTATATGTTGAAAGGATTTATGGTAAAGGAAAACTTCGAGTGTTGGAACACATACATTTCAAGACCAAACCGGGACCAGTTGCGAAAAACGTGACTAATTCGATGACCATCTGGAAAATTAAGACGACTCTGACCCCCGCCCCTCTTCGGAAATTTCAGTGTGCAACACCCCCACCCCCTCGGAAATTCCAGTGCCTTGGAGGGGGGGGGGGGGGGGGGGTTATGGATTTTTTCTGAAACTACACATTACTGATATATAAAGCTGTGATTGCTGCAATAAGGCAGTAAATATGTCATGGAATAAAAATAAATTTCATTTGATCATAGTGAGTTTTTATCAAGTAGTGTACAATCTCTACAGCATCACAGAGACGCATACAATGCACTACATACTACATACTGTATAGTCTTGATTTAACTTGTGTCGTGAATTCTCCTTTAATAATACGACCTGTATACATAAGTTTGGATATGGCATTGAAACAAACATTTCTTAGACCTTAGTTCATCTAAATCACCATACGACCACAACCAATATTATAAATGCCCTTTCAAAAAGGTGAATTCATTTTCAAATTTAAAGTGACTGAAAAGTCTGAAAGCAACCAGTGTTAACTTACCGACCTCGACAGAGCTGCGAATTTGCCGTGATTTGTTCGACGTACACTTCGTAATTCATTTGCGCTTTTAAAAACGTCTTGTTTCATAACTGACCAGTTTTCGCTCGGGTGTTCTTGGTATTCGTGTCAAAATACTGAAGATTACATGGAATTCTCAACTGATAGTGAATAGACCGCCATTTTGAATTTATTCGGATGGCAGTCGTTCGTCTTCGTTCCAATTTCTGTGTTTTGATTGGCTCCGAAGGCATTCTTTTGTTAACTTAACTTACATTACATTACAGCACTCGCACGACAGCAAAGCAGGCGGTGGGCGCACGACGCCCGCAAAGCATTGTGATATTTTAGGAAATTCGCCTGGGAAATTCGAGTCATTGTTGTTTGGTCATGGCTGAGTGAACATCTCTGGTTGATTGATTTTGACCCAAGGGCAATGGGGATAAACAGTCTTTTTCCGTTTGTCAAAAAGTATTCAAAACGAGTGAAGCTAACGGAATTTTGCGGTCAAATTGCTGCAGTGGCTGCCCCTTGTTGGATTCACAAAGCCTTATATTCGTCTCGGCTTAGTCAAACTGGAACGCGCGAAAGGTGAGAGATCATTCACAGTCAATAAACTAGTGCATCATAAATTTTAACTTTAAATGAAGATATTGCGTATTTTTTATCTTTTAGAACAAGCCAAATATTTCAAAAACATTTAAATTTGTTAAAAAAGTTTGGAGTTTTCCCATATGTGGTTTTTGATGGGCAAAAACTGCCAACGAAGTCCGATGTTAATGCAAAGAGACAGAGGTGAGAATATTCGTTCGCACTTTTGATTTTCGTAAAATGTTGATTCCTTTTCTTTCCTATATAAACCGGCACTTGGCTCATCAAGTGGGTTATTGGCTGTATTTTAGTATGAGGTCATAACGTCTTTGTTAAGGAATACTAAAGCGGGAATTTATTATTATTATCAGAAAAAGAGATGCAAGGACAAAGGAAGCTTCATCTTTACAGAGTGACAGCAGCACCAGCAACAAATTGCTTGCACAAGCAGCTTCCATTACATTTGAAGACATCACGATGTGTATAAAAGTAATGAATCTACTTTTACAAAAAAAGATGGCGTACTTCAATAGTTTAATGATCTTCAGTATTCATAATACTATATAACAGAATATATATTTTTCTCATTAGCTTTGTTTAAATCAAGACATCCCTTATATTGTTGCACCCTATGAAGCCGATGCTCAGATCGCACTTCTGTTGAACAAGGGACATGTAAACTTTGTAATATCAGAAGATTCTGATCTACTTGCATATGGATGCCAAAAGGTTAGGTTATGCTTATACCATGTAGTTGCAATGGTGATGGTCAAACCCCTTGGACTTAGTGGGTCTAGTGTTTGTGCTACATGTATATTAAAAATTTCATTTGAATTATTCCCCCTATGATTATTCAGGTACTGACCAAGTTAAATTTTGACGGATTTGGCGAATTTTACTGTCTTGATGATGTTCTTGAAGGCTCGAATGTAGACATGGAGCAGTTTGTAAATTCTTGTATCACAGCTGGCTGTGACTATTTAAAAAATGTGAAAGGAACTGGCATTCACAAAGCTTCTGGCATTCAAACAAATCAGAGCAACTCCATGTTCACAGTTCTTACCAAAAAAGGCGAACCTCCAGATTACCTCCAGAGTCTAAGTTCCAAATGGCCAAGTCAGTTTTCAATCACCAAACTGTGATAGATCCTGGGGAATTGAAAGCTGTCCCACTTAAAAATTGGTTTGACCCTCCATCAACAGAATTACAACACCACTGTGGAGAGTATCCTTTTATTATGCAACCATAAATATTAATGAAAATTATTTAGAAAGTACAAGAAGCAGAGGCATAACAAGGTCTCTATCATAATGTGGGTAATGTACCATTTACCCACCAAAATCAACAAGAATCCGACATACTGTAAATAGCTGTTATAATTATAGATGCATGTAAATGATATACAAGTGGAACAACAAGCATTGTATCAACACGACAGCTATTATCGTGCCCCCTCCCTATGCTAGTGACAAGAAGTCTGATAGTATTTATTATTTTAGGCAAGTGTGTCAATGTTGGTAGTGAAACCTGTAGTTTAGTATTACTGCTGATGAAATTACAATGGAAATTGCAGTTGGGAATGTGGACCTTGCAACTGGAAAGAATATGCCCACAGAACCAAGAAAACAAGGACCATAATTTCATCCATAACCAAGGTAAATCTTTTCTTTATTTTTGTACAAAGAATGACATTCAACTGCTCTAGGGGGGGGGGAGACAACAAATACATTGAAAATATCCTTTTTTTAAGTAATAAATGAAATGATAAATTTGGATTATCATTAGTCACTTACATTGTTCTTTCAGGGACCTTTTCAACATTATAGTAATGTAAAAATGCTCTCACTTATAGAAATTTTTCATTTTAGGAAACATGATGAATTCCCATTTCCCTGACTCCCACTTGGATTTAGAAATTATCAAAATTGAAAACACTTGCATATCTTGGGAAATCCCATGTTTTACTCTTATATGCCTAAACTTAACTCCAGTGAGATTTGCATATAATGGAAAGGAATATGATGGTCTGGTCAAAAAAGAAGAAATAATTTCTGTTGCAGCAAAATAGTGTTTATCACATTGTCCAATTGAAGTCCATGGCCACAACTATGAAGTGTTGTGGAAACTTGAAGATCACCTGTTACAACCACTGGAAAGTAACGAATCAATTAGTGACCATAAATCAGAATCGGACGAATCTTACTGTTCAGATCTACAAGATGATGATTGTGTTCATACCTTGTCATTTAATGTTTTGGGCAGTCGCTATTCAACAGACAGACAGACAGCCCTCGAAGAAGCATATGAATACCTTTATGAATATAATAGACCAGTTTTTGCAACAATTCGAGCAGAGCCTGAAAATATTCATGATAATAATGCTATTGCTGTTTACATCATGGCCGATGATACTTATAAAAAGGTAGGCTACATAGCCAGTGAACTAACCCAGTATGTACATCCACATATCAATTCTCCTGAGTTTGAAGTTAATGTGAAAATCATCCGTTATCGAACTACATTTTTAATGATTGGATATTATCTCACAGTAACATTATCCAAGAGAGGTCTCTGGCATAACAACATTGTTAAAGCTAGTAAATGTGTTAAGTAAGTTACTAGTTGTTTAGAAATGCCATGCAGGAACTGAAACATATTTTGGTCATTAACTATTTTCTAAACAATGACATCATGCATTGAAGGCAACAATGCTCATTTGAATTTTGTTAAAGGCAAACATTTAATCCATGAAACAGTACTAATTAATGAGTGCTAATTAGTACTAAATAGCATACTAAATAGCATAGAACAATAGAGACTATATACAATCTACTATTTGTAGTATACTGTTTCACAGATTTAATACTTGCATTATACTATTTACTGTTACTGTTGTACATGTATGTACTTTTACATGCTCATAATAAATACTTACAAATCATCACAACAAAGTGGATTAAATAAACCATACATATATTTAATAGTGGGTGTAATATATATGCAACATTTCAAATAAAATTGATATTAAATTATTGGTTGCTTACAATTGATGGAAGGGGTAGTGCTACAGGTGCTCTATGGAATTTTGCTCTCGCTGTGAGCTGTCCTCGTTGAGAAAGTGCTGCTCTATTGGCAACGAATACCACAGGATCACCTCTTCGTGAAATAGATACACGATCCAACCGCTCAACAATTACTGGTCCACTTGGAACATTGAATGAAGGCAAGGCAAAATCCATGTATCTGACATTGGCTCCAGTCCAATAAAAGAATGGCAATTGAGGATCAATCCTCTTCTTGAACTCATTTAGAATTTTAGGAAGTTCATCATAAAACTGTTTTAGATCAAATATTGGACCAAGCATTTCATGCAGAAGGGAAAAAAACCCTTCAACATCATCAGTCGACGAAGACCTGGGATGCTCCGGAGGAAGTCCTATGTCAGCATATTCCATTCTCCTCAGTTCTCTTGACTCCAGATTTACTACAAGACCTACAATTACCTCCCTTGTCAGCCCACATATGCCTTTGATTGACCTAAGTTATAGATATGATAACACTGTATTAGCAATTAGTATATGTCAGAGTTAATGTGTAGTTATGCAACTCGGTGAACGTGGGATGTACATTTATCTAAAATCTAAAAAATAAAATAAAACCTAAAATCTAAGATCTAAAAATATACAAGAGATAGCTATTTATACTCCTATAATGTGCACAGAGTAAGGGAGAAATAAGTACATGTACCTGTTAACATCAATGGTTGTATACTCTGGATTTTCCCTATGCCATGGCATCCAGTCATCCAAAATCCACAACTTCATATCTTGGATGTAAGTGGATCGAGTGGCTTCATGCAAACCTCTACCATCCACTGCTTTATGCCAGTTGTGGATTGTGCGAATAATTTTAGCACCTCTTGCATTTCCAACACGATCTAAGAAGGATATAACTCCAGGAGATATTAAGCGTTCACAGTCCGGAACTGACTGCTTGTTCTTTCCTGTGAGTGCTTCATACGTTAGGCCAGTTGTAGGGTCATGTAATGCATCTCGGAGAGACTGTAAGCGGATACCAGGAATAAGGCCTTCACGAAGACAATTCACAATGCGCTTCAATATGTGGTTATGATCCTCCCTTTGGTGGGCATATTCACCAGTGGATTCTGATCTTTCGGGTTGGTACAGGTGTTTTGAGAAGTCTGCTAGATCTTGACCACGATTCATCAATTCATGCACTTTTTCCCGGTAAAGATATATTGCAAGGAGAGATTTCTGCACTTCACCACTTGTTTCTTCTCTGCCTATTTAGAAAATGTAGTTCGATATTATTAAATCACAGGTAAAAAATGCCTACTGTGCACAATATTTAGAATATAGGAAGTTATTTTGAATGAAGCCTTTACTGCTAATTCAAAATAACTTCTTATATTCTTCATATCATGCGGCTGGACAACTTCCTCAGATTTGTACATAATGTTAATTAAGTACTGCCACTTATAATAGTGTTTTTCAAAGACTACTACATGTACTTCAACCAAGACTTACAGTACCTCTAACCCAGTGGGATGGCTCATAGTTGTCTGGGAAGAGTTTCTTTCTTAACCTTAAAATGGCATGATGAAAAGGAATTCCCTCATTTTTCACAAGATCATTCAACCATACAACATCTGGAAGAGGAACAGCTGGATGGGCACTTAAAGGAACCCCTGAAATGAGTTTAAAACACATTTTAATTATCTGAAATATTGTTGGTACTCTAGTCTACAGGTAATTAATTACCAAATTGATCCAGTTTGAAATAATTTGAAACAACATTTGACTTGGATTTTCTTGCTTCTTCTTTGGAGTTCTTGATTATTTCAAGGACTGAGATGGGTCTTATGTTGCCTTTAGTTCTCAATGAATTAAATTCACCATCAGTACTAAATCCTTTAATAAAAGTATAATAGGTGATTAGAATGATAGAGACATTATTATAAGTAATACCATGACTTGAGGGAAATTAGCGATTAAATTGCCCGCCGCCGAGGGAAGATTTGTGAAAGTAAGGTACTTGGTCTTAAATGAATGCACGCCCTTAATATGAGAGATACGTTGAGCTGTTTCAATGAGTGATTTCACTTCTTCCATCAAACAATTACAATTTTTACACAGTTCCTCAAATCCAATACTGTTCCAAACCAGATCCATTATCGATGTTTCCGAAATACGTTGCCCTAAAGCCTTTTCATAATTTAACTTTGCCGTTTCATTGCCTGGAACAAGGAATGCTGAGTCATTTTTCAGGCCAGTTTCAATTTGCTTCAAGATGGTGCCACCTGCAGAACATCCGACAAGCAATGAATTTACACAACTCCGTCTTTTCTGGTATTCATTAGACATGGCCTTTACAGCTCCATCACCAAATCCTCGTCACCAGCCCAAACACTGCGTAATGATTCCCGAAGGCCCTTCCGTATATCACAGGCATCGGCCTTTATCCACCATCGACCACCCGGGTGTCTCTTATTTGCTTCCTTCAAATGAACGTCTGTAAACATGGCCGTGCGAAGGCTGGTCGGTATACTATGGCCGTTAAATTCTCACTTACTTTGTTAGTTTGGATTCTGTTAATGTCCCCGTGTACTCAGATATTCCATCGATTGGACCCTAACGTATGTACTAACGTTTTGGTGAACAAGATCAGTCCCAACGCATTGGTAATGAAAGGTTATTTCAAGTGTAGAGTTGGCTATTATAATAACCACACAGCGAGCTTCTCTATATCGAAACCCTTCCTGGTCAACGTTCATCCTCACCCTGGCCCTACGAACGGACATAATGTTGGGTCTCACAGTCAAGGGAATCAGGAGAATTATTGTTTGCGAAAGCTGTCCTGTTTGACTTTAAACGCGAGGAGTGTAGTGAATAAACGTCTTGAACTGAATGGCCTATTATCATCGAAGAACTACGAACTGGTTGCAATCACTGAAACCTGGCTGGATACAACTATCTTTAGTTCGGAGGTGTTTCCTGATACTTTCCAAGTCTTTCGAAGAGATCGCTCCAGAAATGGAGGCGGTATTTTACTTGCTTGTAGTGAACAGTTTACATGTATCAGATGATGTGAATTCGAAACGGATTGCGAAATCCTATGGTGTGAAGTAACTATCCCTAATCCTCATAACAGGTTATTGGTTGGGGTATTTTATAGACCTCCTTCATCGGATATTGTTTACTTGGAGGAACTTAGTCGATCACTTGATCTCATTGAACGAGATCACTTGATCTCATTGGAATTAATTGCACCACCGTACTTCTTGGGGACTTCAATTTGCCTAACATAGACTGGTCGACTCCATCTCCAACATGTTCTGACATTTTATCCAGCGCGCTTTGTGATATTACATCAGATTATTTTTACCGAAGAGAAATGCAAGGATTGTTTACAACTATCGATCTGCTAATTGGTTATCCTTGAGGGATGATTTTAGGAAGCTTGACTGGAGTTGTATCTATCTTATGGAGGGTATTGATGAGATACTGACATGACGTGAAGCCGTTTGGACGTGCACTGAAGTGCTCAGCGAATTATTTCATATTTCATTTTTTCCTGTACGATTTTGAACGGGATACTTCTCAAAGTGGTCGGTAAAGTGTTCTTCTATTGGAATCTGAGAAATTCCAAGTATCCTTTTCGCCATCTAAATAATATTTAGTGAAATACTGGATTGTCTATACCGAGATTTTTAACGTTTGTTTTTCAAGCTCGCGCAAAAACGGTTGGTCTTCACACGCAAGCAAACGAAGCACGCTACGTATGCTGACGACAGTGCGCGTGCTTCAATTTGATCTGTGCGCGTGCGTGCAGTAATTAACTTGGAATAAAACTCATCGAACTATCAACTGTACTCGCTTTAATAATAATAATAAAGACGTATTAGGAGCATTATACAATAGTCTCAATGCTCTTACAACAATATATATATTCTTAAAGTTGCTTTTAAAACTAATTACAGTTTCATTATAAGATAAAGCCCACTACATATATTAACACTATGAACAATAACTATTAATTTTAAAAAAGAAAAGTCTTAACTGCTGACTTAAAATTACTTAACATTTCAAAGCTTCTAATTTCCTGTGGTAATGAATTCCACAGTTTTGGTGTTGACACACGCGCTATGATTTTGCTCAGAACAATCCACGTTATCCTTTTTGTTTGTTTGGTTCTTCGCGGGATTCGTCATACGGAGAAGAACCTAGTGGCCTTGTTACGTAATAATTAATAATAATTAATAGTTTTTTGTTCATAGTGGTAATATATGTAGTAGGCTTTATCTTATAATGAAACTGTAATTAGTTAGTTGACTGTTATTAGTTTAACTGTTATTTGTTAACTGTTGTTAGTTAACTGTTATTGGCTTTATAAGTAAAATTAAGAATATATTGTTGTAAGAGCATTGGGACTATTGTATAATAACGCGTTCCAAACTATTTCGGGATTTTCCAATACTTGAATTTTCAGCAATTTTATCACTTGTGGGCATTTTTTTGCTGAATTTTATACTTTGTTCAACAAAAATCAGACGTTTCGTTTAGAACCATCGAAAGACGTTAGATCAATTTCCAAAAAGCATAATTTTCGATGAAAATAACGAAAAAAACATTCGCAAAATAAAATATAATATGCAAATATTGAAAACAATCTTTTTAAACACATTTTTTTTAAACAAAACAAACAAAATCCGCGAACACCACTTGCACATAACCAGATAACCACGTTATGTATGTTAAAATGTTGATCTATTGAACTTTTATTATACTTTTAATTCGAATTTAAGTCTAGAACCCTCACTAAAACTCTCGCTCAAAGTATAGAGGTATCAAAACTTCTGAACCATCTATAAGACTGAAATCAGCAAAATATCTCTAAAAATCGCACACGAAATATAGAGGTATCAAAACTTCTGAACCCCCTATCAGACTGAAATCAGCAAAATATCTCTAAAAATCGCACACGAAATATAGAGGTATCAAAACTTCTGAACCCTCTATAAGACTGAAATCAGCAAAATATCTCTAAGAATCGCATTCGAAATATAGAGGTATCAAAACTTCTGAACCCTCTATAAAGCTGAAATCAGCAAAATATCTCTAAGAATCGCACTCGAAATATAGAGGTATCAAAACTTCTGAACTCTCTATAAGACTGAAATCAGCAAAATATCTCTAAAAATCGCACACGAAATATAGAGGTATCAAAACTTCTGAACCCTCTATAAGACTGAAATCAGCAAAATGTCTCTAAGAATCACACAAGAAATATAGAGGTATCAAAACTTCTGAACCCTCTATAAGACTAAAATCAGCAAAATATCTCTAAAAATCACACTCGAAATATAGAGGTATCAAAACTTCTGAACCCTCTATAAGACTGAAATCAGCAAAATGTCTCTAAGAATCACACAAGAAATATAGAGGTATCAAAACTTCTGAACCATCTATAAGACTAAAATCAGCAAAATATCTCTAAAAATCACACTCGAAATATAGAGGTATCAAAACTTCTGAACCCTCTATAAGACTGAAATCAGCAAAATATCTCTAAAACACGCACTCGAAATATAGAGGTATCAAAACTTCTGAACCCTCTATAAGACCGAATCAGCAAAATATCTCTAAAGCTCGCACTCGAAATATAGAGGTATCAAAACTTCTGAACCCTCTATAAGACTGAAATCAGCAAAATATCTCTAAAACACGCACTCGAAATATAGAGGTATCAAAACTTCTGAACCCTCTATAAGACCGAATCAGCAAAATATCTCTAAAGCTCGCACTCGAAATATAGAGGTATCAAAACTTCTGAACCCTCTATAAGACTGAAATCAGCAAAATGTCTCTAAGAATCACACAAGAAATATAGAGGTATCAAAACTTCTGAACCCTCTATAAGACTGAAATCAGCAAAATGTCTCTAAGAATCACACAAGAAATATAGAGGTATCAAAACTTCTGAACCCTCTATAAGACTAAAATCAGCAAAATATCTCTAAAAATCACACTCGAAATATAGAGGTATCAAAACTTCTGAACCCTCTATAAGACTGAAATCAGCAAAATGTCTCTAAGAATCACACAAGAAATATAGAGGTATCAAAACTTCTGAACCATCTATAAGACTAAAATCAGCAAAATATCTCTAAAAATCACACTCGAAATATAGAGGTATCAAAACTTCTGAACCCTCTATAAGACTGAAATCAGCAAAATATCTCTAAAACACGCACTCGAAATATAGAGGTATCAAAACTTCTGAACCCTCTATAAGACCGAATCAGCAAAATATCTCTAAAGCTCGCACTCGAAATATAGAGGTATCAAAACTTCTGAACCCTCTATAAGACTGAAATCAGCAAAATGTCTCTAAGAATCACACAAGAAATATAGAGGTATCAAAACTTCTGAACCATCTATAAGACTAAAATCAGCAAAATATCTCTAAAAATCACACTCGAAATATAGAGGTATCAAAACTTCTGAACCCTCTATAAGACTGAAATCAGCAAAATATCTCTAAAACACGCACTCGAAATATAGAGGTATCAAAACTTCTGAACCCTCTATAAGACTGAAATCAGAAAAATATCTCTAAGAAATAAGAAACACACTCAAAATATAGAGGTATCAAAACTTCTGAACCCTCTATAAGACTGAAATCAGCAAAATATCTCTAAGAATCGCATTCGAAATATAGAGGTATCAAAACTTCTGTACCCTCTATAAGACTGAAATCAGCAAAATGTCTCTAAGAATCAAACAAGAAATATAGAGGTATCAAAACTTCTGAACCATCTATAAGACTAAAATCAGCAAAATATCTCTAAAGCTCGCACTCGAAATATAGAGGTATCAAAACTTCTGAACCCTCTATAAGACTGAAATCAGCAAAATATCTGTAAAACACGCACTCGAAATATAGAGGTATCAAAACTTCTGAACCCTCTATAAGACTGAAATCAGCAAGATATCTCTAAAACACGCACTCGAAATATAGAGGTATCAAAACTTCTGAACCCTCTATAAGACCGAATCAGCAAAATATCTCTAAAGCTCGCACTCGAAATATAGAGGTATCAAAACTTCTGAACCCTCTATAAGACTGAAATCCGCAAAATATCTCTAAAACACGCACTCGAAATATAGAGGTATCAAAACTTCTGAACCCTCTATAAGACCGAATCAGCAAAATATCTCTAAAGCTCGCACTCGAAATATAGAGGTATCAAAACTTCTGAACCCTCTATAACACTGAAATCTGCAAAATATCTCTACGAATCGCACTCGAAATATAGAGGTGTCAAAACTTTTGAACCCTCTATAAGACTGAAATTAGCAAAATATCAAAGAATCACACTCAAAATATAGAGGTATCAATACTTCTGAAGCCTCTATAAAACTGAAATCAACAAAATATCTCAAAAACAAAAATCTCATTAATATTTCAGAAAATAGTTATTTACATAAATACTAATCTACTTTGGACAAGTCATTTAAAGCAAAGCAATTATTTAAATCTAAGAAATGTAACTTAGCTGCCTTCTTGCAGACAATTCTTCATCATCATTCTGGACAAAGCACAATCCATTTCTTGTTGTACTCAGGGCAGCGACAACAACAGCAACTAGAAATAAATACAATACTGTGGATGAGACAATGCAATAACCATGTATAACTGAAAGGGAATACATAGAAGAAGAAGAACTTTATTGCCACAAATAAATAAAGTTAAACTAAAAACATGTTGATGACAGTAATATACTGTATGATGGCAAAATTTGTCCAGATGATATTTGTTAAGAAACTTCGTTTCGACGATTTGAAAGGATACAAAATATCGGTCTATGATAATTTTAGCAGTGAAATATAGAGGTATCAAAACTTCTGAACCCTCTATAAGACTGAAATTAGCAAAATATCAAAGAATCACACTCAAAATATAGAGGTATCAATACTTCTGAAGCCTCTATAAAACTGAAATCAACAAAATATCTCAAAAACAAAAATCTCATTAATATTTCAGAAAATAGTTATTTACATAAATACTAATCTACTTTGGACAAGTCATTTAAAGCAAAGCAATTATTTAAATCTAAGAAATGTAACTTAGCTGCCTTCTTGCAGACAATTCTTCATCATCATTCTGGACAAAGCACAATCCATTTCTTGTTGTACTCAGGGCAGCGACAACAACAGCAACTAGAAATAAATACAATACTGTGGATGAGACAATGCAATAACCATGTATAACTGAAAGGGAATACATAGAAGAAGAAGAACTTTATTGCCACAAATAAATAAAGTTAAACTAAAAACATGTTGATGACAGTAATATATGATGGCAAAATTTGTCCAGATGATATTTGTTAAGAAACTTCGTTTCGACGATTTGAAAGGATACAAAATATCGGTCTATGATAATTTTAGCAGTGATATTATGAGACCATAAATGAGCAATGCCGGTCTCATATATATTTAAGCTATGCACTCTTGTTGAAGTGCTTTCTGAAGGACATTAGTACAACCAACATTGATTTTATTACATTTCTTACAAACAATCAATTGTAAAATTAATATAATATGTGCGATCACTCGAACTAATAGTATTACCTTCATCAACAAATCTGGCAACACACTAATTGGGCATGCACCAGGAGAGCATCTACAGTAACCTAACAAAATTAACCTAGGATGGTCCGCGGATGAACCGCTGGTCATCTGCGGATCCTCAACCGCTGCTGCGTGGTTAGTTTTCCTTTGCGCGTTGTATTAATCGTTATAAGCAGTTCTGTGTGTTCGACAATAGACAGTTTCAAGCTTTGATATCTAGCAACAACTATGGGAAAGCTATCTCGATACGCGAGGGAACGAATAATTTCACTTTCTTCTTCTGGAGTGCAGGTTACTAAAATTACAGATCTGCTTCAAGAGGAAGGAATTATTATTTCGAGATCTGCTTTAAACTTGTTTCTTTCCCGATATTAAAGAATGAGACAAACATTGAGCGGCGGAGCGCGACATTGTTTTTAAGGGCAGTGTATCAATTTTAAAGTCATCAAGTCATACTCTAGAAATAGCACCGCACCATTCGCGACAAACATATTTTTGTCTGAATATGTGAAGCCTGTGCCGCAGATAAAATGTATTACTAGATGGTGATATAAACGCCGTGACTCCGTGTATGGGTCCGTTCATGCGAAGCATTCCAAGCTCTGTTTCAGAATCTCAGGGAAACTCGAAGAGAAATGTTTTGATTTTTGATAAAAATTTATTCATGAAATTTTCTATTCCGAGACTATTGCCACAGACGACAAAAAGGACACTTGCCTGCTTCGCTACTGGCACTGTTGACATGTTTCTGCCATTGTTGACATGTATTTGGCCTGCTTTGCCACGTTGACACGTGGCTTGGTTTGCCACGCTTGAAACAAAAGCACTTTGAGTGACGAAGCGCTTCGATTGCTCAATATCAATTTTCAGGTAAAGTGATAAAGTTGGGATACTGTATATGTCGACACAGACTGCAAAAATGGTTAATGAAGTTGTTAATGGTGACCATCTTCTAGCAGTTCTATGGAAGTTTAGCCTGACAAAATAAATCGGACACTCGTTGATTTGTTTACTTGTGAGACTCCCTCATGGTTTTATATAGTATATATTGCATGGCGCGGTATTAGTTATTAGAGAATTACTCACAGTTTTAAGTCTTTACAATGAGAGCGCCTTCCAGTCTCCAGGCGAGGACAGCAAGAACCCGAGTTAGGACTCGAGTTAGGATTTATTTCATATCTTTCTGTGTAAAGACGTATTTTTTATGGCGGCGTAAACTATACTCGGTATCGTATCGCACTAACCTTTACTAAATAAATTTTAATACGAATATGCGGTGAATAAACTTATCGTCATTAAAAACCGGTGAACTTTACGGCAGTATCTTTGCCGTAAATCTTTCCTAACGGGGTGGGTGGCAGTAATAAAAAATATAAATGTATATGTGTCATATAAGGTCAAAGACTGGTATCGAAAATAACCCACTTTTACCGCCTCGCATCCTCGCGTGCCTAGTTATATCTTTGCTATATCTGTAAATGCGGTAAAATGATACGTTCCATTAGGGTTTCGACGTTGCAGTTGAAAGATCGGCTATGAAACCTCACTCTGACAATGATTATTGTAATTTGTTAAATCACTCAAGCCGCCATCCCCGTTTATAGTTCATACGACATTTCTATTACACTTTCAGATACTAATATCTGTCTTAAAAACTGTCCTAATATCTGTCTTGCTCACAAATTTCACATTACCTTAAAGGTTGCCTACTTCTTGTAATTGAAATTGAAACGCGCGTTGAATTTAATTTTAACTCGAATCCTAACTCGAACCTATAACTCGAATCCTAACTCGAGAGACTAACTATCTCTCTCCAGGCATGCTCTTAGCTCACCATGGCCAAAGCGCCACGTGCCGAATAAAACGGAAATTGACTTAACTTGAGGTTTTTTTACGTTATCTTATAGTTCACATAAGAGCAATCAGTTACATACATGAGAAGCATGTCGGATAGCAATGCCAATGATATAGTTCATCAAACAATAATTTTTAACGTAGTACGGATTTCGAGTTTTGAAACCTATCAATGGAGGACCGCAATATTATTACTTGCGGCTAAATCGAGGAATGGCACATCACTCGACGCCATCTTGAATTCAGCTCAAAGGACTGGAAACCAAGTGTTAAGTGTATTTCCCGTGTACAAGCAAGTGATATCATAATAAATTTGGTTCATCACTTCTGTATATTTTAGTTAAATTCCACTGATTAAAATATAATTACCATAAATACTGATGCTGTTTTGAATCTAAATAATGATGTATAAGTCATAATAATAAACACATTTTTAAATCTAATTTATAAGAAAATATGCACAATAGTAATAACAAATTATAATAATATAAATAACATCATGCTATTATTATTAAAATAGCAAATGTATCTCAAAACAGTAACAATCAGGGCGAAGGGGAACAGCTTTTGGAAAGTGCTTTTTCTATTACAAAAGGACCTTTATTTATTTATTTCATCAGGGGAAATAAGACTGTTTTAAAATGTCAAGGGATGCATGCGAGCGGAGATGAGTGGCTATGACCCTGATAGTAATGATAATAATAATAATAATATTAAATAAAAATATAATAATAGTAATGTATTTATAATATTAAAATGATGATAATAATAATAGTAATAATAATTACTAGCCCTTTCCTGATCGAGCAGGGTACTGGGTCCATTTGAGACCACAAAGCAACTATGGTTTATTTAAAATGACAGCAATCATAATACGAATGAGCTGTTGTTGCGGCTCAACTTGAATCCAGTAATCTGCTTGCCTAATTATAATAAGGTTTATGATAACATAATAATCATAGTAATAATCACAATAGTAATTATTTGATAGTAATAACACAAATAATATTTAACTAATTAATCCCCATATGACAAGTACATGAGTTATCTTGTGATGACAGCACAATTAAACAGTAAATACTGTACGGACAATAGACACGCAGTCAACCCCAGGCCATTGCGCTGAATTCAAGATGGCGTCGAGTGATGTGCCATTCCTCGATTTAGCCGCAAGTAATATTATTAAGTTCGACCGCTTTGGTCGGATATATCGATTAAAGTGCGACTTATTCAAACGTCGAATTTATCATGTATCTAGGTTCGACACATGATAAGTTCGACGTTTGAAACGGGATGAGTATAATATAATATACAGTATCATGAGTTTAAGAAACATGCGACAGCAAAACATGCCAAACATGTTATAAATACATTATATACATTTGAATACATCAAGAATACATTATAAACACATGACAAACATGAATATATACGATCATCAAAATGAACTTCGCAAGCAGGAAAGCGTTCGGTATCTAAATAATTTTGTCAGCAGGCCAACCTGGCAGAGTACGGCTCCGTTCGAAACGTCAATTTTTTGAAACGCAAATTCTCGGCAGCTCACCACATCTTCGTTTTGCGATTTCCAAAACACTGATTACGCCGCTATATACTTTTCATACATTTTCTGTTTTCATAGAAATGTTAGCTGTTTTAATAAGTCCGCTTTGCCCGCACATACAGAGTAGAGCGGTTTCAACTTCCAAAGCGGATGAAACAGAGTGAACAGACGCGGTGAAAGCAGGCTGTTGGCGAGGCTGACGCAACGGAAACTGAGTGGCGACTTACCATCCCCAGATTCTGTTAAGTTCAGTTTTGGTAAACAACGAATGTTAAGGATAGTATTTAGACCTTGGTATAAATGCCCTGAGCGAGTTAGGCTAAGGTCAAACGTCACTCTTGCTACACTACAGTGTATTTGCGCGGCAGACGACGGCAACGACTAAACAGATATACAAAAAGTGTTGAATTACCGGGATTTTTAAAGTTTCGAGAAGAACCCTTGATCAAAGCAAAGCGTGATGTGTTTTTTTGACTGATGAAGAGGTCCGCTCGCTAACGTCAGTATTTCGTTGCCAACACTGCACTGCATAAAAACCCGTTTCAAACGTCAAATTTCTGCATGCCACACCGACATTAATGAACGCGTTGATGTTTTAACACATACATGTGGCCCACACATGCAAGTCCGAAGGGCTTTTGGTTTCGCTCGGTAACGTTCAATATTTACATTTCATGTTTCAGCACTAAACTACCGTAACCTTGGTCCTCGCGATATATATGTCAATTTGAATATAAAACAGACGCTCTATCGACTCGTTGTTCAAACCGCTCAATTCACAACTTTGCGGCAGGGCAATGAATACGACGTTTGAACCCGTCAAGCAATTACGAATATCATTATGGGAAATACAGTAAAAACCAGCTAACAAGAACCTACCATTATTAAGAACCGCAGGCTGAAATTAAGAATTTGTTTATATAAGAACATATAAGAATATAAGAACTATATCTCAGGCTGATATATATAGTACTTATATTTTCAACTAATTGAAGCATTCAGTGAAACGTAGAGAGTATAAATTATATTTAACAATGCACAGAAAATGCATTAATAAAAAGCTCACCTTAATGCATGCTTTTCCATCGTGATCGGAAGCCTTCGCGTTCAGAAGTTTCCGGCCAAACTTGCGCTTCTTTCTAGAAAGTGGCTTGTCGTCAACAAGGACGTAGGCAGAAGTTTCTACAACAATAATTGACCATTTCGTCGATACCATGATGACAGTCTGGAATACTGTATTCCAAAATCCAACCACAACGAGCTTTGGCGAACAAAATGCTAGAAACAAGATACTAGATACAACTAGTATATGTCAAGTCGAGACTCAAACTGCACCTGCAAATATTGTTTCATGTGCAGAAAAGATTACACGCGGTAAATTGTCTCTCACATATATGTGGCAACGCCGGCCTACAAACCAGCCAATGAGAGTTGAGAATTACTGACCGGACGACGACATGTGAGTTCTCTGTGTCAAATAGCACGGCCAGCCGATCACAAACGTGTGCTCGTCATTATAATCAGTCACCTGTGCGTTACGATCATGCGAAAGCCGACTTGGATAACGGCATGGCGATGCTTTCGCCTTACTTCAGAACCCCAGAAAAAGACGAAGATAGCTGTTCATCAACTTCAGCCTTCGGATTCACCAGCTCATCTGAACTGGTATCCCCGGTGAGCGCGACATCTTTGGAAACCAGTAGTGTCACAGATTCCTCAGTCGGCACTTTTGGGTTTACAAGCGACTCAGATGCCTCGTGTTGCATACGAATCAAGTGGTAAGATTTTACCATGTCTCAATACATATTTTAACAATGTTTTCAAATCACGTTAAATATAGGAATAATGTTTTCGTTTATTTCCTTTGCCAGCTTCTGACAACACGCCAACAATTAAGCCGAATTGTGGACTTTCACTCCAAAACACGAAAAGAACCCTTAAGTTCGGAAGTCAAGTGCAAGGTAACTATGTTATTCCGTTTTGTTCTTTCCATATTTCATTTGATTTTATAAAATAATAGTTTGCGCGCAGGATGCACATGTCATCGCTTATTAACAATGCAAACTATTGAAGTTATATCGGCCCTGCCACTTACCGGATTCAGGAAGCCATTTCATGACAAAATATAAGGTCCATTCACGCGCCTAATCAAATTGTTGGTTTGACATTGGAGCGACTGTGGAGAGTCATTGTTTCAAACTGCGAACAAACTCGCGAAACTTAATTATGAATTAACGAAGAGAGCCTGGATTTACTTTTGAATTATAATAAATTATTCATTATAGGTTCGGAACCGTACTGTAGGTCACATTCACAGCTGCACAGCGTGCTTTGCGGGGGGTGCTTATTGCTGCCGTATGCAGCACACTAATCGTCTAATCGTTCGAGATATTTGTTCAGTTTGATGACGTAGCAGTTTATTTTGGAATTTGCCTGTCGGATCTTTTCAACATGTAGCAGACATGCGGCTAAATGCAGGAATTGCTCCGACATGTCATTGGACGATAAAAATAGTAACAACAGAATTACTCTATCTATAGTCTACGCTGTTTACATACTTATCTAGATCTAAATAGACCAACGAATACACGGAAACCTATCGCTTGAATCAATAAATAAATAAAGAAAGATTGGTTACCATATTTTCGCACGATTTATATTACCGGGAGATCGAAGACGTATGAATTCAACACGTGATTGAGAATCATAAATATATTTTAATGCCACAAACAACAAGAGTGTAATGTATTCCGTACTTACATGAGTGCTGAATAAACTTTTACTTTCAAAAAGCTTCGAAGAACAAACACAAATAAAACAAGCAAAAAGATTTTTGTCAGGCCGCGTGGGTTGCTAGGCCAGCGGATCAATCGTTTCATCAATTGTTTTATTTGTTGATTGGTTCTTCGAAGCTTTTTGAAAGTAAAAGTTTATTCAGCACTCATGTAAGTACGGAATAGTTTTAAGCTTTAAGCATACATTCTTGCTGTTTGGGGCATTAAAATATATTTCTGATTCTCGATCGTGTGTTGAATTCATACGTCTGTATGAATATATTTCTGATTCTCGATCGTGTGTTGAATTCAATCTCCCGGTAATATAAATCGTGCGAAAATATTTATAACATGTGAGTTCAAGACATAACCATTCTTTCTTTATTTATTAATACAAGCGATAGGTTTCCGTGTATTCGTTGATCTATGTAGATATAAATAAATATGTAAACAGCGTATATTGAGTAATTATACTCCAATGACAGGTCGCAGCAATTCCTGCATTTAGCCACATGTACCAGCAGAAGGTCTGACATTATTGAATTCAGTATTTACTCATCCGAACACTGGAGGGCTGACAAAGCATGATGAACACAAAATAGAGTGTAAACATCGCCAAACGGTGCTGATCACCGTTCCTTGGACCTTTATATACTATCAGAGAAAATAATGGATAATGTCCGACCTTGTGCTGGTTGTCGAAAAGAACCGACAGGCAATCGTCCAGATTTGGAACATCCAAGCAACGTGCATGCTAGCTATTCTATTCCCTTAAAATGTAATGTCTGCATATGTCTTTTAAATTAATTTCTAGTGGGATGTACAACTACATGTAACTGCTGGTTCAAAGACAAACTATTTGTTATTGATATTGTTGACCAAAGTCTTGTGTACCAGAAACTTGCGGACCTGCTGACAACCCATCATGCCAAAACTGATGCATTCATGCCGTGTTACACCAAGTAACAGCAATCAGGATTCGACGTACTATAGTAAATCTTCAATTGAATCTTTGACTTTACCACTATAGTATTTGTTGTCCACTACAACGTATGTCCTGCTAATACTGTCTACAATAAATCTGTCAATGCCGATTGTATCGATTGAAAGCACAAACAATACAGTCACTAAGGTTTGGTCTATCATTTGTATTGATCTGAGTTTGAGTGTTAAACTCTTGAAAAGTTTGATGTTTGGCAACGAACAAATAAATTAGTTCACCAATTGATATTGATAATCGATGTCGCTAAGGTCACAAAAATGGTTTATTGATATCAAATATAATTGATATTGATTGATATTGATTTCATTGATTGCATAGGCCAGGATATACCAGGTCTCTTTATTGCTTCATTATTTGTCAAATAGGCCTTAGTTTCTTGATTCGACATTAACACTTTTCCCATAATTTGACACTTGTACTATACAACAATTTTAACACTTATATACCGGTACGTTGGGTAATCTGCAGTGTATATTGTGGTCCCTTGACTGCAATTATTGCCTTCAACTTTGTAATGGCAGCCAGAAGTTGTGATACCTCTATATTTTGAGTGTGATTCTTAGAGATATTTTGCTGATTTCAGCTTTATAGAGGGTTGGCAGAAGTTTTGATAGCTCTATATTTCGAATGCGATTCTTAGAGATATTTTGCTGATTTCAATCTTATAGAGGGTTCAGAAGTTTTGATACCTCTATATTTCGAGTGTGATTCTTAGAGATATTTTGCTGATTTCAGCTTTATAGAGGGTTCAGAAGTTTTGATACCTCTATATTTTGAATGCGATTCTTAGAGATATTTTGCTGATTTCAGTCTCATAGAGGGTTCAGAAGTTTTGATACCTCTATATTTTGAATGCGATTCTAAGAGATATTTTGCTGATTTCAGTCTTATAGAGGGTTCAGAAGTTTTGATACCTCTATATTTTGAGTGTGATTCTTAGAGATATTTTGCTGATTTCAGTCTTATAGAGGGTTCAGAAGTTTTGATACCTCTATATTTCGAATGCGATTCTTAGAGATATTTTGCTGATTTCAGTCTTATAGAGGGTTCAGAAGTTTTGATACCTCTATATTTCGAGAGCGATTCTTAGAGATATTTTGCTGATTTCAGCTTTATAGAGGGTTCAGAAGTTTTGATACCTCTATATTTCGAATGCGATTCTTAGAGATATTTTGCTGATTTCAGTCTTATAGAGGGTTCAGAAGTTTTGATACCTCTATATTTCGAGTGCGATTCTTACAGATATTTTGCTGATTTCAGCTTTATAGAGGGTTCAGAAGTTTTGATACCTCTATATTTCGAGTGCGATTCTTAGAGATATTTTGCTGATTTCAGTCTTATAGAGGGTTCAGAAGTTTTGATACCTCTATATTTCGAATGCGATTCTTAGAGATATTTTGTTGATTTCAGTCTTATAGAGGGTTCAGAAGTTTTGATACCTCTATATTTCGAATGCGATTCTTAGAGATATTTTGCTGATTTCAATCTTATAGAGGGTTCAGAAATTTTGATACCTCTATATTTCGAGTGCGATTCTTAGAGATATTTTGCTGATTTCAGTCTTATAGAGGGTTCAGAAGTTTTGATACCTCTATATTTCGAATGCGATTCTTAGAGATATTTTGCTGATTTCAGTCTCATAGAGGGTTCAGAAGTTTTGATACCTCTATATTTTGAGTGTGATTCTTAGAGATATTTTGCTGATTTCAGTCTTATAGAGGGTTCAGAAGTTTTGATACCTCTATATTTCGAATGCGATTCTTAGAGATATTTTGCTGATTTCAGTCTTATAGAGGGTTCAGAAGTTTTGATACCTCTATATTTTGAGTGTGATTCTTAGAGATATTTTGCTGATTTCAGCTTTATAGAGGGTTCAGAAGTTTTGATACCTCTATATTTTTAGTGTGATTCTTAGAGATATTTTGCTGATTTCAGCTTTATAGAGGGTTCAGAAGTTCTGATACCTCTATATTTCGAGTAAGATTTTTAGGGATAATTGTGCTGATTTCAATATTTTATAGAAGGTTCAGAAGTTTTGATACCTCTATATTTTGAGTGCGAGTTTTAGAGATATTTTGCTGATTTCAGTTTATTGAGGGTTCAGAAGTTTTGATACCTCTATATTTTGAGTGTGATTCTTAGAGATATTTTGCTGATTTCAGTCTTATAGAGGGTTCAGAAGTTTTGATACCTCTATATTTCGAATGCGATTCTTAGAGATATTTTGCTGATTTCAGTCTTATAGAGGGTTCAGAAGTTTTGATACCTCTATATTTTGAGTGTGATTCTTAGAGATATTTTGCTGATTTCATCTTTATAGAGGGTTCAGAAGTTTTGATACCTCTATATTTTTAGTGTGATTCTTAGAGATATTTTGCTGATTTCAGCTTTATAGAGGGTTCAGAAGTTCTGATACCTCTATATTTCGAGTAAGATTTTTAGGGATAATTGTGCTGATTTCAATATTTTATAGAAGGTTCAGAAGTTTTGATACCTCTATATTTTGAGTGCGAGTTTTAGAGATATTTTGCTGATTTCAGTTTATTGAGGGTTCAGAAGTTTTGATACCTCTATATTTCGTGTGCGATTTTTAGTGATATTTTGCTGATTTCAGTCTTATAGAGGGTTCAGAAGTTTTGATACCTCTATATTTTGAGTGTGATTCTTAGAGATATTTTGGTGGTTTCAGTCTTATAGAGGGTTCAGAATTTTTGATACCTCTATATTTTGAGTGCGATTTTTAGAGATATATTGCTGTTTTTAGCCTTATTATAGAGGGTTCAGAAGTTTTGATACCTCTATATTTCGAATGCGATTTTTAGAGATATTTTGCTGATTTCAGTCTTATAGAGGGTTCAGAAGTTTTGATACCTCTATATTTCGAGTGCGATTTTTAGAGATATTTTGCTGTTTTTAGCCTTATTATAGAGGGTTCAGAAGTTCTGATACCTCTATATTTTGAATGTGATTTCAGCCTTTCTGCGTTATTTATTTATATATATATTTAGCTTTTTAACATGGTCACGAATTTACTATACGTAATATTAGATTTTTCATAATAGTGTGCAAACTGAGCGCTTAGATATTCTGTATTTTCACATTTCGTTAAAATTATATCGTCCTTGCTGACTTCCTCATTTCCTTATAAACTGTCTGCAAAATAAAGCTTTTTCTTTTGGTAACAGTTGAACAGTTGATTTAAAATATTTTTTTGCCAAATTTTGCTGAAAAATTGAAGATTGGAAAATCCCGATATAGTTTGGAACGCGTTTAATGCTCCTAATACGTCTTTATTATTATTATTATATGGGATGCTTGGAAAACGTTATTTTTTCAAGGTGTGAAGCAAAATATACCACTAAAACGTGTAAAGTCTCAACGAAATGCGCCATGGTTTAATTCTGAGCTTAGAAAATTAATTCATAAAAAGCGAAGGTTATGGAAATGTGCGAAATCCTCTGGGGACCCGGACAAATGGTCCACTTACAAACGTTTTAGTAACACTGTGAAAGATCAACTAAACAAAGCGTACCAAAATTATGTCAACAATTTGATTGCTGAAGTGAGTACCAAACCGTAGAAATTCTGGTCATTTGTTAAAGCGAGGACAGGGAAATCTAGCATTGCGAATCGCATCGAACACGCTGGGAAGTATGCTTATTCGCATGTTGGAAAAGCGGAGATGTTAAATACGTTTTTTCATTCGGTGTTTAATAAAAGGATACCAGAAGAGTCATTCAACCTTCAAAATAATACAGTCCCCTTCACCCAGCATGTTATCGATGAACTCTTTTGTACTGCGGAAGATATATATAACTAATTTACTATGCTCGATTGATGTAAATAAAGCAAATGGTCCAGATGGTATCCCCCTAAGAGTCCTTAAAGAATGTTCCTCAGAATTGGCTCCATCGTTGGCGGGTTTATTTAATTATTCATTGGATTTGGGTAAGTTACCTGAAGATTGGAAGATAGCGAATGTTGTTCCAATTTATAAGGCCGGAAAGCGGTCTATGGCAGATAACTACCGACCTGTCTCACTGACAAGTATTATTGTGAAAACATTAGAGCGCCTTATTCACAAGCATATTACGAAGTTCCTTATGGACCTAAAGTTATTGAGTGAGAATCAACATGGTTTCCGGCAACTCAGATCTTGTGTAACTCAATTACTTCAACTTCTACATGAATGGTTTTCCACCCTTAACAAACTATAGGCTCAGTTGACGTGTTGTTCCTTGATTTTGCAAAGGCGTTCGAAGGTTTCTCACTCGCACCTACTCTTTAAGTTACAGTGTTATGGGATCAAAGGGCCGTTGTTGAACTGGATACGGGATTTTCTAATTACTCGGAAGCAGCGTGTAGTGATCGAGGGTCAGTCATCAGAATGGTTGGATGTAACATCTGGCGTACCACAAGGCAGTATACTTGGTCCGTTGCTGTTCTTGGTATATATTAACGATCTCCCCTTTTCTGTGACCTGTAGTTTAGAGATGTTTGCTGATGACACGGTCCTCTAGCTATCGGCAAATTACATCAGTGCCAGATTGTTTGAAGCTTCAAGAGGACGTATCATCTGTTGTTAATTGGTGCAAAACTTGGCTTGTAACTCTGAAGCAGGAAAAGTGCGAAATGTTGCATATAACGAAGAAACGAGACCCAATAATACATCAGTATTCTCTTGATCTGATAATAAAGATCTGTTAGCAGTGAGTCAGCATAAGCACCTAGGTGTTTGGATCGAGCAGTCCTTATCTTGGGAGTTTCATGTTAATACAATTTGCGCTAAGGCAAATAAGGTCCTAGGTTTAGTGAGAAAAACGTTTGGATCCAGTAATGTGAAGGGAATTTCCACTGCATATAAAGCGCTCGTTAGACCAATACTGGAGTATGGTTGTCCGGTGTGGAACCCGTATCTTGTTAAACACATCCATGCTGTAGAAAGAATCCAGAGAAGGGCGACCCGATTGATGTGTGGTTTACACAAAGCATACATGGATAGACTGAAAGAGCTACAATGGATCTCTTTGGAGCGTAGACGTCAATACCTGTGTTTAGTACAGATGTACAAAATCGTTTTGGGATAATTGATGTTAATCCTTCAAACTTTTTTGATGTGATAGGACAATCACGGACACGAAGTAATCATGACTATAAAATTAGGCCTAATGCATCCCGAACAAACTATTTTAAAAATTATTTTTTTAATAGGTACATTAATGACTGGAACTATCTACCTGCTAGTGTAATGCATGCCCCTAGTCTTGCCTCGTTTAAACGAGCACTCCTTAAACATCTTAGTGAGTAATTGATTTTATAATTTTGTTTTCAGTTTTATTTGTTTTTTTGTTTATTTAGTTTATTTGTTTTATTATCTTGTTTATTGTCATCATGTAAGGAGAGCAGCTTTAATATGGGAATTTAGTTTCCCCCAGCTACTATCCAGCCAGCCAGTTTGTATATTTTTTCTTTCTTTTTCTTTTGTTCCTTTGGAACTTTATATTTTTGTGATCTATGTATGTTATTGGCGAAGTGATATTAAACTTAAACTTAAACTTCAGTGCCTCAATCTTGAAAGAAAAATAAATAAGTATGATTATAAAATAAATTATTAGTTAATTGATTATTATTATGTGCAAACAAGTTACATGTAAATGCAGATTGGAAAGTCACATAATTAAATTTGGGTTAATAGGGAATTGTGTTTCTTGGATGCCTTTTAATGGCTAACAAGTAACAACCAGACAAGTTGCTTGTGTTTGTGACACGCTGCGACAAGGCTGTATAATTTTTAATATTATGATACCAGAATCTTGTAGTATGGTTTCTGGTTAATTTATTATGCTATCTTGGTGTTGGGATTGTAGTTGTAAGTGAATATGAATGAATAAACTTTATTTTAGCAGGGTAGCCCATTCAGCATTATGGCTGGTATCCATAGGGGCCCTGCAAGTACAGTATTGCTACTAATAAAAATGTGAAGTGCTAATACTTTTATAGCGCATTTATGCTCAATGCGCTCCACATGTACAGTATGTACTCTGGAGGACTTAATGAGTGCATATATTATGGCGCACAATTGCAGCCACACAGTTTACAATCATGAGTAATGTTAGTATCATGCATGGGTGACAATTCCCTACTCTTTCTCGAATTGCATAACAGGTTCTTTACACTTAATATCGTCTTCATTTAGAGTGAGAGTTGAAGCATTTTTAGAATTTTACTGGCACCCATATACAGGTATCACAACATGATAAGGAGAATTGGGTTCTTATTGAGAAACAGTGCATTGTACTGTACCTGTGCTTTTGAATCTTTACTGAAACCTGTGTCTTGGATTCGTTTCTGAATTTGTCTTTCACCAAGGCTTGCAACGTTGACTTTACTCTGGGGCAAATTATTTCAAATAAATTAGAAGGGCAAAATTGCAATACGCTGTAAGGTCTATTAGAACTAATTATTGAAGAAGAGAACATTAGTAATGCATCCTTGTAATATTTATACCACAATGCTAACAGCCTATTAACAAGTACACATACATACAAATGTAGATTTTATACTTGCAGATTCATATACAACAGCAGTATCAGCAAACAAGGGGTTAAAAATTATTGAGATATGACATATGAATAATAATAAATAAAGTAGCTGAAGCATTATAATATGTAATGATCACACACATTCAGATATCTCTATCTCACCTTTAGTGGATTGTAAATATTTGGGTTTTGTTGTTTACGTTGTGAGACAGCTGGAGTTATTTGATGAAAATGTTCCATCTCTTGAGGGGAACTGCCTTGTTGAATTTCTTGTTGTTGATGATTTGATACATGTGTCCATAGTGTTGAAACAGGACTTTCATTGACTTGGTTAGACTCAGGGGTTACATTTGATTCAGTTGCAGATATGTTGTTTGAATCTTGTTCAAATACTGCATCAACAATACAATCACCATCCATATGTAGCACTTCTATGCCTGATGACACTTTCCACTCAGATTCATCCAATGTCAAGTCAATTCCACTTTCAAGCAATGCATCCTCAAGAACTGTACAACTTTCATCTTCCTCGTATTACAACGTTGCCACAGATTCATCCAATGTCAAGTCAATTCCAAGTAATGCATCATCAATAACTGTATGACTTTCCTCTTCCTCGTATTGCCACATTGGCCCACGAAAAAGATGCAGCCATTTCTTACCAAAATGGGCATACATTGTTGCTAACCACTCAGCATAATGTTCTTCTATGCCTAATTTCTGTGTATATTGGGATGAAAAAAATTTAATATTGTAATCCAATAACCCAAATGGCATTCTGTTCATTGGCATTCTGAAGTCTTCTCCTTGTTTTTCAAAACATTTTGCCAGTTTAAAAACTAAGTTTTGTTTGTTCTCATCAAAAAGCCCTTTCATTCCTTGTATGGATGTGTCAAGAAAGTCTGGAGTAACATATTTGAAGAACTCAATACCTCCAAAATCCAAGACAATTCTTCTGAACAAGAAGTTTAATAAGTTTAGTTTCAGCTTTGGTGTCATTGTGTCAATTGATTTGATGGTGAACATAAGAAAATCGGTGATAAAGGTTCAGTTATGTGAAAATCCAGTTTCTTGGGTGTGAGTTTCTCTTTGGTATCAAGATTACCTGAATTCAAGACATAGTCGATGTTAAGTTTGTCTTCTGCATCAGACAATGTAGCATAATAATTAATAATAATTGATAAATACTGTATCACTCTTGTTCGACATGAATCGCCTATAGAATAACAAAATAGTTTGGAATATATAAGAAAAATAATTGATACATGCTTTAATACAATATTTTAGACAATAGACAAGTAAATTTGCTTTTTTAGACTGATAAAAACAAACATACATTTAAAATACATGTATATTGAAATACCTGATCTTGAAGAATTACATGTTTTGTTCACTGCTTCTGCACAACGATTCCAAAATTGCATATTTTTAGCCTTGGGCCACTTGTTTGTATGTGCATCTTCACAGAATAAGCAAATATACTGAACCAGCACTGATGTTTCGTCTGTACTCCACTTTGAATTTTTTTTAACCTCTGTACCAGTAGTACCACCAAAAAGACTTTTTCGCGACGATGGTTTTTTGTCCTGGTTTACGATCTTTTCTCTGGGTTTACCAGGGGTGTCCCCTGTGGGGACGTGTTGCCTTTTTGAACACATACGAAAGACTAACCTATAGGAAAAATGGTAAAATTCAAACCTCAAAAATCATAGCTTTCCGATGGGGAGCGATTAGACCGGGGTCTAGATTGAGCCTTTGAGATATTATTTATACAATTGTCAACCTAATTTGGATTGTATTTTTTCTTTAATAATATGAAATTGCCTCCTTCATCATATTACATACGAAGAATGTGAAAAATACAGGTATATTTCGAATATATATATTACGCAGTATAATTATTTTTTTCCTATACAAATACAGAAATTGTAAAAAAGGATAATTGGTATTTGAGTGAGAATACAAATTTGAGACATCAGTTTGATAAATCAGTTGGAAAATTACTCACGAACTTACCGTTTTCAAACCACTCATCCGCCATCTTGAATCAAATTGTGTGATAATACTGTATCACAATGCTTTGCGGTCGTAGTGCGCTGACAGCAAAGTATCTACTAGCGCATGCGCAGTAGATACAAAAATCGAAACGGTTCAAAGGGTTTTTTTCCAAAAGAGACATAGTTTTTTGAGGAAATAGAAATCCGAGTCCGAGTTTGTATTTAGACTCGCTAATTCCAAATCTGTTTTCAGAATTGAAAACGGTTATATATTGATCGAGATATTCAAAATAATATACGAAGTGACCGGCTTATATAGCCGACTAATTTCTAAGACAAGTACGTACACAAACCATTTTTACGAAGGGTACTCACGTTCTCGTAATATAGTAAACACGTATGTTATGTATGTTGACTCGCTAATTCGAAATCTGTTTTCAGAGTTTAAATCGGTTAAATATTGGCCGAGATAACGTTCAAACATTTCTTCGACGAAACCGGCTTTTGCAAATTGTGAATATTTGCAAAACACAAATACACGGCCACGGCGTGCGAGGTCTGGGCACCATGGATGGGGAAATTCCCGTAGGGAGGAGGGGGAGATAGAAAGGCGGGCGAGGGGATTATTGCGAATTCGTATTTCTAGTAGATTTACTATAGGCGACATAGACTATCTGTCTCTGATCTTTTAAGACGCTAAAACGAATCAGTTGTCCAAGGTTTTCCCATGATATAGAACACAAACTACGGCGCCAAAATAGTAACTATGAAGCCGAAATTAGCACGTGCAGGCCATATTCGAGTGACAACGGTGGTCATTCCAATATGGCCGCCACGCGCTAATCCCGGCATCATTATTATTGTAATGGAGCAGTAGCTAGTTTGTGATCTAAATTGAGGTAAAAACCTATGACAACTGATTCGTTTTAGCATCTTAAAAGATCAGAAACAGATTGTCTCTGTCGCCGACGGTAAAAGTATATAGCGTGGTCTATTCAAGATGGCCGCCGTGAAATATTCCAGGCTTCATTTAAACAATAGTTTCTAACAGTATCTGAACAATAGTTGATCGATCCAGTCTTCATTTAGAGATCAGTGATCGGCTTTCATGTTCCACGCCGTCTCCACTAATTGGCCTTTAAGGCCTGGAGAGGTAAATTTCCTCTACTGTTCGATACCATTGAGCGTCATACTTCAGAGCAGCCTTTAGGCCAATTTCGGACTGTACTAATTTTTGATTGATCAAGTACAATCCATGCATATCAAGCGCACAGGGCTGCGTTGATGACATTTCACCATGCGCTAAAATTATTGTGTTGGAGCCACGTTGTTTTTGATTCCTGTCCCGTTTAGTTTATCCACTTACGTACGTTCTTTGCATCAAGAGCTCGCTGACACCGTCTTGTCCTTGAAGCCAGTCTTGAAAGGTGTTGAGATATGGTCGGCTAATGCGTTTTAAGACCACGCGCGTTCTCATTCCATTTTAGGAGAATCGATACTGAGGATGTTTCGGAATGGCAACTTTAAAGTTGGCGAATGCACGGAAATCATCGTTGTGACCAACCTCTTCTAATGTCCAAAGTAAGTGATTAATGACAGTGAACAGGGCACACATACTACCTGGGTCGTCTTTGACGACTAGTTGAAGTTTAGAGAAATTGTCGAGACCAGTTTACCCTCTAGCTGAAGTTGCGCGATGACATCCTTTGATTGTTGTATTTTATATAAAAGTGTTGTTCTGTGCAGGCATGGATGTATAAATAGAAATCAAATGCTCTAAAAGTTTGATATACTCGTGAAATAGTGTGTAGGAGGGATAGCAAAAAATTGGTTACAGTCAGTGTGCGGTTCAAATCGGGCGCAAAACTCGAATATTAAATGCCATATTAAAAGACCAACACAACGGTAATATCGCTTAGGATATTTTATATTTGTCAAGAATAATTTAAATTTGTCGGGCATAAATCCATATATTTTTTGGCCTCCCATCATGAGGCATCACACTATTCTTGGAATATGAATGCCAAGGTTACTTGGTTACTCGTTGGTTACAAGGTTATTCATGCCCAGTCCTTTCAGCGAGCTATGTATACCCAACCAGAATTATCATTTGTTAAATATTTGCCATCGAGATGGATGTTTGTCAGCAGTATTGCGCAATCCATTTAAGCTCTAAATTGGCTCAGGTGCACATGTCACGCTATAGCACGTTATATTCGAAACACTCATGGATAAGACTCGGTGGTTTAATTATAAGCTACTTCTTTTGGTCACTTGAAAGAAAATTCATGCTAATAACAATAAATAATTCCTTTACTTGCTTGTGGAAGTATTCAACAAGGCCATGAATGCTTCAGTTACCATTCTCGATGAAAGCAGTGGTCTTTGATGGGTTTATCGGCTCTGTTAACCGCACAAACTGTCCAAGTGTTAACCGCACAAACTGTTCAAGTGAATGAGTGGAACTTGACAACCATCGACGGTGTTTTAGTGCAAGGAGACAAGATGTACATGAATGCTTTAATAATGTTATCCTTCCGCGTGAGGTCTTTTTGTCACTTATAACAATTTACCAACTATTGCCGTTTGTTTCCGTTGGTTAGCAGACAAGTTAAACAACTGGTCCATTGAGACAAATATATCGCCCGTTGAGGCAAATGATTGCACAAAATCACCAGTGATGTTAACAAATATCGATGTCCCCATTGTGATGGATCCCACTGAAGCACAAAAGCTATCAAATGTTTTATCAAATGTGGGTATGGGTACGAGAATGCTTTAAATAGGATTTTTATAAATAAAATATATATCTATAACCCACTCCTCAGGGGCAGCACTTTCCTTGCAATAGTATTTTTTAGTTATACAAATATTTTTATAGTATTTACCTTCCATATCTGGTTGTTAATTTTCTAGTTTTAGTTTCTCTTGCTCCCTTGCAACGAAATTATCAAAGATCAGGAGGTGTATAAAAGGAAAAGGGACTCAAAGCAAAATATACCATCTCCTATGTTATCCATTGAATAAAAGAGAAGCTTTAGTCCAATTAGTGCAACAATTGCAACACTTCCTTCATTCCCGACATTTGCCATAAGCCATGAATAAGGCGCGGTTGGAAGCAGGTAGAAACGGTATGTCGCAAGTTTTAAAAATCTGGTCATTGCGCTCAACATCACAGACAAGTTGAGACCGCAAAAGGATATGCTGTTGCATCATCACGGTGAAGAAATTAATGCGATTTTTTACACGCTTCTATAGACATAGCCGAAGAAGGTGAAAACCAGGTAGATAACGCCAAAGACGTTCTTACAACCTATTTCCAACCAAAACAAAATGTTACCTATGAGGAATACGAGTTCCATCTAGCCAAATCGATTAAAGCGCCTATCTTTATTATGTTCACGGATGTTGACAGGGAAATCAAACCGCAAATTATTCAACAGTGCTCATCATCGAAACTTCGCCATAAAGCCTTCCGTATACCCAAAATCAGTCTTGAACTGTTGCTAGCATACGGTTGGCGATGAGAAAGAGGACACACAAGCTGCGAACCTAGAGGACCGAACAAAGAACGAAGTCAAACTGGTCCAAAGCGGACGTCTTTACTCTGGCAATAAACACGGTAAATACGTCCTAAAATGAACAGGTTTTGTGATTGGCTACATGGGATTATAGTGGTTAGGGTTAGGACATTGGTTTCCTTGTGGTTGATCCTATTGTTTTATTGTTTTAATCAACCAATCACAAAACTTGTTAGTATAGGTAGGTGGCGACCCAATAAACAAAATCATGAAGAAAAAAAAAGCCATAGAGCACCACCAAATCGTTGATCTACAAAATGTGAAAATTGCGGAGGTCCGTAGCAAAACCAAGGGGACAGAAAAACCTGCCAGCGTTTGGTAAAGAATACAGGAAATGTAAAAAGCAAAACCATTTCAAAGCCGTGTGTATACTGTAGATATCTGATACGATATGCTAGTGAAATGTGGGCTTCAAAGTGTATATATAGGAGGTCTTAAAAAATCGAAAGCCTCCAACCCAAGGCAACTAAGTACAACATCAGTTACCGCGAGAGCATCATACTCCAAAGTTATTACCGATTTCCCACTGGCACGAGTTCAAGCCACTAACCGGAAACTTATAGTTAGATATGGAAAGAGACAGAGGGGAATATAACACGGAAAACCTATATAAGCATTTCTTTCAGGCAGGCCATCTGGTTTTTGACAATGATATTGTTAAAATTATAGACAAAACTGATATATCGAAATCGGTGGAAAGAGATGGTTTCATGGGCGTTTGTACCGCATAATAAGAGACTTTAGTTAATAATAAATTATAATTAGATGTTATCCATGCAAGACCTGGCAGTTTTGCTATTGTGGTTATATATAAATTAATAATGTATAGCGTATCTCCAATAAGTTTGATACGGGGTTGCCTTCTAATGATTTTTCTCCTCAGGCTGCACTCATTAGCAAACAAATGCAAATTTTACAAATGGCGTACTGAATTGGCCATTCCCAAGATCATTTGTGAATGTGCATGACCGTCAATTTCGACAAGGCTACATAATACCATAATACAATTGAATTACAGGTTCTAAGGATTTTATGGTGAAGGAAAATTACTAGTGTTGGAATATATACATTTTAAGACCAAACCGCAACTTAGATAAATGCAACTTAGAGGCCTTCCGGCTGGAATATAACCCGCGACCCTGCGATGCTAGTGCAGTGATCTGACCACTGAGCTACGGAAGCCGTTGCCGAGAGGCTAGTCACGAATTATGTATATATAGTGGTGGTAATGCCGGGATCGATTCCAGGGTCACGGGTTCGATTCCAGCCGGAAGGCTTCTCATGAGTTGTATTTTTCGCAACTGGTCCCGATTTGGTCTTAAAATGTATATATATTCCAACACTCGCAATTTTCCTTCACCATAAATCCTTAGAACCTGTAATTTAATCGACTGAAATGTCAAATATTACTTGTAATATACCCAGATGTTATCCCGGAATTGGCTCTCGGCAACCGCTTTCGCGGCTCGCTGGTCAGAGCACTGCACTAGCATCGCAGGGTCGCGGGTAAATCAAGTATGATTTATGGGAATATCAGTAAGAGAACTCTTTAAATTTTCTATTTTTTAAAGTTAAATGAAAGATAGAGCGAAATAAAAAAATTAATGTATTAACAGTGTTGTGTCTTTCGAGTGATTGATACAGCTAAATGAATTAACATTGTCCTCGACAAAGCTAAAAGGCCAAACCTAAAAGTTCAAAGCCAAGCACGAAACGTACGATTTCCTTCAAACTTTTAGCTCTTGGCTGCAAGTCTCTCCTTTATTTCAATTTTCAATGTAGAATTTCGACACAACTAAATTAAGACTTGTCGCTATTATCGTACTTTTTGCGCTTGGCTTTGACCTTTTAGCTTTGACCTTTTAGCTTTGTCGAGGACAACGTTAATTCATTTAGCTGTATAACGTTCTATAACCAAAAGTCATGAAATGACATTTCAGGAAAGGACTGTACCGTAGATTTCAATATTTCTCCAACGGAACATACCCCGGAATTTATCACAATTTACAAATTTGGATGGCAATTTAGAAGGCGAAAATTTCAAAATTTCTCGTGAGGCATGCCCCGCCCCCCAAGATGTTCGGTCAGTACACTCTCGACTCAAAAATCATAGTTACTGGCCTGAATGCTTAGATTTATTAATATATACAGTACACTGCTCTACTGAATGTTCAAGGAGAGCTTGGGGTAGTCAGACGATACACACTAATATCCTGAGAAAAATATTTTCCGGACACAAACGAGCCATGACCATAGTAACATATCTAATTTATTTAAATCGATCAAAGTCAAATATTTTGAAATGATTTCGAAGTGGAGTGAGCCAGAGACATGCTGTTTCCAAATCTAATACGACATCCACATAATACAATGTAAAAATAATAATAATACAGTTCCATTAAAATTAATCAACATGGTTAACCTACATTACTGATTCGACGGAAAATTGTTGATTTGAGCAAAATTTGAACTTGTACCTTCGGGATTCCTGTCTGCTGCTCTATCAGTTGAACTACCGCGCCAACTTGGAAAAGTGTGATAATTTTATCTATTTAATTGCACGTAATATTTTCTTGACAACTTCTTATGATAATCGTTAAGAATATGTAACGTTTTGATTCTATTTCAGAATCATCCTCAGGGTAACATGACAATTAATCAACACGATTAACCTACACTATTAAGTCGACGGAAAATCTGAAATATAAAAATATTAGAATATGTTCTCTCTTTCTATTAACCATGCCCTAATTATGTACGTTTGTGTATAGTTTTGTGCGATATGAACTATGATTTCCTATATTTCGTTAACTGCTGTTTAAGAAATATTAACAATACATTATAGTTGATGTCCGTTTTATCCTTTTGACATTTCAATCTCTGCGACCCTTCAACAAGCGTGACGGCCGTAAACTTTCGCTGATATAAAAGTGCCTTCACCTTGCCAAGTTGTTATCGAGCGTGCCCAGTTCGGTGAAACATTCTGCTTTGTTCACTGTATACTCTAGAATATCCCATGGTTGTTTCAAATGACTTCGAAAATATAATTATGACTTAACTGAGCACAAAACGATCACTGCTAATTGACCATTCATTACGCGGAACGAATTCTCTACCGATTGGTTTCCAATTGCTAACACCACAGCGAGCGAGTGAGTTACGTGTAGACAATTGGTCCGCTCCACTAACTCGTTACTATGCATCGTATATACAGGAGTTTAAAATGATAACTTCGTAAATTGAAAACAGTCTTTTTGTAACTTTTCAGTGATGTTACGTTTTCTATCTATCTATTGTTGTATTTGTTGACGAAATAAAACGTCGGGCGAACATTAACTAAACCAGAACGCACAGAGCGCAAATGTTAAAAAACACTGCAGTCTATCAGAGTGTTTCCATTTGACAAATCTAAACGCCGACTTTCAGTAATTGACTCGGTTCTGTCTCTACTACAATCGATGGCAATCTGTCATTGACTTAATCACAAAAATTAAATTTCAATTTCAAAAATTACAATATTTATTTCAGAAAATATATACTTTCAGACATTTATAGTTCCACAATTTTAGTTTTCTCTCCAATGTTTGTATCTGTTCTTCATTTTAACGTCACTGACCAGGAATTATATCATGCATTAGTATAATCCAATAATTTACAATTAAATTACGCTCAGTCGGTATTTGGATATTGCCTAGGAAAATCCAATATGTATAAAATTCGAGAATAAATAAGTTCTTAAATCATGCTGTACAGCTTGTAAAGGAAGGGAGAATATTCGTTCCAGACCATTGATATTGGGATGCCAGATCCACGACATGCGCTTCGACAAACATAACACTAGTGTCCATGCTGTGGTAACAATTAGCATTGTGTTTCACCGTGTCATCGGCTGCACTGATCTCTAAATAATGACTGGAACGAGCAACTATTGTTCATGAAATCGGAAGTAACTCGTGACGACCATCTTGTTGGGGATGCGTTATATAGTTTTACTATAGGCGACATAGACTATCTGTCTCTGATCTTTTAAGTTGCTAAAACGAATCAGTTGTCCAAGGTTTTCCTATGATATAGAACACAAACTACGGCGCCAAAATAGTACTGTACCTATGAAGCCGGAATTAGCACGTGCAGCCCATATTGGAGTGACAACGATGGTCACTCCAATATGGCCGCAACGCGCTAATCCTGGCATCCTTAATATTGTAATAGAGCAGTAGTTTGTGATATAACTCACGGTAAACACCTACGATAACTGATTCATGTTAGCATCTTAAAGATCAGAGACAGATTGTCTCTGTCGCCGACAGTAAAAGTATATAGCGTGGTCTATTTAAGATGGCCGCCGCGAAATATTCCAGTGGTTGCTTGATGCCGTCTTCATTTAGAGATCAATTATCGGCTTTCACGATCCACGCCGTCTCCACTAATTGGCCTTCGACGCACTGGGAGGTAAATTTGCTCTACTGTTCGATATCATTGAGCGTCATTCTTCAGAGCAGCCTTTCGGCCATTTTCGGATGGTACTATTTTTTTTTTTGATCAAGTACAGCCCATGCATGTCAAGCGGACAGGGTTACGTTTCACCATGCGCTAGAATGATTGTGTAGCACTTGGAGTTCATATAGATGAATTATTATTGTGGGATAAACATATAATTAGATAATACATCTAAGAAATTTTCATCAAGAATTAGTGCGATTAAAAGGTTAAAACCTTAGGTACACTGTAAATGAAAAAGGGTTGAAACGACCCCAAATTTCGTTTTAGCCCTGTTGGAGCCGAAGCTGTTTTGGCCCTACGTGAAAGCCATTTTGGGATTCGAGAGCTAGATCGACACTAACAGGGCCATTTTAGGTACACTAAAAAGCCAATTTGGCCCTACCCGTTTCCAAAACAGCCCTGCCATTTTTCAATTCAGCCCCACCGTTTTCCAATTCAGCCCCACAGATCAAAACGACTCTCGTTCCCGGGGCTGTTACGGCTCCACTTGCAGCGCTACTTATGATGTCCATATCAGCCCCCAATGAATTCATTTTGGCTGTCTTTTTCCGAATCGGCTCTTACACATGTCAAATCGACCCATTTGTCAAATCGACTCCCGGTGGCAAATCGACTCCGTTGTCAAATCGACTCCCTCGTGCCAATTTAGCTCCCGTACTTCAAATCGACGCCCGCGTGTCATATCGACCCCCGAGTTTCAAATCGACTCATGTCAATTGTCAATTCGACTAACGCGTATCAAATCGACTCGCGCGTGTCAAATCGACTCGCACGTGTCAAATCGACTCGCACGTGTCAAATCGACCCGTGTGTGTTAAATCGACTCCCGGCTGTCAAATCGACTAGGGCGTGTCAAATCGACTCGCGCGTTTCAAGTCGACTCGACCGTGTCTCAAATCGACTCTCCTGCCAAATAGTTCTCTCTGTGTAATCGGCTCGCGCGTGTTAAAACGACGCGCGTGAAAGCATTGATATTATCTTCTCGATAGTTTTTATTGGTCGAGAATATCATCTATCTAATTTGAAGTGGCATGTTTGGCCAGTAAGACAATAGTATAAATATGGGCCATTCTGGTTAGTAGATACATTATACATTTGAACCGTTTTGCGAGTTAGACTTAACCAGCTCCATCGTGCTACATCAATATGGATGCTTCCAGACAACATTTTTATGTTCTGAAGTAAAAGATTGGTTGCTGTCCCATGATTTCCCAATAGGTCGTGGAACGTATCGGTAAGTTTTGCGATATTATATACTTTTACTGCAATGACACTATATATTGCAGTTCTATCTTTTTGATCAATATTGTGTAATAAATGTGATTTTTTATATTTGTATATGTAGAAAGTGAAGAATTAAATGGCGAGGACATGACAGCCTTGTACGAAGTTGACGCAGAAATGACACTTTTTTCCTTCATTCAAATTTCGCCAGAAATTCAAGGGATTTCTTAGCGACGTAATTAAAGAGAAGGTAAGAATTCACGTTAACATTTTCGATTTCGCAAAATTTTATACATTGTAACTTTTTCACAATTTCTATCATACTAGACTAACAAAATAATGTTCTATTTGAAAACCCGGTGCAGACGACCCGGGCTCTGGGAACGAGAATGTATGCGCCCGCGATATATTCAGAGGTTCAGAGCATGCGTAGAAACTATTTGCGAATTTGGCGCCTATTCTACTAGTGACCGTTGGGATTTATATTTGCATTCGAAGAAGGAAAATCGGATAAAATCTAACGCTAAACTCGCGTTCGATACAGTATTTTGTTCACTTAATATTTAGTGTTATAAAGATGTTACTTTTTTCAGGAAATACGTTCAAGAAACGCCTCGTAGTTGGATTGTCCGCTGTGGAAGAATTTTCAACATGGCTGATCTCCGTGTCGACCTGATCACTGGACTGTCATATTTCCAATATATTTAACCTTAGTAATTTTGATGTGTATGTTTAATCTTCTCCTATTTACTGTAAGCTAGTTAAGACTTAATTATTGCAATTTTGTCCAATGCCTAAGATTTATAGATCTTTTATCATTGAATCTTTGACAGTTATATCGAGAAAATTATTCAACAATTTATAGGAAGCTTAGGATTAATAAATAAATAGACGGACAGTTTCTGAATGCCTGAACTGGCAAATATGGACATTCACATTGGTGGTTTATTTCAGCTTATTGGATATAAATTCAATGGACAGGGAAATGTATTATATCCTATTATCATTCTTATAATTTGGCGGCCCTTTTTCCCCAGAGTGTAAGATCACTTTTAGGTTTCAAGAGTTTGTAGACTGCACAACATATACAATTATGTGGTTATGCTGCCCTTGAAGCAAAATAATGTTTCTTAATTAGCTTTACACTTGTATATAAAAAATCTATCAATGTTATATGTTTGATTTAGAAATATATTATTTAATCACATTTCTACGGTCTGTACTATGATATACATGGCTGCACACTCTTTGGGAACCTGCAGGGCTGTGAGCAGAACATTTTCATGTTCTGGAACTCTGTCCTAAACACGATGAGTGGGTGCGAAGATGTTGTGTAGGAACAGAACAGTACAGATTAGAAATTTGATTACTGATATTTTTCCAAACATAGAAGATAGATGAAAAAGGCAATTAATAGCCTGAAGTCATATGTAGTTTATTTGAGATCTGAAAATGATAAGCTAAGGAAGAGGACCAGAGAAAAAATGCAGTGCAGAACTACAATTCTTAAAATGTGAAAAGTTAAGAAATGTAAAAGCTATAAGAAGAGATCAGCTAAATTTAGTTTTGAATGATAAAGAAAAGGGAATCATTCTAGGAAAGGGTTGTTTTGGAGTTTGTAAGCTTACGAGGTTACATGTTTCTGGTGAATCTGTACTTGTTGTAGCCTGTGTGCAGACCCCGGAAGGTGATATAGTGTAATTCATGTTGATGTCTATTTTGACTCGAGTTTCCAACAGATGTTCTCCCTTTGTGTTTGCCTTGATATTAATCCCAAATTACTTATTATGGAATTTTGTGGTCTGACTGATTCAAAATGCTGAACAGTATTTTCATTGTTGAAAGGTATTGCTCCTATTTCTCTTGTGCAAAATAATTAGTTGGATAGCCTGGGCAAGTGTTGTGATGGATGTTTTTATTTACACACAATGGGTATTCTCCATTGTGACATTAAGTCAGATAATATTATGGTTATCCACGGTTCTGCTATGCAATTAGAACCTAGAATAGTATATTTAAATTTTAAATTAGGCAAATTATATAAGAAATTGTGTAGTAAAGAAAATTCCAAGTAATAAAAGAAACTTTACAAAGGTAACTATCAACACATTGTCATTAACCCTGTGCATTATATGACGGGTTGTATCCATGTGCTGCAACAGATGTTTATAGCTTTGACATACTGCTGAATTAGGTTTAAAAATTACCAGCACTGGAACACCTCAAGAAAGTGTCCGGTTTGTGTATTAATTCAGTGTTTGGATCAACGGCCAAAAAATAAGTTGAGGTATTTAGCGACATTAATGCTAGTTTCACACATCTACGGTATGTATCATGATTTGCAAGTTGCAAACAGACAAATTATTTGCTGATGCCAAAGGCAGGCTTGCAGTACTGGTTTGTATGTTTGATTATAGTGTTGGAATACATGTATATTTACCACTGCACTGTACACTGTAGATTGTAAAATTGAACATACAGTATATCACAACCATGCTCTTTATAATTATTCAAGGCTAAGACTAACTGGATAGAAAAATTCAAACTGCCCATCATGGTATGTATCTGTACTGTATAGTTTTGTTAATTAAAAAATGTGTGTTTTGTTTCTTTGAAATAAATATATATATATAATGTGGGTTGTAAACTTGTAAACTGCAGAGAACTTAGAGGAATGAACTACAGACATTTTGACATACATACACATACCGGTACATACTTACAATACATACATACTTACAATACACACATACATACTTACAATACACACATACATCATACATGCATTAAAACCTCGGCAGAACACAACTTATAATTTTGCTATATATATATCAGAATTGTCTTACACAACATGTGAGTGTAGTTTCTCGTGTACACTAAGACTACACGCACAAAGCCAGGTGTTACAAAACTCTTAAGCGTCACTATATAACTAACAGTCTAACATAATTGTGCTATTTGTTGTATTGTATTGCAAATACTGCAATATGGCTAGCTCTGCTACTAGTGACATCAGTGTTTCATGGCGAGAAATGAAGGCCACGCACGTGCGTTGGGAATCAATGTATACAACACAATTCTCACCCGAATAGTAATTACATAGGGAGAATAAATAAATGTCTTAATATGTCTCTAGATGTTTGAGAAAACCTATCATTTCAATCTGATACAAGCAAAGTGAAGTATCATGACTGAAATATCATTGGCAAACCTGTTTTTACGTTCTGAACGATGCGTTTATCGCAAACGAATTTTGACCAAATGCTCAACAGGAGCAAATATGGAGAAATCGTAATTAGCACTGACCTTGCTTCCCATGCTATTCAAATACATCCATTTCAGTCAGTTTACAAGCTGGTTTCAATCTGATTCGAGTTGCCCAAGAGACAGTTCCTTCGGTTGTATATATGATTTTTTGCGTGTATTTGTGATCTCTGTGTTTTCTCAGTGTCGAATCTTGTATTAGTCCTTTCTCCGGATTCTGCGCATAATTTTGAGTGCAATTCATTGCGTACTAGATGGTATATTTCCATTTCTTGTCTTGCATGTATCGTGGTTCGATATATTGGCCGCCATTTGTTTAGGTACCAGTCTCTTAAACTGTAAATAAACACTCGGCTTTGAAAACTACGCGACAAATGGCGGTATTTTTAAATATATGAATATTTTAATAAATAACTTAACACTTAACAAACAGTGTTATATTACAGGTTCGATTCCTGTCCAGGACATAATTTTTCTGAGGATACGAGCTTGACGATCGTACATGTATCGTCCAAGTTCTCCCACATTCACAACAGCAGTATTATATATAAAACAGTGTTATATATTAAACAAGCAAACGGGCGATGGATTTCTCATTTCCATAAAAAATAAATTATTGATTGGATGGCGAGTCCAGAGTCAGAAATCCAATGAATTAAACTATGTTAAATTACTGGACAATTGTCATTGGTAGTCTGGGTAATAGTATAGTCCCCAACGCCTTCCTCCGCCCCGTCCCCTAAATGTATTTCATTCGTCACGAAGAAAGTTGGAATTTTCTTCATAGAGAATTATTCAATATTTTATTAAGTTTGTTCTAGAACTGTAGGTCGAAAAATATTGAAAGGCAACAGATTAATTTTTGATATAATTTGTTATTTTTAGGAGCATGAAAAAGTGAAACTTGTTGTGTCAAACTTGGCACAACCTCATATTGTGGTCCTTGGAACTGCATTGGAGTATGACAGGCTATTTATTGCAATAGAGGCAACTGCTGTTTTGAGCAACTGCTGTTTTGAGGCTGTTCTTTCCTTGTTGACAAATTTCTATATTTTAATATAGATTATGGTAACGCCAAGGGTGTGTTATCCTTTTTGGAAACTGTAGTTCTTGGCAACACTAAGCAAAGTGGTCAGTTGCCAATAAGGGTTGCAATTTTTCAATGCATTGTCATAAGTATTTCATGAGAACCATGTTTATATTTTGGCTATTATTTTAGGTTATTGTTATCAATGAATTGAAAAACTTTATTTGTTCAGACAGTCGAACTCTTATGCAAGTTATTCACAAAATAGGTTACAGCAAGTACAGTAATCAATGTGATATTAGACAATGCCTTTAGGTTATTAATATTGCTAGTTATGGTTCCGTATATTATTTCTTTTGTTAACTTCGCAAATGAAAATGATAATATTTTCTGTTTAATTACAATTATTATTCATTCTAAATATTGTACAGTTGCTGTATTTTAATCTTTTGTTCGACTCTGGTTGCAGGTCCAAGCCCCATACTGGTCCAAACGGTTCAACAATTTTGCTAACTTTTAATCTGCTGTATTATATTGGCTTGTTTTGGGTCCGTATAATGACTAAAATATAGAGCCAAAATAGCTCCGCTCCGCAAGCTAAATCGGCACTTTCTTGGGGCCATAATGCCACCGAATAGGAGCCAAATTGACTCCTAGATTTTCCAAAATGGCCCCACGATTTTCTGAAATGGCCCTGGTCAAAAGTTGAAACAGCCCCTGCTTCTTCCAGAACAGCCCTTGATTGGGGCTGAAACTGCTCTCTATTGTTGGAGCCAAAATAGCTCCGCTCCGCAAGCTGAATCGACACTTTTTTGGGGCCATAATGCCACCGAATAGGAGCCAAATTGACTCCTAGATTTTCCAAAATGGCCCCACGATTTTCTGAAATGGCCCTGGTCAAAAGTTGAAACAGCTCCTGCTTCTTCCAGAACAGCCCTTGATTGGGGGCTGAAACTGCTCTCTATTGTTGGAGCCAAAATAGCTCCGCTCCGCAAGCTGAATCGACACTTTTTTAGGGCTATAATGCCACCGAATAGGAGCCAAATTGACCCCTTGATTTTCCAAAATGGCCCCGCGATTTTCTGAAATGGCCCTTGTCAAAAGTTGAAACAGCCCCTGCTTCTTCTGAAACAGCCCTTACTTAAAGCTGAAACAGCCCATACCCTGGAGGGGTCAAATCACCCCTTAGGGGCCATCTTATTATAGGTGCCATTTTGACCCCAACAAAGATCTATTCTGGTGTCACCGTTTCGGCCGCCTTTTTTGGGTCGTTTCAGCCCATTTTCATTTACAGTGTAGATCGTGAAACACTAAAATCCGTCTATAATGCCCTTGTATTACCACATTTCTATTATTGTTGCGAAGTGTGGGATTCTATCGGAATTACACTTTCAGATCGTCTACAAAAATTACAAAATAGAGCTGCCAGGGTGATTATGGGTCGTAGAAACATACATGGTCAGTCCGAAATTGCCCTAAATGAGCTTGGATGGAAACATTTGGACGAACGTAGGTTAGATTTTGTAGCAAGACTAATGTACAAAATTAGGTATGATTTAGCACCAAAATCACTTACTGATATCTTTCGTAAATCAAATGCATCTCTCCAATACAACCTGCGCGGCTCTTCCACTAAATTTCATTTGCCACAACCAAGGACTGAATACCTCAAAAAGAGTCTGAGTTACAGACGAGCACATTTGTGGAACAGCCTCTCAACCGAATTAAGAAATAAAGATTCATTACATACTATTAAAAGGTATCATTTCTTCAACTGGTAGGTCATGATTTCTGTCGCTTAACTGATCTCACCTGCTTATATTTTGATTTTTACCTTAGATTGTACATATTTGTTAAACTATTTTATTGTATTTTGTTAGTTTAGATATTTATTGTAATTAATTGTGGTATTCTTGTAATTTTGTAAAGTTCCACGCCCCTCTTGGAAACCAGCGTTCAGTTGAATGAGGTTAACGTGGTTAAATAAAGTTTTACTTACTTACTTACTTACTTACGTTGTCTTTCTTTCGTGTCCTTTACTTTATCCACTTACGCGTACGTTCTATGCGTCAATATCTCGCGGGCGCCGCCTTGTCCTTAAAGCCAGTCACGAAAGGTGGCGAGATATGGTCGGCTAATGCGGTTCAAGACCACGCGCGTTCTCATTCCATTTTAGGAGAATCGATACTAAGGCTGTTTTGGAATGGAAACTTTAACGTTGGCGAATGCACGGAAATCATCGTTGTAACCAAGCTCTTCGATTGTCCAAACTAAGTGATTAATGACAGCGAACAGGGCAGGCACACTGCTGTGGTCGTCTTTCACGATTAGTTGAAGTTTGGAAAAATTGTCGAGGTTGGTTGAAACGTTTCAGTTCTTTAGACTCAATTTCGACCAGTTTAGCCTCTAGGTGAAGTTGCGCGATGACATCCTTTGATTGTTGTATTTTATATAAAAGTGTTGTTCTGTGCAGGCATGAGTGTGTAAATAGAAAGCGACTCTAAAAGTTTGATATACTCCTGAAATAGCGTGTAGGAGGGATAGCAAAAAATTGGTTACAGAGCGCGGTTCAAATCGGGCGCGAAACTCGAATATTTAATGCCTGGGCACAGGGTGGAAGTCCCACAAGATCAACACAATGGTAATATCGCTTAGGATATTTTATATTTATCAAGAATAATTTTAATTTTGTCGGGCATACACCCATATATTTTTTGGCCTCCCCTAATGAGGCATCACTCTATTCTTGGCTCATAAAGGCAAAAGTTACTTGGTTACTCATGGTTACAAGGTTACTCGTACCCATCCTTTCAGCGCACTATGTATACCAAACCAGAACTTTCATTTGTTAAATATTTGCCATCCAGATGGATGTTCGTAAATGTTGTCTTCGAAGCACCCATGCATAACGACTCGGTGGTTTATAAGCTACTTCTTTTAGTCCCGTGACAGATAATACATGCTAATAACAATAAATCACGCCTTTACTTGGAAGTATTCATCAAGGCCATGAATGCTTCAGTTACCAGTCTCGTGGAAAGCATTGCTCTTCGATGAGTTTATCGGCTCTGTTGACCGCATAAAACTGTTCAAGTGTTAACCGCACAAACTGTTCAAGTGAACGAGTGGAACTTGACAACCATCGACGGTGTTTTAGTGCAAGGAGACAAAATGTACATGAATGCTTTAATAATGATATCATTCCGCGTGAGGTCTTTTTGTCACTTAACAACTTACCAACTGTTGCCGTTTGTTGCCGTTGGTTAGCAGACAAGTTAAACAACTGGTCCATTGAGACAAAGATATCGCCCATTGAGGCAAATGATTACACAAAATCATCAGTGATGCTTGGAAATATTGATGTTCCCATTGCGATGGTACCCGTTGAAGCACAAAAGCTATCAAATATTTTATCAAGTGTGGGTCTGGGTACGAGAATGCGATAAAATATTAAGGGGGAGCAACATGGCAAAATATGAACGAAAATTGTTAGAAAAACAGATTTCTGTTTTTTTTTGCATTTTCTAAGACTAAAACTATCCTACTTTCATAAATCTGACTCCAAATTATGATATTCGTTCTATTTTCAGAAATAAATGACAATTTATATCACCAGGTTGAAAAACTGTTGTGTGTTGCCATGGCAACCTTAGGAGCTTTTGTCCCAAAACATGAAATTTCGTAGCCACTTTTCATTTTTGATGTGTGATATAGATAGGGTACAAGAAACGAGGAAGGGTATTGATTTTTATTGCTATTGACCCCCTCTTATAAGATTCAAAATAAGTTGTGCATTTTCAATATTGGTGCTACTGCCCGTCATCGTGTGATGGAAAAATTGCATGTCCCCATGCCACTGGCAAGAATATCAAGCAAAGTAGTGTAAGGAAGGACAAAGGAGGGTACAGCAGTCATTGCAGAGGGCAACAAATGTGGCTCAGCATGCCAGGCAAGTGATGCGTAATGCGAAGCACAGAGAGGAAGAAAAGAGGAAGGCCACGCTGAAGATCACCTATGCCAGTTGGGCTTTCAATGAAGACTTGCTGTGTGTTACTGAAGGCAGGAAGAGGCCTGCAACCTCCAATGGCAAAGAAAAACCACCCAAGAAAAGGAAAAACTAAGAAACTAATATGAAAGGCTGATTATTGCTTTTTGAAAACTTGAATAGGTATAGTTTAAAGGCATTTTTCTCAAAAACGTCATTTTCGGTATAGTCGCGTTTTCCCCCAATTATTAACTCTGTGAGCTGTTGTACAACAATTATATTGGTGTTCTGGGTTCACATACTTGCCCCGTCAGTATAAAGCTAGCTATAACCTAAAATCTCAGCTTAGAAATGTTGGGGTGGGGGAGCAGATGGAATGAAGAAAGTTAACAACAAACATGTGTAATTCGATTTCTCCTTACAGCCGGCCGCAATGCAAAATATAACCAAAAGTGAAATTATATGTTCAATCAATTGTTGTACTTTCATAACATGTATGGTGCTAGCTGGTTATGTTCAATAACTTGGTCAGAATTTACATCTAGTTTTGACCATTTTTGGTGTTAACTACCCTGTTGCCCTCCTGCCCCCATTAAACGAAATAACGAAATAATAACGAAATAACGAAGATAAACGAAATAATATTGTTTTCGATTATATTTAGCCTTAGTTATAGCTGCAGTTCTACATATGTTATTTGAAGAAATTTCCAATTTTTAGTTGGAAAAGCACTGCTTTTATGGCCAGACAGATTTATTTAAAAAATGTATCTAATCTGTGAGATTAATTGCTGCCAGCTTTCTGATGGAGAGCTGGGGAAAGTTGGGAAACCGATCTGTAGTGTTCAAACCGGAAATGAGACCTGGCATAGATATCATGTGATTGAAGATAATAAAAAAGTATTTACTAGTATGAGATGTGATATCCGCCAAAATTAATTATCATTGTATTTTGTCATTAAACATACATATATGAAGTTGGTAATTAAACTTTAACATCCTATGGCCAGTGGAATCGTGACATTGTGACATCCGTATTTGCAATTCGGCTATTTGATATTTGACATTTGATTATGCACTTGTGCATTTAGTTATGCACTTGTGCATTTAGTTATGCAGTTATGATATGCTGAATTTCGTTCGGCATGACACTCAGAAACGAAATTAAGGATTTGACGGCGGAGGTCTGGTCAAACTTTTCGCTACAAGCAAGCGTACAATTGAAAGGCGCTTACACGAATTCAGACTATCTGCAGAACAATATACACGTCTTTGTCAAATTCCGAATTAGATTCATCGATTGGTAACATCCTATAAGCTTAGGAAGCGATTTCAGTTATTTTAAATTTCCTTTCCAATAGAAATTCCAGTTGTTCAAAAGGTATTTGAAACTGTGGTCTACCTTTTTCTCCAGTGAACACTTTTTTGCTATAGTAACGCTACATGGGTTGCTATAAGAAGTCCTGTGCAGAAGACATTCTCTTGCTTCTCTTATGCAGTTCACGACCCTCTCTTCGACAATTTGGAAATCGACGTATCTTATATCCTTATTTCTGTGTCGTGGAGCCATTCTAGACGATATTGCAAACCATCTATTATATTGTCGTCAACATTTTCGGATTCTAGTTGCCTCAAGATAGCATTCAACACATTCGTTAGTTGGATTCGTATATCCTCGTGAATATTGATATTACTTGTCTCGCCTTCTTCCGCCATTTTACTGGTGATCAGGCCTCCTCCGCCGTCAAATCATTAATTTCGTTTCTGAGTGTCATGCCGAACGAAATTCAGCATATCATAATTGCATAACTAAATGCACAAGTGCATAACTAAATGAACAAGTGCATAATCAAATGTCAAATATCAAATAGCCGAATTGCAAATACGGATGTCATAATGTCACGATTCCACTGGCCATAGGATGTTAAAGTTTCATTACGAACTTCATAAATGCATGTTTAATGACAAAATACAATGATTAATTTTGGCGGATATCACACCTCATATACTCGGGACTCGGAATAGTAAGACGATAGGATATTACAATGGCGACGAGGATACATATTTCGATCAAACAAATGAAGCAAGTAACAATGATCAGGAGGTGTATAAAAGGAAACGGAACTCAAACAAAGGAGAACTACCATCTACTGTTGCTATTATATATTAGCGCAACAATTGTAACACTTCATTCATTCCCGACATTTAATTGCCATAAGCTTTGAATCTGGCGCCCTTGGAACCAGGTGTAAAAGGTATGTCGCAAGTTTTAAAAATCTGGTCATTGCGCTCAACATCACAGACAAGTTGACACCGCAAATGGATATGTTGTTGCATGAAGCTGTTGAAGAAATTGATGCGATTTTTTACACGCTTCCAGATACATAGCCGAAGAAGGTGAAAACCCGGTAGATAACGCGATCGACGTTCTTACAACCTATTTTCTACCAAAAATTAAATGTTATCTATGAGAAATACCAGTTCCATTTAGCCAAAAAAAGTAAACTACCTATAATATTTTCTGACACTATTATTCTTGCATCATCACGACACTCATACAATACTAGATTTGCTGCACAATGCAACTTCCCTAGACCAAATGCCCGAACTAATTATGGAACTCAAACATTTTTATTCGCTTCGTCTAAAATTTGGGAGACTATCGATAATGAAATTAAACAATCAAAATCAATTTCTTTATTTAAGAAAATATATAGTCAATCTTTGCTCATTTCGCAAACAAAAGTATAAATAGATCAGTAATTCTCACTATTGTGGAGACTTAATTATCTATGTAATTAGCTACCGTCCTTAATAATTTTGAATAGTAATTAAACATAGGCAGTGACCAACTCGAAAGCTTACAGCTACTTTGGCCACTGCGCATGGTAAAACCTTTGTATTAACTTCTCCTTACCTATTTAAACTTGTAACTTTTATAATTATTTTTTGTAATTTACTTTGAAAACGTGTAAATCTTAATAAATCTTGAATCTCATCAAATCGACTAAAGCGCCTATCTTCATTATATTCACGGATGTTGACAGGGAAATTAAATCTCAAATTATTCCATAGTGCTCATCATCGAAACTTTGACATAAATCCTTCAGTGAATCCAAAATCAGTCTTGAGCCGGATAAGCGATGACCAAGAGGACACCCAGAGAAAGCCAGAAGGAAGTCAAACTGGCTCAAAGCGGACGTCTTTACTCTGTCAATATACCAAATCATACAAATACAGAGTCTCTGAAATGCTATTTCCTGTGTTTTGAGACGATATATTAAATAATTCTGAAGGTTATGAAACGTCATTTTAAACAGTCAAAAGACAACATAATTATTAACAAAAGCAAATCTTATTCTAGCTTTCATAAAAAACGGTAAGTAGAGAAAATCGCAGTGTTTTCCGGAAAGGAAAGCCTACACGAGCCTGATTTTATTACAGCCAGCGGTTCATACTCCGTTCTAAGTGGCCACTTCATGTTAGGTTCACACAGCGGTTTTAGTTAGGTCCAGGCATTTCAAGACTGTTATGACGCAAAAAATATTTATTTAAATTATTTTAATGTTATTTTTCGAATATCGGCTAAATTTTTCTCTGTTCCATATCATACTATTTCTGAGCAAATTTCAGTTGGGAATGCCCCCTGCACAACAAATACAGGCCTGCAGTTACCGCGAGAGCATCATACCAAAGTTAGTAGAAATACGTGTACGCAACAACCCCTCGCCCGCTTACTGTTTGAATCTTTAATATTGCCAATCTGAGTAGATTTATTGCCAATCTGAACAGATTTTCAAGCTGCTTATTTTTTGGGTGCAATTTGTGGGTAGTGCACTGAACAGAACACAAGTGGGAAAGTCTGCCAACACTAAATTGTCTCGCAGGCAGTGTTAGAAAACAATTGTGTAACTCTTGATTATTGAAATTAATAATTAATTTTAACAATTATTAATTTCAATAATAATTTTATTAATTATATATTACATAATTAAAGTTATTTATGTCAGTTATAGTTTTAATAATAAAATTCAACATGCATGTTTACAGTAACAGTGGCATACTCATAATTTTACTCAAAGTACAATTGTATTCACGAGACTGCATAACCTTATACATACAGTACATGTACCCTACTGTAAGTGTAACAATGTAATCTGCATGTTCCTTGTACCAAAAGCTTCAATACTTACATTTATCCTAGACCAATTTATCCTAGACCAATTGATAAGCCTGATAAATATTTTATTATTTTAGAAGACTTCAGTTTCTTTTATTAATATTATATAATTATGGCAGCACATACATGTACCAGTATTTCAATGGTTCAAGTACTGGTAATACAATTTCAAAAAGATGAAATGACAAAGCCCATAATATGCAACGAAGAATGATATTGCTTAATCTAATTATTTCACCAATATATATATTAATTCAGGATGAAATTCCTTTCAGCTGCTTGCAAGCCTAGGACTGCCACTGTCCAGGCCTATTATCCAGGACAAAGGTGAATTTACACAGACACACTAAGCCATTGGCCAGAAAGGCATGCCATAATACCAGACGAGCATAAACACTATGATTGTTAAAGCCAGTATGGCATGCATGTTTACACTATTAAAATCAATAAAATGTAAGCCAGGCCCAGGTTGGTCCTATAGACTTGCAATATATGTAAACAGCTAAAGTCTGTACTTTTTTACATCCTTACTACCAGACACCAGTATACTCTCTATATCAGCTAATTTTCGAGTTTTGCAATGAGTGTTGTCTGACGATATATTGATAAGCTCGATAAAACTTTGATTTGATCTGTTAGAAGACTTCTGTTGCTTTTATTATATAATCTTATTATATTATATAATTATGCATAGTGTACCGGTATTTCAATGGTATTCAAGTACTGGTAACACATTCAAAAAGATTAAATGACAAAAGCCAATAATATGCAACAAAGCACAACATTGCTTAATCTAATTATTTCACCAATATATCATTAAGATGAAATTCCCTCCAGCTGCTTGTTGTCAGTGAGATGATACCAGTTGTTTAATCCCTAACGTGTTCTCCTGACACAGTGAGTGTTAACCTATCCAATATTATACAATATATATCTTACAAAAGCTGTGTAAATATATACATTGCAAGCCAAGGACTGGCATTGTCTCGGCATGGCCAGAAATCCCGGTCATGGCGTTGTTTCTGCGCCCACCAATTGTGCAGCGGTTTCTGATACATAATGTGTAGGGTACTTGAAGTACTAAGCCCAAATGGTATTGTTTACATGTTTGAGGCAGTGGTTTTTATTTATCTCAATATCATCCTTGAACTTTTCCAAGTCGTACTGTGAAAGGTTACCACTCATAAATTATTTATAGTATGAAAATATACATTTCTGCGAGTTGTAAACAAATTCAATTCGCGCGCAAATTTCAATTCACGCGCAAATTTCAATTCACGCGCGCAGAAAGCCGCAGTTCATTACAATCGGTAGCGTATATCCCAGAACGCTTTGCACGATGATAAAGCTCTATTCTTAGCGATTATTTTGATACTAAACATGGCCTATTTCGTCAGGATTTCGAGGAGAAAGAGGCAAAGAGGAATTCGTATGAACGTGCGACCTCGAGTTCGCAAGTAAGTGGCGGTTTCCCGTTATTCTCTGTCAGTATTGTGGTTTTAATGTCTTAAAAGCAGAGTCTAGTGGGAAGGAAATATGATTCAGCCTTGGTGAATCGGCTGAGGATTATACCTATTTTTCTGAATGATTTGTGCTTTTTTTAAAATCAAGTTTGCAGAATAACAATTTATCGTCATATATTGGAACGTTTGCGATATTTCGTCTCCATAAGGGCAGTTGTTCAGAAGGCTGGCAGGCTTTAAAGCTCAAACCGAAAGCAGGGTCAGACGATATCCTATCTTTCCAATTTTTATCAGTAAATGTCATTGGGATCATGTTGATTTATGAATGATTTGGGCTTTTTAAAAATAATAAATTCGTAAAGTTTTATTCACTGGTATTTGTACCTTCGTAATATAGTTCTTATAAAAAAATTGGCGTTTTATGTATTATGTGATTGGGCAATACCGCTGTGGCGTGCAGGCTCATGACCAAGATTTCTGCCCATGCCTATAGTATTGCAATTATTCCATTGTGGATGAGGTTGCAAAGTGACCGAGTGAAACAATGGTGATGGAATGCAATTTAAATAAAAGTATAAAACCTGCCATTCAAAATTTGTATTAACATTTGTTATTCTGCAATATTATAATAAAGCACATAATTTAAATGGTATATATATATATATATATATATATATATATATATATATATATATATATATTATATATATATATATATATATATATATATATATATATATATTATATATATATATATTATATATATATATATATATATATATATATATATATATATACACACACACACATATATATATATATATATATATATATATATATATATATTCTAATCTTCCACTCATCTTCTTTGTGCTTTATTTACTTTCACATTTAAAAGTATTTCACTTGACATGATTGTGGTTACCATGCATCATTCAAATCAATCAAGAGTCCACAAAATGCGACAACACATACAAATCAAACAAAACAAAACCAGCCGAAAATTATTGAACTTTGCATAGTTCGTTTTATATAGTTCATAGCTGTGTTTTGCTCAAATTTGCTAAAGTAAGATTTAGCTGTAAAAAAGTGGCCAAGTTCACCATAGTAACTGGTCTTGCTATGCAAATTTTGAAACGATTTACATTTTCAGATATTTAAAATATATATTGTTTCCAAAATATGCAGATGTTTATAAATTAGCATAGCATGATCAGTTGCAACGGCCAGCTTCGCCATTGGCTGTAAATTGAGGCAAAAAAAGACTCAAAGAACACTAGCCTAAACAATGCGGTCGTTGCTCGTCGTTTTGTTTACAATTTTTACTGATATCTCCAACCTTGACTTCTCTTACCTACCTGGACTTGTCTGTGTAAGCATCACCACTTGTCGCCAGTCGCCTTTGTTCACGATCTTTTGACCTATTATAGTATCAGTATGGAGTAAAGTTTCTACTCGCGATTTTCGACGCCTTTGACTTTGTTCACAGTCTTTCGGTTTTCCCAGGCAATATCGGACTTTACTTCCTATCCCCTTTCGTTCTCCTCTGCTCGTGCAGCTTCAACCTGCCATTCGTTATTTAAATTACTCATTTCACGTTTTTCCGGGTTTCCAATGCTGTTTAAATTCACAAACGTACAGTAATAAAATCGCTTTTGGAAAATAATACGAAATGTTTCCGGGTCACGACCTTAGATAAATATCCTTGTAGATCCATAACTATCCTTGTTTACTCACTTTCTGCCCCGTGAGGTCATCGTAACCAAGACAACCGATGTCCGATATACGCGGCCCAAACATATCCAGAATTTGCCTCAGACAAACGACCGGACATTGTACACGACCGGACATTGTACCACCCTGTCAAGATTATCACCCTCGCCCCAGCGCCTTCGGCGCGCTTCGCGCCGTCCGGGCGAGGGGATTACCGATTGGCACGAGTTAAAGCCAGTAACGGGGACTTAGTTATAGATATGAAAGAGACAACGGGGTATAACAGGGAAAACCTATATAAACATTTCTTTCAGGCAGGACATCGGGGTTTGGTGGATGTTATTGTTAAAATTATACAGACAAAACTGATATATCGAAATCGGTTGAAAGAGATGGCTTCATGCGCGTATAAGTTCAGTACCGCCGAAAGAAATATTGGCCCCCTGGTTAAAACATATTTGTGAGCCCCTACCCCCGGCGCGGTTATGGTTGAAAAAATTCTCATCTTTGTCCTATTTGACCAAGCAGACTTCACAAATATTAATTGTGCTACAAACTCCACACCGTTGCGGACAAAAAATTCCCCACTTCTAAATCTGTCGACTGTAGTGTTGAAACTTGCATCAACTTCTTTGAAGACTGATTTCGATTAGGTTTCTTACTTGAGGCATGACTTGGGTAATTTGGGTGAATTGGGTTTATTACTGTTCTGCGAATAGAGATTTATAAATTGGCAAATGGCAATAATCTGGAATTTAAAAATTCATACGAAGGACTGAACAAACACGCATGCAATTTATTTAGTTAATTTAAAATGTTTGACATTGTCAAGTAGTCAGGCAGATAGACGAACAAAAATGAGTGAAAACTTACCATATCGAAGGGCAATCTCATTCCATGCTAGAATTGTAGTTCAACACTTATTAAAACCGTTTTAGTATGTCGGCGAGCTTTAATTTTCTTGTGAGAGCTGGCCAACAGCTTTTTCTGACAGCGTTGGGAGATATTTGACAAGCGCCATGTTGTTTGAAAATTTTCCGGGGAAGAAGTGAGCACTCGCTATTTCGAGTAGCGGCACGCCTCAATACTTCAAGTATGCTCATTAAATGTTGCATGAAATAGCGATTTATTAAAACCAGGTGTTTTTTTTTAAATATATTTATGTCTAGAAAAAGAAAAACTATACCTTTCGAAGTTAATGTGAATATTTCACCTACAAAAAGACGAAAAACGTCTGAAACAAATGTCGGCTGTATTCTGCAGTGCACGGAAAAAAGTGCTGAATCGATAACAAAGTTCAGTGAAACTTCAAAAAAATCTGTTTATGAAGCTGCAAAGAAACGGAATGACGAGAAAGTTATTGCCATCATCGATTCTTTTGGAGAAGGTCTACCCCCACCCGAGCACGGGTATCATCGAAAGTGCTATCAAAAGTATGCTCATGGCAAGTTAAAAGTCCATAAGTCCAAACGCGTGCGAGAGCGAGAGTCGTCAAGAAAAAAAGGTCGAGGAGGTATGATCCGATAATTTGCTTTGCGAATTAATGATTTTGCACCATGTAAAACATAATATAACGTCTATAACTTAACATAAAATATGTATAAATATGTGAGGTATACAGAGCGGTTAGTAAAGATCAGTGTGCAAATGGTAGGTATATCTGGAAAAAAGTGGGACTTTAGTAGATAGAACATGGAGAGTATACAATAAACGTCCTAGCTCTTAAGACGTCTGTCTTAAGAGCTAGGACGTTCGGTTGTCTGGCTGTTAGTCTGCTAAATATGCTATACTTGTAATGATAAGCGTGGTAGTGCTAATTAGTTATTATAATTATATGTAGGTAAAATACTGGCAGATTACGAGTGCTGTGTATGTCATACATGTCCAATATAACCATTGGTATGCAGCTGCTTCAGGTGGTAACAAGTGGTATAGTGGCTTCACGCTGCTACCCAGGTATAACCATTGATATGCAGCTGCTTCAGGTGGTATAGTGGCTTCAAGCTGCTACATGGGTAGTATCATATGTCCGATCGTCCCTTAATGCACAATGGTATTATTTTTGAATCCATTACCTTGTAATTTCCTCGTTCTCAAAAAGATCGCGCATTACATTATAAACAAATGTTTATCTCTGTGACATATGAAACAATATTATATGTTGTTGCCTCGTTCTATTTCAAAACTATACGCAATATATCGCTATTGAATGCCGAAACAATATTATATGTTGTTGCCTCGTTCTATTTCAAAACTACGCAACATATCGCTATTGAATGAAACAATATTATATGTTGTCGCTATTGAATGCCGAAACAATATTATATGTTGTTGCCTCGTTCTATTTCAAAACTACGCAACATATCGCTATTGAATGAAACAATATTAGGTTGCCTCGTTCTATTTCAAAACTGCGCAACATATTACATATATCAGTATTCAATGAAACAATATTTATTAGATGTTTTTGTCGTGCGGTCGTTCAATTTTATAAGCCATTATTTCTGTCAATACTTTATATTTTGGTTGCGTCCTCAAAAAGACCATATACAACATTATATATACAAAAATAACGCATTACATTTAGACAAATTTATCACGCATTATTTTTCGTGTCTACAGTTTATACGGATAGCGGTAAGGTATAGGGTTACGTTAGGCATCGCTCTCGAAAATAACCCTCACTATAATTATATATATACACAAATTTATAACGTATTATTCTTGTGTCTACACTTCATGTGATTGCGCGGTTATATTACAGGCCACGCAGTCGCAGTGCATAAAGGAACTTGCGAAGTTTCCATCAACATTACACACAGATATTGTTACTTTTATTTTTTTTCAAAATTCATTTAAATAGGTTTAGTTCTAAAATAACAACAAGAACAATGTTTATCTTATATCAATGCTCAATAGTCACTCAAGCAACTCAATGAATAAACAATGTTGTCATAGGTCTCATAGTGTTGTCAACAGTGTTTTTCAAAAATGCTCAATAGTCACTCAAGTAACTTAATGAATCAATAATGTTGTCATAGGTCTCATAGTGTTGTCAATGTCTTTCAAAAACGGCGAAATCTAGCGTACTGCGCATACGCTCTTCATTTCCGCCTATTCATAATCCACCTTCAACAACAACGCTTGCTTCAAACAGGTTTCTTTTCTGAGACATTTGTACGTATCGCGTTTTAATTGTGACAATATGTCATTGATTGCGTCGCTATAAAAAGACCATGCATTAATTATAGTCATGCATGACCATGTTTATAACGCATTACTCTCATACTTCCTTCATTGTTAAGGAACTTGCGAAGTCCCTCTTATCTTTAGACAAAAATATTTCAATATTTTATTGCGTTCGACGAAGGAGAACGCATTCTAATGTTATGGGTTACTGTGCTTTACCCAAGACAAAATCTTTACCCATTTTGAATAAATTACCGTTTTGAAATTTGGAGTAAATTATGGGATTAGGCAGTTGCCTGTACAGTGTTCAGGATTAGGCGCATGCCAGCAGAATGATGCTAGAAATTTTCTATAGCATGTAGGATGAAATAAAGAATAATAACCACGTATAATTAAAGGCAATCATATAACCTTGTAATATTAAACTACGGTAACTCATATGGCGCGTTTATAATGTCAAAATTCAATATGACCATTTGAACGCCATACATCTAATTCCAACAACATTTACTCGAAACGAGCAAGCCGCGCGAAGCGGCACTTTTGCCAAATCGAACTTCACGTTTATAATATTTGCTGACTTATCTAGCGGTCATATTTCAAATCGAACTAACGAGCGGGAATGCGGGAATGCGGGATGTCACCAAATATACACGAAACGAGGTTGGAAAGCATCGCGAAGTTATAAATTTTCCATTCAAGCGACAATTTTGCCAAATCGAACTTCACGTTTGTAATACAGTATTTCTGAATTGAACGATTTACAGGTAACTGGCGCCGTCAAGAGGTCATATTTCAAATCGAACAAATCCTTCTAATATTAAAGTAATATACGGAAATCATGCGGGATGTCACCGTTGTCAAAAACATCGAGGTTACAGTGTCTCCATCAATTAAGGCGCTGTAATATATTTATTAGCTATATTTATTTTCATAATTCGTTACAGCATAATTTTATGTTTGTAAACAAATATTCGTTCGCATTCACTTGCGATAGTAACTTCTACTATTATAACATATCTTTATTTAAATTATTAGACACACTCGTCTAACTCAATGACAGCTTACTGTTGTCAACACTGTCTTTTTTCGCTTCCACCAGTTAATTACCCATAAAACATGATTCCCAACGGTTCTTTGTTTTTGCGACATTTCCTGCCATTGCTGATTGGTTAAGCATCGTGTTTCATGTATTAAAGAAACGTGCGTCATCAACATTCAACATCAACCCATTCCGCTATTTCTTTTGACGCAAACACTTTGTAACGCAGCAGCAAAGGTGCTACTAAAAAGCATAAACCGAACAACCTCGAAGGCATGGCACGTATCAATTATCAAATTGAGAAAGACTTGCAAGAATATTATCAAACCGATATTGACTGGACCATTTTTATTCCATCTTCCATTGGCTCAACCTTCCCTTCAGCAGTGATCGTCATTCCGCTATTGAGTGTGTCGTTGAAACGTGTTATATACAGCTGCCTTTGTCTTAAATGGTAACGCCGCAAGAACAAATTCTTGTTTGTAGTATTTTAGGATATTTATGTCTATCGCAGTGTCTTCCGTACTAAGAAGAAACTCCTTCTTAGAAAACATTTCATCATACATCCGCGCACTTTCTTCACTGCAAAACCCATAATGCTCGTACACTTTGCATTTCCCGCATCGCTTTGTCAAACGACAACCGACGTAAGTCCAACGAACGGCATGGTATACCACAACCCTTTTAAACGAACCGTCTAACGCCAATTGTCGATTACACTTTCTACAATTAGTTGTAATTCGCTTACCAAAATGGCAGAGATCGGGAAATCTGAGTTTAAACAAGCGCTGTTGAGTTCCTCAAAGTGAACGACGGCAACTGAGTTTCCATACATGTACTCGAAGTTCTTGCTTTCCAAAACAAACCGTTGCAGGTCTCTTTCTTCAATTCGCTCTCCGAATATACAGTAAATTTACAAACAAATTCACAAAATGAAATAACATTAAAATACACAGCGCCCAACAACTGATAAACAAAAAACCATCTAAACTTATAACTCTGTAGCGACGCCATGTTGAACAATAGTAGATTCGTTCCAGGATTATAATTTCACTACGCACCACTATACCACCTACACCATTTACACCACTTACAAGGCCATACATTAAGACCCTTTAGACCAGTCTACCAACTGCTACCACCTGACACAGGTGGTAAGCAGCTGCTAGCACCTGCTTCTACCTGACACAGGTGGTAAGCAGCTGCTAGCACCTGCTACCAATTGCACCATTTACACCACTTACAACGCCATACTCTAAGACCCCTTAGACCAATCTACCAACTGCTACCACCTGACACAGGTGGTAAGCAGCTGCTAGCACCTGCTACTACATGACACAGGTGGTAAGCAGCTGCTAGCACCTGCTACCAATTGCACCATTTACACCACTTACAAGACCATACACTAAGACCCCTTAGACCAGTATACCATCTGCTACCACCTGACACAGATGGTAAGCAGCTGTTAGCACCTGCTATCAATCGCACCATTTACACCACTTACAAGACCATACATTTAGACCCCTTAGACCAATCTACCAACTGCTACCACCTGACACAGGTGGTAAGCAGCTGCTAGCACCTGCTACTACCTGACACAGGTGGTAAGCAGCTGCTAGCACCTGCTACCAATTGCACCATTTACACCACTTACAAGGCCATACATTAAGACCCTTTAGACCAGTCTACCAACTGCTACCACCTGACACAGGTGGTAAGCAGCTGCTAGTACCTGCTTCTACCTGACACAGGTGGTAAGCAGCTGCTAGCACCTGCTACCAATTGCACCATTTACACCACTTACAAGGCCATACATTAAGACCCTTTAGACCAATCTACCAACTGCTACCACCTGACACAGGTGGTAAGCAGCTGCTAGCAGCTGCTACTACATGACACAGGTGGTAAGCAGCTGCTAGCACCTGCTACCAATTGCACCATTTACACCACTTACGAGACCATACACTAAGACCCCTTAGACCAGTATACCATCTGCTACCACCTGACACAGGTGGTAAGCAGCTGCTAGCACCTGCTACTACCTGACACAGGTGGTAAGCAGCTGCTAGCACCTGCTACCAATTGCACCACTTACACCACTTACAAGGCCGTATACTAAGACCCCTTAGACCAGTCTACCATCTGCTACCACCTGACACAGGTGGTAAGCAGCTGCTAGCACCTGCTACTACCTGACACAGGTGGTAAGCAGCTGCTAGCACCTGCTACCAATTGCACCATTTGCACCACTTACAAGGCCATACACTAAGACCCCTTACACCAATCTACCAACTGCTACCACCTGACACAGGTGGTAAGCAGCTGCTAGCACCTGCTACTACCTGACACAGGTGGTAAGCAGCTGCTTGCACCTGCTACCAATTGCATCATTTACACCACTTACAAGGCCATATACTAAGACCCTTTAGACCATTCTACCAAGTGCTACCACCTGACATGTAGGTGGTAAGCAGCTGCTAGCACCTGCTACAACCTGACACAGGTGGTAGGCATGAAATAGTCAGTAATAACAAACCACCTGTAACAACTGGAAACCAATCTAAAGCAGCTGTTATCCAATGCCTATGCTGGACATATCTCGTGTATGTGGGAGAAAAAAAACAGCAAAAGGCGGGAGTGGGTATGAGCCACTGGAAAAATGTGAGACTGAGAATGGGGCACGATCTTTGCACGACGCTGCTCTGTCATTAGACTTTCCACATTTGCAAGCAGAGGTTGGGGATTCAGAATGGCAGACGATATTATCGAAGGAATATTTTTATCACAGATCATGTTACAGGGAAATATGCAAAAAACGAGTCGTAAAACCAGTCGTTTCGAGCGATGCTGAAACAGTTTTTCACGAGCTAACTGCATTAATTGAGGAGAAATTAATCGTTGGGTGTGAAGTTTTGCGGATGGGTGATTTATCTAGGCAATATTCAGAAATCGCGGAACGTTGATTTGGTGAAGAACATCACATTGGTTCGCCAAAATTACAGAGGCTCAAAGAAAAGATCCAAAAGTGCTTTGGCTCAAAAGTTGGATTCTGGTGTCCAAAGTACGGCAGTGAGTATCTATTTAACAACAGCGTTGAAAAGGGGCAGTTAGTTGAAGTGGCAGTAAAGGCAAAACTAGTCAATTGTAGATGGGACGAAAAGTCGCTGGAGGAGAAAACAATGGAAGTTGCTCGGGAAATACGCAAAGAATTGTTGGAAACCCCCAATACTTTCAGTAGTTGACCACCACCAGAGCACGAGCTTCTCTCTAAAGAAACGGAGATTCCAAACTTAACAAGATGTTTATTAGAAGGAATCCTCACCAAGAAACCAACAAAATCTCCAAATGTTTCACGTTTAATATCATCAATTGGTCAAGATCTAATCTACGAAAGAAGAAAACATCAAAGCACGCAACCTTCTCTTTTTCCATTAAAAGAAAGACTGGTTCCAAGATTGTGATCAATTGGACAAACAAGTTCGGTCACGGGGTCTCTTATGACGATGTCCTTATTCTTGAAACGTATTTGGCGATGGAACGTTCTAAGGACCAATTCCACAGATCCTTCTCTCCAGCTATCATCCAGCCATCTCGATTTGTTACTTTCGTTTGGGATAACAACGATATCAATCCCGAAAGCCTTAAAGGGCTTAGTTTGCATTGCGCTAACGGCATTGTTATCCAGTCATCAAGAGTTGTTTTGAATGTACCTGAACCTTCTTCCACCGACGCCTCAGTGCTTTTACAACCGTGCGCGAAACAAAGAGCTAAAAAGTTCCAACCTCTACCACTAAAGATGGCTTCGTACATACAGGTGAAGCGAAAGAACACGGAAGGCCCAACTAGCGTTGAACTTAGTATGCACCAAGAGGAAATTCAACGCTGGCGCATTGTTGATACTCTGTGGATCATCGCCAGAAGTCAAGCCAATAAAACGAATCTCGAACAGCAGAAACCAAGTTGGACAGGCTTTAATTATTTAATGTGCGACAACGATAGCGACAATTACCATACAATTGTATACCTGCCATCGATCAACAAATCTCCAACGTCCCATGACACTGTTCTGGAACTCCTCAGTCAATCAAAGATAAAGGCAGATAAACTTGGTTTAGTCGAGACGGATGTTGTGCTTGATATGGCAATCTACGCTAAGGCTGTCGATGTCATGATGAATCCAAGGTATATTGATCTTAAGCAGTTCATTGTCTTGCGACTTGGTGGGTTCCACACGATGTGTATATTTATTGCTGTTATCGGAAAGAGATTTGCTGATGCTGGTCTTCGTGACATCGTACTCGAAGCGAACCTCCTTGGCGAGTCTTCAGTTGAAAAAATGTTTAAAGGAAAGCATTATAACAACGCAATGCGAATCCTGAAATACCTGTACGAGGCTGTCAAGAGACACATGATTGATAGTAATATCACATTGATTACTGTACTTGCTGTAACCTATTTTGTGAATAACTTGCGTAAGAGTTCGACTGTCTGAACAAATAAAGTTTTTCAATTCATTGATAACAATAACCTAAAAATAATAGCCAAAATATAAACATGGTTCTCATGAAATACTTATGAAAATGCATTGAAAAATTGCAACCCTTTTGCTTAGTGTTGCCAAGAACTACAGTTTCCAAAAAGGATAACACACCCTTGGCGTTACCATAATCTATATTAAAACATAGAAACTTGTCAACAAGGAAAGAACAGCCTCAAAACAGCACTTGTTTGTTATTATACTCCAATGCAGTTCCAAGGACCACAATATGAGGTTGTTCCAAGTTTGACACAACAAGTTTCACTTTTTCATGCTCCTAAAATAACCAATCAGATAAAAAATTTATCTGTTGCCTTTCAATATTTTTCGACCTACAGTTCTAGTACAAACTTAATAAAATCTTGAATAATTCTCTATGAAGAAAAAATTCCAACATTCTTCATGACGAGAAATTAAAAACATTTAGCAGGCGGGGCGGAGGAAGGTGTTGGGCACTATACTATTACCCAGACTACCAACAATAAATTTTCACGGTTATTTTCAGGAATATAATTGTCCAGTAATTTAACATAGTTTAATTCATTGGATTTCTGACTCTGCACTCCCCATCCAATCAATAATTTATTTTTTATGGAAATGAGAAATAAATTGGTTTCCATCGCCTGTTTCCTTGTTTAATATACTGCATAACACTGTTTTATATATAATACTGCTGTTATGAATGTGGGAGAACTTGGAGTAGACAGACGATACATGGACGATCGTCAAGCTCGTATCCTCAGAAAAATTATGTCCTAGACAGGAATCGAACCTGTAATATAACACTGTTTGTTAAGTGTTAAGTTATTTATTAAAATAGAGGCCTTGTCTTCACCTCATCCATATTCATATCTTTAAAAATACCGCCATTTCTCGCGTAGTTTTCAAAGCCGAGTGTTTATTTACAGTTTAAGAGACTGGTAGCTAAACAAATGGCGGACAATATATCGAACCACGATACATGCAAGACAATAAATGGAAATATACCGTCTAGTATGCAATGAATTGCACTCGAAATTATACGCAGATTCCGGAGAAAGGACTAATAATACGATTCAACACTGAGAAAACGCAGAGATCACAAATACACACAAAATCATATACAACCGAAGGAACTGTCTCTTGGGCAACTCGAATCAGATTGAAACCAGCTTGTAAACTGACTGAAATGGATGTATTTGAATGGCATGGGAAGCAAGATCAGTGGTAATTATGATTTCTCCATATTTGTTCTTGTTGAGCATTTGGTCAAAATTCGTTCGCGATAAACGCATCGTTCACTCGTTCAGAACGTAAAAACAGGTTTGCCAATGACATTTCTGATTTCAGTGACTGATACTTCACTTTGCTTGTATCAGATTGAAATGATACTGTAGGTTTTCTCAAACATCTAGAGACATATTAAGACATTTCTTTATTCTCCCTATGTAATTACTATTAGGGTGAGAATTGTGTTGTATACAGTACATTCCCAACGCGCGTGTGTGGCCTTCATTTCTCGCCATGCAAACAAATGCCCAGAATAACACTGATGTCACCAGTAGCAGAGCTAGCCATATTGCAGTATTTGCAATAAAATACAACAAATAGCACAATTATGTTAGACTGTTAGTTATACAGTGACGCTTAAGAGTGTTGTAACACCTGACTTTGTGCGTGTAGTCTCAGTGTACATGCAGAGAAACTACACTCACATGTTGTGTAAGACAATTCTGATATATAGCAAAAGTATAAGTTGTGTAGTTGTGTACTGCCGAGGTTTTAATGCATGTATGTGTGTATTGTATGCATTGTATGTATGTAGAGTATGTGTATATGTGTGTATGTATGTCGAAATATCAGTAGTGCATTCCTGCAGTTTACAATATTACAACCCACATTATATATATATATATATATATATATATATATATATATATATATTATATATATATTATATATATATATATATATATATATATATATATATATATATATATATATATATATATATATTATATATATATATATATATATATATATATATATATATATATATATATATATATATATATATATATATATATATATATATATATATATATATATATATATATATATATATTTATTTATTTATTTCAAAGAAACAAAACACACATTTTTTTTAATTAACAAAACTATACAGGACTATATATATATATATATATATATATATATACATACATACATACATACATACATACACACACACATACATACATACATACATACATACATACATACATACATACATACATACATACATACATACATACATACATACGTACGTACGTACGTACGTACGTACGTACGTACGTACGTACGTACGTACGTACGTACGTATGTATGTATGTATGTATGTATGTATGTATGTATGTATGTATGTATGTATGTGTGTATGTATGTATGTGTGTATGTGTATGTGTATGTGTATGTGTGTATGTATGTATGTATGTATATATATATATATATATATATATATATATATATATATATATATATATATATATATATATATATATATATATATATATATATATATATATATATATATATATATATTATATATATATATATATATATATATATATATATATATATTTATTTCAAAGAAACAAAACACACATTTTTTTTAATTAACAAAACTATACAGGACAGATACATACCATGATTAGCAGTTTGCATTTTTCTATCCAGTTAGTCAATTAGCCTTGAATAATTATAAAGAGCATGGTTGTGATATACTGTATGTTCAATTGTACAGTGCAGTGGTAAATATACATGTATTCCAACACTAATCAAACATACAAACCAGTACTGCAAGCCTGCCTTTGGCATCAGCAAATAATTTGTCTGTTTGCAACTTTCAAATCATGATACATACCGTAGATGTGTGAAACTAGCATTAATGTCACTAAGTACCTCAACTTATTTTTTGGGCGTTGATCCAAACACTGAATTAATACACAAACAGGACACTTTCTTGAGGTGTTCCAGTGCTGGTAATTTTGAAACCTAATTCAGCAGTATGCCAAAGCTATAAACATCTGTTGCAGCACATGGATGATACAACCCGTCACATAATGCACAGGGTTAATGACAATGTGTTGATAGTTACCTTTGTAAAGTTTCTTTTATTACTTGGAATTTTCTTTACTACACAATTTCTTATATAATTTGCCTTATTTAAAATTTAAATATACTATTTTAGGTTCTAATTGCATAGCAGAACCGTGGATAACCATAATATTAGCTGACTTAATTTCACAATGGAGAATACCCATTGTGCGTAAACAAAAACATCCACTACAACACTTGCCCAGGCTATCCAACTAATTATTTTGCACAAGAGAAATAGGAGCAATACCTTTCAACAATGAAAATACTGTTCAGCATTTTGAATCAGTCAGACCACAAAATTCCATAATAAGTAATTTGGGATTAATATCAAGGCAAACACAAAGGGAGAACATCTGTTGGAAACTCGAGTCAAAATAGACATCAACATGAATTACACTATATCACCTTCCGCGACCGGTAATAATAATATTATTATCAGGTGGGGTCTGCACACAGGCTACAACAAGTACAGATTCACCAGAAACATGTAACCTCGTAAGCTTACAAGCGCCAAAACAACCCTTTCCTAGAATGATTCCCTTTTCTTTATCATTCAAAACTAAATTTAGCTGATCTCTTCTTATAGCTTTTACATTTCTTAACTTTTCACATTTTTAAGAATTGTAGTTCTGCACTGCATTTTTTCTCTGGTCCTCTTCCTTAGCTTATCATTTTCAGATCTCAAATAAACTACATATGACTTCAGGCTATTAATTGCCTTTTTCATCTCTCATCTATTAAATAAAATTTTCTCCTCCTTCTTTAGTTGTTGTCTTTTCTTTCTATTCTTTTAGTGCTTTTCCAGATTCATATGAATTCTATATGTTTGGAAAAATATCAGTAATCATATTTCTAATCTGTACAGTTCTGTTCCTACACAACATCTTCGCACCCACACATCGTGTTTAGGACAGAGTTCCAGAACATGAAAATGTTCTGCTCACAGCCCTGCAGGTTCCCAAAGAGTGTGCAGCCCATGTATATCATAGTACAGAAATGTGATTAAATAATATATTTCTTAATCAAACATATAACATTGATAGATTTTTAAATACAAGTGTAAAGCTAATTAAGAAACATTATTTTGCTTCAAGGGCAGCATAACCAGAGAATTGTATATGTTGTGCAGTTCTACAAACTCTTGAAACCTAAAAGTGATCTTACACTCTGGGGAAAAAGGGCCGCCAAATTATAAGAATGATAATAGGATATAATACATTTCCCTGTCCATTGAATTTCTATCCAATAAGCTGAAATAAACCACCAATGTGAATGTCCATAATATTTGCCAGTTCAGGCATTCAGAAACTGTCCGTCTATTTATTTATTAATCCTAAGCTTCCTATAACTTGTTGAATAATTTTCTCGATAGAACTGTCAAAGATTCAATGATAAAAGATCTTTAAATCGTAGGCATTGGACAAAATTGCAATAATTAAGTCTTAACTAGCTTAAATAGGAGAAGATTAAACATACACATCAAAATTACTAAGGTTAAATATATTGGAATGTAAAATATGGCAATTTAAAGACTTACATGCACAGATGAAGCCAGCCGATACACCTACTCAGGAGAACTAGCTTGGTTGGGAGAACTATCGGCAGACGATGGCGATTGTCATTGTGACTGGATACGCATTTGGCCTCGGCTAGAAGTGCTTGGTACATGTACACCACCATAACACCATCATCTTCATTCTCGCCGTCACTCGCATACGCACACTACAAATATAACAAACAGAGAAGCTGGAATTTAATACTACAAGGCTCGTATTCGTTTTGTAGCTTATATACGCAACAATTTGAATAAGCTTAATAGCGAAATCGACAGTCCCGTGATCAGGTCGACACGGAGATCAGCCATGTTGAAAATTCTTCCACAGCGGACAATCCAACTTCGAGGCGTTTCTTGAACGTATTTCCTGAGAAAAGTAACATCTTTATAACACTAAATATTAAGTGAACAAATTACTGTATCGAACGCGAGTTTAGCGCTAGATTTTATCCCATTTTCCTTCTTCGAATGCAAATATAAATCCCAACGGTCACTTGTAGAATAGGCGCCAAATTCGCAAATAGTTTCTACGCATGCTCGGAACCTCTGAATGAATATATCGCGGGCGCATACATTCTCGTTCCCAGAGCCCCCGGGTCGTCTGCGCCGGTTTTCGAATAGAACATTATTTTGTTAGTCTAGCAATGTATAAAATTTGCGAAATCGAAAATTTTAACGTGAATTCTTACCTTCTCTTTAATTACGTCGCTAAGAAATCCTTTGAATTTCTGGCGAAATTTGAATGAAGGAAAAAAGTGTCTCATTTTTGCGTCAACTTCGTACAAGGTTGTCATGTCCTCGCCATTTAATTCTTCACTTTCTACATATACAAATATAAAAAATCACATTTATGACACACTATTGATCAAAAAGATAGAACTGCAATATATAGTGTCATTGCAGTAAAGGTATATAATATCGCGAAACTTACCGATACGTTCCACGACCTTCTGGGAAATCATGGGACAGCAACCAATCTTTTACTTCTGAACATAAAAATGTTGTCTGGAAGCATCCATATTGATGTAGCACGATGTAGCTGGTTAAGTCTAACTCGCAAAACGGTTCAAATGTATGATGTATCCACTAACCAGAATGGCCCATATTTATAATGTTGTCTTACTGGCCAAACATGCCATTTGAAATTAGATAGATGATATTCTCGACCAATAAAAACTATCGAGAAGATAATATCAATGCTTTCACGCCCGTCGCTTTAACACGCGCGAGCCGATTACATAGAGAGAACTATTTGGCAGGAGAGTCGATTTGAGACACGGTCGAGTCGACTTGAAACGCGCGAGTCGATTTGACACGCCCTAGTCGATTTGACAGCCGGGAGTCGATTTAACACACACGGGTCGATTTGACACGTGCGAGTCGATTTGACACGCGCGAGTCGATTTGACACGCGTTAGTCGATTTGACAATTGACATGAGTCGATTTGAAACTCGGGGGTCGATATGACACGCGGGTGTCGATTTGAAGTACGGGAGCTAAATTGGCAAGAGGGAGTCGATTTGACAACGGAGTCGATTTGCCACCGGGAGTCGATTTGACAAATGGGTCGATTTGACATGTGTAAGAGCCGATTCGGAAAAAGAGAGCCAAAATGAATTCATTGGGGGCTGATATGGACATCATAAGTAGCGCTGCAAGTGGAGCCGTAACAGCCCCGGGAATGAGAGTCGTTTTGATCTGTGGGGCTGAATTGGAAAACGGTGGGGCTGAATTGAAAAATGGCAGGGCTGTTTTAGAAACGGGTAGGGCCAAATTAGCTTTTTAGTGTACCTAAAATGGCCCTGTTAGTGTCGATCTAGCTCTCGAATCCCAAAATGGCTTTCACGTAGGGCCAAAACAGCTTCGGCTCCAACAGGGCTAAAACGAAATTTGGGGTCGTTTCAACCCTTTTTCATTTACAGTGTGGGTATAAACTTGAAACTTGCACCATAATTGTGAATTTTCAAGGACTTTCTAATGGCATATAGCATAAATCTCTATGTTAAGTATTTCAAAATTTGTCTGAAGATTTGTGAACAATCACAAGACAGTACATCAACTGTATAACTAACAATAACATGGTTGTTGTTTTATTGAAGAGTACTATACCGTACTGTACATTGTAGGCACTATAGGCAGTGTAGATATCTGTATTTACAGATCTCTTAAAGGTTGGTGAACTGCCAAAATAGTGTGTAACAGGTCTCAGACATTTAACTTTTCGAGCGAAAGTCCTTCGTCACTCAAGTTTCAAGACAATGAAAGAGTTTAATACTGCAATAAACGATAAAGTAGTGAAGCCAGTGCCTATTCGTACGGTAGCACTAAACTTAACCAAATTACTAACCCGAACCAAAAAAACTATGCTGAAAAGTTTATCGAACTCGACTAGTGGAAATCACGGGTTGGGAACGAACGCCGTGTTTATATCTCCTGTCTTGCAAATATATAGACACTTAAAAGTTAAAACGAAAGGGCCTTCGCTCAACACAGACTCACAGTGTAATATTATAATTATGCTTATTTGAGAATACTAATTTATTTAGGCATAGATGAATATTTTAAAATAAAACTTGCTTGTCCGTCAACACTACATTCTCCCATTCGGCATGAAATCAGTGTTTGTTCAAAACAAAACCTTATTGCATCCGCTGATTTTGTGCGGAATATGACTTATTTTGATGGTGTGGTATTGCCGTAATTATATCTTTTGTCGCTCTCCTTTTCCGTAGTCTTTCCACATTTTGCTCCTCGGTTTCACGGTTTTGTTCTTGTCGCCTTTCCTCTTCCGCTTCTCTTTTTGTTTTGCATTGCTTGTTGTTTATCCATAGCAATAAATTTGTCAAACTCACGCGAGAAACCAAATACCACGAACGAAAATCAAATAACACGCGGGTAAACCAAGACGAGGCTGTAAACAATGGAGGAACAACAAGACGCTTCTGGACGTTTCAATACAGCATTCAAGATTGTTTCGGTATAATTATACCTCAACTATAAATTGTCCAATCAAAGAAATATATTTGTAGCACGTGACGAGTCAATTTAAACTCGAATGTAAATTCGAACTCCCTGGGTGTAATATTTCATCGAATTCCCCTCGCTCCGGGTCTTCAAATAATAAATATTATACCTCACAGTTAACTTGTCCAAGCAGAGAGCTAGCTGGTTTGTACTACGGTGTTTTTCGATGAGCAACATCCCAGGGGTATTTATCCGGTGCACGGTATTTGCCTCGAATCACGCGCTGGTTACGAATACACCGCGTGATTCGAGTTCGAATAGCCCGCTCGTACCCAGTACATTTCCTAATTTGATTAGGCGCCAAGATGGAGGACATAACAGAATGAGTGTTTTAAATTATTAAATAATTTGATGTAACTAATTTTATCTGTTTTCTAGCTGTGTCTAATGTTCGGTATAATATACCAGTTATAGGATTAATTTTTTGTGGAATACCCCGAGTGGAAGGTCTATAACTGATAATAGTAGGATACTTCAATTTGCAGTAGCAAAGTAGCGAAACAGTTCGCCACATTTTAGAAACAGTAGCTGTAGTCAGTAGCGAACTAGATTTGTTGATAAGTAGCAGTAGTTGTAGCTGACTACATTTTTTTAATTAGTAGCTGTAATTGTTGCGAACTACAAAAAAATTGTAGTCAACCAACCCTTGCTGATATAAAAATGTCTTACACTTTAAAAACAGATTGGTTAAAACAACCAATTTCTAAACCTTGTACCCTGGTTGAAAACCCTCAGACTCATCAATTGACCATTTTTAATGGGTTGAAACAGATAAATTTATTGGTTGAAACAACCAAATTAATCATTTTATACCAACATATATGGTTAGTTTAACCATTCAAATTGGTTAAATTCAAATTGAGTCAACCTATTGATAGGTTTTTACAGTGTATTACATCCCTAGCAAAGGTGTTGTCGAGCGTGGCCATTTTGGTGAAAAATTCTGCTTTGTTCACTGTTATGCTCTAGAATATTTGAATGAATGATGAATGTTAATATAAGAATATATATGAATATATGAATGTTATATATGAATGTTAATATATGAATATATATATATCAATATATGAATGTTGTTTTAATATACTTCAAATATTTAACCATGACTTATAAACTGAGCAGATAATGATGGAATGGCAATGGCCATTCACGGCGCGGAACGAATCCTATATAACTGTACCGATTTGTTTCCGATTGCTGACAGCACAGCGAGCGAGTGAGTTACATGTACACAATCAGCCCACTAAAATAACTCGTCCTTATGCATCGCATATACATGAGTTAAAAATGGTAACTTCGTAAATTGAAAACAGTCTTTTTGTAACTTTTTGATGTTACGTTTTCTATTAATTGTTGTATTTGTTGACGAAATAAAACGTCGGGCGAACATAATTAACTAAACCAGAACGCCCAGAGCGCAAATGTTAAAATAACAATGCAGTCTATCAGAGTGTTTCCATTTGACAAATCTCAACGCCGACTTTCAGTAATTGACTCGGTTCTGTCTCTACTACAATCGATGGTTGTCTGTCAGTGACTTAAATCACAAAAATTAAATTTTAATTTCAAAAATTACAATATTTCAGAAAAATTATATACTTATATATTTAATTATATATTTAGTTCCACAATTTTCGTTTTCTCTCCAATATTTGTATCTAGCGTTCTTCATTTTCTGGTCATTGACAGGGAATTATATCATGCATTAGAATAAACCAATAATTTTCAATTAAATTAGGCTCAGTCGGTATTTGGATATTGCCTAGAAAAATCCAATGTGTATAACATTCGAGAATAAATAAGTTCTTAAATCATACTGTACAGCTTATAAAGGAAGGGAGAAGATTCGTTCTGGACCTCTGTTATTAGATAACATTGATATTGGGATGCCAAGATCCACGACACGCGCTCCGACAAACAGAACACTACTAGTGTCCATGCTGTGTCAACAATTACCATTGTGTTTCACCGTGTTATCGGCTTCACTGATCTCTAAATAAAGACTGGATCGTGCAACTATTGTTCATGAAATCCGAAGTAGCTCGCGGCAGTCATCTTGTTGGGACCGCGTTATATAGTTTTACCATAGGTGATAGAGACCATCTGTCTCTGATATTTTAAGACGCTAAAACCAATCAGTTGTGCAAGCTTTTCCCATGATATAGAACACAAACTACGGCGCCAAAATAGTAACTATGACGCCGGAAATACAACGTGATTGACGCCATATTGGAGTGACAACGATGGTCATTCCAATATGGCCGCCACGCGCTAATCCCGGCATCATTATTATTGTAATGGAGCAGTATAATAGCTAGTTTGTGATCTAAATTACGCTAAAAACCTACGACAACTGATTAGTTTTAGGATATTAAAAGATCTGAAACAGATTGTCTCTGTCACCGACAGTAAAAGTATATAGCGTGGTCTATTCAAGATGGCCGCCGCGAAATATTGCAGGCTTCATTTAAACAATAGTTTCTAACAGCATCTAAACAATAGTTGATCGATCCAGTCTTCATTTAGAGATCAGTGATCGGCTTTCATGATCCACGCCGTCTCCACTAATTGGCCTTTAAGGCCTGGTGAGGTAAATTTCCTCTACTTTGATATCATTCATGAGCGTCATTCTTCAGAGCAGCCTTTGGGCCAATTTCGGATTGTACTCATTTTTTATTGATCAAGTACAACCCATGCATGTCAAGCGCACATGGCTGCGTTGACGACGTTTCACCATGCGCCAAATTTATTGTGTTGGAGCCACGTTGTTTTTCTTTCCTGTCCTTTAGTTTATCCACTTACGTACGTTCTTTGAGTCAAGAGCTCGCTGGCACCGTCTTGTCCTTGAAGCCAGTCTTGAAAGGTATTGAGATATGGTCGACTAATGCGTTTCAAGACCACGCGCGTTCTTATTCCATTTTAGGAGAATCGATACTGAGGCTGTTTCGGAATTGAAACTTGAAAGTTGGCGAATGCATGGAAATCATCGTTGTAACCAACCTCTTCGAATGTCCAAAGTAATGATTAATGCCAGTGAACCGGGCACGCACACTACTGGTGTCGTCTTTGACGACTAGTTGAAGTTTAGAGAAATTTTCGAGGTGAGTTGCCGAAACGTTTCGGTGCTTTTGACTCAATTTCGACCAGTTTAACCTCGAGCTGAAGTTGCGCGATGACATCCATTGATTGTTGTATTTTATATAAAAGTGTTGATCTGTGCAGGTATGATTGTATAAATAGAAACCCAATACTCTAAAAGCTTGATATACTCCTGAAATAGTGTGTAGGACGGATAGCAAAAAAATGGTTACAGTCAGTGTGCGGTTGAAATCAGGCGCAAAACTCGAATATTAAATGCCATATTAAAAAACCAACACATGCAACGGTAATATCGCTTGGGATATTTTATATTTGTCAAGAATAATTTAAATTTTGTCGGTTATAAATCCCATATATTTTTTGGCCGCCCCTCATGAGGCATCACACTATTCTTGGAATATGAATGCCAAGATTACTTGGTTACTCGTGGTTACAAGGTTATTCATGCCCATTCCTTTCAGCGAGCTATGTATACCCAACAATAATTATCATTTGTTAAATATTTGCCATCGAGATTTATGTTTGTTAGCAGTATTGCGCAATCTATTTCAGCTCTAAATTGGCTCAGGTGCGCATGTAACGCTATGTAGCACGTTATCTTCGAAGCACTCATGGATAAAGACCCGGTGGTTTAATTATAAGATACTTCTTTTGGTCACTTGACAGAAAATTCATGCTAATAACAACAAATCATGCCTTTACTTGCTTGTGGAAGTATTCATCAACGCCATGAATACTTCAGTTACCATTCTTAATGAAAGCAGTGCTCTTTGATGGGTTTATCGGCTCTGTTAACCGCACAAACTGTCCAACTGTTAAGCGCACAAACTGTTCAAGTGAATGAGTGGAACTTGACAGTGTTTTAGTGCAAGCAGACAAGATGTACATCAATGCTTTAATAATGTTATCATTCCGCGTGAGGTCTTTTTGTCACTTATAACAACTTACAAACTATTGCCGTATGTTTCCGTTGGTTAGTAGACAAGTTAAACAACTGGTCCATATATTGAGACAAATATATCGCCCGTTGAGACAAATGATTACACAAAATCACCAGTGATGTTAACAAATATTGATGTCCACATTGTGATGGATCCCGTTGAAGCACAAAAGCTATCAAATGTTTTATCAAATTAAATGTGGGTCTGGGTACGAGAATGCTTTAAAATAGGATTTTTTAAATAAAATAAATATCTATAACCCACTCCTCAGGGGCAGCACTTTCCTTGCAATAGTATTTTTTAGTTATACACTGTAAATTCAAAAGAGTCGTTTTGACCCCAATGAGTAATTTCAGCACCATTCCTCGAAGGGTCATTTTGACCCTTCATGGAGTGTTTTAGTAATGCATGAAAAACAACTGAATAGCTGATTTCACTAATATCATAAATGGAGTTGAATACGTCATTGTCTTTATGCCCTCGTCCGGCGCGAAGCGCCGGCCGAAGGCCGAAGGCCAGAGGGCGAGGGTGCTAATATCGACCGGCGTTTAGTCCCTCACACGGGATTCCTAGCTATTTCCAGAGTCACATTTAGTTTATTACTTGGGCTACCTATGGTAAGCCCAAGTCTTAAAAAGGGCTTCATTAGTTCCAGAATTGTGCAAAATTGCGCAATAACTCGTACCCAGGTTCTTCACCCTTGCCTCAATGTTCCTTGCCTTCACCCTTGTTGTCAGTGAATCGCAGTCTGACAAGCATTTACGAGACCTGTAAACTCGCAAACCATTGCAAAGATTATCTCCAAGATGAGAAAAACACAGATGTGAGTTTAATCGTGAAGACGGAATGGACAGCCGAAGGACAGGGAAATATTATACTGTGTTGACATTTTAATATCCCGTGAAACTCCGTAATATCAATCATGAAATGTTGTGTTTTTGTCCGATTTAAATCAATTCTACATCGAAATGATCACTTGAATCTGGCGAATCGAACGCTGTAGGTTTCATCCACTTAAAATGCGAAGATCAGATGTTATATGAGAAAATACGTAAGCGATTAAAGCGAGACTCGTCTTTAATAAAATCAAAGGACATGGCTTCAAGATCTATTCGTCGTTTACCCGATGATTTAACGCTTTTATGTCCATTAAACCGATGTAATTTCGTAGCAGATATGTTTCGTATACCTTGCCGTTGATTTTTATATAAATTTTGACACACGAAGACCTTCAATCCAACAGATATTACAAAAAATAGCATTGCCGTGTTAGTGTTTACATTAAATTTCGTCTGCGTGTCAGGCGTTCTGCATTGGGGAGGCTAGCCTGCGTGTAGACGTCTTCATTTCTAGCCCAGCGCTGCACAATGCCTTCAGTGGCCTGATGACAGAAATCAATGCATTAAATATTATCCTTGGTAATATAAGACAAGTGAGCGGGTTTTCTAATTCCAACTGTCTAACATGCCACCAATTATGCATACCGATCTCCGCAGGCAATATGCGCGCCATGTCCCTAAAATTAGTAGCCCAAGTTAACGCCTAGCGGGCGTCTTGTTTGTTTAGGAAGGTGAAGGCTAAAAGGGATGACTCAAAAGGACCTTTACATTTTTTAGAACTACTAATCCTAACCCTAATCTCAATCCTAATCCTAACCCTAACCCTAACCTTGATCCTAACCTTGATCCTAACCTTAAACATGCGAAAAAGTCCTTATATTTAACGAGATATTTAAACACGAAAAGTACATATGTTTTGTCGGGTTATATGGTGAACTAAGATTTTTGTTCAAAAAGTTCATAAAATGCAGTGTTCAAAAGATACAGTATCATCGGCGGGAGATGACAAGTTCGTAAATGGCTTCAAAAGGTAAACCCGTTTTCCCTTTTTTGATGCTGTTATTAATCAGTTTACAAAGATACTTTGCAAATATGTTCGAGTAATCAGGCTTTCATTTGATGTATAGCATAAGTTGCTAGAGTTAGTAGTTCAAAATATATCGTCGTCGGAATATCTAATATATTTATCAGAGTTTGTCAATCCAATCCGAGCTTTTTAAAGCTGTTTCCTGTTGGCAATCAGTCGGCCAGGGCTTCATTATACCAATGGAAAACACAAGTGAAATTAAACCTTAATTTTACGAGGAACCATGTGATTACCTGTCAACTTAATCATATGGAGGGCAAAATGTATTCATAAATAAGTTAGCTACGCACATCAACAACATGAGAAAGTCAGCCAAATGTCAAAACCAAGCGTGAAAAACAACTATACAATCCACTGAAAGTAAACGGTACATTACAACCAACTTTGTTGAGTTAAACATTGACTGGGGAGCTTGGATTTACCAGAACAGGGGAGATTGGATTTACCAGTAAAACACCAATCAGGTAGAAGTAATTTTGCCCTGAATTTCAGAAAAATGCTCTCCTCATTAGCCAATTTATATATTCGAGTAATTTTGCCCTCTATATTATGATAGCCTATATTTACTGTACAGTGGGCCTGGACTTCAATTTTGTAGTATAAACAAGCAATTACTGCATTATACTGGTCAGTGGTAAGAAAGGTGCACTGCTGTAGTGAGTAAGGGAGAGCTCAGAGTAGACAGACAATACATGGATGAGCGTCAAGATCATATATCCTCAGAAAAATGATTCTGAGTTACAATGATTTATATACTGATTACATTATGTCCTAAGCGGGTTGAATTACTACAGCAGTTAACACATTCAAACATTACTGATGTATAGTAACTGCCGCATAGGCACTTATATTATTTGAATCATCAGTAGATCATTGTTACCTCTCTCCATCTGAGTCTCGATGGCTCAAATGGTTAGAGTCACCAGTGATCAGAAGGGAATAATTTTTCTGAGGATATGAGCTTGACGATTGTCTATGTATTGTATACTGGTCTGTATTCCACAAACAATCTGTGTTTACTCCATCCATTATGAAACATGTTAGGCCTACAGTAGCTGGTCTAGTGGGCCATAACTTATTGTGTTTGATAATAGGCTTGGACAATACTGGTCCCAGACTTGCAATGTAAAATACATCTACAGCTTATACCGGTATAGGATTATGTTGACATTGGATATGTTGACACTCACTATGTCAGATCATTGTCAACAAGCAGGCTATAAGCAATGGGTCGTCCTGATTATATAGCTTTTTATGCCATGCTTTGTTGCACGTGCATATGGCTTTTGTATTAACCATCAAAATATGATATCTGCAGACTGCATTAGGCATTATTATTATTAATAATAATAATAATACAATAATATTTATACAGGATATCCCCTTCAATACTAACACTGGTATTAATGGCAGTCTTATTTCCTAACAAATTAAAGTTATTGCAAATATAAACACATAATTCATATATGTACAGTACAATGTTACAAACGCTAATTTAATTTAACTCAAAAGTTGTATATGCTGAAGATGTCAATTAAGGTAATTGATAAGGTGCGAAAACATGTGTCTTTAGATATGATGATAGATATTAGTTCTATAGTTACACTTACAATATGTACCAATTCTAGGGTTTCTATTAACCAATCAGTTTCAAGTCCCGAGTTAGGAAAGATCAGTTTCCCTGTTCTGCATTGTTCCACATCCCCTGCCAGCTGGACATCGCAGTTGTCCAATGTGGGTATAATTATCAAATTACTGCATACAGGTATAATCTATCCACACCAACAATCAGGGTAGAATCCCTAATATGTGTCCAATTAGTAAACCCTATTTGAATGGGCCCTATACATTTGCACTATATATAAACCCCTATGATAAAGATGCACTTTATTCCTTCAACACTCAATAGTGTCTGTTTATACTAACTGTTACCATTAATGTATTTAATTATTTATTTTGATGTCCTATGAAACAATTAAATTCGGACAACGCAAAGCTCTCAGAGATATATTGTCCACTGAAAGTCTATTCTGTTTGGCAAATGAATGTGCAATTGTAATAAAATCAAAAGTTTGTAGCTATACACCAGGTTTATTTTAGAGATACAATTTGCTAAGCTTTCGTCCCGTACTCAGGACTTCGTCAGAGCGTGACTACACGTGAACTGGTAAAAACAACAATTACAAAATTATTTGTACACGTCAACCAATTACAACGAAATCGCGCGTGCAAGCATATGCTTGCGTCACCACATAGAATGTGCAATCATTTAATTCAAGTACAACTGAAAGTGAGAACTAAAAGAAGTACTGTAAGCAAAAAAACTTTCAAACAGTAAGCGGGCGAGGGGTTGTTGCGTATACGTATTTCTAGTATATAGTTGTCTACACACCAAATATGTCTAACATTACACCAATCTGGTCATTACACCAATCTGGTCTCCTCCTGCGGAGGAGAGAGCTCTGCATGTATCAAAATGGCGACCAGTACTTTATTCCCTAACATATAGCACGTGATCAGAGTGACACGTGATGTTATGGCGCAATATTTCGTATTCGTCCGTCGCTTCTCGATTTTACATGTTCGGCGTGCGAAGAGAAGCTCGTATCTTTATAACTTTATTTGACGTATGAAACATATCTATAAGCGAGATGAAATACGTATTGATCCACTGGACTTCTACCAACTAGACGACTATGCTTACTGAAGATTTTGTTGGCGATTATGCTCGTTAATTCGAAGAAAGAAGGCATGCAGTTGATCACTGTTGTTTTCACAATTAAGCAGTGGTCAAACGGTCAAACCGCCCATAAAGGAGGCTGGAAAGCGTATCTGGGGCGCGTGATTGCTGCGACTGGTGAGTTGTATATAATTTGTTAATGACTTTGGTGATAAACTACTGCTCTCTTAATGTTTAATACTTAAATCTGTATTTCATAATTGCTAATAACCATAAATTTTGGATGCATTGAGTCATATTTGACATATTCGTCGAGTGAGTCGCTGTTAATGTTGGAATTTAATGTATACCGGATGAAACATTTATATTGATCAGCTTTCGTCAATTGCTCATATTACTGTAGAACTGTTTATTATATTAAATATTGCTCTTCATCAAAGCAATTAAACTGATTTAATTCTAAGAGAAACTGGTTGCTGGTTAGTATTTATACCTTCCATATCTGGTTGTTAATTTTCTAGTTTCTCTTGCTCCCTTGCAACAAAATTATATTGCCATAAGCCATGAATCTGGCGCCGTTGGAAGCAGGTAGAAACGGTATATGTCGCAAGTTTTAAAAATCTAGTCATTACGCTCAACATCACAGACAAGTTGAGACCGCAAAAGGATATGTTGTTGCATCATCCTGGTGAAGAAATAAATGCGATTTTTTACACGCTTTCAGACATAGCCGAAGAAGGTGAAAAGCGGGTAGATAACGCGATCGACGTTCTTACAACCTATTTCCAACCAAAACAAAATGTTCAACAGTGCTCATCATCGAAACTTCGCCATAAAGCCCTCAGTGAACCCAAAATCAGTCTTGAACTGTTGCTAGCATACGGATAGGCGATGAGAAAGGGGACACACAAGCTGCGAACCTAGAGCCGGAAACAAAGAACGAAGTCGAACTGGACCAAAGCGGAAGTCTTTACTCTGGCAATAAACAAAATCATGAAGAAAAAACAAAAGCCATATCATAGAGCACCACCAAATCGTTGATCTACAAAACTGTGAAAATTGCGTAGGTGCCAGCGTTTCGTAAAGAATACAGGAAATGTAGAAAGCAAAACCATTTCAAAGCCGTGTGTATACTGTAGATATCTGATACGATATGCTAGTGAAATGTGGGCTTCAAAGTGTAGCTATATAGGAGGTTTTAAAAAATCGAAAGCCTCCAACGCAAGGCAACTAAGTACAACATCAGTTACCGCGAGAGCATCATACTCCAAAGTTATTACCGATTTCCCACTGGCACGAGTTCAAGCCACTAACGGAATTTATAGTTAGATATAAGATATGGAAAGAGACAGAGGGGAATAACACGGAAAACCTATATAAGCATTTATTTCAGTCAGGACATCTGGTTTTTGAGAATGATATTATTAAAATTATAGAGAAAACTGATAAATCGAAATCGGTGGAAAGAGATGGTTTCATGGTCGTATAAGTTGCATGAACACGTTTGTACCGCATAATAATAGACTTTAGTTAATAATAAATTATAATTAGATGTTATCCATGTAAGACCAGGCAGCTTTGCCATTGTGATGATATATAAATTGATAATGTATAACGTATCTCCAATAAGTTTGATACGTTGTTGCCTTCTAATGATTTTTCTGCTCAGGCTACACTCATTGGCAAACAAATGCAAATTTTACAAATGGCGAACTGGATTGGTCATTCCCAAGATCATTTGTGAATGTGCATGACCGACAATTTCGGCAAGGCTACATACTATCCGACAACAATTAAATTACAGGTTCTATAAAGATTTTATGGCGAAGGAAATTGTAATATAGCATACATCCCTCGTTCTCGGTGTTTATCTATTACATACAACAATTGAATTACAGGTTCTAAGGATTTGATGGTGAAGGAAATTGTAATATAGCATACATCCCTCGTTCTCGGTGTTTATATATTACATACAACAATTGAATTACAGGTTCTAAGGATTTTATGGTGAAGGAAAATTACTAGTGTTGGAATATATACATTTTAAGACTAAACCGGGACCAGTTGCGAAAAATGCAACGTACAGGCCTTCCGGCTGGAATCGAACGCGCGACCCTGCGATGCTAGTGCAGTGTGCAGTGGTATGACCACCGAGCCACGGAAGCAGTTGGCGAGAAGCTAGTCACAAATTATGTATATATAGTGGTGGTAATGCCGGGATCGATTCCAGGGTCACGGGTTCGATTCCAGCCGGAAGGCCTCTCAGTTGCATTTTTCACAACTGGTCCCGGTTTGGTCTTAACATGTATATAATTCCAACACTCGTAATTTTCCTTCACCATAAAACCCTTAGAACCTGTAATTGAATTGTTGTATGATAGTATGCAGCCTTGTCGAAATTGACGGTTATGGACATTCACAAATTATTTTGTTTGCTAAAGAGTGCAGCCTGAGGAGAAAAATCATTAGAAGGCAACACCGTATCAAACTTATTGGAGATACAGCAAAGTGAAAAGGTGGTAAACTGCCAAGAATTTAGTGACGAGATACTGACGTTTCGAGTGGAGCCCTTCATCAGAGTAAGACGAGATGAAATAAAAATGATACGTTATACATTATTACGTTATACATTATTAATTTATATATAATCACAATAGCAAAACTGCTTGGTCTTACATGGATAATAACATCTAACTAGAAATACGTATCCGCAATAATACCTTTGCTCGCCTTTTCTACCACTTCTCCCCACCCCACCCCACCCTACAGTTTCTTTTCCCATCCATGGTCCCCAGACCGCCGCATATTTGTATTTGTAGTCTCTGTCGATAAGATTTTGGACGTTATCTCGGCCAACGCACGTGCCCATAATATTAGGCGAACGTGTATAACCTTCGTAAAAACCCATTTATGTGGTTCGTCAGATCACCACTCACCAATGGCCTCCTTCGCCCAAAATCCAAATATTGTCCTATTCATACGGTTTACCCAAAATGACTTTTTACTTCCTTATGAGGAGTTGGTGCTACCATGCTCCGCTCATATATATATATATATATATATATATATATATATATATGAGCGGAGTATATATATATATATATAAATTGTAGATAAATTAAAGACAAGACATTACTTTGCTGTTACTCCGAGTTTCACGCTTATGCGATCGTCAGACAGACTTAATTAATGAAGATATATATATATATATATATATATATATATATATATATATATATATATATATATATATATATATATATATAGCCGGTAGGGCACATTGTATACTTTCGTATATATTACGCTCACCGCTCATGTGGTTTGAGCACTCTCATGGATTGGGCGGAGAGTCTCTCTCAATGAGACGTTTACTGTTAGCATTATGCATTGCTCACTGCTCGCAGTTTGAGCACTCTGGTGACTCCACAATGCAATCCTACAATGTGTAGCCGTACATAGTGGGTCCCAAGTCCACAATTACCATAAAGCCATATGGTGATAGCCGGTAGGGCACATTGTATACTTTCGTATATATATATATATATATATATATATATATATATATATATATATATATATATATATATATATATATATAATATATATATATATATATATATATATATATATAATATATATATATATATATATATATATATATATATATATATATATATATATAATATATATATATATATATATGGTAATATTTGGCATTTCACTCGATCAAACTACATGTTGAAAGGATTTATGGTAAAGGAGAATTTCGAGTGTTGGAATACATACATTTTAAGACCAAACCGGGACCAGTTGCGAAAAATGCAACTTAGCGGCCTTCCGGCTGGAATTGAACCCGCGACCCTGCGATTGCTAGTGCAGTGCTCTGACCACTGAGCTACGGAAGCCGTTGCCGAGAGCCTAGTCACGAGTTCTGTATATATGGTGGTAATGCCGGGATAAGATTCTGGGTATATTATAGGTAATATTTGGCATTTCACCATATATATATATATATATATATATATATAATATATATATATATATATATATATATATATATATATATATATATATATATATATATATATATATATATATATATATATATATATATATATATTATATATATATATATATATATATATATATATATATATATATATATATATACGTGTAGGTTTTGGTCTACGAAATGCAAAGAGTGCTCAACAACATATAGTTAGAGCAAATAATAGATTTTCGCTTACCTCAAAACTGGTCTGCTACAACTTGTTTCATCTGTAAAAGAATCTTCAGGCAGTGACAATATCGAAAGGGATGACCGCTGTCATCCCTTTCGATATTGTCACTGCCTGAAGATTCTTTTACAGATGAAACAAGTTGTAGCAGACCAGTTTTGAGGTAAGCGAAAATATATATATATATATATATATATATATATATATATATATATATATATATATATATATATATATATAGTATGAATAGAGAATGGTTATTTCCAACGATGAACTCCCAATAGAAGGATCCAAAAGGATACTAGCGCTGCTTCGGTATTTGTAGCTTGTATAGGGTAATCGGTAGATGAAAGACAGCAAACTTCTTATAGTCCTTTATTTAAAAATACGTTTCGGCCTTTCGGCCTTCTTCAGTTTAAAAATTACAAAAAATGTGTGACTATAATGGCTAAATACAGGTTATTTATACTAGAACCGCGTTAATAAATATACATAAATTATAATTAAAAAAATTTTTAAAAATTTTTTCACGCCCAACTATTTAAATGAAGTATGTCAGAACAAAAGGCAAGAATTCAACTGCAAAACAAAATTAATATCACAAATAATGAATTCTGTTTTTCGACTTGAATTCACGCCTTTTGTTAAGGCCGTCAGGTTGCATTGTACGCAGTTGCGCTGTCCAATAAGCCTCCCGTGTAAGCAATTTACGATCTATCATGTTGTTGTCGTTGATTTTTTCAATACAGATGAAACTGAAATCCGACAACGAATGTGGACTATTATTATAATGAATAGCCACTTCACAAGTCTTCTTATTAGTATTCATGGACGACTTGTGATTACGGAATCGAACCTTAAACTGTGTAGTGGTAGATCCTACATATTGCACATTGCACTTCTGACAAGAAGCAACATAAATAACTCCAGCAGAAGTACAATTCAAGGTCTCTTTAATCTTGTAGGACCTACCTGTGGAAAAACTGGTGAAACTATCCGCCTGATGGAAATAATGACTACATAAATCGCACTTCTTTGTGCATTTAAAACAACCCGGCTGTGTGGCCCGCAAATGTGGCCGTTCTTTAAATCGCGAAGGTGCTAAAATGTCCTTAATGTTTTTAGTTCTACGATATGCTGGTAATAAAGACCTAGCTATAGGAAATATTTATTTAAGTATAGGATTTGACAAAAGATGCACATGCGATTTTAAAATTCTAGAGATATTGGGAAGTTTCGGATTACAGTCTAGAACTAATGGAATCACTTTCCTCTTAGATTTTACTTTAGGTTTAAGTAGGACCGACCTCTGGATTCTAGAGGCCTTAAGAAATTGCTCATCAACAAGTTTGGAGCTATAGCCTTGAGATTTCAGATATTGTTTGTATTCATGACACGTACGCTCCAAATCTTCGCTAGATGAACAATTTCTATCGATTCTTAAAGCAACTCCATAAGGGTAGCATTCTTACATTGCTTTAAGAATCGATAGAAATTGTTCATCTAGCGAAGATTTGGAGCGTAGGTGTCATGAATACAAACAATATCTGATATCTCAAGGCTATAGCTCCAAACTTGTTGATGAGCAATTTCTTAAGGCCTCTAGAATCCAGAGGTCGGTCCTACTTAAACCTAAAAAAAATCTAAGAGGAAAGTGATACCATTAGTTCTAAACTATAATCCGAAACTTCCCAATATCTCTAGAATTTTAAAATCGCATGTGCATCTTTTGTCAAATCCTATACTTAAAGAAATATTTCCTACTAGGTCTATATTACCAGCATATCGTAGAACTAAAAACCTTAAGGACATTTTAGCACCTTCGCGATTTAAAGAACGGCCACGTTTGCGGGCCACACAGCCGGGTTGTTTTAAATGCACAAAGAAGTGCGATTTATGTAGTCATTATTTCCATCAGGCGGATAGTTTCACCAGTTTTTCCACAGGTAGGTCCTACAAGATTAAAGAGACCTTGAATTGTACTTCTGCTGGAGTTATTTATGTTGCTTCTTGTCAGAAGTGCAATGTGCAATATGTAGGATCTACCTCTACACAGTTTAAGGTTCGATTCCGCAATCACAAGTCTTCCAAAAATACCAATAAGAAGACTTGTGAAGTGGCTATTCATTATAATAATAGTCCACATTCGTTGTCGGATTTCAGTTTCATCTGTATTGAAAAAATCAACGACAACAACATGATAGATCGTAAATTGCTTACACGGGAGGCTTATTGGAAAGCGCAACTGCGTACAATGCAACCTGACGGCCTTAAAAAAAGGCGTGAATTCAAGTCGAAAAACAGAATTCATTATTTGTGATATTAATTTTGTTTTGCAGTTTAATTCTTGCCTTTTGTTCTGACATACTTCATTTAAATAGTTGGGCGTGAAAAAATATTTTAAATATTTTTTAATTATAATTTATGTATATTTATTAACGCGGTTCTAGTATAAATAACCTGTATTTAGCCATTATAGTCACACATTTTTTGTAATTTTTAAACTGAAGAAGACCGAACGGCCGAAACGTATTTTTAAATAAAGGACTATAAGAAGTTTGCTGTCTTTCATCTACCGATTACCCTATACAAGCTATATATATATATATATATATATATATATATATATATATATATATATATATATATATATATATATATATATATATATATATATATATATATATATATATATATATATATATATATATATATATATATATATATATATATATATATATATATATATATATATTATATATATATATATATATATATATATATATATATATATATATATTCTTCCAACATCGTTAGACGTGCACGCTATTTTGGGGTGCTATTACCTATATACTATAACTAGAAAGACGAATCCGCAATAATCCCCTCGCCCGCATTTTCTATCCCCCAACGAGAATTTCCCCATCCATGGTGCCCAGACCTCGCACGCCGTGTGCATGGTGCTATTATCTACTGGCGTTTAGTCCCTTATCACGGGAGATGCGAGCGAGTCACTCATTTTTCAACGGCCGTCCGCGCGACATCAGAAAATTTGGCCCTGGTAACTAGATAGGAAAATTTGGCCCTATTGAAATTGAACCCGTCACATAATTGCGAATGCAAAAATTGAAACGGTTCAAAGGTTTTTTTTTCAAAAAGAGATCACAGTTTTTTTTAGGAAATAGAAATCCGAATCCGAATATATATATATTGATTCGCAATTCCAAATCTGTTTTCAGAATTGAAAACGGTTACATATTGATCGAGATAACGTTCAAAATAATATACGACAAAGTGACCGGCTTATAGCCGACTAATTTCTCAGTACATGAACCGTTTTTACGAAGGGTACTCACATTCTCGTAATATATTAAAACAAATATGTTATGTATGTTGACTCGCTAATTCCAAATCTATTTTCAGAGTTTAAATCGGTTAAATATTGGCCGAGATAACGTTCAAACATTTCTTCGACCAAATGGGCTTTTGCAAATTGTGAATTTTTGAAAATACACAAATACATAGCCACGGCGTGCGAGGTCTGCGCACCATGGATGGGAAAATTCCCGTAGGGGGATATAAAAGGCGAGCGAGGGGATTATTGCGGATTTGTATTTCTAGTTATAGTATATAAAATCAATATTTGATGAAAAGCGTTGTTGATTCTGCACTTTCGGCTAAGCTCGCATGCAGTCGACATTTCCTCCGGTAATCAGAGGAAATTAATTATAATAGGTAAAAGAACTTGTATATTGTTACCAGATATTTAACAATTTATCAGTTACTTACAGTCTCTGTAGGTTTCGGATATCCTTGAACACGTTTGGAGGAATAACATATATTTGGTTATCTTCCAAATCGCTAGGTAAGAAAACAAAACAGCAGAAAAAGATTAACCTAGCTATGAAGACAAAGTATATTATATTTTTGTTAAATGTTTAATTAACCTCCAGATGTTCAACAACTACTAACTACAGTGATTGGAAACAGCTTTATTAGTGATATCAAATAGAAAACGTATCATGGAGTTTATATAAAATTCTTTCAAACTTCTCTGCAACTTTATTGGTACAAATTTGATATAAGAATTTTCAAGAGCTTTCGACCCAAACTAAACTTCAGGAGAAACGCCGCGTGATTTTACTATAAACAAAGAAAGCAGTTTTGAGACAGCAGCTACAATAAACCTCGAAATCCCGATTCACATTCTTATTATTATCATAAAAATGGAGATTTATGGAAACTAGCCAATACCTTGAAATCTCATATTCCAAAAGTGTATCATAGTATCTGCTGCCGACATTTATAACAAAGACTCAAAACCTACAAAAATACGTGTATTTTCTATGACTGGAAGTTGTTATTTCGCACCAATGAAACAATAACCCCAATAAGTTTGATATATTACAATGTAAAGGTACGATACTCAACCAGTCTCGGATACTGACATCAAGTAAGAGTTAATTACCTCGAACGAGGGATGTACAGTATGATATATACATCACGCGGTACATCAAAGAAAAGCGACTCAATCATGTTTTTTTAGTAATAGATAAACACCGAGGACGCGTAGCGTCCGAGGGCAGTATATCGCATAAATCCCTACGTTCGAGGTGTATATCTAACAAAGTTTTGTCGATTATGTCCACCTTGGATAAATATTTTCCTAGTTTTTTCTTCGTTTCTTATCTTATTAGTATTCATAGATATGTATGACGCGTACATCCCGCGGTACATCAAACGAAACCGACTCAATTTAATAAGAGCTGATACCTCCTGGTGATATCTTATTAATATGGTCCGGAGCTACTTATCGATTTTAACCAAATATTCAACGATAATATGCAAGTTGTTATCTAGCTTGTTGTTATTTAAATTTCTAAATTAAAATTAAAATACAGCATAGAAATGGATACTTAAATATAACTGGAACACTAAAAGGTTGGTGTATACTACTTAGATATAACTATAATTCCATATTTTGTCAATACACCAACCTTTTAGGGTTTATGATTCGTACTGGCCAAGCAGAACATTATTATAAGCAATATAAAATATTTTTCCATGATATGATATAAATTAACACTTGGGTTAATTCACCGAAGAATCACATGGATTTTCAACCAATGTAAATCAAATGTAAGTAATATTTGGCATTTCACTCGATCAAACCACATGTTCTAAGGATTTATGGTGATGGAAAATTTCGAGTGTTGGAATATATACATTTTAAGACCAATCCGGGACCAGTTGCGAAAAATGCATCTTCAAGGCCTTCCGTCCGGAATTGAACCCGCGACTCCACGATGCTAGTGCAGTGCTCTGACCACTGAGCTATGGAAGCCGTTGCCGAGAACCTAAGTCACGAGTTATGTATATATCGTGGTGGTAATGCCTGGATAAGATTCTGGGTGTACTATACAAGCAATATTTGGCATTTCATTCGAACATACTATATGTTCTAAGGCAACGGCTTCCATGGCTCGCTGGTACTGCACTAGCATCGCAGGGTCGATTCCGGCCGGAAGGCCTTGAAGTTGTATTTTTCACAACTTGTCCCGGTTTGTTGTCAAAGTGTATATATGCCAACACTCGAAATTTTACTTCACCATAAATCCTTAGAACATGTAAACCAAATGTAATGCTGGTTGCATATCGGCTAGAGAGAATACTGCCAAGTGAACGTTTAATGCAGCGAAAAGCAAAGTCCAACGAGAAAGTCACAAACTTTGATTATCCGGAGTTATACTGCACGGTTAGTTGTTATTGAAAGAACGTGTTGACTTAATGTGTGACATAGACGTCAAAACGCAAATGTTTGATATCTGCCGGTATTTGAACTTTCCTGTTTCTGTCACGTTATGCCGGGAGCTATTATGGCCTAGTATAACGTGTTAACGCAGCAATAATACAACTTATGATACGTGGAGGCAACAAAACTCGCCCACTGACAGTTTGAAGATTTTACAAAAGGCATGTATAAAAATAGAGACGCAATGCGTACATGTCTCTGCTCGTGTTTCTTGCGTCTGGTAGAGAAAATAGCCGTTTTAATATAATATGAAACATGATGATTTGGTGATAACCATAATTCTAGGGGGAACTCATAGCAAACAAAAATGGCATCAATCTGCGCACGCAATCCCACAAGAATTACGTTGGCCTGGTGGCTCAGCCAACACTATAGAAGAGCACTTTAGGATACATTATTTTATGAAGTTCATATTGGTAAGTTTCCAGAAGATAAGTCTCCAGCTTTTTGTGCTGGATTATTTCACCCTAAAGAAGTAGTCTAACTGGATCCTGATACATATTTGACAAATTTAATTACTGACATCTTTGCATTCTTCGAAGATGATATGCCAGAAACAACACCCGACACATTTAAAGAGAAGTAAATATCTCATGGCAAGAAAATTACAAATCCACAAATGAAACAAGCGGGATTCCTTCAGCTGTGGAAAGAGGTTTTAGCCTATACTGAATGTGATATATTTTCTTTAATTTTCACAGTGATCAAGATATATCTGATATCACCAATGCATCCATGTCAAAGAAGTTTCAGTGCATTGAGAAGATCGAAGTGTTGGACCAGAAGTACCATTCGCCTTGACAGATTTAATGGATTACAATGCTTCCTATGTTCACACAGGCAAAATTGTACCCAAAACTATTGGCAATAAAATTCTGGATCGATATGGTCCAGGTAGATCCAATAAAATTTGGAACACTAGTTACTAGTTAATAATGCTTTTTATTTATAATATTGGTGGTTTGAATAATGCAGTAGCTCTTTGTATATTATGTACATGTATGTCGAAGTATGATTTATGGGACTGTCAGTAAGAGAGCAAGCTCTTTAAATTTTCTATTTTTTAAAGTTAAATGAAAAATACAGCGAAATAAAAAAATTAATATATTAACAGTGTTGTATCTTTCGAGTGACTTGATACAGCTAAATGAATTAACATTGTTCTCGACAAAGCTAAAAGGCCAAAGCTAAAAGGTCAAAGCCAAGCGCGAAACGTACGATTTCCTTCAAACTTTTAGCTCTTGGCTGCAAGTCTTTCAATTTTCAATGTAGAATTTCGACACAACTAAATTAAGACTTGTCGCTATTATCGTACTTTTTGTGCTTGGCTTTGACCTTTTAGCTTTGACCTTTTAGCTTTGTCGAGGATAAGTCAACGTTAATTCATTTAGCTGTATAACCTTCTATTACCAAAATGCATGAAATGACATTTCAGGGAGGCACTGTACCGTAGATTTCAATATTTCCCCAAGGGAACATACCCCCGGAATTTATCACAATTGACAAATTTGGATGGCAATTTAGAAGGAGAAAATTTCAAAATTTCTCGTGAGGCATGCCCGCACCCAAGATGTTCGGTCAGCACACTCTCGACTCAAAAATCATAGTTACTGGCCTGAATGCTTAGATTTATGAATATATATGCTCTAGCTATACTGAATGTACAAGGAGAGCTTGGGGTAGACAGACGATACACACTCATATCCTGAGACAAACGAGCCATGACCATAGTAACATATCTAATTTATTTAAATCGAACAAGGTCAAATATTTTGAAATGATTTCGAAGTGGAGTGAGCCGGAGACATGCTGTTTCCAAATCTAATACGACATCCACATAATACAATGTAAAAATAATAATAATACACTGCCATTAAAATTAATCATCATGGTTAACCTACATTACTGATTAGACGGAAAATTGTTGACTTGAGCAAAATTTGAACTCGTACCTTCGGGATTCCTGTCTGCTGCTCTATCAGTTGAACTACCGCGCCAACTTGGAAAAGTGTGATAATTTTATCTATTTAATTGCACGAAATATTTTCTTTACAACTTCTTATGATAATCGTTAACAATATGTAATGTTTTGATTCTATTTCAGAATCATCCTCAGGGTAACATGACAATTAATCAACACGATTAACATACACTATTAAGTCGACGGAAAATCTGAAATAAAAAAAAATTAGAATATGTTCTCTCTTTCTATTAACCATGCCCTAATTATGTTACCTTTGTGTATATATGAACTATGATTTGCTATATTCGTTAACTGCTGCTTAAGAAATATTAACAATATATTATAGTTGATGTCCGTTTTAGCCTTGTGACATTTGAATCTATGCGACCCTTCAACAAGCGTGACGGCCGTAAACTTTCGCTGATATAAAAGTGCCTTCAAAATGCCAAAATGTTATCGAGCGTGCCCAGTTCGGTGAAACATTCTGCTTTGTTCACTGTTATGCTCTAGAATATCCCGTCGTTGTTTCAAATGACCTTGAAAATATAATTATGACTTAACTGAGCACAAACGATCACTGCTAATTGATCATTCATGACGCGGTACGAATCCTTTCCTCTAACGATTGGTTTCCGATTGCTAACACCAGAGCGAGCGAGTGAGTTACATGTAGACAATTGGCCCCCTCTACTAACCCGTTACTGTGTATCGTATATACAGGAGTTAAAATGGTAACTTCGTAAATTGAAAACATTTTTTTTGTAACTTTTTGATGTTACGTTTTCTATTAATTGTTGTATTTGTTGACGAAATAAAACGTCGGGCGAACATTAGAGACCTTTAGATTTAATTGAGGATGAAGACGAGTACGAAGACGAGTTTACCATTGCGCATGGTTCTTTTCCATTGTTGTTTCTCCACTGCTCAGAAAAGTTCGTCACATACTCGTACTCGTGCTCAATCTAAAGGCCGCTATTAACTAAACCAGAACGCATAGAGCGCAAATGTTAAAAAAACACTGCAGTCTATCAGAGAGTGTTTGCAATTGACAAATCTCAACGCCGACTTTCCGTAATTGACTCGGTTCTGTCTCTACTACAATCGATGATTATCTGTCAGTGACTTAATCACAAAAATTAAATTTCAATTTCAAAAATTACAATATTTATTTCAGAAAATATATACTTTCAGACATTTATAGTTCCACAATTTTCGTTTTCTCTCCAATGTTTTGTATCTGTTCTTCGTTTATAATCCAATAATTACTCGGGCATCCACCCCCTGTGGGCAGCACGAGTCTTAAAAAGGACTTTGTTTATTATTATTTTGTCGTGTCGCGAAATGGCAATTATTGCATCATTGTTGACTAAATTAGTACACTGCATATATTCGCATTTTTTGTAATTTATTTACTCATCTGATCACCTTTCTTTGAGTGCTCTTCACTGAAAATCTGGCAAGTATCTTGATCTTATATACGCTCACAATCCGGATCGCTTTCGAAATTGGGTTGGTCTACGATTTCGAGAAATACGAGACTCTGTATGAATGCTGCATGGAAATATGTCAACTGTTCTGAGGTATTAACAAGTAATATTTTTATATAGCAAAGTGAAAAGGTGGTAAACTGCCAAGAATAATAGTGACGAGATACTGACGTTTCGAGCGGAGCCCTTCGTGCTTTGTTGCCTGTATTGTTTATTGTTATGTTATACAAAATAAAATCGATGCTACAGTTTATTGTTTCATAATATACTGATTACTGTATAATATATTCGAATTTTAGGCTCGATTTCCATATAAATACCCCCAAATTTAAAACATAGTGGCTAACCGAAACCAAACCCTAATCCTAACCCTAACTCTCCACCTAATATATACTAACCCTAACTCTTACGATAATGTTTTATTTTAGAAATAACAGCTGATTTTAATTTCGACTTTTACTACCGATAGTCTATGTGACGTCATTTCGGGATTTTATATGGAAATTCAACCGAATTTTACCCTGTTTCACTTGATGTTTTACCTGTAAGCTTAAATGGGGCTCCAAAATGTTGTTATCAGTAAGTTTGTACCGATTGTTCATATTATTATATGATATATAAATTTCTGACACCCATACCAACGATCAAGATCAAGGAGTAAAGAGTTTGTTATTGTTTGCTGGTTATCAATTCATCTATGATGAGTGATGACTATGCAATGTTGCCATTGAATAACCTTGTTTCACTTGATATTTTACCTGTAAGCTTAAAATGGAGCTCTAAAATGTTCTGGGTTATCAGTAAGTTTGTATCGATTGTTCATATTATTATATGCAAATGCTTACAAATGAACACACAGTATATAAATCTCTGACACCCATGGAAAGTGAGTTGGCTCGCTAACCGAGACAGTAACATAGTTAACTATGCAGTAATCTGTCTTTATATTACAATTAGCTAGCTGGCCGGCCCACTGGACTAGTCACTAGTATGTATAAAACCTCTCAAATAATAAATATGCTAAAATTATGAATATGTTTACTGGCTCAAAATGTTATATAACTTCAAAGAAATAATGATTTTGAATTACATTTTGTTAAACTGTTTTGTGATAGCTTATGACACCTTGCTACTGCCAGCTAAATGGTTTGATTTACTGCTATGCCTTATACACTGAGAAAAATATTAACTGATTTAATGCTTGCTCAAACTGAACCTGTTTGCCGGACTGAGCAATGCATATGAATTGTTATTACATGAGCACAGGCCTATGGGGCGCCAAGTGTTCGTTTATTATTTGGCATTAATGTTGTCATTTTTTCCCTGATTTGTTTGGTTATATCAAATAACCAAACTGGCTACGATATTATGAGTTGGTTATATCAAATAACCAACACAACATGAATTGGTTATTTCAAATAACCAATTTTTTTCTCATGATTTAATTTCGTTATATCAAATAACCAAATCGACGTAAAATGGTTATTTCAAATAACCACTTTTGCGTCACAACTTAATATTTGGTTATATCAAATAACCAATTTCTTGTCATGTTTTGATTTGGTTATATCAAATAACCAAAATAATTTATGAACACTCGGCAGCCCAAATGACGTAGTAAAGAACACGTGGTTTGCACTGGTCCGGGGGGAATCCTTGGCGCACAATTTTGGCGCGTTCCGATCTTCGATTCTTCAACATGGCTAGCGGTTCGAACACAAGTGAGTTGGCAAGGTCATTAACCGAAGCGATCGGGAGAGCGATAACTCAAACTCTTGGTGAGACACAGGCAAGTACACTTTTTAGTGAAATAATTGCTCTTAATTCACCATTTCTGTTAGCTAATTTATTATTCATTTTTGTGGAGTAGCATGGCTACGTTATGATCATGGTTATGAATAATTTATGTTTAAACTTTAAACATGTACGCCGAGTTCTCTTTTGATTTATATTTGTGACGTTGTAGACTCCAGTCCAGGCAAGTCGTCCCGGCCCTAGTACTAGTGGTGAGAGATTTTCTTATTTGTATACTTTATCAGTCACAGAAATCATTTATAGCTATAATAGAAAATGTATTACTGTATTTTATATCTTATTTTATGCACGTAGCAGCAACAGAGACAATCTCAGCTACCTTTTGAAAGTGCTTCACATGTAAGTTCCAATACTATAAGCTTTTTATTATTGTGGAGCATATAAATTTCTACAAAAATAACTTATTTAAGTCTTTAATTTTTTGGTAAAGAAGATTATTGCAGATTTTGTAGGTGTGCTACTGTATGTACAGTAGCCACTACTAAGCCAGACTATGTAGTCAATAGTTGACTAAGGGTGTTTATATGGAGGCGAGCTAGTCTGGGTAACCAAGATGATTTTTATTTGTGTTTACATAAGGAGGACTAGCCCGCCTACTCGGGCTGGTGTGTATACCAATCTAACTGCAATTATTTTCCCATGATGCACAAAATCACGTTTTTACAAGTATGTTTTCAATTTTTAAGCAACAGGAAAATATCCAGCCTGGGTAGCCAACACAAGATGAAAATTAACAAGAATTTGTATTAAGTGGGCTAGCCCGTACCCGGGTACCTCCATGTAAACACCTCATAATGCTAAGAGGTCAAATGCCCTCTATACTTCATAGGCATACAATTACAATCCCCCAAAATTATGCATTGTATTTATTTATTAAATGTTGGTAAAAATATATTAAAGTATATATTAAAGGTATATATTAAAGTAATGTATTAAAATATTTACTATTGGTAATTACAATTTCATGTTTATATTCCATTCTCTTTTATGTCCGGTCCAACAGACAAAACACAACACCACGCCCAACACAACAGTTGCAACTGCCTCTTCAATCAACAAATATTAGATTGGTGAGAATATTAATATTTAAAAAGGGTTTAGCTGACTCAATGCATAGTGGATAACCAGCACAAAATGTATTATTTTGAGAAGCAATACTGATTACAATATTTTTATTAAACTAATGAATTTTTCCAAAATAATTTGAATTCATGCTGATTGTAAAATCATAGAATGCCTCTATGATTATAATATTTATATTCATTCAGTTTCATGATTTCCATTGAGGTAGTTGAGATTATTTAGGGCATTTTGATGTAATCATTTCTAGCAGCTGAAGCTATGCTTAAGTATGTACACAAAGTTAGTCTAACTCTAAAGAAGAAATTGCTATCATGTTTAATTTTGCCAACAGGGTCCTCTGCCAACAATTCTTGGAGGAGTGTTACAGGCAGGATCAAAAAGGAAACGATCAAATGCATGTCAGCCTAAGGCATCAAAAATATACACAAAGGATGTGGTGTGCCTTTTGCCCCTTGAGGATAAGACAGCAGATATCCCAATACCAAGAGGAGCTAAAAGGGCTCATTTGTCAGAGATGGGGCTCATTGGAAAAGTTTCCATTAATTCATCTTGGAGGGCTGCAGATGTTATCCAAGAAATTTCCAGTGTTTTTGCTGGGGCATTCAACCTTCCTGCTGGGGAAAATCTGTCATTTGACTTTTTAAGGTATACTATGCAATAACTGTGTAAATAACTGAGTGGCTGTAGCATATAATATTATAAAATAATATAAAATCAAACACTATTAGGAATCATACTACCTTTCATTAATTTATTTAATAAATATTTTTACATTTAGTATCATGCCTGGGACAAAAAAGCTGTCAATTCCAAAAACGTATCGTACGTTTTGTTGGAATGCACCTGAAGTTGTATCATTGTGCTCCCAGGGGTGCCTATATGTGATGGCCAAAATTAACCCTCTAAATGTTGATGAACACCAGGAGCTAGAGGTACGGAACCATCAAGCTTTAAGTGTCTATGACACGAATATTAAGTTTGCCTTATTTGAAAGAACACTTAAAATGAGGGACATCTTTTGTAGTTTTTCGTTTCCTTGCTTCGTGCTTGAAATATTTCAGCTTGAAATTCTACAAGTTCTTTGTTTTTGGAAATACTCATGCACATGTTTCATTCAGTCACACCATTGTCATTTGCATTATTATACAAACTAAAACATCTCAAGAATGAAGAGAGGAAACGAAAAACCTCAAAAGATGTCCCTCTGTCATTTGAAGTGTTCTTTCAAATAAGGCAAACTTAATTTTCATGTAATAGGGACTTTAAGCACCCTATTCCCCCACATAATTATATCAAGCACATGTGCCTTATAAGTAAAACTTCAGGATTATTCTAGTAAAATGATTGGAGTCGAAATGGTTTGGAGGTCCATGCAACTATAACAAATTGCATATGCTGTAGGTGCACCCACAATAAGGCAATAGTGTGTCTTGTGAAATAATGTCTTGGAAGAAAAAAACAAATGCAATGAATTTATTCAGACAATGCTCAGTGGTTTACCATAAAGAGTATGCCACAATGCCAGTGTATACATGTACATGAATTGTTTAAAATATATGGATATTTTAAATATATTTGATCATGTGCACTTACTGTATAAGCAGGTGAACATGCAAACATCTTGCTGCTAAATTGTAGAATATCTGTTTGCTTTCGCTACTTGTATCTGTTGACATTTTATACAACTGCTTCATTCTGTTTTAAAACCCCATTTAATTTGATAACAATCAACAACTACACGCAGTATAAACCTTCGACATTATATTTAAAAACATTTTATAGCACCCTTGTTTGTATTTCTGTCTTTAAATGCAGTTTCAAAAGTGGACGGGTATTCTATAATTGCTCCCTTCTTGTCATACTGCACTATACAGATATTACTCGTTCAATTCAGTATTCTACATCTACTTTATATATTTTTATTTACATGTATAATGTACATGTACAGTAGTCTTCTTCTTTAAGTATTTTTTATCCCCCTTGTAAACCCCTAATTCTAGTCCTAATTTTAGTTGGTTATTTATCACTGTTTTTTGCATGGTCTGTTTCATGCTCCCCTTTTTCCTAAATGTTTTGATAGGTGTTTCCATTTAATTATTAACTACATGTTTAGGAAGAAGATGATATGGATCTTATTCTATCTGATGCTAGTTTACCACTAAATGAACCATCACCCATTCATTCATTTACCACCCTCCATCTGTCACCCATCCATCTACCACCCCTTCATCTACCACCCCTCCATCTACCACCCCTCTATCTACAACCCCTCCCACTTCTGTTCCCACATTCAGTGAAGAGAGCACATCGTACAGGTATTTCATAGCAATAAAACTTTTCAAACCATGTTGTAATATGCATTAATTGCCTTGAAATTGATCTGCAGTTAACAAAAGTGTTGCTACGAAAGTGAAGGATAAATTGTCTATGTCTCGCTCTACTGGTTGGAGCAGTATACAATTTAATAGGAAATATCAAACTACACATAGATTAGTATCTTTAGAAAATCCAAAATGACTCCTTACACCAACAATAAATTTTACAGTAATTAACAGAAACTAAAAATTAATTATTGGAAAAGTATGAACTGACTTTACCATAATAACCTTCGTTGTTTAATTACTTTTGTAGTTCCTACTTAGGTTTGCTTGCATCAAACCCAATCGAATTGAGTGATGATGAAAATGATGAAGAGATACAGAGTGCAATAGCAAACAGTTTAATCACTCAACAAAAGTGAGTTAGTATTGCTGTGCATAACAATGTTTATATTTGTATACTGTAGTCTATAGGCATACATGTACTGTATATTCTAGCAATAACTCAATTATATTTTCATTGTCATAATTACATTTTCTTACAATAGTTCCATCGAAGAAAGTGGAAATATCGAGCATGTCCTCAGAGAACATGTTTCAAAAGTAATGGCTGGACAACCATCAGATGTCGAGGTGTCCAAGAATCTAATAAATGTTCGTCGCAATCATGTGTTTGCGGATGGCATCAAGAAAATTGGAAGGTCCAAATTTCAGGCATCCCTTCCCCTTTCTGTTAAATTTGCAGATGAACTTGGGTCGAGCGAAGGGGCAGTAAATCTTGGTGGTCCAACAAGGGAGTTTCTCCGTCTAGCAGTAAATGATGCATTCATATCAAATGCGTTTGGGGGACCAGCTGGTCGAAAAGTGCTGGTGTTAAATCAAGAGGGTACTGTTCAGTACACGTAAATTTTTAAATGCTATTTTCGTATTCATGTCAAAAGTTTAATAATGGTTGCTTATGCAGTGACTAAAAACCTCACTTTTTCAGGATAAATGTTCAAGTCACTGATTTACTGTATATAAGAGACTGGAGAGAGCATCTAGTGTTTAGTAGTTGAAGCTGGTTGCAGCACCCATATTGCAAAATGTGGTTGAGTGTTTAAAGACATCATAATGATATATTTATTTTAATATATTTTGTATACACACTTTTTCAGCAAAGAGAAGAAATTTGTATTACCTTTGCGGTAAACTGTTCGCCATTTCATTGTGTAATGGTGGAGGTGCTGGAAATTGCCTTGCACCATGCGTTTATAATTTCATTGCATATGGTGAAAGTAATTGCCTGCCTTCTATTGACGATGTACAAGATCCTGAGATCAAGAACATACTACAACAGGTGATAATAATTGTTTTATGTTATGTTATGTACTGTTTGTTGCGATAGCAGGCAAGAATTGTATTCTGGCAATAAAAATTAATCCCCAGTAAATAACAGCCATCGTGATGGCACTTATTGTTTGCTGGGCGCTATTTTTTTATTACCACACTACTTTATGTACAGTACATTCTCAGACAACATTTCAGTAATCTTATAATTATTTTAGTTCATTTTTCATCAGAAATTTATATGGGTGGTAAGTAAAATTATTTTGGCATTACCAGTATTAGCAATGACCACCCCCTCCCTGTGCATTGTGTACAATTTAAAATCATTCAGCCAAGATTACAAATGTTTTTGGAAATTACAGTATGGTATATTCCGATATAATAACAGCACATGTTATTGTATAATAATTGTGTTATGATTATTAAATTTCACTAATAATTTTTATCTTGACACAGATATCTGGTTGCAATGACAAGTCAGCCTTTACTGAACTTGTGAGCTCGGATCATGCAATAGATTGCTTTGGGCAAGCAGGTTATACTGGTTTACCACAAATTGAAAACAAAGATGCACTGTTACGAGAGTTATGCCATTTCTTCGTAATAGACAAACATAGATCAGCTCTTGAACAATTCAAAGAGGGACTTATGGCATTGAAAATTCTTGAACTGATCAAGAATCACCCAAACATGTTGCGTGGATGTTTTTGCTACACCGCACAAACCTTAACCGCAGAGATTTTGGATGGTATTTTTAATGCATGCTATTCAGAAGAGGGTTGCAGAAAGAGAGAAAGGGAGGAACTGATAGTAATGCATTGGAGAGATTATTTACAAGAGTGCCAAGGTGAGTTATTTGCCTCCTTTAAGGGAAGCCTCGCATATCGATATGGCCGTTGGGGGTTTGGCGGCTGTGCTGTGAAACATCGTGGAAAAATTCGAAAGTTTGTTTAAACATTTTGGAATCATCTTGGCAGTGTATTAAGAAAAATGTGGGTTAGTGTGTGACATTGAGGAACGGCCTTGACCACCTCTTAGCTAATATTCTGTTAGGGTAGAATATCACTGATCTCCAAAAGCTAATTTTCAATTGTGGCCATTACCAAAGCTGTTTTGATCGAACTTACTGGAAGACCTTTCATATAAAATAGTAGAAAGTACTCTTTGAAGACGTTAGGCTTTAACGGTATTTTTGCAGTGTTTACGTGCATGTACACAATAAAATTTCGATAACTATGTGTGACGTTTCTATAAGGGGGGTGAGGGTGTCTCGAGAGAAACGTCCATATGACGTTTCTTGTGAGCCAAATCAATATGAGAGGCTTCCCTAAGTCATTTAACAACCACAGGCAGCTGCTTCACCAACATTGAGAATCATCAGTGTGGTAACAATTCAGAAGTATTTATAATTATTATACATATTGCCTACTTATATGTAATTTAATAAAAGGAAAACAGCCTGTCTCTTGACTCTCTTGAAGACTCAGGGTTGGATATAAGAAGATTTTTTCAAAAATAAAATCTTATTTCTTATACTAATATAAGAAGATTTTTTACAATATAAGAAGATTTTTTTGAACGAAATATAAATGACGTCACATTATGACATCATCAATGTCCCAGAATGACTGGGACAATTTAAATTTTATACCTTTTATACCTATGTGCAATGTCATATACTTGTACAACAATTAGTATACATAACAATTAAGATACATTGTAAACAATATATAATATCCAACTTATTTTACACAATGTATTGTTTTCACCGGCCAAGTAACAGCAAAACACATGCATCTTCATTTTTGGCGGGAGATAATTTATTAAAACGGGTTCCCTAAATAGTAGGCTGCAGCCTGCAAGCAGGTTTTAATTTACGCTAGCAGCTGTTCACAGGTTTATATAATACTGTCAAATTCATAAAAAATTATCACGAGAAATACTTTAATTTTCAACATCAAAGTAGAAGAAATAAAAAATTAATGAGAATAATTAATATAAGAAGATTTTTGATAAAAAATTAAATCTTATATAATATAAGATATAAGAAAAAATAATATAAGAAGAAATGCCAACCCTGTGAAGACTGTTTTACTTGTTCTTGTCAGTATTCTTTAATTATTATTACCCATCATACATACTGTATGCAATTTGTTTGCCTTTTTTAGAATGTGAGGAAACTGGTTTGAGTGTGACATTACCCACAATATTAATTTTTGCTACTGGAGCTGATAAAGTCCCTCCTCTTGGGTTTCACCCAAAACTAACGATCCAGTTTTGGAACGATGTTCGGCCTAGAAGTAATACCTGCGGCAATGTGTTGTTTCTGCCTTTGTATCCATCATGTGATGGTGAGGTGGAGTTTGAAACTTTTAAGATATACATGAATGATGCTATTCTTAACTCCCCAACATTTGGGGTAGCATAACTGCCACACTTTTTACAATCCTTCAGTATCTACTGTATGACAGTGGCGTAGCTAGAGGGGGGAGAGGGGGTGCGAGTGCCCCCACACTGGACCTCTGGCAGTTGTTTGTCGGAAAATTTTGATGCCTGTCGGAAAACCATATTGTTGAAGAAGGCAAATTGATCCAGAAAATTTCTAGCAATTTGAGGCCCAAAATTTTCCGGGGAAGCATGCCCCGGCCGGCACACCAGTGACTGAAAATTGCCTCTCTAATCTGGCATGTATTTCTATCAATCGCTAACTTATTTCTCATATTTCCACTGGAGAACTTCAACAACCATTTTTAAATGAAAAATCCAGAAGAATTTTTAAATGACATTTTAATTTAATGATGAAAAAATGGCTTATATTATTCTATTTACTATTATAGCCACGCCCATTTGACCATGCCCTTTTGTCGGAAATTTTCAACGCTTGCCCCCGCTGAGGAAATTCCTAGCTAAGCCACTGCTGTATGAACTGAAAACCTTACAGTATATACACGTCAACATGACCATAGGATTGTAACTGAAATGTGTTTACAACTGAAGGTGTTCTATTTTGATTTGCTATGTTATTTTAAAGGGTGTAGTTAATGTTTGAATTGGCATTTTTAGCCTATACAATACCTGTACAGTATAATAACCCTTCTATTTCAGACCATGTGTTGTTTTGTATGTTTTTAAAAGTATCAAAAAGGAATTATCAGTTAATTTGAAATGGGACAATGACTATAGCAGTGCTAATTGAAGTAAATTTATGTTAATATTTTGAAATATTTAATAAGCTAGTTTGAAAGAATTAAATTTACTTCACTTGGCAGACATCAGCCCTTGGCTACCATAATTGTGTATATATAGTCTACAAACTATTTAAAAAACTATTGGGCAATTTCCATTTTTGTCCACAAACATTTGCTGAGAAACCATGGAATTTCCAAGAGAGGTGGTTTGGTTTACTTGGTACAAGTAGATTTCATAGGATAGGAGTGGTTGACTTGGCTTTGAATTTTGAGGGGATGATAAAAATTGAAATAGCACATTAGTTCTTGTATAGAACTACAGTACAACTGAATTCACATACTGTACTGTACTGTATTACTTTCTTTTTCATAACAATTCCTACTATATAGATATCAAAACATTAAAATAATATACATGTAATAAAAATTTGTCAATTTGATGTGGGTCTGCACTAGAGCATTGTTTTGTTCAATTACTCATGGAAAGCATGTGTTGCCCAACAAATCTAACAACCTGTCTGTAGGCAAGCATGCCTTCCATATCTGTCAATGACCTGAGTAGGATTGAGCTCATCCAAACTGCTACTGTTTAATGAGTTAGGTGTTACTGGAACAACAGCATGAGGCAGGTCACTCGCCATAAGTTCATTGATGTCTGGCTGGTAAGCATGTTCTGGCAAAACACCTTGATGATAATCTGCCATACGGATGTTGCACCAGAATAATTGCTGAGGTGTCCTATTTCTCTCTGTAGAAATTCTGTGATTGTTGTGGGCAGCAACAAATTCATCAATTGTTTGGTTGATGCGTGGTAGGTACACATAATGGAGGCAAAGTATGTCTGTGTCATTATTCACATCAAGAACACCTTCACTCTCAAGTTGGTAGAACTCCTCTCTAAACATGGACATCACCTGTTCATTAAGGGCACGGTTGTGTCTCTCAATACGTTGGTTGTGCACTGACTTTCCAACAAGCACAGGCTTGCTTTCTTCAGGCCTTGCAGCAATCATATCTCTCCATATGTCAACATTTTCACCGCCGTAGTCTGTTCGTATTCTAAGTGGCCTGCCATATCTTGGAATTGCCCCAGTAAACAACGAGTGAACTGTCTCTGCTTGATTATTCGGAGAACACTGTGCAAAAACAACCATTCTGCTGTAGCCATCGATGCCATGATGAACCACAAGCCTCCATCGCACTAGTTTGTGATTCCCATCTATGTGCCATACATAGTTGGGGAAGGGCACCGAATAAACACGTCTTCTAATGGGTTTCTGACTTCGCTCTCGAACACCTTCTGGATCAACAGCATGGATTGCTTTTCTTACTTTATTTCTCTGTACATGCAACCCATTTGAAGCAAGATGCCCCATAATCATAACTTCACCAGCATTTGGGTGCTGCTGCTTTGTGGCTGCCACAGCCCTTTGTACCTCAGGTTGGGATGCCACAGAAAATTTTTTATAATCAATGCCATATTCCTGTATTGCCTTGTAAATAAGGCCCCTTGAAACATCAAACTGCTTTGCGATGGTGGCAATTGGGATCTTTAGCTTGAAAATATTTTCTAACTGATCTTTTGGAATTATAATTTTTGGTCTACCAGCACCTCTGGGAAATTCATGACGATCACTGTACACATGAAAAGTAACAAAATAAGGTAGTAAAATATTCTGAATTTATATAGTTTTCTGGAACTGAATTTATAAAGATATTCCACATTTTACTCTTAGCTCACCGACTTGATGGTGGGATATTTGGAAAACATGTAGTTTAATAATATGTAAATTAAAATAAATAAAATATATTATATTGCAAATTTTACAGTTCTATAAGGATATTATTTGATAAGGAGTAAACCAGTACTGGTCTACTTCATAATATAGCCAAACTAACTTCCACCCTCCTACGATCAGACTTAGCTTACATGGTGGGGAGTCCCTTAGGCTACTACTATACTTGTAGGTCAGTAAATGTATTACAAATGCACTAGTGAGACAGCTTGGTTACTCTGACTTCCATAATTATGAACACTAGTCTCATACCCCAAGTCAGTCACAACACTATCATTTAAACATGATCAGTCTGAAGTAATAATACTGAATAAATTTAGCATGCGAGGGAAGGCTACATATATTATATGAAAAATAATTTTTTGGTGGGCCCATTAAAAAACTGGTCCCTAAGAGAACATTAACAATGCATTAATGTATAAACAATAATCGACAGAAATGTACTGTACCATTCGATCGAGTCATCCACAACAGAAATCTAAACACAAAAATATCAATATTATGCACAGCATAAATAACAATTAATATTTACAAAATATTTAATTAATTTATTCACAGTCAAAATGGAAATACCTTCCCACTAAGACATCACAAGTGAGACGACAATGTCGACCTATCAACATTGTATTTGTAGTTAACATAATCTCACTTGTGACCTAGTTGGTGATATCTTACATAGCACATAACCCTGTAGTTTGTTATAATACTGAAGCATGAGGGAAATTTTTGGTTGAAAAAATGTGAATAAAAAGTGTAATTTAGTTTCATCGAATTTAATCATACTGTAATAATATTATAATGAATTTCCATTTTGACTGTAAAATATATTTATAGCTATAAACGATTTCTGTAAAATATATTTATAGCTATAAACGATTTCTGTGACTGATAAAGTATACAAATAAGAAAATCTCTCACCACTAGTACTAGGGCCGGGACGACTTGCCTGGACTGGAGTCTACAACGTCACAAATATAAATCAAAAGAGAACTCGGCGTACATGTTTAAAGTTTAAACATAAATTATTCATAACCATGATCATAACGTAGCCATGCTACTCCACAAAAATGAATAATAAATTAGCTAACAGAAATGGTGAATTAAGAGCAATTATTTCACTAAAAAGTGTACTTGCCTGTGTCTCACCAAGAGTTTGAGTTATCGCTCTCCCGATCGCTTCGGTTAATGACCTTGCCAACTCACTTCTGTTGGAAACGCTCGCCATGTTGAAGAATCGAAGATCGGAACGCGCCAAAATTGTGCGCCAAGGATTCCCCCCGGACCAGTGCAAACCACGTGTTCTTTACTACGTCATTTGGGCTGCCGAGTGTTCATAAATTATTTTGGTTATTTGATATAACCAAATCAAAACATGACAAGAAATTGGTTATTTGATATAACCAAATATTAAGTTGTGACGCAAAAGTGGTTATTTGAAATAACCATTTTACGTCGATTTGGTTATTTGATATAACGAAATTAAATCATGAGAAAAAAATTGGTTATTTGAAATAACCAATTCATGTTGTGTTGGTTATTTGATATAACCAACTCATAATATCGTAGCCAGTTTGGTTATTTGATATAACCAAACAAATCAGGGAAAAAATGACAACATTAATGCTAAATAATAAACGAACACTTGGCGCCCCATACAGGCCGGCTTGCTTGCCAGGCTGACCCTGTTGGTTAGAACTGGATTAGGTCAGCAAACAGATTAGGTCAGCAAACAGGATAGGTCATTTGGTGGGGCAGACTTCTCAGTAAGCCAGCTTGGATACTGAGCCATCTCACCTTCATATAATCAAAGCCGTTGGCCAACACTATGTTATGGGTTTGCAATGATGGAAAATTTAACCACCCCTGCACAGATAGCTGTATCAATATCATTACGGTACATGTAACATTGTACCTACAACTATAGATTTGCCTATATTGAATTCAAATCGCTGAATTTGCCTACAATGTCTTTCAGCAGTAGCCCGAGTTAACGCCTAGCGGGCGTCTTGTTTTCAATTAAATTACGCTCAGTCGGTATATGGATATTGCATAGGAAAATCCAATGTGTATAACGTTCGAGAATAAATAAGTTCTTAAATCATGCTGTACAGCTTGTAAAGGAAGGGAGAAGATTCGCTCCGGACCATTGATATTGGGATGCCAAGATCCACAACATGCGCTCCGACAAACATAACACTAGTGTCCATGCTGTGGTAACAATTAGCATTGTGTTTCACCGTGTCATCGGCTACACTGATCTCTAAATAATGACTGGAACGAGCAACTACTGTTCATGAAATCGGAAGTAGCTCGTGACGGCTATCTTGTTGGGGCCGCGTTATATAGTTTTACTATAGGCAACATAGACTATCTGTCTCTAATCTTTTAAGTTGCTACAACGATTCAGTTGTCCAAGGTTTTCCCATGATATTGAACACAAACTACGGCGCTATGCAAAATATTAATGTACCTATGAAGTCGGAATGAGCACGTGCAGGCCATATTGGAGTGACAACGATGGTCACTCCAATATGGCCGCAACGCGCTAATCCCGGCATTAATATGCGGTAATGGAGCAATAGTTTGTGATCTAACTTACGGTAAAAACCTACGATAACTGATTCATTTTAGCATCTTAAAGATCAGAGACAGACCGTCTCTGTCGCCGACAGTCATAGGCGTACGGGCAAAATTTTGTTGGGGGGGGAAGGGGGGGGGGGGGGGAGCATAACTCGAATTGCCATCGTTTAGCTTAAGCATTATTACAAGTTTTTCATTAATGTATATGAACATGCATTGTAAACACGTACATTAGGGGGGTCCGGGGGCATGCTCGCCCGAGAAAATTTTTGAATTTTTGATTCCCTGAAAGTGTATCTCCTGCAATTTGAGGCACTTTTCTCATTTTTGCAGCCGCGGCAGTGTGCGGGATTCGAAGTATTTAATTACCGTTAAGACCTTGTGGATATCTATAGAGAATGCGTTGCACGACGGTAGAAGAGAAGGAAGGAAAAGCAAAACCAAATGTATTAGGTATATTTAAGTTGAATATACAAGATTACGTTTAGACAAATTCTGAACCAAGGTCTGACTATATGCCACTTTTAACCATTGCTAAACGATGAACAACAATGAATGCCCGAATGACAAGACTATTTTTCCCCGAATAGAGCTAATTTTCGGACAACTGGGGGAACTTCCGCCCCCAGCCTCCCCAGCCCCCGTCTCGTACGCCTATGCCGACAGTAAAAGTATATAGCGTGGTTTATTCAAGATGGCCGCCGCGAAATATTGCAGGCTTCATTTAAACATTAATAGTTTCTAACAGCGTCTTTTTCGCAGCATTTAAACAATTATAGTTGCTCGATCCAGTCAGTGATCGGCTTTCACGATCCACGCCGTCTCCACTAATTGGCCTTCAACGCCCTGGGAGGTAAATTTGCTCTACTGTTCGATACCATTGAGCGTGATTCTTCAGAGCAGCCTTTTGGCCAATTTCGGATGGTACTAATTTTTTACTGATCAAGTACAGCCCATGCATATCAAGCGGACAAGGTTGCGTTCACGACGTTTCACGATACGCTAAAATGATTGTGTAGGAACCACGTTGTCTTTCTTTCCTGTCCTATCCACTTACGTACGTTCTTTGGGTCAAGAGCTCGCCGGCACCGCCAATTTCGAAACCGTAGACGGTCGGACACCTCATTAAGAGTGTAAAATATCGAAATGTTGTTAAATAATAAAGTTATTTTCCTTATATATAGATTTCATCAAAATTTCTTCTTATTTAAAGATGTTAAAGATGTAATAAACAGATTTCTGAGTTCTTCTATCATGCCATTACGCTTAAAAATTACGTAATTCAGCTACCTTAGGCGCGATGCTCTAGGTAGGAGATTGGGTTTGAGTTTGGCTTTTTTTGGCTTCTTTTGATCTTGAATTTGGCTACTTCGGGCTCAGATCTGCTGGCAACCCTGGTTAGGATCTTTGTTGTGTTGGGGTTGGGTTTGGTGCTCTACCGTACTCTGAAATAGCCTCCACCTGAGGTGTCCAACCATCAATGAGGTGTCCGACCGTCTACGGTTTCGAAATTTGCGCCGGCACCGCGTTGTGCTAAAAGCCAGTCACGAAAGGTGGCGAGATATGGTCGGCTAATACGGCTCATTCCATTTTAGGAGAATCGATACTGAGGCTATTTCGGAATGGCAACTTTCAGTAACGTTGGCGAATGCACGGAAATCATCGTTGTAACCAAGCTATTCGAATGTCCAAATTAAGTGATTAATGACAGTGAAAGTTTGGAGAAATTGTCGAGGTGAGTTGCCGAAACGTTTGGGTGCTTTTTTGTTTTAGCCTCTAGGTGAAGTTGCGCGATGACATCCTTTTATTGTTGTATTTTATATAAAAGTGTCGTTCTGTGCAGGCATGATCGAGTGTATAAATAGAAATCCAATAATCTAAAAGCTTGATATACTCCTGAAATAGTGTGTAGGAGGGATAGCAAAAAATTGGTTACTGTGTGCGGTTCAAATCGGGCGTAAAACTCGAATATTAAATGCCTGGGCACAGGGTGCAAGTCCCACAAAACCAATACAACGGTAATATCGCTTATGATATTTTATATTTATAAAGAATATTTTAAATTTTGTCGGGTATACACCCATATATTTTTTGGCCTCCCCTAATCAGGCATCACACTATTCTTGCCATATATTGAATCTTTGCATTCAACTTGGTTACTCGTGGTGAGCTATATATACCAAACCAGAATTTTTATTTGTTAAATATTTGCCATCGAGATGGATGTTTGTTAGCAGTATTGCGCAAGCCATTTAAGCTCTACATTGGCTCAGGTGCACATGTCACGCTATAGCATGTTGTCTTCGAAGCACCCATGGATAAAGACTTGGTGGTTTATAAGCTACTTCTTTTAGTCTCTTGACAGAAAATTCATGCTAATAACAATAAATCATGCCTTTACTTGCTTGTGGAAGTATTCATCAAGGCCATGCAAAATGCTTCATTTACCAGTCTCGAGGAAAGCAGTGCTCTTTTATGAGTTCATCGGCTCTGTTAACCGTACAAACTGTTCAAGTGTTAACCGTACATACTGTTGAAGTGAACGAGTGGAATTTTTCAACCATAACGGTGTTTTAGTGAAGGAGACAAGATGTACCTGAGTGCTTTAATAACGTTATCATTCCGCGTGAGGTCTTTTTGTCACTTAACAACTTAACAACTGTTGCCGTTTGTTGCCGTTGGTTATCAGACAAGTTAAACAACTGGTCCTTTGAGACAAATATATCGCCTGTTGATCCGCAAATGATAACACTAAATCACCAGTGATGCTGAGAAATAATCATGTGCACATTGTGATGGAGCCCGTTGAAGTACAAAAGCTATCTAATGTTTTATCAAATGTTGGTCTGAGTACGAGTATGATATAAAATAGGATTTTTTAAATAAAATAAATATGTATAACCCACTGTTCAGGGGCAGTACTTTCCTTGCAATTGTATTTTTTAGTTATAAATATATTACCTTCCATATCTGGTTGTTAATTCTAGTTTATTTTGGTCCCTTGCAACGAAATTGAAAGTGCTACTTGCCTTGGGTTTCTGTTTCTAGTATATTTAATGACTCCTCCACAACAAAATGGGGTTATGTCAAACATCATATCTAATTTTAATATAAGTGTTGCTCTCTTAAATTTCCCACCTTTGAAAATTTGGCAACTTTTATGCTCAGCGGAATTCCAATTAAGGATAGCAACAGGGCAAAATATGAAGGAAATTTTTTAGAAAAACAGATTTCTGTTTTTTTTCATTTTCTAAGACTAAAACTATTCTACTTTCATAAATCTGACTCCAAATTATGATATTCGGACTATTTTCAGAAATAAATGACAATTTATACCATTAGGTTGAAGTACTGTTGTTTGTTGCCATGGCAACCTTAGTAGTTGTGGTCCCAAAACATGCAATTTCGTAGCCACTTTTCAATTTTGATGTGTGATATAGATAGGGGACAAGAAACGAGTCATGGTATTGATTTTCATTGCAATTGACCCCCTCTAAGATTCAAAAAGGGTTGTGGATTTTCAATGTTCGTGCTACTGCCCGTCATCGTGTGATGTGAAAATTGCATGACTCCACTAGCAAGAATATCAATCAAGGTAGTGTAAGGAAGGACAAAAGGAAGGTAGAGCAGTCATTGCAGAGGGCAACAGAGGTGGCTCAGCATGCCAGGCAAGTGATACGTAATGCGAAGCACAGAGAGGAAGAGAGGAGGAAGGTTGCTGAAGTCATCACATATGCCAGTGGGGCTTTAAATGGAGACTTACTGAGTGTTACTGAAGGCAGGAAGAGGCCTGCAACTCCAAGCAAAGAAAAACCACCCAGCCAAGAAGAGGAAAAAATAAGGAACTAAGTTGAAAGGCTGATTATTTCTTTTTGAAAACTTGAATAGGTATATTATTTTGAACTTTAAGGGCATTTTTCTCAAAAATGTGATTTTCGGCAGTCGCGTTTTGCCTTCCACTACTAACTCTGCGAGCATTTGATGGATTTTCCTCAAATTTTTTACAACAATTCTATTAGTAATGTTCTGTGTTCCCATGGGGCAATTTTTCAATTACTATTTTCATTAAATAGCTAGGCTATATAAACTTTTGGCCTGGAATTCAGATTGGTTTGCATGGCAACCAGAACTCAAATCACAAATCCCCCCATGGGAACATTCATTGTCCAATGCTATAGTTGCACCGTAAATATAAAGCTATAAGCTGAAATTTCTGCTTAGAAATGTGTGTGTGTGTGTATGTGTGTATGTGTGTGTGTGTGTGTGTGGGGGGGGGGGGGGGGGGGGGGGGGGGGTTGCGCAGAAGGACTGGAGAAAGTTGACAACAATCATGTGTAATTCGATTTCTCCTTACAGCAGGCAGCAATGCAAAATATAACCAAAAGTGAAATAATATGTTCAATCAATTGTTGTACTTTCAGTACTTGGTCCGAATTTCCAACTAGTTGTGTCCATTTTTGGTGTTAACTACCCTGTTGCTCCCCCTTAAACAAGATGGCAGTCGAAGATAAACGAAATATAATTGTTTTCGGTTATATTTCGCCTTAGTTATAGCTCCAGTTCTATATCTTTCTTTTGAAGAAATTTCCTATTTTTAGTTGGAAAAAGCAGCGCTTTTATAGCCAGAATTATTACAAAGATGTACACTGTAAAAAATGACCGGTTGAAACAACCAAAAAAAAACAGTTACCTGGGTGAATCTGAGAGAACCAGTTAAAATTAGGTTGTTTCAACCGAAACAGTTTAGGTTGTTTTAACCTAATAATATCGGTTGTTACAACCTAATAAATATTGGTTGTTTCAACCTAATAAATACTGGTTGTTGCAACCAATAATTATTGGTCACATGCATGAATCTGAGATAACCGATTAAAATCGGTTAAATATCGGATTTTTAACCGAATTAAATCGGTTGGAAATAAATTGGTAGATTCAACCAATTGGTAAATTGGTTCAATCTATCAATTTAACCTTAACCAATTTTAATCTTGACTAAAGTTGTATGGTGCAAAATAAAGTTAGTATAAGCAAATAACAACAAATAATTTATTTAGCAATCTTAAAATAATGTGATCGTCTTATAATAGTAAAGTCATAAAATATAATAGCTAATATAGTTCACAAATTGGATAAAAAGTTTTCTATACCCATATGATTTTGCTATGACTGCAGGTAGTTCCTTTGGGGTATTCTGCATCAAAGGCGTAAAATACCGACAAACATAAAACAGCATTTAAAATGTTTTACAAAGTGAAAAGGTGGTAAACTGCCAAGGGTTTTTAGTAACGAAATACTGACGTTTCGAGCGGAGTCCTTCGTCAGAGTAAGACTCTTATATATGATATCAATCATTACTCGGATATTACTATAAGTAAGACCGATGAAAGGCTACACTCGAAATGTTAGTATTTTGTTTACAGTTTACTACCTTTTCACTTTGCTATATATCCATACACAGCTGCATACACAGCACTCTACTATTTAAAATGTTTTGATTCTTAAATTTGATGACCACCATCCTTCTGCAACGAGTGACGTGGATATAGTGTCTTCTATATCTCCAGTAGTCCAGTTGAGAGGAGTTTTGGAGATGAATAATTCTTCACTTTACTCAAAATGTCAATGTCGGTATCATTCTACAACACAAGAGTAAAAAAGCCAATTAAGATCAAGTTTAGCTGTAAGCACCTTATGTTGTACTTTTACAGTAATAGCATTTTCAGAGAGTTTGCAGAGGTGGAAACTCTGCAAGTAAAATATAATGTAAAAATATAAATATAATTGCTATTACTAAAATGCAATTAGCAGGACACAGCTTATCACCATCCAGTAGGAATATTATCTGTTTCCTCAACTGAAGCAGAGTTATTTACAAGTAGAAAACTTACATTTATACTAAGAAACAACTTTGCAGTGTTACAATAGGAATAATCAATAAAAATGTATCCTTTACATAAAAAATAGTATTAAATTACCATACAAAGATTCATTAAATATCCTACATAAGTACACATCAATGCTTATGATTGCTTTGGTTTTTAAATTATCATTGCATAGATATAGAAAATCAAATCTTCCAGGGAGAGCAGGATTTTAGCCAATATCCTTCCTGTAGAAAACACTGTCTACACTGTTACCAAATGTTTAACGCTATTAATTTTACATCCCAATTGTGCAGTAAATGGTTACAATTTGGCACAAAACTAGCTACTGTAACTTGCATATTACATTACTGTGACAAATCATAAAACCAGAAATATATCAGTTGGTATGGACTACCTAAGCAGCCACAATAGATCCTAAATTATCTTTAAAGTGCCTATAACGTCTGTGGGGATTTAACATATTTGTAATCTATGGATTCTCGTGAGATAAATTGTAATATATCTTGTCAGCTGAAATTTTCATCTTCTTACTTTTTTGCTGTTAAAGTTGACGGAAATGACATCATTTCCGTTAGGCTGGGCGGTTTAATAAAAAAACCGAAACCGAAAACCGTCAAGAAAAAACCGATAAAACCGACAAAACCGGGTTTTTTTCATCAAAATATTGCAGACATAAAATATTAAAGCACACGTTTTTTACTTCACGAAATTATTATTTTTGATAAGAAAATTTACAACAGTACAAAAATACGCAATATAGGAACGTTCTTACAGGTTTTCAGCCAGGAACACAAGCATGTCAACTTTTCCTGGTTTTAATTGTGCTCGTGCTGGGGTGCTGACTAATCCCGCCTTGCTGAAAAGTCGCTCTGACGGAGAACTGCTAGCCTGAATGGAGAGGTATTTGCATGCAAGCTGACAGAGTAGTGGAAAATCAACTTCATTTCTTTGCCACCACTTCAGTGGATCTTCATCTCCGTCAATTACGGGATACGTTTGGTATTGGTTGATCTCTTTTGACAAACGATCTCGCGGTGACTGAGCTGGCTTCTTGAGGCTAGTCAAAGCTCCAAGGCTAAGTTTAACTTTCTTTGGTGGCGTTGCAGACGATTGTGATGGAAGAACATCATCCTCTTGTTCGGGAACGTGGAGGAAAACAGCGTGCTTGAGGAGTTCCTCTTTGACGAAATGCAGCTCCGATTGCTCGTCGTCTTCGTCGTTCGTGGTGATGAAATCTGCTTTATACCTCGCATCAAGGAAGGACGTCACGTTTAGCAAATGCGAAAGATCTTCTCCAACATACCTTGATTTAAGACGCCGCAGGATTTCCTCCTTTAGTTCGCGTGTTAATATTAGATCATCTTCTTTACAAGCCAGTTCGACGGTAGACAGACGATGTAGAATTGGCTTCAGCATACTAATAGTGACATACTTACTGGCAGATAAAATGTCAGTAAATCCCTTGAGTGGAGACAGTGCACTGTTGACGCACTCTAACACTTCCAAGTCTTGCCACTTTGGTACAAGATGAGATGTGTCCTTGTCGTTTCCCAGCACCCTCCTAATTGCCTTCTTGTTTCGTAGAACGCGACTAATCATATGCTGCGTGGATCCCCAGCGTGTCGGACATTCCTTTAAATGTAAACATGTTATGTATATTTTAATATTTATATACATACGGTAAATAGATACTTTTTTTAATACAATTCCAGATTCAACGGCTGGAAATGAACGTGAGGGGCGGGGATATACACTGCAAAAAATGCACTTTTGAATTTGCGTAGAACCACGCAAATTTGCGTAGAACTACGCAGATTTTGAGTAAGGCTACTCAATATTCGAGTAAAACCAGCAGTTTACTCAAAATATTGTGTAAATATACTCACAAATTTGAGTAAAGATAGTATGAGTATTTTTACGCGATTAGTTGAGTAGAAAGTTACTCAACGTTCTGTGTAGAATTTGGAGAATTGAGTAATATTACTCAGACAATGAGTAGAACATCCTCTATATGAGTAACGTTACTCAATCTTTGTGTAAAACTACCAGTTTACTCAAATGCTGAGTAAATGTACGCAAAAACTCGAGTAAAGTTAGCATAAGTAAATTTCTACGCAATTGATTGAGTAGAAAGTTACTCAACATTCTGAGTAGAAATTGGAGAATTGAGTAATATTACTCAGGCAATGAGTAGACCATCCTGTATATGAGTAAGGTTACTCACTACAGCAACGTTTACAAATATATGCTTTCATCGCAAGTGTGACTTGAATGATTCAAATTTTCTGAATAAATATTAAATGATTACAGTCTCCGCACGAGTATCAGAAAATTGGGCTCGTATACTGTGAACAAACATTATGTGATGCAGTAATGTGTTAAATGTACGCGCTGAGTGAAAATCCAGCGCAAAATGGGCAGCTAAACATTTAGAGATTTGTAATTCTTATATATATATGAAGATATAACACGGACTGTGGCAATATATCACTATATGTGAAAAACAGAGATGTGGTGAAAATATCATTTGAAAAGTGTCACTGGATTACTAGTCTTCAATATGAGAAGATTGTTTTGTCAAGTGACCTACGTATGTCACACTTCATGCTGATGCGCAGCCAATCATAGATCAAGAAGAAAAGGCGCCGCATTGAAACTTTCATTGTCTCACTCTCAACGGTCAGAGAGGTTGGTAGTCGGTGGCATTGGCAAGGCTTTTGCTTTACATTTTGGTTTTAAACAAGCATCGAGGATGGAACAATCAACTGCGCAAATCCAAGAGTTGTTAGCAAAGACTGCATTTGAAGAATATTGTGATCAATTCAAAGGTATGCCTTCTAAACGTATTTCTATATTCAACTCATCAGGACCCGTATATAATTTACCACCTAAACTACAGTAAAGCCGTTTTCTTATTGGAAAATATGTGAAACATATTTCGCCAACACGAAACGCAAAGGTTAGGCATGATGCTACAAGTGTTTGTTACTCTGTCTCATCTGTCCGAACTCGACAAAAAAGCGCAAGAAGCCTCTGGCTCTGCGGAGGAAAGTGTTAGTATTAAACCCCTTCGATTGCCTGTATTCTGATTTTAATCATATTGGCGCTTCTTGGCGGACGACAGTTTATGCTTGAGGATTCTATCCTAACTCCTGCGCACCAATTATTTCGCTAGCCGCAGGCAAAGGAATTTGTGTTTTTAAACTCATGCATGTAGTTATTGCGCCCAATTCCATGCGGCTAGGAAATAATTATGTGGTCAGGAAATAAAATACCTACGGCTACAGTAACTAATAAACTACATCCATCCTTTTCCCTTTCTTTGTAACAATAGAGAATAAAATTTATGGTGCCGCGTTATTCAATTTCAGTGTACGAGCTAACAAGCTTCTTATTCCGATAATCAGAGATGGGATGAAATTCTTAAAAGCTTTAGAAGAGTAGAAATATAACCAACACGAACGACGAATCATCATGACATCGAGATCGAGGAATTTCGTGAAGACAAGATCGTTAAGCATGAAATCGAGCCTGAGGTGTGTGCAACATATTATATTTGTTTAAACTTGCAATTTTATATCTGAACTAACTGGGAGCATACTGTATTGTGATGCAATTTACAGTAGAGTTGGTATTGAATGAACTTTAACCACGCTTTAACCAAACATGTTGACCTAAACCAATCCAAGCCAAATTTTTCAAGCATTTGATAGACTCAAAAACTATTACATTTAATATTTTGTCAATTAAAATATTGTCAAATAAATGACCTATATTAGGTCATTTGTGGTAGGTGACTTGGCCTAGACTGGCATTGCTATTTAACAGCTTTTGGGAAGGTGGTTTATGCCGCCTTTTACCATTATCTCTTCCAGGTGGTTCTGAAGCCGCCTGTCGTTGAGAATTGCAAAGTCAGGACCCGAGTCACAGAAAAGTATACAATTATGTTGATGCAGTATTAGCTGTTGCTGGTAAGGTGGTCTTTGGCCGCCTTTCACCAGCACCTCTTTTGGGTTGCATGTTTATACAAGCAGCCTGACAAAGAGGAGAGATACATAATTATATACAGTATACATCTAAATCCACAATGACCAACTTTTTACCATTTTGTATTTCTTGTGGTAAATGCATATTAATTAATTAACTAAATAAAAAACATCAACATTGAATCTATTACTCAAGCATTATAGATTGATTATTTTTAACAATTGGAAAACATTTGAGGAGTAGCTGTAATAACAAATAGTATATACAGTACTACAGGTAGACAATGTTATAATGTGAATTAAGAATTTTTCTTTTGAAAAATTAGATACCAATAATAGTTCATTTGTGCTCTAGGTGACTTTTGTCCTACACTGGCAGTGCTGTTTAACAGCTTTTGGGAAGGTGGTTTATGCCGCCTTTTACCATTATCTCTTCCAGGTGGTTCTGAAGCCGCCTGTCGTTGAGAATTGCAAAGTCAGGACCCGAGTCACAGAAAAGTATACAATTATGTTGATGCAGTATTAGCTGTTGCTGGTAAGGTGGTGTTTGGCCGCCTTTCACCAGTACCTCTTTTGGGTTGCATGTTTATACAAGCAGCCTGACAAAGAGGAGAGATACATAATTATATACAGTATACATCTAAATCCACAATGACCAACTTTTTACCATTTTGTATTTCTTGTGGTAAATGCATATTAATTAATTAACTAAATCAAAAACATCAACATTGAATCTATTACTCAAGCATTAATAGATTGATTATTTTTAACAATTGGAAAACATTTGAATATAGGACTAGCTGTAATAACAAATAGTATATACAGTACTACAGGTAGACAATGTTATAATGTGAATTAAGAATTTTCCTTTTGAAAAATTAGATACCAATAATAGATCATTTGTGGTCTAGGTGACTTTTGTCCTACACTGGCAGTGCTGTTTAACAGCTTTTGGGAAGGTGGTTTATGCCGCCTTTTACCATTATCTCTTCCAGGTGGTTCTGAAGCCGCCTGTCGTTGAGAATTGCAAAGTCAGGACCCGAGTCACAGAAAAGTATACAATTATGTTGATGCAGTATTAGCTGTTGCTGGTAAAGTGGTCTTTGGCCGCCTTTCACCAGTACCTCTTTTGGGTTGCATGTTTATACAAGCAGCCTGACAAAGAGGAGAGATACATAATTATACACAGTATTCATCTAAATCCACAATGACCAACTTTTTTCCATTTTGTATTTCTTGTGGTAAATGCATATTAATTAATTAACTAAATAAAAAACATCAACATTGAATCTATTACTCAAGCATTATAGATTGATTATTTTTAACAATTGGAAAACATTTGAATATAGGAGTAGCTGTAATAACAAATAGTATATACAGTACTACAGGTAGACAATGTTATAATGTGAATTAAGAATTTTCCTTTTGAAAAATTAGATACCAATAATAGTTCATTTGTGGTCTAGGTGACTTTTGTCCTGCACTGGCAGTGCTGTTTAACAGCTTTTGGGAAGGTGGTTTATGCCGCCTTTTACCATTATCTCTTCCAGGTGGTTCTGAAGCCGCCTGTCGTTGAGAATTGCAAAGTCAGGACCCGAGTCACAGAAAAGTATACAATTATGTTGATGCAGTATTAGCTGTTGACCGATTACCAAATTACCACAATCATCAATGGTTGAAAAAGAGGTGAAGAAGTCATATTTTTTTGAGTCTTGTTTCCCCAGTTAAAGTCAGACTAGCATGAATTTTGTGGAGTGTTTTCCCTTTTATGGAGTGTTTTCCCTTTTATGTGCTCACTCCATGTTTTAGCAACAGTTATTGGACTGATTCCCATATTGTTCTATCATTGGATCCATCTATATTTATAATATTTGCAATGTGCATAAATAGCATAATGTTGCAGTACACTCAAATCTTCCAATATGTTTTTGTTTCATTTTTTTATTATATTGTTGCTGAGTTTGAAAGACTACTTACAGGTACCAGTATGCTTAATTCAAGTTTGACCGAGTCATTTCAACACAACTTCCATCAGGTTGTTGATGGCATTATTGAGCTGGCTAGGAATTAAGAAAGACCAGAAACATATATAAAAGGAATTTCTTGGACACTTTGAAGTTAATGAATGTACAGTAGACAACTGCTGTATATAAGAAAAATGGATTGGTGTCCACAGGACCGGGTGTCCGCTAAGAAGAGTTTGACTGTACCAAAATTTACTTTCCTAATGGCCAAATATTAACCAAATATAGATATCACCTCATGCTTAATTAGTGTTTCTCCCAACAATGTATAATTAGTGTTTTTTCATTCTAGATGAACGTGCAGAAGTTGCCATGGCAACCATGGCAATCCATTTCATTTAACTCATAAACAAACTAAGGACTTTCTTGAATTTATTTCTGTAAGTTTAAAATTACATTAATCGAAAGTTAAATGTCTCCATCAAGCTCTCTCCCTGCATGCCATCCCTTGGCTATTCATGTCTACAGCATTCACAAATACTTTTAAAATGTTTACTCACCTTGAATCTTACAGTAAAACGATGTGCCACAACGAGTAATGCTCTTTGCCTTATTGAGTACCTTTTGAAATCCAAATGTTTGTCACATTTTGCAATTATGCGTATGCTGCTGATGTAAGAATCGCCCGACAACTCGACAAGCTCCCTGATGAAGTACATGTCTAAAAGTAGACCTATTTCATTTTTCATTACAGCAAACCGCAGAAGTACTTCGTTTAATCTTCTTATAGTGTATTCATTTGATTTGAATTTTTATTTTATTTTATTACAGTAGCTTCACCATTGTGCAAAAAAACGCCAAAAAAGAAACCTAACATAGATTACATTATATAGTAATAAAACAATGTCAGGGTGACCGCAACTATAGCCAATTACTGCGGACCCAGAATTTAAAAGTATATTTACAAATAATAATAATATATAATTTACTGTCAATTAGTAATTACTTATTATTATTATTAATAAATAATAATAATAATAAATAATTATTTATTCATTTAAATTAGCCTTTCTGACCTCTTTCGTGTGTCTGTAATCCCAAATAATTTTTGCTTCGTATAAAAGAATAGTTAAGGCCGCCATTACGAAAGAGATCTATCCAAACATATTAATTGTGATTGTTACAGTATATATACATGCAGTATGGCCATAGCTATCCTTTTTCTCTTCCATTTCCCAAACCGCTTTTCCTTCTGTTCTACTACGTTGTAATATAACGTATTGTATTAACTTTTATTACAGGATCCGGCCAAAACCGTCAAGGAAGTAGCAATTGCGAGGAAATCGTCAGTACAAGCATTATTTTCAAAGGTAGCTTGAAAGTACCCGAGGAGATCGTCATTGTGGCAGTCAACCAGATTTCGTTTTCCCGTTCTGGGCCATGGTGGCCCATGGTGGCGTTGGAACACTTATATTACAACTAGTTGAGTTATTGATATATATATATATATATAATCTTGATTATTGAAATGTATAATTTATTACACTTATTATTCTAACCTTCAATACTTTATTATATACATTTTAAACAACTTCATGTGCGTTGTTTTGTGTCCACTGTGCATTTCGTTTGAGTAATTTCTACTCGTATTTCGAGTTTGTATACTCTGGATATGAGTAGATTTACGCAACGTTTTGCGTAAATCGTCATTCTACGCAAGATTTTGCGTTACTGTGGGTGCACTTCATGTTAGTAATGTCTACTCACATTTTGAGTAAGTCTACTCCAATTGTGAGTAGATTTACGCAACGTTTTGCGTAAATCGTCATTCTACGCAAGATTTTGCGTTACTGTGGGTGCATTTTGTCTGAGTAATTTCTACTCAAATTTTGAGTAGTTTTACCAAAGCCGTGAGTAAAGTTACTCAAATGTTGAGTAAAGTTACTCAAATGTTGAGTAAATATACGCAATATTTTGCGTTACTCTGGGTGCATCATTAAACGCAAGATTTTGAGTAGATTTACTCAGACTTTTTTTTGCAGTGTACTCTGCCTTCTTTGGCGTGTTAAAAACAATAAAAAGCAGTATTCCCACGCGACGTATATCTCCGCCTCTAGCAACATCAGTCATTCTGCCTCGCAACGGCAACGTCATAATTATTCGCAACTCTTACAACGAACGCGACAACTGCTGTCATTAAACGCTGAACCTGAATCCGCTGTATGTTTTTCGTTCGGAAAGCTACAACAAAATGTAACGTCGTTACAAAAAATAAAATCCAGTTTACATAACCAATCCTCGTAACCCACCCAAATTATAATCCCTTATAAAAAAAGTAATACCATACTCACCGATGCTAATTTCTTTACTTTTCGTCCGGGTTCTTCCTGAACTTGAGCAGCCGTCAGGTCTCTGCGTCTTTTCCAGCTGGTTCCAAATGCAGCCACAATTTTCTTACAAGTTCCCAACGCGCGACTAACTCTTGGTTCTTTTGCTAGAGTGTTTTGTGATTGCCAAATGAAGGTTATGACCAAAACATGGCACATTAGTCCATTTATTGTCTTTGCAGGCCTTCTTTACATTCGCTCCGTTGTCCGTTGTTATAGCAACTTGTTTCGATTCGTCAAGCTTCCAGTATGAAAGGATATCGTGCATGCTCTCGGCAAGGTTGTTGGCGGTGTGGTCTTGTGGTACGTATCTTGTCCCGAGATGCCTGGTCTTCAAATTCCAATCGCTATCCACCCAATGTAACGTGTAACCCATGTACGGAGTCAGGCCGTGGGAAGACCACATGTCTGACGTAGAGGAAAAGAACCCTATGCTGCTTAGATCTGCCATTACCGATTCCCTTGTTGCGTCATAAAGTTTGACCACTTTATTCTTAGAAAATGTGGTCTTGCTTGGGATCTGGTATCGGGGCTCAAGCATATTCATTAGTTTGCTGAAAACCTGGTCTGCTTACAGCGTTGAAGGCCACGTTATCTTTGCAAATAAAGTGTGTGATGGCATCTGTAATGGCTTGATACCGCTGGTTACCGGGTCCGAACGGGGTAGTTTTACTGAATGCGCTCTTGATAGTTGGGCTTGTGACGAGGTTGGAGATCCCGGTGTCATGGCGGAGGAGGCCGTTTCATGCAATGCTTGAGAATCGGCCTTACGCTTTTTCGGATTGATGGTGGCATACTGGACCGGGTGTTTTCTCCGCAAATGCATCGCCAGGTTTGACGTGTTGCCACCCTTGTTTTTTACAGTCCCCCATGCAGATTTGGCAGACCGAGTCATCTTCGTCGGTCTTCTTGAAAAACTTCCAAACTGAGCTGATACTTCCCGACATTCCGATTAAATAACTACGACGTTGACCAATAATTGTGAACAAGCAGTCTTATACACGCAATTTCTAGTGGGAACCGAGCGATTTTTGAAATGTGAATGTGATATCATCGACCAAGCAGCTAAATATTAAATAAATTTGAATAACACGGACTAAAGTTGATCTGATTGGCTGTTGCCGTTACGGGTGAGCAGTCTAGCTATGAGTCATACGCAGTTTAAGCTATTATGGTAATTGTGAAGCAACCTGTCTTCGCAGAGGTCCACCATGCGCGTTTTAGCCAATTCATATTTAAATTAATTTGATCCGATCCTTTCTGAGATAGGTGAGATAATCGGAGTTTTCGTTTTTACCCGCGATTTTTTTTCGGTTTTTCCGGTTTTCCCGGTTTTTCGGTTTTCTTATACAAGCAAAAACCGTAAAACCGGTTTTGAAAAAAAAACCGGTTTTTTCCGGTATGTCGAAAAAACCGCTTCCGTCAACTTTAACAGCAAAACGGTCTATGAAGATGAAATTTTCAGCTGACAAGATATATTACCACGTCTTTCTGATAACAGACAAAAGCTGTGCCTCAAAACTTTTAAAAAAATACAATCGACACCATCTTCTCCTTTGGCTACTTTGATTCCACCGACGAGATATGAAGCACATGGCTGAAAATTACGTGGTAGTGTTGATCGACTTTCTCTTTACCAATGCAATACTGACCGTTATAACGGAAAACTGCAGCTTTTTTCCCGCCATGACGAGATGCATAAATGACTTAATTACATCTTGACTAAGTTCTATGTTAAACTTTAGTAAATTTTGTTTCTAATTGTAAACCGGTTCCTGTCCCCCGGTATTCTATTATTTGTTTGTAAACTTTTTCAATATGACCTTTTTTAAGACCTTTTTAAACAGTTGTAAATATAAAGCAATTCACTGTATTAGTGCGATTTTATATTCAATAAACCATCTATTATTATTATTATTATTATTATTATTAATATTATTATTATTATCTCAGGAGAATCCACAGATTACAAATATGTTAAATCCCCACAGATAGTTAGCCAAACCCCCAGGGGTCATTTGCTGATGTTAAATATGTAAAAAGTTCTTGACACCAACTGCATGGCAGCATTTTGATGCATGATTGCTTTACTGGTTAATGTAATATAAAAAATCAAATATTTCAAGGGAGAGCAGGATTTTAGCCAATATCCTTCCTGTAGAGACATTACTGTCTTAGTGTCTACAAGTGACCAAATGTTTAATGCTATTTAATTTAACATCCTAATCGTGCAGTTTGGCACATAATAAATTAACCAGACTGACCAGAACAGGACCAGACAATGTCAGGGCCATTTCAAATTTCCTTTTCACATGTTTAATATCAGCTATAACTTGGTAGTCATTTGCCACAGGTTCAAATTATTGCAATTTTAATAACAATGCTAATTAAAGATAATTCAGAATCTATTGTGGCTACTTAGTTAGCCCATACCAACTTGTATTTTTATGGAGTTACGAGTTGTCAACCCAATTGTATTACCGGTAACTAATAATATATTGAAAATTTCTTGATTAATGTCAACTCATTCATATTGTAAAACATACACAACATACTTGTACAGGTCAGTAGAAACAGTATGGCTTGTATGAGAAAAATAAACTTTTTGAAGTCTCTGATGACCCTACAGGCCTTAGTGGTGGTGAGGGCAAATTTTCAGTGTCTTAAGGCAGCTAGCTACTCATTAGTAAAGGCATTTTATCCTTTAGGTAGGGTATAGTCATTTGACTAGACAGTCATTTTGCCACAAAAGATAATTTATACACGCCGGGTCAGCTTTCGTCAAAATTCGGCCACTCAGGTGAAGGCAAAACCGCGCCAAATCTACGTTTTTTTCTTGAGGGCTTGGGTACTAGCCAATTTGGCAAAAACTATAGCATTGATAATGGTAATTAGATACATGTGACATGAAAATGTGAGGCGAATCCAAACAGACGAGGCCTTCAGCTTTCGTTTGTTACCAAATGCGCTATGTTTGCGTGTAGCTTTAGTTGAACATTTTGGCAGAGCGTCGACGTCTTTGGACATACTTGAACAGATCTGCTAAAATCGATGAATTTCGGCTTCAATAAAGTTTTTTGTACAATGATTTAAGAAGACATAAGAATTTATTTCTTATTTACGAACTTTATGGTAAGAATCGTATGTTTTTTGTTTTTGCTTAAATTCCTTTAATCAAGAATAAATCGAACATTTCTGGCGTGGTTCGTAGTGGTTTCCTCCATTTTGTTGTAAGATGTCTGTCTGTACTTTATTTGACTATAAATGCTTTCAGTCAATTGGTATCATCTGTGTATAATACATAGAGAATTAATATTGATTGAAGGCTGCTGTCGAAAGTGTTATGCGTCTATAAAGGATTTCTATACGAAGTTACCCTTTTGCATTTGATGATTTCATCAAAGCGAAATGCGAGCAAGCAATACAATAACATTGACGCGGTCACATCAATAATAAAAACAATACATACTACATACTAATAAGTTTATTTGTTGTTATCATACAGAGTCGACTCTTTTCTCAAAACGCTACACAAATAAAGGTCATACAGCGCTTCGCATCTATTACTGGTCTCCCATGTATTAGCTGCATAGGTTTAATATACGTTTTTTTGAAACGCAATTTTATTTCATTATTTGACCCAGACGACCGCATGTTGATATTTGCGGGTTTTGATTTCAACATGTATCTGCTTATAACGTTGGACATGCTCGATCTGAAAGAATATAGTTTACACCATTCGAATTATGTCTTAAAGGGCTTTCACGTTCTGTGTAACATAGATTGGTATCGCTCATAAAACTATTTTCAATTTAAGATTTCTGACCTTGCCTCGGCAAGATTCGATTACAGCGCCAGCGGCTAGATATTAAACATTTTCAAGCTAATTCAGAAATATGTACACGAAAATAGTTTTATAAATGTTGCAAATATCTAATACACGGCAAATGAAAGCCCTTGAAAAGCGTTACCTAATGGTATGAATTATATCAATACTAGTTTAATATGCCATGCGCTATAAGTGAAAAAACTACAATTAACAGTAACAACTTTTGACAGGCGGACATGTTAAAACGTACTCTAACTTAAATGCTTTTTAAAACAACTTTTATTAAGCCTACAGATTTCATGTTAACATTACTAGTAGAAGACTTGATGGGCTTTCAAACAAACATAACATGAGCAACATCTGTCTATTATTTTGAAAGAAAGAGTCAGGTTTGTGGGAACTAACAAGAATTATCATATTGCTTTCACTGAATATCCGCTGTACATTTATTTGCATAGTGCGGTCTCAGATGGCCACATTTTCGCGCATCCTGACCCTATGAGATGTCACAGAGCTGTTAAAGTGCCTATCCAGCATGTGGGGATTTTACATATTTATGATCTTTGGATTCTCATGAGAAAAATTATAATATATCTTGTCATTTGCAAATTTCATCTTCATGCCCTTTTCCCCTGCTAAAATTCACAGGAAGTGACGTCAACACAGGGACACGCGATATTTTGCGGAGTGATTCAGCAATGAAATACAGCGAAAGTTTGGCTTTGAACTTTAAACAGCCTGTTTAGACAAAATTCACTCAATAACATTCACTGTTGAATAACACCGCAACATATTATGTGTCCCTGCATTGACGTCACTTCCTGTGAACTTTAGCAGGGGGGGAAATGCATGAAGATGCAATTTTCGAACAACAAGATATACTACATTTCTTTTTTGGTAGAAGCCAAAGATTACGAATATGTAAAACCCGCACAGGCTGAATAGGCACTTCAACCCTTCTACTAAATGGCATCTTCACATGACTGTCATGTAAACAATATGCAAAAATGTAATACAGAAATTCAGATTTCACAATACATTAGATACTAACCAATTATAAAGAGGACTTTCACACGGTATAAAGCAGAATGTCTTTATTTTCTTTTTTCTGTCATGTATGATAATCACAGGAAGTTTCCCAAATAAGGCACATACTTGTTTGGCTATCTCATATGGGGACTGTTGAATTAAGTCAAGAAAATCCTGAAATCAATATTATATATTAGTAAATAAATGCTTTTAAATGTCAATTTTAATCATGGACGGTAACTCAAGCATTGTGCATGCTGGGTACCATTGTATGAAATTTATGTGAGCATTGTTCTTAAAGTGCCCTTGAGACAACTACAATAATAATAATAATTATGAGAATTTCTATATTGCTAATTCCCTATAACCCATTAGCACTTTAACAATATGGTAGTAACCTAAGTAGATAAATCTTAAAATTACACTCTTAAATTTACAATTGATAGATAACTATTATAAAAATATATTAAAGTCCTAAAAATATTAAAAATAAAAATTATGTATAAGCTGCTGCCCTACTAAGCTTTCGAGGAATATAATTTGTCGAGGTTAATAAATGTTCACATTTGCCAGAAAAGATAAACAATAAAAAGTTGTTTATGGAGATAAGGCAGGAACTAAAACAATCAGACATACAGTATAATCCATAATTCACTATATACAGGAACTGAGTGGCGTTCGGTTCTTGCCCCATTGTAATATGCAATTTATATAACTCAAATTGTGATTATACTTACACCTGGCATATCACATACATTTAACTGCTCATATTTTGTTAGTAAAGTTAGGTAGTTGCAGCTTGATGTTTGTAAAGGTTTAAAGGTTTTGCTATGCAAGCTGTGTTAAGTTGTCAATACTCAGAAAAACTCTGAGCACCACGCAGGATTCGAACCTGTAACCTTCTGAACGCTAGACAGATGCTCTAACCATTGAGCCACTGGAACTCAGATGGCAGAGCAAGGTTAATTACGGTATTTAAACCCTGGGACGAGTCTTGCCGTTATCACAAATACTTGTTGGACCACAAGTCGTTGTTGTGACAGTGAATTTCCAGTTAAATGTTGTTAGTAAAGTTAGGTATAGTTGCAGTGTGATGTTTGTAAAGTTGTAAAGGTTTTGCTGTGCAAGCTGTGTTATTTGTGATAACGGCAAGACTCGTCCCAGGATTTAAATACCGTAATTAACCTTGCTCTGCCATCTGAGTTCCAGTGGCTCAATGGTTAGAGCGTCTGTCTAGCGTTCAGAAGGTTACGGGTTCGAATTCTGTGTGGTGCTCAGAGTTTTTTCTGAGTATTGACAACTTAACACAGCTTGCACAGCAAAACCTTTACAACTTTACAAACATCAAGCTGCAACTACCTAACTTTAACTGGAAATTGACTGTCACAACAACGACTTGTAGTCCAAACAAGTATTTGTGATAACGGCAAGACTCGTCCCAGGGTTTAAATACCATAATTAACCTTGCTATGCCATCTGAGTTCCAGTGGCTCAATGGTTTAGAGCGTCTGTCTAGCGTTCAGAAGGTTAAGGGTTCGAATCCTGTGTGGTGCTCAGAGTTTTTCTGAGTATTGACAACTTAACACACTTGCACAGCAAAACCTTTATGTTTGTAAAGTTGTAAAGGTTTTGCTGTGCAAGCTGTGTTATTTGTGATAACAGCAAGACTCGTCCCAGGATTTAAATACCGTAATTAACCTTGCTCTGCCATCTTGAGTTCCAGTGGCTCAATGGTTAGAGCGTCTGTCTAGCGTTCAGAAGGTTACAGGTTCGAATTCTGTGTGGTGCTCAGAGTTTTTCTGAGTATTGACAACTTAACACAGCTTGCACAGCAAAACCTTTACAACTTTGCTCAACACTCATGCTAGAGTGAGATGCTGATGATACAGTAAAGGTATTATAGTATATGAACACACATGATGTATGAAGTAACTACAAACTGCAATATGCCAATAATATTTTCTTGATGTCACCTACAACAGACTTGTATGGACCAGTAGAAACTAGAAGCAATATGGCTTGCATGAGAAAAACAAACTTACCAATTGAATTGGCAAATGGCAATGCCAATATTGCGAACTTTGATATAAATAATTTCAAAGTATGTTAAGCTGATAGTAAAGCCTTCGCTAAAATCGAATCTGGAAAAATATAACAACTATCTACGTCAAAAATATGAGTATTTATCTCAAACTTTAAGTGCGATTCAAACCAAATTGTCAGCCGAACATAAAGGCAAACACAACTCAATTATTAACCTCTGAAATAACCATCCAATCCTTTGATTACAATACGTATGAAAACAAATAATTGAATAAGAACAGGTAATAAATAAATGCGCATTATTAAACAGCTAGTATCTAATAGCTAGTTGCTGACTCGGACTCAAATGATATACAAATATAAAATGATTAAACTGAATGTGACTTTACGGACGTACCTTCAAAATTCTGACGACAATCTTCGTCTACAGCCCATGATTCGGAAAGCAACGAGTCCTTTTGAAAACCATCACAAAATACAGCCAAGAAATTCAAATTAAATCATCGAAATATAACGATCAAAGACCAAGAAACTTCAAGTTCGCGTTCGAACATTTCGAAATGGCCGCGTGGTGTATTGTATCCCATGATTATTTGAGGTCTCACAAGCATCGGGGAGCGGAGCTAAGACCCTGGGTACGAGGTTGGGGATTCACTAATTGCGTGTGCCATTCAGCCACGCTTTTCGCGTTGTTCGTTTTATGTTAGATTTAAAGTTTTTATTTTGTTATATTGTATTAATTATTAAATACAAATGTTAGGAAAAATGCTAGTTTAACAAAAACCAAGTGACTGCAAAACAATTTTAATTGGCATCTTTGTGTACACAGTGGACACAGAGCACGTCATAGACACATCAAGGTTATTTTCTCGAGATTCAGAAACTTTACAAGAATAAAAACCCTAACCATAATTCAAATAAAAACTCTTGTCATAACCATAAAATAAAATATATCCTATTCATCGGAGCATCGTGGGGGCGGGACCTCGTACCCAGGGTCTTATCTCAGCTCCAGGTTGCTTGCCGCTTTGTTCGCTTTATGTTCGCATTAAAGTTTGTATTTGGTTATATTGTATCAAATTATTAAACCCAAATTTTATGAAAATATAAAAATGCTAGTTTAACAAAAATCAAGTGACTGCAAATCAAATGTAATGTGCCATGCTAGCAGTTTTGTAAAAACACTTCGGTTCTTAGTGTTATAGGACTAACTTACACTGGGCTAACTTACACTGTGTTATTTTAGATTAATTAAATCCGTCCAGTCCGCGCATGTGTGATATTTCAAACGTGCGGGACTCCATATGTCAACAAACTTCAACGGAATAGATTTTCGACAGTTCGAAAGCGAGTATTCGTCAAGGTGGCGAAGGCGCGACTGGAAGTTAAATATATTATCCACGAAGCCATTTAACAAATTCGACCAATTTAAATCGGTCGTTACATAAAACAATTTGGTTATTTTGTTCACATTTTTTCTGTGACCAATTAACAATTGCTTGCGACCAATGAACAATTGGTTTAAATAACCAATTTATATATTGTTGTAACCAATTCGTTTGGTTATTTCAAACCGTTTTGAATTGGTTGCGACCAATTTAAACGGTTGTTTCAACCGGTCGTTTTTTACAGTGTATCTAATCTGTGATCTTAAGCTGCCAGCTTGCGAATTGAGAGCTGGGGAAAGTTGGGAAACCGATCTGTAGTGTCCAAACCGGAAATGAGACCTGGTTATATATATATATATATATATATATATATATATATATATATATATATATATATATATATATATATATATATATATATATATATATATATATATATATATATATATATATATATATATATATATATATATATATATATATATATATATATATATATATATATATATATATATCTATATATATATATATATATATATATATATATATATATATTTTCGCTTACCTCAAAACTGGTCTGCTACAACTTGTTTCATCTGTAAAAGAATCTTCAGGCAGTCCCTGCCTGAAGATTCTTTTACAGATGAAACAAGTTGTAGCAGACCAGTTTTGAGGTAAGCGAAAATCTATTATTTGCTCTAACTATATGTTGTTGAGCACTCTTTGCATTTCGTAGACCAAAACCTACACGTATATATATATATATATATATATATATATATATATATATATATATATATATATATATATATATATATATATATATATATATATATATATATATATATATATATCATGTGATCGAAGATAACAAAAACAGTCTTTACTCCGGACTCGGAATAGTAAGACGATAGGATATTACAATGGCGACGATGATACAGAATTCGATTAGGAAGTAACAAAGATCAGGAGGTGTTGAAAAGGAAACGGTACTCAAAGCAAAGAGAACTAGCATCTCCTGTGGCTATCCGTTGAATAAAAGAGAAGCTTTAGTCCAATTTGCGCAACACTTCCTTCATTCCCGACATTTGCCAAAAGCCATGAATATGGCATATCCCTTGGAACCTGGTGTAAAACGTATCTCGCAAGTTTTAAAAATCTGGTCATTGCGCTTTTTTACACGCTTCCAGATACATAACCGATGAAGGTGAAAACCTGACAGCCAATGCGATCGACGTTCTTACTACCTATTTCCAACCAAAGCAAAATGTGACCTACGAGGAACACCAGTTCCATCTAGCCAACTCGAATAAAGCGCCTATCTTCATCACGTTCACGTATGTTGACAGGGAAATCAAATCGCAAAATATTCAACAGTGCTCATCATCGAAACTTCGACATACAGTAAATCCCTCAGTGAATCCAAAATCAGTCTTGAACTGTTGCTAGCATACGGATAAGCGATGAGCAAGAGGACACCCAAGCTACGAACCTAGAGGACCGAACAAAGAACGAAGTCAAACTGGCTCAAAGCGGACGTCTTTACTCTGGCAATAAACCAAATCATGAGGAAAAAACAAAAGCCATAAAGCACCACCGAATCGTTGAACTACAAAATGTGAAAATTATGGAGGTCCGTGGCCGCAACATCAAGGGGACAGAAAACCTGACAGCGTTTGGTAAATAATATAGGAAATGTGGAAAGCAAAACCATTTCAGAGCAGTGTGTATATTGTAGAAATGTTGGCGCCACAGTGTATAGCACGTCTTAAAAAATCGAAAGCCTCAAACGCAGATCAACTAAGTAGAACATCAGTTACCGCGAGCGCATCATACTCCAAAGTTGTTACCGATTTCCTACTGGCACGAGTTCAAGGATCTTATCTTCTATATTTTAAATGTCGTAATGGTTACTATACAATCCTTATCTATGTAACACCTAGAAATATTATCAGATCGACACGTGCAGTAACAGTATAACTAAGCCGGATGTTCTTGTACGTAAATGCCGAACTTTAGCAAACTGGTTACTTTAGCAAACTGGTTACTTTAGTCGTATCACAAAGCTTTGGAACAATCTGTTTAAATCACTGTTATTTTAACACTACTCTACTGCTCCACTTCATTCTGATACGCCCTAAATGTCGCGTTTCTAGCAATATTGCTTCGATCTCTCCATCTTGCTGCTATTGGTTTTAAGATATTTAAGGAGATTTATTACGAATCAAGCTCTATGCATTGATCTTAATTATTATAAAATTGTAGATATATTTATACATATATGCATCTACAGTACTGGTAAGAAATAACCTATAAAAATCGCGTCTGATTTGCGTTCGTCTTGTGTCCGTCTTGCGTTCGTCTTGCGTCCGTCTTGCGTTCGTCTTGCATCCGTCTTGCGTCCGTCTTGCGTTCGTATTGCGTCTCGCTGGACGCTGTACTCGCTGGACGCAGAGCTCGCATCGCGTTCGGTGATTCGATTACATTGCGAAGGTTATCCGAGTCGTTCTGTTCTTATTGTTCTCTCCTGCTCTATCGCTCGATTCTTGTGTTCACACAGATCAGAATAGGAAAGCTTTCTCAATTCGTCAGAAATCGAATTGTATCGTTAAAATCTTGTGGTGTTTCGATTATGAGAATCACACAAATTTTGGAGGAAGAAGGAATCAAAACATTGCGGTTTGCTGTAGGACAGTTTATCGCTCGATACAATGGAACTGGCGTGTCACTTTATATAATATAATTTGCCTACAAACTTGCCCATGCAAAAAAATGTGACAAGATGACAGATCTATTCTGATCTATTGTGCAGTGCTTTTCACTGCTAGAGATTAACTTCTATACGCAAAGTACTGCCAGAAGCTACAGTAATCTCTAGGAGAACGGCACAGATTATTAAAAGAACGCCATTCGATATACGGCGTCGACGAGACGACGATAAAATTAATCAAGCCGAAGTACATGAGCTACTGCGTTCACTGACGCTACGACCAAAACATGCGATACGCAAAAAAATCACAAAATATTAACGAGGTTTGTTTTGCGTCATGACAACTGAAGTTGAAATATTTTCAAAAAGTTGAAACAACAGTCGCCAAAATTGAATGTGCATATTTTTGTCGCATCGTGTATACGCGTCTTCACCCATGCACGTTGATTTATGTGTAACGTTGCCATTCAACACAGATTTTAGCGTCGCCAATGCCACGCTTTATCAATACAATTATTATATCATGATTGCATAGAAGAAAACGTTCCAAAATGCAGGACGATAGTGAAAAATATCCGATAAGTCAATATGTGTAGGCGGATGCTCGATTTATCTTGCAACACTATATTTAGTATTGCCATGTGCACAGAAATCGGCAAATGCAACCTTGGAACCTTTAGGGTCGTCCCGTACTAAATCTACTGCTAGTTTAGAATTAGTTTTTGTTTCTTTAACGTTGTTTAGTCAGTTTTCATGTTCGTAACCATCTATTTTCCACACCGTTTTTTAAATAAAACTTCTGCCAAAGGAAACGTCACTATATTAAAAGTCTCGTTTCGCTTCAGTTCCTGGCGTCTTGCCACATTTAAATTTTCCATTTCTTCGCAGTCAACATTTAACGGAATTCCTCGCACAATTTGTTGTATGTATTGATATGTATTGAAAAGGTCTGTTGATATTTGTTCACATTTCAGTGACTCATCCATTGATACAATTATTGCTATCTGCTTTTACGTAATATAAAACACTCCGATACCCGAATTTACTACAGCTTCCTTTAGCCTCGACTTTAGCTTTGTTCTAAAGAAAAACACACACGCTTTCAAATTGTTGAGGAATTATCTAAAAACGTTCCAGTGACTTTTTAAATGTTTCTATTCTTGCAAATAAGCTCCGCAGCAATTATGGATGTCAACGTGCGACGTTTATTTGGGAGCGGACCAGCGGTGAGAGCGCGGCGATTATTTTGTCATTAGTACTATTCGATAAACGTGATACCGACGTTTTCACGAGAAGGAACTTCGGTTCTGCGTCTGTCACGCTCCCGGACGCAAGACGAACGCAAGACGAACGCAGACGATACGCTAGACGGACGCTAGACGAACGCAAGACGGACGCTAGACGAACGCAAGACGGACGCTAGACGAACGCAAGACGGACGCTAGACGAACGCAAGACGGACGCTAGACGAATGCAAGACGCACGCTAGCCGAACGCAAGACGCACGCTAGACGAACGCAGACGAGACGAGGACGCAGTGAAAGGTTATTTCTTTTTTAGTTTATAAGGCGCACTATAGTTGGAGCAGGGCTCTGTGGTGCTGTCTCACACTATATGTCTATATATTTTCTTATTTATATTGCTTTAAATTATGGTGGAAGTTTTGTAAATAAAAATAATAATTCTCGCAAGATTGTAGCTCATATTTTCATTAACTCGATTCATGTAACAACATTGCCGACGATTTTTAACACAACAATAATTGAAATTTCTCGAGTTTCCCTGACAATGAAACAGGAAGTGAGAACGTATTTCCTGGTGAAAGTGGATTTTGTGTCCTTCAAATAGTTAAGCTAATAAAGTTTTTTTTTAAATAATCCTGTTTAATGGGAAAACAATAGTAGAAAAGTCGCAAAAACAACGAAGGACGTAGCAACTTCTCGTATGGTCGAGGCCTTTTGACGATACGTATATACAGCTTCGAACTCCATGAGAGCTTCAAGGTTAAGGAGATAAAGCAAGAAAAGGAAAGTAAAACACTGTCTCGATGAACGTTTTACGGACCAATGTCGTTCTTAAGATTGAAATCAGTCTTGCTTTGTGAATTCTATCACTACCAAAGAGGACCGGTCTATGGCGAACATATATATAAAACATTTTCAAAGTTAAAGTGGTACTACGATCAAATTTTCACCTGTGAATATTTTACGGATTTATAAAGCAGAGCTGCAATATATTACTCGATCGAAACCGCTTTGTGATTCGACGATTGCAAGTATTATTTTTCTGAATCTGGAGTTGGTGCGTCCACCATTAATCGATCATGTTTCTCACCATGCACTTTAATCATACAGGGAAAAAGTAATGTATGCGCTCCGTTTCCTTAGCGATGTGTCTTGTGGTGGGGGTATGAAGTCCTTCAATGTTGAATAGACTGGCACTGTTCTACAGATAAAGTATAGCAAAATAGTTTACTCTATACTCCCATTGCTTTATTCACAACATATCGGTGGTATACTGTAGTTGACGAACAAATAATTTACATATAGCTCAACATTAAATAGAGCTGCTGATCTCTCGGGACTTGCTGCTAAAATCAACACAGTTTCCGAATGTTTTGCTCAAAGCAATCTCAGAGAGTAATTATATACTTAAACAAATCGCTCTATTTCCTAAGAAAACAGCTTCTGCCAAGAAGCGTATGTTGCCAATATACTTGTACCATTAGATAAATCCTTTAGATCGAAGAGCTGCGTCTTGTTGGGAAAGCTTTGATGAAGGATTTTAAGTAAAATTTTAAAGAGCGCGGTAGGTCCGATTCAACATTTAAAAAAATATCACTTTTTGTTTCTGCGCTTGCGCAGATATATTGTTTATCGTGTTGTTAACAATCTCGTACACAGACCCACGCGTTCCCTGTTGTTAAGTTAAGTTAAGTTAAGTTAAGTTAGGTTTGTTAACTTTTACGACAACTTACGACTGTCAGCCGATCATTACTCGAAGTTGCATGACGCCATCTTGTTTGGAATTTTGAACATTTCCAAGCGACAAGCGTGACATACCGCAGTTTTCGAAGATTATACCAGACATACCGCAGTTTTCGAAGATTATACCACTAATACCAAGTCATTGAGCTTGATCAGGAGTATTTTGAACATGAATTGCAGTGAATTGTCAAGCGACGACAAGCGTGACATACCGCAGTTTTCGAAGATTATACCACCTGATACCAAGTCATTGAGCTTGATCAGGAGTATTTTGAACATGAATTGCAGTGAATTTTCAAGCGACAAGCGTGACATACCGCAGTTTTCGAAGATTATACCACCTGATACCAAGACCAAGTCGTTGAAATTATGACCGAACCACAGTTAACAAACGAGCGTCTTGAGGAAAATAATAACTAATCACCCTTTTTGTAAGTATTAAAACCTATTTTTTACCTCTTCTCAGGAAACATATCTTCGTTTAAATTCTGCAACCACTTTCATGTAAATATATAAATATGTCTGCAACCATCACACCATGTCCATTTCAAATTCATAGACACACGGTGTATTCGTGATATAATCCATCCAAGAATTCTTAGTATTGATTTCAACAAATCCCTGATGTGATTGTGAATGTGAAAAATCAGCCAGCAGCCCAGTTCTATGTTTTCATCTAACTTTTAATAGTACATTAAGTGTGAATGTAGTGTTATTTTAATTCAATGTGATCAGACATGAAGGTTTTTTTGAAGCTAATGATATTGCTTCATTGGTTTTTGGTTTTGGAGTAGGTAATGGGAACCACAACGATGTCCTGTATATGTAAATGTAGAAAACTATGGGGACGGGGATTGGAATAATAAGCGCATTTAGCCACTGACTATAATACGTATCATATTGCAACGCGCGCTGGACATGCAGTGTAAACTTAATAAAAGGTATGAATAAAATACAGAAACAAAGAGTAAAGATGCGTATAATTGTATAGTGCATAGCATAACATGCGGGATAACCCTGTACGCTTTCGACCTTTATTGGTCTCTTCAGCAGGGTATCGGGTTGGCAGTTGATGTTATTCTCGTTGGAAGATAAATAATAATGCGCGGAGTAAACAAAATATACATGTAACTGTAAGGAAAAAAGTGATTGCAACCAAACGTGTTGTTGTTTCTGGAAAGTCCAACGCGTCGTGCCATGGTGTAAGGTTGAAGGTTCGTTGTAAAGATCCGAGTTCTACTTGCGTCAAATGCTAATTGTGACTGAGGGCGTTTGTTAGATGGTAATAGAGTATATACGTCAGTTGCGTTGTTAGTTACCAGGTCTAAGTGCGTAGCAAATTCTATATCCTGTGGCAACAACTACTGTATACTGCAACAAATCCTATACTACTGCAACAAGTCTTCATATCAAAACTGTATGCAGACTAAAGTATATTTGTGAAACCCACAACAAGTCTTCATATCAACACAAAGTCGTCAACATCTTGAATCTTCGTGTATGAACATTACAAACAGCAACTGTTTCCTCAGCAAGAATAACTTCCCTTCTGTCATCACTGCTGATCCAATATACAGGAAATTATCCAAGTTGTGTTGCTGCGACAATTAGTCCTATGCCGCTGCAACCACTATATACCAGACAGGTCCTATATACTACTTCAACAAGTCTTCATATCAAAACTCTATGCTGCCTGTATCAGAACTGTATGCTGCCTACAAACTTTGTATCATAAGCAAACCCATATTCCAAAAATCTGAAAACATTTATACTAATTAAAAACTAGCTTCTGCTGTGTGTTAAAGAACAACCAATGTATGATTGTTCTCATTAATATCTTGGTGACATTGCTGGTACCCCTGTTCCTCACTTATTAACACCACAGCAGCAGTACTCAAGGTAGTATAATGTAATATTGCTTTATTACCTGTACTTTTACATTGTTGTCACAATGTCCTTTAAAATAAATATATAATTTCCTGATTACATCACCTTATCATCTTCCTGATTACATGCACGTTTACGTAATCTAATAGGCACGAATGTTATGTATTTGGAGTCGGTAATGTCCAAATCTGTTTTGAAACGGTTAAATATTGACCGACATAATGTTCAAACTATATTCGGCATCGTGTATTTGTAGATCACAAATTGTAAAAGCCCGTTTCGTCGTATGTTTATTTTGAACGTTATCTCGGTCAATATTTAACCGTTTTTCAATTCTGAAAACAGATTTGGAATTACCGAGTCTAAATACATAACATACTTGTCTATTATATTACACAAATGTGCATACCCTTTGTAAAAACCTGTTTATGTAGTTAATATAGAAATTAAGGGGCAATTAGTGGCCACTTCATCGTATATTATTTCATACTTTATCAAACTGCGTGCGAGGTCTGTGCACGATGGATGGGGAAAACCCGTAAGGTGGGTTAACTATAGTGGGATAGAACAGGCCGGGGCTGTATTATATGCTTCCAGTTTTAAATTATTAGCGCAGATACATGTACGCCTGAGCGTACCTATTTTTTAATTTTCGTATGCTTAAACATGACTCAGAGAAGTAATCTATATTTATCACACATAACCATTTATGAAGGGAATTTAGTCCCTGATAATACCATTAGACAAAATTCTCCGGCGCCAGTAAGCACCTTTTATTGTTCTCGTGCTAATTATCACACTTGTTGCTTCCTTAACTCCCCTACATGTATATTCGGCATAATTTTACATGCCCCTTTTTAAGCGACATCATTTACTGCATTTCCTGCAGTAAATATTGTGCAGTAAATATTGTGTAGTATAAATCGGTAAAACTGGGCGGCAGCATCTATATGACATATTTGCTAAACATCTTCGCTCCGCAATGTACTATGTTGACAAACCCGTCGTCCGATAATTTAATAGTTCCAACCATTCGAGTTCGGAGATGAAAGCTTACCAAGTTACTTATTTCCGGTTGGTCTCCTTTTCAAAATTGGAATCTCTCTTCACCATGCACTTCATTATTTTCTTTTATTAATCACTATGAAGTCATCTTTTATCTATCAAATTGGCCGGACAACAACACTGGCTTCTCGCGTTATTCCCTTGGCCTTTCTCTTTATCTCAATAGCCTGTTTACTGATTGACGTTAAAATAGCAAATGACTTTCCTACTTTTACATCTAACAATTATTTGTTATTGTTTTTCGTACATGATTGGATCACCCTAGTCACATGATTATTTTTTATATAAAATATTCAATCAGTTTTCATTTCACTTTACGTTTCTTTCTCTGATGACCTCCTATATTTCGTCAATACACCAACCTTTCATAGTATTTGATTTGTATTTCTACACTGCTTACATAACACAACACGTTTATATCACTTATTTGGATATTCAGTTTCAGATAATTTTATTCAAATGTTCCCATGTTTTAGCAGTAGCAACGAGCATTGTTTACACCTAGGTAACTAAACAAATATGGGTCAAAAGCTCTATAGCTCGAGAAATATCGAGTATATGAAATGGTAATTTACTGTGAAGTACATGATGAATTCGGTATCATTACTAGCAACGACTTTTACTTTGTTTTATTTTTAACTTTTTTTCTTTCATTTTTTTCTTGATTGTTAACGGCTAGGATCAGGGTTTGGTTAGGGTTTATTTTAGAATTATTGTTACGAATACTAACTACCGGTCATAGTATAAGTTTTCAAAACTAAATGACCGACTTGCCTTTCATATAGACACAGCGTATTAGAAAACCATTAGGCTGACGGCTTAGTGTTAGGATCTAAGTTGTTTTGCAGTTAGCAGTTCTATGATGTATTTCATCATACAGACCTGTCCGATCATAAGATAGCAGTACACTCTCTCATTTCGTCCCCACCTCTCGCGGATAATAGAAAAGATCGTCCAGAAGGAAATCATTTGCCGGCGCTGACAAAGAACGCTCAGGATGTAGTAAAACCCCAACAAAACATAAATACAGTATATATAGCATAACCAGGAAGTTTCTATATTGTTAAATAAGATAAATAAGTTTCTGACATCTCGAATAAGTTTTCATGCAGCGTTTTCCTGTAATGACTTCTCTCCCGAGGCTGTACTGATTAGGAAACAAAATAAAATTTGTAAATATCCAAATGCAAATGGCCATCATCATGATTTTCATCATCATGATTTTCGGCATGTATAGGTTCGTACTATAACGTATATTTTTACGATGTCCTTAAGCATGATATGTTTTAAAACTACATAGTATAGAAAATCAATATACTGTTTAACTTCAACAGCGTTATTGATTCTGGTATGTTGAATATTTTAACCAGATATTCAACGACATTTTAGTCACTTACAGATATTCTAGGTTTGGTGTATTCTTGAACAGCTTCTCAGGAATTACAGATATTTTGTTTCCCTGCAAAAGTCTAAATGGAAAAACAAAACAGGAAAAAGGTTAACATAAAAGCACACGTTCTCAATATAGCTGTTAAGTGTATTTAACTTTCACCAACAGTGGTGTAATCCTACTCGCGTTAGAGATAAATTCCAATCAAGTTATGTATTTCAAATATGGTAACCATGCCAACAATTGTCGATATCTTCCCAAATAGTAGAATATAGGGATTAATCAAAAGTGAATACTCCAAAAAAAATAAAATATATTTTTACAATGGAAAATGGTCTTGACTAGGGAACTAGTCAAAAAGAAAGACAAAACGTTTTGACACAATGCTTTAGTGTCTTTATAACGGGCGGCAAGCATGGTCGATAAGAGGAGTTGTATTTATAGTACAGTTGTTGTCATTCTTATATTTATTCATGACAATCATCAATACGTAATTTTACAACAAGATGACAACGGTACTTTAAAATAAGTGTTCTAATGTTACGAGTCAACGGATTAGAGTCACAATGTCTGGTTTATACTTTTCTCGTAATATAGTAAACAGTTTTGGTTCGCAAACCAGGTAAAGCATGGGACATGGTATAACTATACTCTAGTTAGAGATAAATTCAAATCAAATTTCTTTGTAGCCACTTAATACAGGTGCTGGTCACTTAATAGAGGGACACTAAAGTAACAACAAAATTCCTTCATCGAAATTACAAGTACAACATATTCCCATACATGTCAAATCCAAGTACAACAATTCCCATACACGTACCAAGCAAACTATGTTGGCTTAAAATAGTCACTTGTGTGAAATTTCAAGCGACATGTATTCTACGGCCCTCTAAATTACCTCACGTTTTAGTTTCAGCTCCCTTCCGCTAAAAATTATGCCAAAGATAATTGAAGCTACTCGTTTAATACAGGTTACAATAACAAGGGAGAGTCTACAGTTAATTACTGGGAATAGTTTAGGGACTTTGACATATGGCCGTTTATAACAGAGGGACACTTAATACACATACGACTGCAAGAAACAAAAAAAAGTTATCCGTTTGTACAGGAATATACTGTGATACAACAAATACGTACATGCAACAACACCTCGCCATTTTACTAACAATGCATGTGAAAGAAGATTCACTGCATTAAGAAGATTGAAGAGTTGAACCAGAAATACCATTGGCCAAGACATATTGAATGGGATTACAATACAAGATAAAACTGTACAAACACTCTTTGTAAGCAAATTCTGGATCGATATGATCCTGGTAGGCCGAGAAAATTTTGGAAACTAGTTACTAATGCTTTGATACCTTGCTACTGCCAGCTAAATGGTTTGATTTATGCACTTGTCACTGGAAACCCACTCCAGGGAAGTATGGGAGATTAGACTTCTCAAGATACAAATCTAAGAAAATGCCCCACCTAAAGGGGGAAAAGCACTGGCTAAACATCCTAAACCCCACCTACAAGGCATGTATACAGTATTATATAGATTTAAAGACTCACCTTCGACCCCATCTGAGTGGACATCTGCCATTTTAAGTCGCCCCAGTCTCTCTCGCCTAAGCCCCACCCACGATAATCTAAACCCCAGGGAAGTATGGGGCATAGGTTGGGAATGAGTGGCGTGGGGGTTTCCATGAGTGACAAGTGTATTATTGCTATGATACACTGAAAAAAGATCTTTGCCGGACTGGCCAGATGAATTGTTGTTACATGAGCACAGGCCGGCTTACTTGCCAGCCTGATCCGGTTGGCTAGAACTGAATTGGGTTGGCAAAAAGGATATGGCTCGTTTGGTGAGCCAAACTTCTCAGTAAAGCCAGCTCTGTTACTCAGCCAACTTACCTACATGTAATCAAACCCATTGGCAAACACTCTGTGATGGCTTTGTTACAAGTGTGCAGACTGTTTGGCGATGTTGAAAATTTCAGTGGAAAATGTAACCGCTGCCTGCACTGACAGAGCAGTATCATTACCTACAACTATAGATTTGTGTATATTGCATTCAAATCACTGAATTTGCTTACAATCAGTCTATCAACAAGCCACTAGCCCAAGTAGCCCGAGTTAACGCCTAGCGGGCGTCTTGTTATTATCAATTTCAAAATATGTATACAATTATAATAACAACACAGATAACTCGAATTGCTGTGCCCTATGGACAATAAACAGATTCAAAATGTATAATCTTGTTAGTTTTAAATAGGGGATTATGCCACGCGACTTGGAGCGAGCGCGTATAAATCCGTCCGACTCTCTGAAATAATAAAAATCCTTAAAAAATCCTGTAACCATCTTTAAGCATACATACACCTCTCAACATCCTGTGTTTGGTAGGGCCGGAAAGGGAGGAAATGTAACATGTGATGTTTAAGCCATGATGAATCAAACTAAACACCATCATCAACAGATATTTCGAATGTCAAAAGGGCTCGGTTATCGATCCTGGTGTTTCAGCCAGTCCATCAAGTCAACCTTGAATCTGCACTCCTTTTTCTGCGCTCCAACCTTGAATCCGAGTTCCTTTTGATAGATTTAACCGTACATATTATTTCACAGATAGACGGTCTCTCATCTGTGATCAAATCGGCAAGCTTTCAGAATGACCGAAATACCCATTACTCTGTATGACGGGTTAACCGACTTTGAGCAGGTTTTCAGCCTCAGGCAGGTAACGCGACTTGACGATTGAAAGCTACAAGTGTGTTGCTCCGTCCTAACATTATGGCTCGATGCAGTAGACTAATTTGAATGATTTTTTGATGAAGTGTTACCAGTTTATATGACGGACATTCAATCGCAAACGCGTATAAACGCATTATACTGTTTCCTGTTTTTTAGTCATCTCGAGTGATTAATAAGTCCTGAAGGATTACGTAGCGACAGCTCTATTGGTAAATGTTTGACCGTCACATCATTACATATATCATATAGATATCTCTGGTCCGTACTTAAGTCTTTTGAATAGAGCAATGGTAGCTGCACACGCCAGCAGTTTTTCACAGGTCGTTAGAGCTTTTCCAATTGTCCCTGAAAAGCCACGACGACCAATTGTTTGGCCATCGAGATGGTGGAAGGAATGGCGGATGGGAAAATACATAGGAAAAATATGGTCAAAATAGGACGATCCTGGATCACAAATTAACATGTGTTCTCAATTTGTTTTTAATTGTTGCTGGAATCAGGAATCTAGCAATTTTAACTAATTTTGGTAATTGGGTGAGGGGCCTCAAAATGTTGCCCAAATTGCGCTATTTTACACCAAATAATGTGTTAGACATCATAGCAAGTTTTTATATCTATTAAAATTGTTAGTATTAAAAAAACATTTTCACTCCACATAATGTTCAGCCCTTGGTAAGATTGGACAAACATTAAGATACAGGCTCAACCATAATTTGCATGTGTTGATTTTTTATGCCAAGGTATTATCTAATTGTCAATATGGGATGTGCAATACCATATCATGTAGAGGAATTGTATGAGCACAAAAAGGGATATGGTATAATAAGTTTCCAATCAAGAGTTTTGATATGCCTATGCTGTATTGATATTTATAATAATCATTAAATCATCTGAAGTTGCCAGTGACAACAAATGTGATGACAGGTCTTTTGCGATATGTACATTAAATTTGTCCTCAATTGTATTTATATTACTCCCTATATTGTTAGCCGAAAGAGCAAACATGTAATTCTGGAAGAGATGGTGAGGGAAGTAACAAGGTTGAGAAAAACTTCAACAACAAGGTTGAGAAAATATATTTTCATCAAATACTGTCTATTTTATTTTAGACTTTCAAATTTTGCTAGAATAATGCCATTTCAGAGTTCCCAGAAATTTAAAATTTCCCAAGGGGGAATCTCCCCGGATTCTCAAAAGTGGTTTGCAACCGTCGGATTGCCCATCCCAAGATGACGTTTGATCCCAATGACACTACAGTACTTCCCTCACTATCTCTTCCAGAATTACATGTTTGCTCTTTGGGTAACAATAATGAGAGTAATATAAAGACAATTGCACACAAATTGTTGTTGAATGTTGTGACATTACTTATATCATCAAGTATGTTGTGGATTGTTTTAATGAGGTATATATACTGTCACTACGATGGCCCTCCACATACATCAAATTGCAAGAAATTTGTTGGTCACAAGCTTGATGAAATACAAAGCTGAGAGATTTCTAACCATGTAACCATAAGCAATTATTTATGCATGGCTGTAAGATCAGTTGGGCCCTGAAATATTGTGATATATTTAATGAAATTCTTCGATTGACCTAAATTTCAACAAAATAACATTACTGGTTAGTGCGGATAGGTTGGTGGAGATACATATATTAAAGTTTAAACTATGAAGCATGTAGCAACTTTGTCAAGGCAAGATTTATGTATAGAATAACAAGTACAATATTCGAAGACAAGTGGCATGCATGTATACATAAATACATACTGTTTTGTTTTGTCTTCAGTGCAACAAAGCAAAGCAACAAATATTTTTTTAGTATCCATTTTGCTATAGAAAGCAACTAGCTATTTCTCTAGCTAGCTGCCGATTTTCGACATTTGGGCAGCTTATTTGCCTAAACAACTACATTAGTTTAGACAAGATTCACTATGAACAATTATTTGACGGCATAATTTTGCAAGATAATTCACCATACTAATAATTATTAACGAAATAATTATTAATCATTAATAATTATTGCCTACGACTGTCCATAAATATTTTTCATGTAGGTCTAGTCGACTGCTAATTAAGGCATCTCGGATATCATTCTTCGGCAAGTTATCAAGCTCGCGCAATGTGTTCGCAAGGGGTCTGGGACAAAGCGCGGCTAAAATTCAAAGTACTAAAAAATACCGATTTATAATGCCGTGATATGGCTCTCCGATCTCCTCCGCAGAGGCTTTTGTCACTATATATATTTTGTATATATCAATAATTGTGAATATTGCGCTAATAATTGTGAATATTGCACTGATCTCGAAAGAAGACTGGATCGAGCAACTATTGTTCAGGAAATGAAGCCGGAAATGCGCCATTACTAAGGGACCAACTAAGGATCCTGAGGTTTTTTGTTGGATTATGTGCTCTTACCCTCGACAAAATAAAATAATTTTACTATAAAGAGGACCAGAAGACATTTTTCAAATTACTGGGTAAAACGATTCATGGCCTGTCTACATATTTACTGCGACTTTGGTCCCCCAGTAATGGCCGCCGTTGGTTATAATTATCCAGTGAGAGTAACTTAATATGAGACGTCAAATTAGGTTCAAGATTTTATGCATTTATTGTTAGCAAAGAAACTATATTTGCCAGACACTAAACCTATTTCGCGAGCGTAACAGTTTGATTTGCTTGTAAACACGGAGCTTATTTATAATGATTACTCGTCAATTTACATGATGTAAATATGCAGGCTTCAAAATCAGCTCATCAGATACAATCACTGATCTCAAAAAATAGAAAGCTCAATGATCCAGTCCTATTTTTGAGATCAGTGATGATAAGTAACCAAATATGAAAATCCACTGAAAGTGAGAACGCGGAATCGCAATGGCAATTCACAGCGTGGAACGAATCCAATACTGTACGAAGTGGTTTCCGATTGCCATCAGCACAGCGAACGAGTGAGTCACATCTACACAATCGGCCCACTCAAATAACTCGTTCCTATGCATCGCATATACAGGAGTTAAAAAGGTAACTTCGGCAAACCGAACACTCTGATCTCTAAATAAAGACTGGATCGAGCAACTATTGTTCGTGAAATCGGAAGTAGCTCGTCGCGGCCATCTTGTTGGGACCGCGTTATATCTTTTAAGATGGACCGTCTCTGATCTTTTAAGATGCATGCTAAAACGAATCAGTTGTCCAAGGTTTTTCCATGATATAGAACACAAACTACGGCGCCAAAATAGTAACTATGAAGCAGGAATTAGCAAGTGCAGGTCATATTGGAGTGACGACGGTGGTCACTCCAATATGGCCGCCAGGCGCTAATCCCGGCATCATTATTATTGTAATGGAGCAGTAGTGTGATCTAAATTACGGTAAAAACCTACGACAACTTATTAATTTTAGCATCAAAAAACATCAGAGACAGATTGTCTCTGTCGCCGACAGTAAAAGTATATAATATAGTGTGGTATATTCAACATGGCCGCCGCGAAATATTCCAGTCTTCATTTACAGTCTTCATTTAGAGATCAGTGATCGGCTTTCATGATCCACGCTGTCTCCACTAATTGGCCTTCAACGCCCTGGGAGGTAAATTTGCTCTACTGTTCGATACCATTGAACGTCATTCTTCAGAGCAGTCTTTCGGCCAATTTCGGATTGTACTAATTTTTTATTGATCAAGTACAGCCCATGTCAAGCGGACAGGGTTGCGTTGACGACGTTTCACCATGCGCCAAAATGAATGTGTTGGAGCCACGTTGTTTTTCTTTCCTGTCCTTTAGTTTATCCACTTACGTATGTTCTTTCCGTGAAGAGCTCGCGAGCACCGCCTTGTCCTTAAAGCCAGTCACGAAAGGTGGCGAGATATGGTCGGCTAATGTGTTTCAAGACCACGTGCGTTCTCATTCCATTTTAAGAGAATCGATACTGAGGCTGCCTCGGAATGGCAACTTTAACGTTGGCGAATGTACGGAAATCATCGTTATAACCAAGCTTTCGAATGTCCAAACTAATTGTGATTAATGCCAGAGAACAGGGCACGCACACTACTGGGATCGTCTTTGACGACTAGTTGAAGTTTGGAGAAATTGTCGAGGTGAGTTGCCGAAACGTTTCGGTGCTTTAGACACAATTTCGACCAGGTTAGCCTCGAGCTGAAGTGGCTCGATGAACTGCTTTGATTATTGTATTTTATATAAAAGTGTTGTTCTGTGCAGGCATGAGTGTGAATAGAAAACAAATACTCTAAAAGCTTGATATACTCCTGGAATAGTGTGTAGGAGGGATAGCAAAATTGGTTACAGTGTGCGGTTCAAATCGGGCCCAAAACTCGAATATTAAATGTCTGGGCACAGGGTGCAAGTCCCACAAGATCAACACAATGGTAATATCTCTTAGGATATTTTATATTTATCAAGAATAATTTAAATGTTGTCGGGCATACACCCATCTATTTTTGGCCTACCCTCATGAGGCATCACACTATTCTTGGCTCATAAAGGGAAAGGTTACTTGGTTATTCATGGTTACAAGGTTACTCATACCCAGTCCTTTCAGCGCACTATGTATACCCCACCAGAATATGTGCCGTCGAGATGGATGTTCGTAAGCAGTATTGCGCAATCCATTTAAGCTCTAAATTGTCTCAAGTGCGCATGTCCCGCTATAGCACGTTGTATTCGAAGCACCCATGCATTAAGACTCGGTGGTTTATAAGCTACTTCTTTTAGTCCCTTGACAGAAAATTCATGCTAATAATAAATCATGCCTTTACTTGCTTGTGAAAGTATTCATCAATGCCATGAATGCTTATTTTACCAGCCGCGATAAACGGAGTTTATCGGCTCTGTTAACCGCACAAACTAGTCAAGTGTTAACCTCACAAACTGTTCAAGTGAACGAGTGGAACTTGACAACCATCGACGGTGTTTTAGTGCAAGAAGACAAGATGTACTTGAATGCTTTAATAATGATATAGTTCCGCGTGAGGTCTTAATTTTTGTCACTTAACAACTGTTGCCGTTTGTTGCCGTTGGTTAGCAGACAATTAAACAACTGGTCCATTGAGACAAAGATATCGCCCATTGAGGCAAATGATTACACAAAATCACCAGTGATGCTGAGAAATATTGATGTGCCCATTGTGACGAAGCCCGTTGAAGCATATCAAATGTGGGTCTGGGAACGAGAACGCTATAAAATAGGATTTATTTAAAAATAAATATCTATAACCCACTCCTCAGCGCGTTCCTTGCAATAGTATTTTTCAATCTGATTATGAATTTTTGCTAGTTTCTCTTGCTCCCTTGCAACGAAATTGTCACTGCTACTGGCCTTGGGTTTCTGTTTATAGCAAATTTAATGACGATTCCACAACGTACATTTTACAAGGTTGGAAATGGGGTTATGTCAGACATCACATCTAATTTTAATATAATTTTTGCTGTCTTAAATCTTCCCACCTTTCAAAATTCGGCAACTTTTATGCTCAGCGGAATTCCTATTAAGGGGGAGCAACATGGCAAAATATGAAGTAAAATTGTTAGAAAAACACATTTCTGTTTTTTTTTCATTTTCTAAGACTAAAACTTTTTTGATTTCATAATCTGACTCCAAATTATGATATTTGTGCTATTTTCAGAAATAAATGACAATTTATACCATTAGATTGAAAAACTGCTGTTTGTTGCCATGGCAACCTTAGTAGTTTTTGTCGCCAAATATGCAATTTCGTAGCCACTTTTCATTTTTTATGTGTGATATAGATAGGGGACAAGAAACGAGTCAGGGTATTGATTTTCATTGCAATTGACCCCCTCTAAAATTCAAAATGAGTTGTGGATTATCAATGTTGGTGCTACTGTCCGTCATCGTGTGATGGGAAAATTGCATGTACCCACTGGCAAGAATATCAAGCAAGGTAGTGTAAGGAAGGACAAAGGGGGGCACAGCAGTCATTGCAGAGGGCAACCAATGTGGCTCCGCATGCTTGGCAGGTGATACATAATGCAAAGCACAGAGGGGAAGAAAGGAGGAAGGCCGCTGAAGCCATCACATATGCCAGCGGGGCTTTCAATGAAGACTTGCTGTGTGTTACTGAATGCAGGAAGAGGCCTGCAACCTCCAAGGGCAAAGAAAAACCACCCAAGGAGAGGAAAAATAAGGAACTATGATGAAAGGCTGATTATTGCTTCTTGAAAACTGGAATACCTGTAGGTATGTCTTGAACTTTAAGGGCATTTTTCTCAAAAACGTGATTTTCGGCAGCCACGTTTTGCACCCCACTTCTAACTCTGTGAGCATTTGATGGATTTTCCTCAAATTTTGAACAACAATTCTACTGGTAATGTTCTGTCTTCCCATCGGGCACTTTTTCGATTACTATTTTCATTAAAGAGCTATAATATATAAACTTTTGCCTGGAATCCGGTTTATTTTGCATGGCAACCAGTACTCAAATCATAAATCCCCCATGGGAACATTCATTGTCCAATGCTATACTTGCCCTGTAAATATAAAGCTATAACCTGAAATCTCTTAGAAATGTTTGGGGGGGGGGGGGGGTGGTGCAGAGGGAATGAAGAAAGTTAACAACAAACATGTGTAATTCGATTTCTCCTTACAGCAGTCTGCAATGCAATATATAACCAAAAGTGAAATAATACGCTCAATCAATTGTTGTACTTTCAGTACTTGGTCCGAATTTACATCTAGTTTTGTCCATTGTTGGTGTTAACTACCCTGTTGCCCCCCCCCCCCCCCCCCCCCCCCCCCCTAAAAAAGATGGCAGTCAAGATAAACGAAATATAATTGTTTTCGGTTATATTTCGCCTTAGTTATAACTACAGTTCCATATCTTTCATTTGAAGAAATTTCCAATTTTTAGTTGGAAAAAGCACTGCTTTCATTGCCAGATTTATTTAAAAAATGTATCTAATCTGTGATCTTAAGCTGACAGCTTTGGGATGGAGAGCTGGGGAAAGTTGGGAAACCGATCTGTAGTGTCTAAACCGGAAATGATACCTGGCATAGATATCATGTGATGGAAGATAATAAAAAACACTTTACTCGGGACTCGGAATAGTAAGACGATAGGATATTACAATGGCGACGAGGATACAGAATTCGATTAAACAAATTGAAGCAAGTATAACAAAGATCAGGAGTTGTAGAAAAGGAAACATGACTCAAACAAAGGAGAACTGTCATTACATATTAACGCAACAATTGCAACACTTCCTTCATTCCCGACATTTGCCAGGTGGAACAGGTATATGTCGGAATTTTAAAAATCTGGTCATTGCGCTCGAGATCACAGACATATCAAAGCATCATGCTGTTGAAGAAGCTAATGCAATCATGTATATAGGAGGTCTTAAAAAATCGAAAACCTCCAACGCCGGGCAACTAAGTACAACATCAGTTCAGGCCGGTAGCGAGCTGTTAAGGACAGTGGGCCGAGCACCGTAGGCGCGAGAACTTGCTAAGGGGTGCGGGGGCATGCCCCCGAGAAAATTTTGAAATACAGAGTCTCTGAAATGCTGTTTCATGTTTTGAGACGATATATTAAAAATTCTGAAGGTTATGAAACGTCATTTAAACATTCAAAAGACAACATAATTATTAGCAAAAGCAAATCTTATTCTACCTTTCATAAAAAACGGTAGGAGCGAAAATAGCAGCGTTTTCCGTAAACGAAAGCCTACGCGAGCCTGATTGTATTACAGCCAGCGGTTCACACTCCGTTCTAAGTTTTTACTTCATGTTAGGTTCACACAGCGGTTTTAGTTAGGTTCAGGCATTTCAAGATTGTTATGACGCAAAAAAATATTTATTTAAATTATTTTAATGTTATTTTTCGAATATCGGCTGATTTTTTCTCTGTTTTCCTTATCATACTATTTCTGAGAAAATTTCAGTGCCCCCCCCCCCCCCCCCCCCCCCCCCCCCCCCCTACCTAAAATACGGGCCTGCAGTTACAGCGAGAGCATCATACTAACAGGCATGAGTTCAAGTCACTAACAGAAACTTAGTTAGATATGGAAAGAGACAAAGGGAAGTAACAGGGAAAACCTATATAAACATTTCTTTCAGGCAGGACATCATGGTTTGGTGGATGCAATTGTTAAAATTATAGACAAAACTGATATATCGAAATCGGTTGAAAGAGATGGCTTCATGGGCGTATAAGTTGAACACGTTTGTACCGATAACTTAATAATGTATAACTTTTCTCCAATAAGTTTGATACGGTTTTGCTTGTAATTATTTTTCTCCTCAGGGCACCCATACAAATGGCGAATTACTTAATAGCATAATAGCAGCAACAACATTTCAGTTTACTAGCCTAATAATTCGCGATTATCAACAATTTTTTTATTTACATATCAAGATGCGGCAAATTTACTGAACTTTCAAACTTCTCTGCAACTTTATTGGTACAAATTTCATATAAGAATTTGCAAGATCTATCGACTCAAACTAGCAACTTCAGGAGAAACGCCGCGTGATTTTACTATAAACAAATACAGCAGTTTTGAGACAGCAGATACAATAAACCTCGAAATCCCGACTCACATTCTTATTATTATCATACAAATGGTGATTTATGGCAACTAGCCATTACGTTGAAATCTCATATTCCGAAGGTGCATCATAGTATTTGCTGCCGACATTTATAACAAAGATTCAAAACCTACAACATACGTGTATTTTCTATGACTGGAAGTTGGTATTTCGTACCATGAAACAATAACCCCCAATAAGGTTGATATGTTACACTGTAAAGGTACGCTACTCTTCCCGCAGTCTCGGATACTGACATCAACAAGTAAGAGTTAATTACCTCGAACGAGGGATGTTACTATGCTATATACAACACCGAGGACGCGTATAGCGTCCGAGGGCTGTACATGGTAATTATCTGATTTATTACATGGTTGATGAGGTTTTTTCTAACAAAGTTTTGTCTTTTTTCCACCTTGGACAAAGATATTCCTAGTTTTTTTTCTTCATTTCTTATCTAATTAGTATTAATATGGCTGTATGTTATATACATCCCGCGGTACATCAAAGAAAACCGACTCAATCATGTAATAAGAGCTGATACCTCCTCGTGATCTCGGATATGGTTAAGAGCTACCTATCTATGTTAACCAAATATTCAACGCTAATGTCAGTCCAGTACGTATTCGTTGTGATGCACATCATGAGTTATCTAAATATCTGGAAAAACTCCCAAATTAGCAAACGAGACGGTTATGTATTTCAATGGTATATTGTAGCCACTGAAAACCCATGTAAATTATTTCGATAATGTGGAAGGGTTGATGTTAATTACCAAGAGGTTTGTTTTCAACCAATGTAAATCAAAAGTAATGCTGGTTTCATATCGGCTATATAGTATACTGCTAACGTTGTAATGGAGCGCAAAGCAAAGTCCAACGAGAAAGTCACAAACTTTGATTATCTGGGGTTATACTACACGGTAAGTTGTTATTGAAAGAACATATCGACTTAATTTGTGACATAGACGTCAAAACGCAAATGTTTGATATCTGACATTTGAACTTTCCTCTTTCTGTTACATTATGCGGGGAGCTATTATGGCCTGGTGTAACAACGTCCGCAGCAATAATACAACTTATGATACGTGTATTCAACAAACATCGCCCACTGACTGTTTGAAGATTTCACAAAGGCATGTATAAAAATAGGGCGCAATGCGTACATCTCTCTGCTCGTGTTTCTTGCGTCCATGGGACCGAGGTAAAAGTCATTGTCTCATTTTCTTTGGAAATTCATAATTTTGTGATATTTGATGCACTCATTGGTAGAGAAAAGAGTCCGTTTTAATATAATATGAAACAAGATGATTTGGTGATAATCATACTCATAGCAGACAAAAATGACATCAATCTGGGCCGCAATCCCACAAGCGTTGTGCCTTACGTTAACCTATAAGTTAAGGTTGAGATGACAGGGGGTTGGTTACTTTTCGTGTTGCCACAAACCGAAATTCAATATATAGCATAGTGTTAACGAAATTCAATATATAGCACAATGTATAGTATACCCCACAAGAGTTCTGAATTTCACGATATTTTAATGTGGTTAGTTGTAACCAAGTTTAAACCAAAAGAAAAAAATACGAAGGAAAAAAAACACTACACAATCAGACCGGACAAGACATACAATTTTGGCGCAAACCAATTTCGCAACGTATGGTTTATTATGCACTGATTGGTAGATAAAAAATAGTAAATAAATATACATCAATGACAGTTCAGTTGATTTACTGTTATATCTTGAACGATCTGCATGAGTTGATAAAAAGTCTACATCGCTTAATTTGTAGTTCAGAATAACTCAATGCAATATATTGCCTAATAACTCGCTTTAACCAGAGGGCTTGACAACCCGAGAACGAAGAGGATTAGAATAATAACAACTATATTGAAAGACTTGAGAACCAACATCCTTTTGCAAATCCCCCTGCATATCGCAAAATGTTGGAAGTATGATTTTGTTTCGTCTCTATACCATATAATTATGTTTTTTGTATCGGCCCCAAATTCGCTTACAGTCAGACAGCGTTACGCCGCTTCACGGAAGACCGACTTCGGAAGAGGCATATTTAGAAAACATTCGCTTGCGTTTTATTAAAGTTTACGATGCTCATTCGTTCGGTGATTTTCTTTGTATAATCCATGCCAATAAATACCGGAAAAGCTAAATGCAAAATAAGTGTTTGATCAACATCTTTGGACAGATGAATCTTGATATGAAAAAACAAAACATCATCGTAGAAATACAACACTGTATCAGACGGTGATTAAAGCACTAGTAGTTAGGACTGCGGCTAGGATAGAACTATGTTCAGTGGCCTTTGCCTTGGGGGCGGGGGGGGGGGATTTCCCAGTAACTTGCATTGGTGACGAATGTTCTAGGGTGGTCTGGGGGCTTGCTCATCCGCAAACAATTTTAGATTTCTAGGGTCTCACCATTTCTCGTGATTCTGAGGCGAGTTTTTTAACAGAAATAAGATTACTTATTAAATAAGATTGATCATAAATCACAAAATGTTGTTATTACTAAATCAGAACATAGCAGCATACACGTCAATGTATCTTGAGATTCATTAATAACACCGCCCCCCCCCCCCCCAATTTCTTACCGGATTTTTACTTTTCAAAATAACGGTCTTGCGGAACATTCCAACGCCACTGATTTGATATTTCTCGGTTCGAGTTAAATATTTTTCATTCTTCTCTGCAGAATGACCGATAAAACATTTGGCAATATAATTGCAGTGACGCATCTCAAGAAATTGCAGCAAAGTCCAAGTATATATTAAAATGATATGCTGATTTCACGAGTCTGCGCATGGCATTGTTCACATCCCCAGACAAAACATATCCTTTGAATTTCAATTTTTCTCAGGTATCAGATTCTGAAACAGATTCACAGAGTAACCAGATAACAGATCTAGTTTGTAAAATCGAAAAGAAGAGAAACTATTCAGAGAAAGAGGATATCCTGGTTTGATTTCTATCCGCTTTGAGGGAATTGTCAAGGAAATTATGTCTCGTTACATGTCCAACAGGGTTTCATACTTTATAAAATATGATTACCACTTACCAGAAAGGAGAATACAGCTACTGACAGTGCTATAATATATGTCAAGACTACTTTTAGATGTTATGATATCAGCCGTATAATAAACAAAGAGCTGCTGACGGTAGGACATAGAAATAGAGAGTTAATTAATGTCGTTATTAGTCACATGATAAATCAAAGGCTGACAGACTTTGTAGTATGCTGAAGAAGTCGAAATTCCGCGGAGACCAAAAACTAGTTGTTCGAGGGTTAGTGCGAATAATACTAAAGTGCTAATAAACAGATTTAGAAAAGAGGACGTGGACCTCAAGGCGACGTATAAATCTGGCCAAAGAGCTTGAAAATGGGTAATTTTTGTAACAAGTTCGCTACTTATATTACATCGATTTACATTCCATGCAGTGATTATACTAAATAATGTAAACCAATCAGATTGCCCTACGCTAACAAAAGGATATGCCAGTAAAAAGGACACCCATAGACACTCGTGAACGAAGAGCGCAGATTATATTTTGATATACTTGTAATCAATACTCAATAAAATAAAGTCCAAACACAAGACAACGTCTTACATGGTGGCAGCGGTGAACTAACCAAAGGACAACTCATCAGAGTGTTCGAAATGGCCTCAGGATTTGCTTTACCACCTTCGCCTCCTCTTGATATTCACGACACAAACGCGTCGGAGAAAGGTAAAATAATTCAGTCTGGCGTGGATCAATTATCTCCTCGCAACCGAACTGAATAAGAAGTCTGAAGGGATAGAAGTCGCAAAACCTCTAACAGTCATCGGAGAGGAAGCTCGCGACGTTTATTTGTCATTCACAGACTGTGCAGAAGAAGGAGACGAGACGAAGATTAAACATGTGCAGGATAAGTTTGCAGCGTATTACATGCCACGCAATAATGTACCGTTTTTAACCCAGGTATTCCTGAGGCTGGAGAGTCGTACGACCATTACAAGACCGCCTTACGCAAGTTAGCTGAGGGGTGTGATTTTCATACAATTACACCAGAAGAAATACGCAGAGATCGGTTAATATTTGGTATCAGCGATACCAAAGTACGCGAGAGACTGCTGAGAGAAATAAATCTCAGTCTAGCGAAAACAGACGAGATATGTCGTGCTTCCGAAAGCATGTTGGCCCAGATGAAAATCATTGGAGACACAGCTGAATGTAAAGTATCCGAAGTAAACCGAATAAAAAATCAAGAGCGCACGTCCGCTCCGAGGAAAATGAAAAACTTCCGTCGCAACCAAGCACAACAAGGTCAAGGTCAACACAAAGAATGTGGCAATTGCGGCTATCAACATACGTCGAATAGGAAATTGTGTCCCGCAATAGGAAAGGAATGGCGCAATGAAAAATCACTTCGCCGCAGTTTGTAGACAAAAAGAAATGAAGGCGATTGAAGATGAAAAAGACGATGGATCGGGCGAGGTCTACCAGACAGCTGTCAAACTAGACGACTTATAGTTAGTGACCATGAAACTGCAATCCCGAAGTTACGTTCGATTCCAACCAGATACGGGGGCGCAATGTAATATCATACCAGTACACATGCGTCTACAAAGAGGCGACCGAGGACAGACAACTGGAAAAGGTGAAGCCCATCAAAACCTCCCTTGTCGCCTATGGAGGCTCGAAAATAAAGGTAATAGGGCAAGTACGTATCCGCGTTTGGAGAGGTGAGGCCAGTTGTCGTCTAGATTGCCGATTAGCAGACAGAAAAGAGATCCGCCCGATTCTAGGTCGCAAAGTATGCATGCTTAGGAATCAACATTAGTCAGTTCAAAGACAATGACCTGCTGAATAAATCACAGACGGAAAACGCCCCAGTATACGCCAGCTTAGAGGTCAAACCCAACGCACTGACCAAACAAGAGCTTATGGGGAAGTTTCCGAAGGTCTTTGGCGAGGGAGTTGGACAGTTAGACGGCGTATATTTATTTATTTCGATTCGCCATTAGCAAATTAACATATAAAATATAAGTCTGGCAGGGATACCACTACAGCTTACGCCAATTACTGTGGCCCCGTGTATAATTAAAAAAAAAAAGAGTTTATAAAATATAAAAAATTGAGGTTATATTTACATAAATACTAAGGTGAAAAGAAAAGTATGTGGTAAAAATCAACAACAACAAGTGAGGGATTTCTCGAGGCGACGTGCCGAGTTACATTTTAGGCAAATGGATTTCCACGTACGTGGGTCGTCCTGGTTATAGATGGAGTAAAGAGCGTCATAGTAGTATTCAAATAGGGTTTTCTTAAATGAACTAAATTTGAGTGTTTTTAATCTTAGAAAGTCCGGTAATGCGTTCCAAGTTCTAGTTACTCTGACAATGAAGGATCGTTGATAAGTTACTGTTCTACATTGATGAGGAACAAAACTTATCACACTTGGGTTGCTGGCTGCTCTAGTTTGCCGTACTGCTGGAAGCGTTTCTTGTCTACGATAAACAAGACCATTAAAAGCTTTAAAAAATAACAACAGGTCAAGGTATTCGTGCCAATACGATACTGGAAGGAGTCCTGTTAGCTTGAGTCTATCTGTGTACGAAGTTTCAGATCGAAAGGGTAGGTTGAGAATGACTTTAGATGCGCGCCTCTGGACTCTCTCTACACGTTTTAACAATTCTATTGATTGTGGTGCCCAAATCTGAGTAGCGTAACCCAGGTGTGGTCTGACGAGAGCCAGGTACAGCGTACGGCGCGTCCCAGTGTTCTTAATTTCGGTGGACGATCTGCGCACGAAGCCAAGAAGCTTGTTTGCCTTGCTACATTGTTCAAGCACTTGTTTCGTCCAGCTGAGGTCGCTAGCCACCCAAACACCGAGATCTTTTTCCTCAACACACGAATTCACAAAATTGTCCTTGATGGAGTAAGGGAATTCTACAGGCTTCTTCTTTCGTGTAATCCGCTGGCTCTTGCATTTGGACTGGTTGAATAAAAGTCTAGACAGATCTTGTTGACAGCTAGACAGATCTTGTTGTAGGGAGGCTGCATCTTCTACCGAATCAACTTGTTTGATATAAGATACGACATGCAGTTGCGCTTCGACCAAAGGTAAAAGAAGCACTAAAACCTTGTGTCCCAATATGTCATAGTTCCGGTGACAACGCCCACAGAGTAAATCAGCTCCATCGTGACTGTCACAAAAAATAAATTATCTCCTCGCAACCGAACTGAACAAGAAGTCTGAAGCGGTACAAGTCGCAACACTTCTAACAGTCATCGGTGAGGAAGCTCGCGACGTTTATTCCAGGACGAGCTCGTATTTAAAGGACGACTGTTAGTAGTCCCAACAGTCATGCGTAAACAAATGATGGAAGAAATTCATGCTGCACACATTGGCATCGAAACCAATTAATTTCTTGCCAACTGTCAACTTATTACAGTTGGCCTGCACTTCGGTTTAATTCAAACTCTCGTCAGTTTAAAGTATATTTCTTTTGTAACATGATGGTGCTTAATAAAAAGTTGTTTTTGTTGTTGAAGCGTGCATTCGAAGAGCACGAGGCATCAGGCCTCGCACTGCATTAAGATAGCGAAGAGGCTGTTTTCCAAGTCAAAAGGAGGACGGAAGGTCGGAGTTCCAGACGTTACTAGACTGCCACAACACACCATCTGCTGGAATGGGTACCAGTGCAACCCAGCGCCTCGTGGACCGGAGGTGTAAGACGCTTCTTTCAGTTGCTAGCTCACTACTACAGCCGCAGTATGCAACTGAAGAAGATACCCGGGCATTGATTGGAGTCAAGAAGCGATAGCAACACTATTACGACAAGCACAGCAAACCCCTGCATGACCCCTATCAACACAGGCGATACAGTCCGTGTGAAACTCCCGGACGAAACAGATGGGACGCAGGCATCTGCACAGGCCAAGTGAGACCCAGGAGCTATGAAGTTAAGGTTGGTCACGGTATCTACAGACGAAACCGGGGACAACTACTTGTCAGTACGGACGAACTGAATCGAGATGTGCAACAGGGAAACCCATTACCCGATGAAAACCCACTGAGAGAGTCAGGTGAACCAGCGGACACATCGCCAGAAGAACCGCTTGTGTGAGCACAGAACCAATCATCCTGCGCCGATCAGCACGGAAAATCAGAACCCCAGAGTGGATAAAATGACTATCACAGGCCGCGGGACCGCCTAATCAATTTCAATGACTAAAGACACTGCCTTTACCTAAATATTATCTTTATGTTATGTTATGCTTTGTTTTATGTTATGAATCTTTGAAAAGGAAGATGTAACAAATTCGCTGCTTACATTAAATCGACTTACATTCCACTAGTGATTATATACTGATTAATCTAAGCCAATCAGATTGACCTACGCTAATAAAATGACAAATGCCAGTAAAAACAACACTCAAAGACACTCGAGAACAAAGAGCGCAGATTATGGCAGGTACTTCATGTATGCCTAAAGCTGGTTACTTCATGTAAGCCTGTCCCCAACACAACTATAATCCTAACCAAAATTTTGTGTCGAGACACACAAATCGGCATACATGAAGTAGTCCCCCAGATTATCTTTTCCTGTACTTGTAATCATAAATACTCAATAAAATAAAGTCCAAACACAAGACAACTTCTTACAATTTTTACTTCCAGTATTAGTGGAAACGTCGTCTTCTTGAATTTCATGCCGCCATTTCACTGTTCTCACGTCCTCACCAGGACATCACTGTTTTTGGTTGGATTTTTCAAGAAAATATGTGGATAAGTAATATGAAAAATAGTTTGTGGTCGGGTTTCACATTTCCATTACGAATCATGACAAAGCGTGCGAACAGTCAATTTATTACAGAGCTAAAACGATACAAGTGCCTAAAACCGGTATGTTCAATGTACATTTGTAGGTTTAAAAATGTTGTTGGTTTATATGCTATACATCATCTCCCATGTAAAATATTTAAGAAATAAAAAAATTAAAAGATTAAAAATTTAAAAGATTAAAAATGTGAGCAAAGCAAATAGTTAACATGAAAGTCTAACCTAGAAAAAGAAAAACTTTGCATTGAAGAGTCCTTTGTATTTTTTAATTTCTTGAAAATAATCATATCGTATCCATTCAATCGTATGCACCAAACAGATGACTGTATGTATGCATTATGCAAATACTATGCAAATATTATGCAAATATTATGCAAATTAAGAAACGAAGGACGCCGTTGTTGTTTTTTCTTGACTAAACCTGATTTTTCTTATGAACTTCATGACAACACGACGGCGTCCTCGAACCAGTTCTCCTCGGTCAAAGTGGCGTCCTCGTCCTCTTTTCTAAATCTGACTAATATTAGGGTAAGGGTTAGTAAAATGGTTTGAAAAAGAACCCTAACCCAATTAATCATACCCTTATACTAACCCTCACCCTAATATTAATCCTGCTATTAACCTTCGTACTAACCCTCGAACAACTAATATAGTTTTCAATTTTTCCGCAGAATTTCTATTTCTTGTGTACAGAAGATACATACATGATCGTCAAGCTCAAATCCTCAGAAAATGTTTCTGAGTTGCGGCCAGGAATCGAACCAGCAACCTTCTGATTGCCTGAGAGATGCTCTAACTATTGAGCTACCGAGACTCAGATACAATGATGTACTGGTTCGATTGGTATGTACTTCGTATGCGCAGTCACTATATATCAGTAATCATAGATTTAGCTAGCTGCTTGGTTGTTTCAGGCCTAAAGACCCGGTCACACTGCATCCGATAACGATAAACGATAACAATGGCGATAAATGATAACGATATTCGATCCTTACGGCGGAAAAAAACACGTTCCCAGACTCCCCTGTTAATAGGAGCGCTCGCGTGTTTATTCAAAATCTCGCCAACATGGCTGATTACGATGAAGATACGCTGCTTCTTCCTTTACTAACAAGACGAATAAGAGAGAAGAGAAATAAGAAATGTTTATGTTTATATAGTTGTTTCAACAAGTAATTCGTGGATATTGGCAAGTTGCGCAAGTGTTTGAAACAGACGTTGTTGTTTTCTGTCCGATTCTATTCCAACTGTCGTTGTTCTTACGAGCGTCTTAAACATCGGATGTGTTTCGTCATATAACACAGCATTCTTTTCAACTTCGAGAAAGAGATGTTCTTCGTCCATACTTTTCGTCGCAGAATATGTAAACGAACAACCAGCGAGATGAGGTAGTGATAGCCAAGGGTATGGTAGCTTCACAGGATCATTGTGGACTTCGAGTGGTTAATTTACAAACTATCGGTTTGATTGGCTAAAAAATTTATCATTATCGTGTAGGAAAAAAATTCTAAAGATTCTAAAATCGCTATCGTTTAACGATAATTTCATCGTTATCGCCACAATATGATTGCTAATATGCATTTAATAGGCGAACGATTTTTTCTGTATCATTATCGTATCATTATCGGATGTAGTGTGATCGGGCCTTTATGCTGATGGCTAACTAGCACTATAGAAGAGTACATCAGAATAAACAATTTTCTAATGTTTATGGATCATCTTGGTAACTCGATCTCTGGCTTCGAGTTTTCCAGAGGATATGTCTCCAACTTTGTGTGCTGAATTATTACATCCTAAAGAAGTAGTCAAGATGGATCTTGATACATATTTAACAGAGTTGATTACTGACATCTATGCCTTCTTCGAATATGATCTGCCAGAAACAACACCATGACATATTTAAAAGATAAGTAAAGCTCTGCATGGCAAGAACATTGCAAATCTACATATGAAATAAGTGGCATTGCATCAGTTATGGATAGAGGTTTTAGCCTCTACACTGAACATGACATATTTTATGCAATCTTCACAGTGATAAAGATATAACTGACATCACCTGTCACAAGCAATGCATGTGAAAGAGGATTCGTTGCATTGAGAAGACTCAAGAGTTGTACCAGAAGTACCATTGGCAGACAGATTTAATGGAATAACAATGCGTCATGTTCACACAGACAAAATTGTACCTGAAACATTTTCTAAATAAATTCTGGATTGATATGATCAAGGTAGAACTAAGAAAATTTGGGACGCTAATTACTAATTACTAATGCTTCTTAATCATAATTGGTGGTTTGAATTGCAGTAGCTCTTTTATGCTATGTACATGTAGAAGTATGATTTATGGACCTGTCAGTAAGAAAGCTAGCTCTTTGAATTTTCTATATGTTAAAATTAAATGAAATATACAGCGAAATAAAAAATAAATGTATTCACAGTGAATGTGTCCTTCGAGTGTCCTTCGAGAGAACTTTCTATAACCAAAAGGCATGAAATGGCATTTCAGGAAGGGACTGTACTGTAGATTTCAAAATTTCCCCATAGGACCATGCCCGCGGAATTTATCACAATTGAAAAATTTCGATGCATTTTCAGCCATTTCAAAAAGCGTAAATTTCAAGATTTCGGGCCTGAATGCTTGGATATGTTAATATACACACTGCTTATGCGGCAGTCACTATATATCAGTAATGCTTGGATGCGCTAATATACTTATGTAGTGAATGTGGGAGAGCTTGGGGGACAGACGATATACGCAGCGTCATAAATCGGCCAAATTCCTCCCATCGCTTTGAATGTGCGACTTGTTCCAGGGTACTTTGTGTCAGCAGCTTATCGCAGAAACTGTCGGCAACGCGTTTGATTATATAATGCTCTATTTTAAGCAGGGAAATGTGAAAGTAAACATGTTCCTGTCTTATGTAGAATTGAGTCACTTTTTTACCGTATTTGTGTTTGATATTGGCCATTTTCTGATGCGAGTATTGTCGTAGATCGATTTTTTGTCGAATTAAAAGGCGCACGACAACAATACATATCGAAATTTTTAGCGAAATATCGTCGCATTCATATGCCTTTTATCGAATTTTAATCAAAGGAAATGTTTTTACCGATTTTTGACCAATTAACGCACATATAGAGTGAACGATTGAGGGCAAACAGAAATTCTGCTGAAGCGAAAATGACCGCGAAGCTTAAAACTATGTCGGATGAAACTTTGGCAAAACATCGCTCTTAAGTACGTATTTTTGTTGTCCATGATGATATCCGCCATCTTGAAAATGGCTTTATACTACCGTAGACATCGTAACACATGTATGTGTAGATTTAGTTTTAGGAACCTTAGTCAACCTTGAATCTGCGCTCCTTTTTCTGGGCTCCAACCTTTAATCTGATTTCCTTTTGACAGATTTAATCTTGGATCTGAGTTCAAAGAAAGCTGGTCTCTCATCTGTGATCAAAGCGGCAAGCTTTCAGGATGACCGAAATACCCATTAGTCCATTACTCTGCATGCTAGAGGTATATCGCTCCTTCCTTACGCGATGGCTTACACTTGATGCGGGTAGACTAATTTGAATGATGAATCTGGCGAGTGGTACCAGTTCATATGACGGACATTCACTCTCTAACGTATAGACGCATTATACGGTTTCCTGTTTTTAGTCATCTGGAGTGATTAATAAGTCATGCAGGACTACGTAGAGACAGCTCTATCGGTAAATGTTCGACCGACACATCATTACATATATCATATAGATATCTCCGTACTTAAGTCTTTTGAATAGAGCAATCGTAGCTGACCATCAATCACACACCAGCAGTTTTTCGCAGGTCGTCAGAGCTTTTTCAATTGTCCCTGAAAAGCCATGAGGACCAATTGTTTGGCCATCGAGATGCTGGAATGAATGGCGGATGGGAAAATACATAGGAAAATATGGCCAAAATAGGACGATCCTGGATCACAAATTATCAACATGTGTTCTCAATTTGTTTTATTGTTTCTGGAGACAGGGAGGCTCAGAGAGTAAAATCGAGAAATTTTAGCTATGTTTGGGTAATTGGGTGGGGGGCCTCAAAATATTGCTCCAATTGCGCTATTTTTACACCAAATAATGTGTTAGACCTCATAGCAAGGTTTTGTATCTATTATAAGTTAATATTAATACAAAAATTTCACTCTACAGTACGTTTAGCCCTTGGTAAGATTCAACAAACATTGAATTACAGGCTGCGCCATAATTTGCATGTGTTGATTTTTTATGCCAGTCTATTATCTAATTGCCAATATGGGATATTCAATACCATATCATGTAGAGGAATTGTATGAGCACAAAATAGGATATGGTATTATAATAATAATAATAATATATAATATTTCTATAGCGCCGCTTCCACAAGTGCCCAGTGGCGCTTTACAATTGCATAAAAATAGACCATGCTTTACAAGAAAATAGCAAAAAATACGAATTTTTACAATTAAAACTATGGTAAGAAATTATAACTAACCTATCTTAATTAACTATATCACTAAAAAGAATCTGTATAATTATATCATAAAAGTATTTAACAATTTACAAAAAGTTTCATATGCTTTTGTCAAGTTGTTAATGGTGATGTGATGGATGGTCTGGATCGCTACAACTTTTTCTATGGCTTTAGAGATAAACTTAAGATTTGAAATGGGTCGGAAACTGGAAAATTCATCAGTGCTGAAAGACGTGGATTTAAGGCAGCACACTTCCAACTCGTGGGTACAGCAGCAGTCTCCATCGAACAGTTAACTATTTTCGTAATTATTGGTAGAAGTTCGTTTATACATTCCTTCAGAACCCTTGCTGGAATTGGAACAAGGATGCATGATTTAGTGGCAATTTTTCTAATAAGTGATGTTAGCTCCTTTGCAGTTATCTGCTTAAATGACTCAAGTTGAATTTTACATAGTGGCGATGTTAATTCTGGAAGAGGATTTACAAGACCAGTAGATGTCACCAAAAGCCCGTCTCTGATAATGTTTATCTTTTGGTCGAAGAAATCAGCAAACTTATTTGCTAGATCTACAGCTGAGTCGCATGATGGATATTGCCTTTCTGCGTTCCATTTAAACATTGTCTCTACGGCTCTGAAGAGATCTTTCTGATCAGACCCACACGCACTTATCATATCAGAGTAGTAGCTTTACTTTGCAGCAGAGATAAGCTTATTCACAGCGACACATTGTTGGATACACAGTTCTCTATGGATTGTGAGTCTTGTAGTTCTTCATCGGCGTTCCAAACGTCGCTTTACGACTTTTTCTTTTTGAATGTCAAGAGTGAACCAACGAGTTTCTGTGCGTTGAGTTTTTGTCTTTTTCTTAGTTGGGGCATGATTATCGAATAATATTTTGAGTGTTCGTTCATAATTATCAGCAAGTTCATCCAAAGACAGATTGGACAAATCCAACAGCCCAGAATCATTAATATCATTTCGAAAACGATTGAAATCAATTGATTTTAGACTTCTGTATACCACTTCTTTTCTTACGGGAGGGCGTTTCGCCATTAGTAGCTTACAGTTTACGGAATAATGGTCAGATATAGCAGAATCGATCACAGATGTATTTACCACAATGTTATCTCCAGATCTAGTTAAAAGCAGATCTAGCATATGATTTCCCTTGTGAGTAGCTTCCTTCACATGTTATTATCATGGTATTATTGAAATGTTGTCTGTCACACCTACAACGCAATACGTTCCCATAAGCACTAAGAAAAAGGCCAACGAAGACCAACTACTGGAAAGTAATGTGCCTAATATGCAGTCTAATTCAGAAGTTAGTGTATCTACTTATGGAAATTTGACCTTACAACCGCGATCCCAGCAGATAAATAAGAATCGTTACGACCGCCTCCCAAAGAATTTCACTCCTTGTCCATTTATTTTGCGTCGAGGTTGGTGTCGAAAGGGAGACCGATGCGACTTTCAACATCTTAAACCATCTCGTGATACACATAAACATAATGTCCCCTGTCCTTTCCTGCAGAACAGAGGTTTCTGACTGAAAGACGATCGATGTGATTTCTCCCACGCTTGGGTCCCAACCAGAAGGTCGGTATTAAGAACCACTACTAGTAGCCATTTGCCACCTGTCTCTTTTTTATCCCGAGCGCAAATATCATTGCCACCAAACGTCCACACAGCCCAACCTCCGCAGCTACAACCGTACAGCCTACACCCATGGCGACCACTATATCCAAGGCCGTTAATGGAAATTCCACTACCCTCGTCCAGTTTTCCCCGATTATCCTCCCAGATCCACCGGAACAGATTTTACTAAATCCTTCTAAACAGAGCTCCACTTCATGTATTTCCCTTGAGTCCTCCTCCACACGTATTCCTATGTTTTTCCCGATCAGCGATCTACCAGAATCGACCCCATCACGATACTCTCACTCAGTCCAAAAAGTTAATACATTTGAACGCATAAAATTTGTATCTACGTTACCCTCCACTAAACTACCAAACCTTTTAATTTGTAATCTCCGCTCCCTCACGTCCAAGATCGACGAACTTGACGGTGTGGTGTCTTTTAATCAAACGGACATGGTCTGCATTACAGAGACTTGGTTATCCCCTACAATTCCTGACAATCTGGTATCCTTATCCAATTTCAATCTGTTTAGGAACGATAGACTGGTTTCAAACGGCGGAGGTGTTTGTGCCTACATAAATAGCAATATTTATTGTAGACGAATTGAGGAATTTGAAAACTCTTCGATTGAGTCACTGTGGTTATCAGTAAGACCAAAGAAGTTACCCCGCTCTGTCTCGGTTATCTTACTGGCTGTTGTTTACCACTCCACAGCATCCCGCCAAACTGAAAATGTAGAAATGTATTCACGCATTCAAACCAATGTTGACTCATTTTTATATTCCCACCTGAAGCTCTAGTCCTAATTGCTGGCGACTTTAGAAGCACGGGTCTCGATGCAAACCATCTTAAAATAATTGCTGGCCTGACGCAGATAGTCAAGGTAAGCTACCAGAGCCGATGTAATTTTAGACTGGTGTTTAACCAACTCAAAGGTGGTTAACATTTATGAATCAATTCAACTCCCTCCCATCGGAATCAGTGATCATTATACGATTCTTATGAAAGCCCAACCTTCTCCCTCAAAGCCAGACAATTCACATATATGGAAACGCGATCTCAGAGATAGCAGGATACGGCCTTTTGGACGATATATCTCTACATTTGATTGGTCTCCCATCTTGAATATCCATGACTGTGATACAAAATATGAAAAGTTTAACGATACAATGATTACGATGATTGAACATTTTTTCACTTTGGAACGGATTAAAGTACGAAAGTGTGATAAGCCTTGGATGACGTCATCAATAAAGCCTGCTATTGGGAGACGCCAAAAAGCTTTACATGAAAGCGGGAAAAATTCAGATATTTATAAATATTCGCGTAACAGAGTCCAATCATGCTTTAAAGTTGCACGAAAGATCTACTATATAAGGTCAATCGAGAAATTGAAAAATTCTAACCCGGCAAGATGGTGGAAAGAAGTGAAAGCCATTGGTGGTCTCTCGTCAAAAAATTATTGGTATTCTCAGTTATTTTCTGATGATGTCCGGAACTGTGAAGAATTGGCCGAAAATTTTAATAACTTTCTTACTGCCCTTACATCACATTTTGACCCTCTAACTCTCGACGAAAACCAGGAGGACTTAGAAGTACCAAATGATTACCTCGTCGACGCCCAACAGATCTATAAGAAACTTTGTAAAATTAAAACTTCAAAATCACCGGGTCCTGACATGTTTCCAAATAAAATCCTGAAAACATTTGCCTTTGAGCTTGCCCCAGTTATCTCGGACATTTTCAACTCATCCATGACACAAGGCACCTTCCCGAAGGCATTGAAGAGATCTATTGTAGTGCCTGTCCCTAAGGTATCACCCCCAAAGAGTATTGAAGACGACCTACGACCAATATCCTTAACATCTCAGATCGCCAAAGTTATGGAGGATTGTACTTTGGACACATTTTTTCCGGAAGTTATAAATAAACTTGACACTAAACAATTTGCACTCCCGAAGAAATCAACAACCCACGCCTTGGTGTACCTTTTACATTCAATCTTGGTTGCTCTTGAGAGAGGTTCCTGTACTGCTAGATTGTTCTTTGCAGATTTTAAGAAAGGTTTTGATCTAGTAGATCACAATGTTATTATTAAAGAGTTAATCCTGCTTGATATCCATCCCTCTATAATTCGGTGGATTAAAGCCTTCCTCTGCGATCGTGAACAATGTGTCCGTGTGGGAACTTCTATGTCCTCTTGGAAGAAAACAAATGGTGGCTTACCACAAGGTACAAAGTTGGGTCCATTATTGTTTGCTGTTCTTATTAATTCCTTACTAAACAACTGGCCTGGTAGGACCAAGTATGTGGATGACACCTCGGCCTTAGAGATTATACCACGTTTTTCACCCAGTTTAATGCCATTAGTCGTACATGAAATCTCGGACTACGCTTCAGAACGCGGAATGGAACTAAATTATAAGAAATGCAAACAGATGTTGATCAACTTTCTTAAATATAAAGGATCTGATAATGAAAACCCGATCTATATTACAGGTAAACCGGTGGAAACTGTGTCCTCTTTCAAGCTCCTAGGTGTATGGATATCAAACGACTTGTCATGGAATACTCATGTTGACATGGTATTTTACAATTAATGTTTTACAGTGTAATGACATTGTACAAATATATATATCATTCATTAGATCTAGAATTGAATATGCATCCCCTGTGTGGTCGTCAATACCTAAATCATTATCTGACATTCTTGAATCTGTTCAAAAGAGAGCATTGAGAATAGCCTATCCAGATCTGTTATATGATGAAGCCCTTGAAATTTCAAACTCACAGTATTTGAGTACTCGTAGAGACATCTCTTGCAAGAAATTCGTCGAATCTTTGCGACGTGATGCTTCACCTTACAACCCTTTGACTAAAATTATGGAAATTCGTCCCGGGGTTAAAACTCATGATAATGACTTAACGAACGACAGAATGGTCGAAGAAATTTTATGGCCAGAAACCACTGAACGGTTAAAGAACTTCGTGATTAGGAAATATTATTAGTTTTATAGTTAATTAACAGTTCTAACTAAATAAACATTATTGTACATAATATATATATATATATATATTAAGATTATGAATTGTACATTTTAATATAAAATTTTATGTTATATTAGTACTCCATGTAATTCAGTTTTTTCTTTAAAAAAAAACTGCAAATTGGTTTTAATTAAACAAATTGATTGATTGATTGATTGATTGAGTGTAGTCAAAATAATCGATCAGGCTTCTACAATATATTCATTTATAAGCGCGGCTTTATTTTTAAGTGACCTTGTATTTAGTAGGCTGAAGTTCATAGCCGTACTAGGTTTAAAAGATGGAAGCATGGGAGCACTGGCAATCGATATTAAATTGTTGGACTTTGCACGTTGTTGACAATTTATGTTAATTGAAATCTTAGACAATGCATTCCTGGGATGCCTTGTTATTCTTCGCGGGATAGGGAGATGTTGCTCATTGTCATGGTACTCATTAGTATTCAAATTCAATGTTGTTGATGGAAGAATTGAAATACAATTTCGAAGATTTCGGGTCTTTCGACAACGGTAAAAAACATTCGAAATTGTGCGTTGATGATGCCCCGAAATCCTAATCGGGATTTGAGCATGTGTTTGTATAAGTTTCCAATCAAGAGGTTTGATATGCGTATATTGTTATTTCCAAACATCATTCAATCATCTGAAGTTGCCAGTGGCAACAAATGTAATGACATGTCTTTTGGGATATGTATATTAGATTTGTCCTCAATTGTATTTATGTTACTCCCATTATTGTTAGCCTAAAGAGCAAACATGTAATCTTGGAAGAGATGGTGAGGGAAATAGTTGTTGAACGAACAATTAACTTGTTCACGCCTGTTGGAACACCGAAAAACAACTTGTTGATTCGACAATGTTGTTCATGCATGATGCAACATGTTGTTACAGCATGATGAAACAACAACAATGAACAACATTGTTGCAACAATGGTGAACATGATGGTTTTAACAATACGTTCCTTGCTTGTTCCAACATGCGTGAACAACCATTGTTGTTTCAACAAGCTGTAACAACATGTTGAAACAATGATGAACAATGTTGTTCATTCAACAATGTTGTTCACGTACAGTATGTCAACAAGTTGTTACAGCATTGTTCAGGCAACAATTCTGTAACAACTTGTGAGATTACTTGTATATTACGCGTGTGCTTGGGTTTCGCGCAACGTGTTCGCAAGGGGCCTGGGACAAAGCGCGGCTAAAATTCCAAGTACTAAAAATATACCGATTTATAATGCCGTGATATGGCTCTCTCCTCCGCAGAGGCTTTTATCGCTATATTTTGTATGTATCAATAATTGTGAATATTGCGCTAGACTGATAAGCACTTATCTCGAAAGAAGACTGGATCGAGCAACTATTGTTCAGAAAATGAAGCCGGAAGTTCGCCATTACTAAGGGACCAACTAAGGATCCTGATGTTTTTTGTTGGATTATGTGCTCTTACCATCGACAAAATAAAATAATTTTACTATAAAGGTGACCAGAAGACATTTTTCAAATTACTGGGTAAAACGATTCATGGCCTGTCTATAAATTTACTGCGTCTTTGGTTCCTTAGTAATGATCGCCGTTGACACTAATTATCCAGTGAGAGAAGCCTGATATGAGATGTAAATTAGGTTCAAGATTTTATGCATTTAATGTTAACAAAGTCACCATATTTGCCAGACACTATACCTATTTCGCGAGCGTAACAGTTTGATTTGCTTGTAAACACGGAGCTTCTAATGATTACTCGTCAATTTACATTATGCAAATATGCAGGCTTCAAAATCAGCTCATCAGATACAATAGAAAGATCAATGTTCCAGTCCTATTTTTGGAATCGGTGATGATAAGTAATGAAATATGAAAATCCGCTAAAATTGAGAACGCGAGCGAAGAAAAAAACGGGGGTGGAAATTTTCATATTTCCTTACTTATCATCCAGCGCAATATTCACAATTGATATATTTATATTGATATATACAACATTATTTATATATGCAAAATATAGTGATAAAAGCCTCTGCGGAAGACAGGTGATAAGGTCATTTCTTCAGAAAAATGTTTCTGAGTCCCGGACACAATCGAGCCATGACCATATTAACAGACCTATACTGTAGTTCATTTAAATTGAACAATGTAAACTATTTTAAAATGTTTTCGAAGTGGAGTGAGTCGTATACATGCTGTTTCCAAATGTAATACGACATCCACATAACACAATGTAAAAATAATAATAATCCAGTTCCATTAAAATTAATCGACATGGTTAACCTACACTACTAAGTCGACGGAAAATCTGAAATAAATTTTTTTTTATAATATGTGACCCTCCACGCGAAAACGTACCTTAACGCTTTAGCGAACGGCATGAAAATACCGTTCGCTTACCGTTTTGTTTGATAAAACGTTTAAAATTATTAACAGAGCGTTCGAACGCCTGGTTTTAAACGTTCGGTGTCTGTTATTAACCGTTCGAACGGCTAACTGAAACCATTCGAACGGCGAACGGTTTCAGTTAGTCGTTCGAACGGTTTCAGTTAGCCGTTTTTAGCCGTTCGAACGCCGGTTAGTGACAGGCGCCGGTTTTATCAAACCGTTCAAACGGCTTCTTAAACTAAAAGCGTTCGAAAGCCTTACCGAACGGTAGGGAAACGGCATTTTCATGCCGTTCAGTGTTCGCTAAAGTGTTTAACTGAAACCGTTCAAAGGGCTATTAGCGCGAGCGTTTAATCGGGTTTACATTGTATGCACGAATTCAAACGCCGGATTATGACGAGCGCATAATGGTTCAGTTATAGGCGTAAGAATGAAGAGTTTGGTCGAACGCCAATGACAAGCCAACTAGGCCGTATGCGGCTTGACAGGTGTGAGAACACGGGAAGACATCTCTAACGTAATGCCTATACATGATGAATTCGGTATCATTACTAGCAACGACTTTTACTTTGTTTTATTTTAACTTTTTTCTTTCATTTTTTTCTTGATTTTTAACGGTTAGCGTTTATTTTAGAATTATTGTTACGATTACTAACTACCAGTCATAGTATAGTTTTCAAAACTAAATGACCGGCTTGCCTATCAATTTGGCTATAATCATATAGTCACAGCGTATTAGAAAACCATTAGGCTGACGGATTAGTGTTAGGATCTAAGTTGTTTTGCGGTTAGCAGTTCTATGACGTATTTCATCATACTGGCATGTCCGATCATAAGATAGCAGTACAATCTCTCATTTCGTCCCACCTCTCGCGGATAATAAAAAAGATCGTCCAGAAGGCAATCGCTTGCCGGCGCTGACAAAGAACGCTCGGGATGTAGTAAAACCTCAACTAAACATAAATACAGTATATAGCGTAACCACGAAGTTTCTATATTGTTAAATAAGATAAATAAGTTCTGACATCTCGAATAAGTTTCATGCAGCGTTGTCCTGTAATGACTTCTCTCCCGAGGCTGTACTGATTAGGAAACAAAAGAAAATTTGTAAATATCCAACTGCAAATGGCCATCATCATGATTTTCATCATCATGATTTTCATCATCATGATTTTCGGCATGTATACGTTCGTACAATAACATATATTTTTACGATGTCCTTAAGCATGATGTTTTATATATAACTACATAGTATAGAAAATCAATATGCTGTTTAACTTCAACAGCGTTATTGATTCTGGTAAACTTTTCATCACTTTTCCATCCCAATCAGGGAATTACATGGGAATTATAAGAAATAAAAACCAGTATGTGGAATATTTTGACCAGAATTCAACGACATTTTAGTCACTTACAGCCATTGTAGGTTTGGTGTATTCCTGAACAGCTTCTCAGGAATGACAGATATTTTGTTTCCCGGCAAATCTCTAAATGGAAATACAAAACAGGAAAAAGGTTAACTTAAAAGCACACGTTCTCAATATAGCTGTTAAATGTATTTAACTTTCACCAACAGTGGTGTAACCCTACTCGCGTTGGAGAGAAATTCCAATCAAGTTATCTATTTCAAATATGGTAACCATATGCCAACAATTGTCGATATCTTTCCGAATAGTAGAATAGGGATTAATTAAAAGTGAATATTCCGGGAAAAAATAAAATAGATTTTTACAATGGAAAATGGTCTTGACTAGGGAACTAGTCAAAAAGAAAGACCAAACGTTTTGACACAATGCTTTATTGTCTTTATAACGGGCGGCGAGAATGGTCGACAAGAGGAGTTGTATTTATCGTACAGGTGTTGTCATTAGCATAGGACATGGTATAACTACTCTAGTTAGAGATAAATTCAAATCAAATTTCTTTGTAGCCACTGAATACAGGTGCTGGTCACTTAATAGAGGGATGCCAACAATGCGCATTTGGTGCGGTAAAACTTCGTTTTATCTAATTCTAATTCATAATAGTAACTATAAATACGTATACGCCACAACCGCTCGTTCGCTTACTGTTTGAAACGTTTAAATTTATAGCGCAGTTGCTTACTGTACTTATTTTCGTTCTTTTACTTAAATAGCACCCGTCGAGATGACGTCAGTATCAATGTTTGTCCACTTTTACCCCTAATTCTTGCGGCCATAACAAAAGAAAATAGCTCGTTTGCAGGGCTGGTATAAAACGCAGGTTGCAGGTTGGCAATTTGCAGGTTGGGAACATATAGTCGTTTTCTGGACGATCTTTTTAGCTAGGGTAAAGATTGGGGTTAGTATTAGGGTTAGTATTAGGGTTAAATAACCACAATCCTAACCCAAATCCTAACCCCAACCCTATAACCCCTTAACAAAATGCAACAAGGTCTCTCCCTTAAATTAACCTATTATCCTTAAGTTAAAAATTGCTCTGAATTAAGGATAATAGTTAATCCAATGGATCATAAGAATCACGCATGCGTTTAACAGTCAATTACTAAGTCTCTCTTATTAGTCTACAGGCACCAGGTATGGGAGACAAGGGTGCGGGGTAGGTATGGTTGTGTAGCTATTAATAGCAGCCAGACGCAGGGTGTTAGCGAGGCGGCCGTCCGACCGTCCTATGGACGGCCACTTATGAATTTGGACGGCTAAATTTTAATGGACGGCCATGGACGGCCTAAGGGAATATTTTCTTTAAATAGGAACTTCAAACTTTGTAATATTTATTGAATACTTCGAATTGTTGTCATCTGCTGTTTACTTTACTTATGGTATATGTTTTCATACTTTTTCCCGTCGAAAACACGTTGAATATGCCTGAATATGGCTGAATTGAAGAGTAGACATACGCGCCATGTTTTTGTAACCATTTTTATGATTCTCGCATGAAGTATCAATGAGAATAATTTGAAACCGCTGTTTAAAAAACAGCAATCGCTTTATCGCTCGAGCGCACGTGCTTTAGAGTAACATTTACAGTAAAGATGGCTATAAAATGAGCCCAACGCATAAAAAAGTGAAAAAAATATCGCCAGTAAAACTAAAAGTAAAAAGGTTCAACGAATAGAACACTACAATTCCACAACAACAACAAATTGCGGCCACTCCCAAAACGCCCACAAAAATATGTGGCCACGCCCACAAAATTATTTTGGACGGCCACTTTTGAAATCCTGACTAACACCCTGGCCAGACGTTACGCTATTAGGTATAATAGCCCATTATTGCTAAACTTGGACAATTTGTCAATATCTCTGAGAGCTTTGTGTTGTCTGAATTTAATTGTTTCATAGAACATCAAACTAAATAACTATATAGCCACAATGTTTTAATGTTTGGGTGCAGTAGCAGAATAGTGGGGAAGTCTTTTGTTTTTACCGTCAATCACTAAGAAAAAAATTACTTGTTTAACACTACTGATAATTCCACATGAAATAATCAACTCAGTAGTTAGTATAAAGTGACACCGAAGGCTGTTGAAGGAAGAAAGTGCATCTTTATCATACAAAGACGTGGTCTATTCAAATTGGGTTTAACATGTATTAGGAATTATAGCCACATTAGACTGCTGCGATGTGGAGCTGGCAGGGATGTGGATTGTGGATAACTTATAATATAATATTGATGTTCTTGGTGGGTCTCAATGCAGGGCAGGAAAAATGATCTTTTCTAAGTGGGGACTTGCAACTGATCAGTTAATGTACAGGATTTATACAACTTTTGAGTTAAAATTAGTTTTTGTAACATTGTACATACCTACATATAAATATGTGTTTATATTTGACTGTAATTTGTTAGGAAACAATATGCCCATTAATACCAGTCTTAGCATTGAAGGGGCTACCATAAATATTATTTTATTATTATTATTAATAATAATAATATATAATCATAAATGCCTATAGTGCAGATACCATATTTTGATGGTTATTATATAATACAAAAGCCATGTATGTGCAACAAGACATGGCATTGTGTACTATAGTATCTAAATTACATCACCATGTGCATATATAACCAATGTTCAGGATGACATTCCTAGCTTGCTTGTTGACATTGATCTAGCTGACACAGTACTTGTTCAATCCCTATCAATTTCTGCTGACAATGAATGTCAACATACATAATGTCAATATAATCCTATATAAGCTGTATTTTACATTACAAGCCTAGGACCAGCATTGTCCAAGCCTATTCGCAGGATTAAACACAGATTGTTTAATATGGAATATAGACTATATAATACATGGACGATCGTCAGCCTCCTCAGAAAAAATTATTCCCATTGGAAAAAAATTATAACGTTCTGATTGCCAGTGACTCTAACCATTGAGCCATCAGACTCCGATGGAGAGAGAATGAATACAATGATGTACTGGTTCAATTTGTATATGTACTGGCATACTAATTTGTATATGAACGGCAGTCACTATATTTTATCAGTAATGCTTAGATGTGTTAATATATCCTCTACACTGCTGTAGTTAATGCAAGCTGCATAGGCAGTACTGTACATACCTTTATTATATACATGACAACATTACTGGATTCTGATTGGTTGAGAGGAGTGCAATAAAATCGTTTATTGCACTCGAGTGCAATAAATGAAAAGAGAGAAGACACTGGGAACAAGTTTGACAATAAAATTCAAAATGGTGGCCTATTCTGCAATGGAAAGTTTTCACTTTTCCAACGACTTGTGATACACTAGGAGTTAAAAATTCCATGTAAATATTTTGAAATGAGTATAAAGAACACCAAGAGTGAAAAGGTTTGTTGTCAACTAATGAGACAAGACGTTTTTAAAGACTTGGAAGAAGATGAAGCGTAACGTGTCGTAATTTTTGTCATGCATATAATAAATGAGTAATCATATGATTTTGCTCGTGCAATTAAGGATTTACACTACTCGTGATATTTGAAAATTGTGCCAAATTGCACTCGCCTGACGGCTCGTGCAATTTTGGCACAATTTTCAAATATCACTCGTGGTGTATAAATCCTTAATTGCACTCGCTATCATACGATTACCTATACATATCAACCGAATGTATGTTGAATTGTAACCAGCTTCACTCTCCATCTGAGTCTCAGTAGCTCATGGTTAGAAGCAATCAAGTTACAGGTTCGATTCCTGTCCGGGACTCAGAATCATTTTCTGAGGATATGAGCTTGACAATCATCCATGTATCATCTGTCTACTCCAAGCTCTCCTTTATTCACTACAGCAGTGTATATATTAACACTGACCAGTATACAGTAATGCTTGGTTATATACTACAAAATTGTATGCCAGGCTCAGGTCGTAACACTGAAACACAGCTATAGTCTACTATATAGGCTCATTATCAACCACAGAATAAACATACTGTACATGCAATTTCAAAATATGAACTAACACTTACTATTCTGTAGAATATAAAGCACAAATTACGAGAATAAAATTGGATATCCCTCTTCGAGTCGCTTTGACTTGTTTCTGTCGTAATCCTTGCTGTGTTGCAGGTTTTGTCACAGAATAAGTATTGAGGTTTTGTTTTTAATAACGACTGTCCCCTCTCGTTCTCTTCTGCTCGTGCAGCTTCAGCCTGCCATTCGTTATTTAAATTACTCATTTCCCGCTCACGACCTTGGATAAATATCCTTGTAGATCCATAAATATCCCTGTTTACCTATTTTCTTCCCCCGTGAAGCACGTCATCGTAACCAAGACAACCAATGTTCTGCGGTTGATGGATAGCGAACGAGTTGTCTATTTAACAATTAGACAAAAGGCCGAGTTGTCTATGAGCGAATAGTCATCGAAGGCGAAGCCTGAGTTGACTATTCGCTCATAGACAACGAGGACGAGTTGTCTAATTGTTTTAGTAGAAACAAATTAGTGGACTATTATAAATCATGCATTCTCAAAAAAATTATCAAAAAACTCATCTGAAACCTCCCCAAAACGAGAGTTTACCACCATTGTTTTGAGCGCGTTTCCCAAACGTTGTCTATCACGAATAGACAACGGTTGAGTAGCCAATCAGAATGCAGCATTTGTAATAGACCATGGTCAGTTTCTACTAAGAGCAGATTAGCCTGCGACCGGCTCTCCGCGGGTTGGGGGAGGGCGGGTACGTTGGAACGGGCGGGTTGGAGCGGGCTGGTTGGAGCGGGCGGCTTGCGGGGGAGGCGCAAGAAGGAGAGCCTGCAACAATCATATGAGGGGTGATTACCTTCAATATTCATCTTCAATTATGTCTTGACCAAATCCAATTATGTTATGCAATAGTGACATGGTTCAGTTCATAATTGCTATTGTATTGTGAAGTAATATAGTCCGTCGCAGGATATCATGCCAGTCCATCATTTCAAAAATTGCTTTGCATAAGACGTCTTGTCTTATTCCGACGCTTTCGGCAGAACATCATGTCAGTTGTGCATTTCCAAAATCACTTTTGCATATGACGTCATATTGGTTATCAGGGGGTGTGGGGTTTCCCCGCAAAAAGCAATATGGCGGCTGTATACATTGCGTCTTCAAAGAAGTTATTAAACCGGTATTAATTAGTGTGCTTGAAGAACACACTAATGCTGCTGCTATTGAACATGCTCTTTTCCGAGTTGACGTTTTATACCGAACAAGTGATTTCGGTAAGAAGGGGAAGACCACGCTATAATGTGAGAAAGGAGCAGCTTAAATTCTTTATAGAGCGTATATTTGATCTACGTTCGAGGAACAGCTATTCGAAATATCAGATGAAGACCTTGACAACGTGGTATCGGAAATACTTTATAACTTTCCGAACATGGGATATAAACGAATGAGAGTTTCTTTCACGACGTGGTTATATACAATTCATCATATATAATTGCTTCGTTCTATTTTAAAACCCCATTTAATTTGATAATTATCAACAAGTACACACAATATAAACCTTCGATATTATATTTAAAGAGATTTTAGAGCAACCTGGTTTGTATTTCTGCCTTTAAACGCGGTTTCAAAAGTGGACGGGTATTCTATAATTGCTCACGAGCTCGAGCACGAGCTTCTCTTAAAGAATCTAAGACGAGATCTCCCTGCGGTAATGTGTCACTGTACCTTAAAATTGCTTCGTATAAGTCGTCAACTCGGAAAAGAGCATGTTCAATAGCAGCGGCATTAGTGTGTTCTTCAAGCACACGAATTACCGGTTTATACTGCTTTGAAGACGCAATATATACAGCCGCCATATTGCTTTTTGCGGGGAAACCCCACACCCCCTGATAACCAATATGACGTCATATGCGAAAGTGATTTTGGAACTGCACAACTGACATGATGTTCTGCCGAAAGCGTCGGAATAAGACAAGACGTCATATCCAAAGCAATTTTTGAAATGATGGACTGGCATGATATCCTGCGACGGACTATATTACTTCACAATACAATAGCAATTATGAACTGAACCACGGTTAATAGAGGGAGACTGGTTAGGCTAGCCGGCGAACTTCAAAGGGCGCGCCTAACTGATGTCGGGAACCAGTGAAAAAAAAGTCACGTGACGAGGAGAGTGCACAGCTGACAAGTTTTGGAAGGCAAAACAAAGGCGATTATTCGAGTTGGTAACAAAGAAGCGTTATTTTATTCGATCATGGCAGTTTCAGAATAGGAAGGACAGCAATATGGAAGCAGAGGAGATTACCGAAGGTATTGAAAGCGATAAACATGACGACAAAGGCGATTCAGGCCCAATATTCGAAGACGAAGCCGAAGGTTCTTCGTGGCAATTCGAATCGACAGACCATCAAACCGGCGATTTGTATAACTTCGCTGTTTCTATTGCTGTCACTGAGACAGAAACAGAAGAAGTAAGTGCTGCATTCTCCGATGCTCTGATAGAAATCGATGGTATGAAGTCCTTTGCTTGTAGTAAATGCGACAAAGTTTGCAAGTCGAAAGGAGGCTTAACTCGGCATACAAAATCGAAGCACTTGTTGGAAGGTGGTCAACTGGACGAAACTCGTGTTGCACTTTGTGAAGACACAGTGGCTTCATTTGTGGAATCGATCAAAGAAAGAATCATAGAGGAGAACTTTTATGGAACAGAAATAACTGTATGTTTAAATGCTGTTTCTTCCACTGTTGCTTTCTTCAACGCCTTATTGCCACTTTATGAAACCTTTTGTTGTAAGAAGAATCAAGACAAACTTCTTGAATCTTTCTACGGTTTGATCCCGCGATCATGCGAATTACTGAACTGCCAAGACTACAAAGTAGCAAATTTGATAATGATTCATCTTCCAGAGCATCTGATAGGTTTCTACAACACCAGTCAAACCACAGGCAAAGACAGTTCAACAGCCAAGCCATTGGAACTTGACCCAGCTGAATATGGACCTCTTTCCTATGTGGCAGGATATGTGATTGGAAAACTGCACCAACTGAACAGGAAAAAAAAGGGAGAAGGAAACCAAGAACTACAGGCATTGCTGCAGAACATGAAAAGTTCAGAACCAAATAATTATATATCTGCCCGAACAAGGGGAGGTCTTGTCACTCCCTGCAATGACTTAGTGGAAATTTTAAAAGTTGCTGAAATTTCCTTCAGAGAACATGTTGATAACAGTAGTTTAACACTGAGAAATATCCCAGCAGAAATAATCTGTAATTCTACATTAAGCTCTCCTACTGTTAAGTCTTTGTGGGATAACATTGTTGTGTCCTCTGAACTTCAACCTTCAAATTCAACACAAAAGCTGTGCTTGGAAAATGTTGTTAAACTTTACTTGAAAGTTCGTTCGTTCTCATATGCCAGAGACTACATTACTAAATACCGTATCAAAGCAAAACAGGTAAAAAAGAAAGCATTGAGAAAAGAGATGAAAAAAAGTGACACTAGCAATGCATGATGGATTTGTGTAATTATGATCATTTCTAATATGTTACTTGTTTTATGCCATAATAAATGAATTAAGAAGATCAAGAGTACAATAATTTCCTCTTGTATTTCACCACATAATTTAATAAATTTTATATTACACCAAAACTAATATTGTAAGAATAATATTTATATATTTACATAAAGATATATTCATAAAACAGGCTAAAATAGTGCTTTGACGTTGACTTCAGTTGAACATTTTTGTTTGATTCTAGGATTTTAAACTATTTAGCCTGTTTTATAGGCTCAGATTCCAGTCGTTGGGTGCACCAAGACCCAATGTTTGGAATCTGAGCCCCTACCAGTTTTACAATGTATGGAAATGTTACACTTTACCTTACCAGAGTAAACCCTAAACCCCACAGAACCTAAATCTGAACCCTAACTAATCCTAAAAAGCATTTTTAATACCCTAACCATCATAAAACAAGAATCATTACTTAATTTATGATCACTCGGGTATGGTAAAGTGTAAACTTCCCTTATATACGTGCTATACGTACTATACTAGTATAAATTTCAAGTTCATAATGCCTCACCAAAGATTTTCTCCTGGTTACCATAGTATGTTAACTACCACCATGGTGGTAGCCCCCAAAATTGTTCTAACTAGCAAGCATTACATGACATTATATTGCATTATATTAGCATATCCTGACACTACAGTCAAGTGTTCAATTATTAATACATATTCAGGTGAAAATAACAGGCAATAGATCCTGCAATAACCACATGCACTTGCATTACAAAGTATAGTGGTTACAGAGGCCTTTTGTGCACTACATAAATACCAATAATACCCATTCTGACAATGTCGATTGTGTCTCACCAACAAAGACCCTATATGTGTTTTTGTGGACAAATGCATCACTGCCAAAAGGGCCTCAAAAGGAATTGGAATTATGATAAGATCCCAATAATTGGGACTATTGCAACTATTTATTGTGGGATAATTGTTCTAAAAGTTTCCAAGATAATTACAAAAGCTACAAAATGGATGTATGTATATATAATCAATCACAGGTGACAGCTATATATAGGACACATAAGACATTGTCAGATCAGGTCAGATAAAAACTAATGTACAGTAGGTTGGAAGACATTGTAATCTACAGTGGAATAGAAAAGCAATTGTCTACCTTAATGAAATAAAGGCCTCTATTTATTGTAATTATATGTCTTATTAACGGATATTATTTTATTTTTCCTTTGGTGGTTGCACAACTTTTGTTCGCTTCTTAACAGGTTCCTCGCTAATTTGGAACCATTTCTTTTTTTCGTACCTTCCACCAACGTTCCCTCTAATGACTGATGCAATGTCTCTTTGTGCTGCAATTGTAAGGTCATTGTAACCAAACTGCTGTGCTGTGGGGTTATCAGACCTTCCGCCTTTGCTTCTTTGATGACCAAAGTAGTCTTCCAGTACATCTTGCATGAATCTCTCAGACAAGACATACTGAAAACCTTTACTCAGAAGAAACTGGATAGCTTCAACATGAGAGTATGCTGATATCTTGAGGCCCTCATATGTTTGCTGGGACAGGAACATTTTTCCTCTTGCAGTTGGTGAAAAATTTCCAGGGCGGTTTAAGGTATTCTCCTTCCAATCATCTAAATATTTCACAAAAACATCCAATAGCCATGACAAGCGCTCATCGTCAGAAGAAGTATATGGTTTGATGAAATGATTTTTTTTCCTGATATGCTCAGTTCTTGACCTCACATTTGTGCAGTCAAAAAAATCATTCATCATTCCACAGAAATTGGCAGTTCCAAGGACTTCTTCGTTGCCACTCTCTTGAAGGGTTATCATGATGGACTTGCTTAGCACTTGTGTGGCCAGCTTCACCTTACAAAAAGAATAGAAGAACTGTATATTAGCATACAGATATTTACATATATATATATATATATATATATATATATATATATATATATATATATATATATATATATATATATATATATATTATATATATATATATATATATATATAGATATATATATATATATATATATATAGATATATATATATAGATATAGATATAGATATAGATATAGATATAGATATAGATATAGATATAGATATAGACATAGACATAGACATAGACATAGACATATACATATACATATACATATACATATACATATACATATACATATACATATACATATACATATACATATACATATACATATACATATACATATACATATACATATACATATACATATACATATACATATACATATACATATACATATACATACACATATACATATACATACATATATACATACATATATACATACATATATACATACAACAGTATATATATATATATACATATACAGTATATATATATACATATACAGTATATATATATATATACATATACAGTATATATATATACATATACAGTATATATATATACATACAGTATATATATATATATATATATATATATATATATATATATATATATATATATATATATATATATATATATATATATATATATATATATATATATATATATATATATATATATTTATATATATATATATATATATATATTATACACATAGTATATTACAGTACAATACCTTCATCTTACTATACGAAGTAAGCACAATGTGGTCCAGGGTCAATTTGGGCAGAGTGTGAAGACCAAATTCTTGATCACTGTAAAACAGATCGGCAATGTGACGGAACAGCAAGTATTTTCCATCGTTCCACATGTAGCGGCTAAAGGAACCAGATCCTGAACTGTAAAGGCAGTTCCGTGCCGTTTTCATCAGGTGTGGGGAATCTGCAAAAAAATAAATGAAGCGTGACATTGCAAAGACATTAAGCGTCTTGTACACAACATCACACTTCAGATCCTGAGCCAGACTTGAATGCAGCCGGAAAAACTTTCTGTTTGGAGATGCACCGTCATTCACAGCTGCACACACCCAGAGATTCAGGGACAGTTCCAACACAGAAACAGCCTTCCAGAAAATGGGCATGAGTTGGAATGAAGTAACATCTCCAGTAAAATAATATGCAATGACATGCTTCATGTCAGTGCACAGTCCTCTTACAAGAAAAGCAAGAGCATGGGAGGCCACAGTATCTTCTTCAAGATAGGCGTAGTTGGTCATGGGGGAAGCCAATGAGATCACCAGAAAATTTGTCAAAAACCAGATTTGACTGGATCTTCATCTCATCCATAATAAGAGCAACATATCTTTGCACATCAGAAAAGGATTGGGTTTTTTCTCCGAGAGTTTCAATGTTTTCCTTGTTGATTCCTGCTTTGGGTTTAAAATAATTCTTGTAATCCCGAAGCACACGCTCACTCGGAAGGACAAGAGCACCACTGTCCCTTAATTCACGATAGGCTGATGGGGACTTCCCATGAATTGACAGAGCAAATCTTATCACTTGAGGATGGTATCTCCTTCCCATCTTCTTTGATTTAAGCAAATTCATTTGCTGCTCCCAAAAGAATTTCATGTGGGGTGTAGCCTCCAGATTTTGCCCTGCCATTATTTTGAGAAGGTCAGTCTCAAGGGTTTCACTTACACCAACTCCATTCTCCTCAATCTTTGTTTGGAGATTTTGCAAGCGATTCTCCAGCTGCTTGCACTCGAGCCTTGTTGATTGCACAGTAGCTCGAAGCTTTCCTGACCCACATGCAGCAAGTGATGCTTTACTTTTGGCTGGTGTGACTGATGCTTTGGATTTTTTCCTCAAGGTTCTCTTGATGTCATTTAGCATAGTCACACATGGTTGGCAAGACTGTTGCTGACTCTGGGACGTTTCCTTGATAACCAAACAATCAACACATCGAAATATCACAGAAACTTCAAAGTGGGCTTTCTCAGTCGACAAAAGTTTAGGGATTGAATGGCGTACCACTGTTCCAGGCGATTGAACTTGAGCTGTCGGGTCAACAGCCACCGATTTAATTTCATCAATATCTGGCAATCCATCACACAAGCAGGAGTTTTCGAGAAAATGCAACAGTTCATCGATGTCGTGTACAGAACGCTTTCTTTCTCGGTATATGCTATGGTCATCGGGGATGGGCCACTGAAAAGCGAAAACGTTGAACTCCAAGACTGAATCAATTACGACAGTGTATTTTGGCATGATATGACATTCGTCGTATAGTTCGATTCTGATTTCATTTTCGTTTGACTTATTTACCTTCCAGCGACCAACATTTTCTTTTTCCTTCAACTGCATTAACACTTTTTCGATACCCAGTATTGTTAATGGTTTTGGAGATAGAGTGGTGGAGGTGCTTGGCATGTCAACATCTTCCCTCACCAGAGTTCGACGCTCTTGTTTTGGAGAATCATAGCTTTTCACGGGCAAATTCTCCGTAGGTATGCTACCGGTTACCAAGGATTTTCGTTTCGGGTCTACAAAACATAAATAAATAAATAAAGGTCGGGATGAATAATGCATAATGCGCTCTTTGTTATCAGATGCGAACCAAGCGCGACTGCATAACATAAAATATAAAATAAATACTTACGAGTTAAAATGCAATCGGGCTTGAAGTGAAGCTCACAAATATAAACGTTATTCGCCTCAATTTGCTGTCTTAGGTCTGGTGTCATCTCTCTCGTTCTCAAGATCAAACGGAGCCATTCATCTCGAGCTTTCTTCTTCAGCGCTACCGTATGTTCGCCATCCCCTGCGCTGCAAACCGGGATTTTAAAAAGGGAATGTTCGTGCCGTCTGCTGGTCGGACAACCATAGAATGCACAATTCGAACCAGGCATGTCTTCAAACAACTGTTTGATGGTATAAGCGCGCAACAACGCAAATTTAAAACGACTCCAAACGATACAACTTTTCCAACATGAATAAAGGCCGCAACACTAGCTCTCTGAATCTGTGCACTCTCCTCGTCACGTGACGCAAAATAAAAGTGGACAATAACATATTTGGTCACGTGGTACAGCTAGCCTAACCAGTCTCCCTCTATTAACCGTGACTGAACCATGTCACTATTGCATAACATAATTGTGTTTTGTCAAGACATGGGTGTGAATCGATTACGCCCACTTAATTAGTATTGACATATCTGATCAATCAATTACGCTCACTTCATTAATTTTCACATATCAATCATATTCGTCTAAAATTATTGGTGAAAACCCCAATGTAAATAAACACAGCTGCAGGCTAGTAAAGAAACTCAAAAACAATCTGTGAATAAGAAAGGACCAATACCAAAAGCAGTTTGTAAAGACGATTTTTGTCGTGTATGTAATTACATGAATTTCAAAATCAAATGCGGGAGTTCCAAGTGTTCGACGGAGAACCTGCTTAAACAGTCGGAAAGCAAGGAAGCCAAAGGATGAATTCTTGCAAACGATTGCAAACGATTTGGGATGTATCTAAATCTGATTACCTTTAAGATAGAGTTTGCCGTACTTGGAAAGACGCACTTGGAAAACCGTCAATCCAACACTCCGCTGTGCGCAGTTTAGCAAACGCAGACAAAGCGACATCAAGAGAGAAAAGACAATTGCCAACAACAATAACACCAGAAAGACTAGACGTGTATCCACCGCAAAAATAAAAGAACCTCGTCGTCGAAAGCATCTATTTTATGACGAACATGAAAGGGGTGAAGCTCTTTCTTTTGAAGACGAACTAAATAATTTAATGAATAGAAATTTGAAGAAGGCAAATCAGGAATTAGCCATGGGCGTGTTATTATATCGTATATCATAACAAATGTGTAATTACTATAAAGGGTCAAATTACGGAAAGTTCATCATATTATACAATTGCTTCGTTCTATTTTAAAACTCCATTTAATTTGATAAGAATCAACAACTACACACAATATAAACCTTCGACATTAAATTTAAAGACATTTTAGACCATCCTGTTTGAACGGTTATTCTATAATTGCTCCGTAACTGTCAAGCAATCGTTTGACCAAACAACACAGAATTTGTTTAGAAATATTGCGTTGAAAAATTGGGCTACGGCAGCGAATAATATTTTCCAACATGTTGAACTATCTTGTCATGTCCCCGATGTTCTGCGAAGGAAAATAAGTTCAGAATTTCAGGCGCTTGGTACAGATACCATTCTGAAGCGAACTTCTCTTCAAGAACTCACTGCCTTTAGCAACAGCCTCTTTTTGCACGAAGTTAGCTTGCAATGTCCACTGTGGTATTCTGTTTTGAACGGTGCTTGCGGTCATACATTGCGTCAAAACAAAATTATGTTGAGTTATGGTAGATTCTACTTTTACCGAATCCTGCTACTAAGAAGTTGTTTAATTGCTTCACGTTGTTCGTCCTTCTATTCAATTTCTAACGATCTAATGTTCTCTTCCAGACCGCACAATATACGTCATTGCTGTTTATCAGCTAGACACATAAATTATAATTTCCACCAATAGAAATTCGCGGCCGTCTGCGGCCTCGAGTATCGATTTACCCCCATGATTGTTGCAGGCTTTCCTTCTCGCGCCTCCCCCGCAATGGGCCCGCTCCAACCCGCCCTCCCCCAGCCCGCCCTCCCCCAGCCCGCCCTCCCCCAACCCGCGGAGAGCCGGTTCGCAGGCTAAGAGCAGATAGACAACGAGGGCGAGTTGTCCAATTGTTTTAGTATCAACCATAAACAACCTTTCTAACATTGTTCCAAATTTTCAGATAGTTTTACCTTTTTGTTTGTATAAGTCTCCCATTCAAAATGTAGAGTTGCTCGATGGCTCATGATAAACAATCGCTCACAAAAAAACGAGATTGTAATTATTTTGCTTCACATTTGTATAGATATACTCCATACGCATAAGCGAATTAATTTTCCTATTCGAAAATATCAAACTGAACAATTTTCCATAACTTTCGGGCCAATGTTTTCATGATTTCATCACTCGTATATAAATTTTAGCGGTGCGTAATAGATAGTAGTCGCCAGAACCATGTTGAGCCGCCAACACCACTAACCCAGCCGTGACATGTTCGTCGTAAAACAGTCGCAAAACGCTCGTAAATCTACTACATTGTTTAAAAATATGCCGTAAATATTTATTATCTTTATACGCGCACGTGGAGAAGAGCGTTCATGCAGAAGAATACATGACAAACTCTCAATCCTAGACCAGTAAATTTGATTTTGTCAAATGGGGTTTAGAAATATCGCAACAACGTATATGCTGTGAGGTTTCAAAATATATATTTGGGGACTGACAAAATATATTTGTCGAATGACAAATATATTTGTCGACTGAAAAAATACATTTGTCGACTGACAAAATATATTTGCCGACTGAAACTATTATATGCGCAATTTGCATATACATTTATGCAGTTAAGCATTTCTGTATTTGCCATATAACATTCGTAAAGTCACTTACTAGTCATAGATGCTTTTAAATAAGTGATAAAACGTGCTGCGTAGCCATAGAAATACAAATCAAATATTTCAGTAAAAAGGTTGGTGTACTGCCGAAATAGCTTGTAATTAGTCTAACGTTTCGAGCGAAGGACCTTCGTCAGAGAGTGAAACGTAAAATGAAATAATCAGTCAGTTATTATTTCACAGTTTACGTTTTACTCTATGACGAAGGGCCTTCGCTCGAAACGTTAGACAACTTCCACACTATTTCATAGACTTGCTCCAAATCCGGGTTGTATTCTCGAAAGAAACCAGTCTTTAAACAAACCCGAAACAATCAAGAGGCAAACTCAAGGGCGGCGGAACAGTTTAAATATGGGGGGGGGGGGGGGGGGGGGGGGGGGGGCGAGGGCAGAAGGGGATCCGGAGCCCCGGAAAAATGTTGTATTAGAAAGTCTCCGAAACAGGATTTCCTGCGTTTTGGGGCCAGTTTCAGGGAAATATAAGGAGAAAAAAATTCCAAAATTTTACAATCTACGTAGATTACACAAGGTTTCATATGTGCACAGCTTTTCTTATTGATCATTGTGGATGTTTTAATCGTTTTTAATAAAATCTTAAAAAAAAGTATAAGGCTGGGCTCAATCGTGGGGGCGATGCCCCCACACTTTAGGTTTCGTGGGGGTGGCTGCCCCCACTGCCCCCCCCCCCCCCCCCCCGCTTCCGCCGCCCTTGGGCAAACTTTCTTTCTTTTTGTTTCTTCTCGAAACAAACTCGTCTTTGAAACAAAACCACTCTCGAAACAAACCCGTCTTCTCGAAACAAAGAACCGGCAAGTCTAACTAGTCACTATTTCGGCAGTGCACCTAATTTCGCTTTCCGAGTTCCGACCGTTTGGCGAAATGATTCGTAATATTTACGACGAACATGTTACCGCTGGGTTAGTGGTGTTGGCGGCTCAACATGGTTCTGGCGACTACTAATTAGTGCGCACCAATTTTAGCGGATGCCATGTTTGGACTAGATTCCAGGTTTGGCCGTGCAGCTTGAATATGTCGTGGCTTCTGATTGGTCAGGTTAGGAATATTCCAGCATAAGGTTTGTGATTGGGTCACGTTGCTCACCGTCTATCACCAATAGACAGTGAGTAGCTCAGCCAATCAGAATGCCGAATTTGTAATAGACCACTAATTGGTTGATACTAAATATATTTATACGATATCCGGTGCATTGTCGTAGCAGTTGTTTACCATCCAGCAAATGCAAATGACAATGACATGTTGCAATACTTAACTAAATCACTCACCAAAATCGAAGGAAAGTTCCCTGGATGCGGAGTTATCATCGCCGGGGACTTTAACAAATTGGAAACTAAGTACTTTGGTCACCAATTCGGACTTAGGCAACTTGTGAATGTACCAACCCGCGGCGCTAACACACTAGATTTGGTTTTTACTAATATGCATAATTTTTACAAACCAAATTCTGCTGTGGGTTTTCCGCCGTTTGGTCTGTCCGACCATGACTGCATTTCTATTGCTCCAAAAGAAAGATTGCCTAAAACGAACAGCAAGCGGGTTATCACCAAAAGAGACACGAGACCTTCTCGCAAAAAAGAACTTGGCAGGTACCTAAACCAAGTGGGTTGGAGTATTATTGACGAGGCTCAAACGTGCGAAGAAAAGAACAGTATTTTCAATACTATTGTTTCGACAGGTTTAGATCTCCTCATGCCTGAGAAAGAAGTTAAACTCCATCACAGGGACCATCCTTGGATTACCGATAACTTCAAACGCCTTGTCCAACGACGACAACAGGCTTTCTCAATTGGAAATCCCACAGTATTTAAATTTTATCGTAATAAAGTTAATCGAGTAAGGAAAACCTGTCGCGCAAATTATTATACTTCAAAAGTGAGTCACCTCAAGCAGTCCAAACCTAAGGAGTGGTGGATTGAGGTCAAACGTATTAGCGGTATGACCTCATCTTCGGGTCCTGACCGCCTTCTCTCACATCTGCAGATTGAGAATACTGATCATTTATCAACATCGGACCTTGCCAACCTAATTAATAACTGTTTCCTCGAACCTATGAGTGAATACAACCCCCTCAGTCGTGAAGATCTACAAAGCTTGCAGACAGATGATACCCCTTCTGCGAACACGAGTTATGATATGGACCTGACATTAACATCATCGGTTTATCACAAGCTTAAATTGCTGAACCCTTCGAAAGCACCACGGCCAGATGGAATTTCGAATTGGATTTTAATAGAGTATGCCGAAATCCTAGCTACGCCCATCTCCAGCATAATCAACGCCACTTACCAAGAACAAATATTACCATCAGTTTGGAAGCGTGCGAACGTCACACCAATCCCGAAAGAGAAACCTGTCACTCAAATCAACAAGCATTTAAGACCCATCTCTCTCACTCCGGCTCTATCCAAAGTAGCCGAATATTTCGTGGTAAAATACCATATAGCCCCTGCCATCCTTAGTATTATCGACCCAGCACAATTTGGAGGCATACCACGATCCTCGGTTACACAGGCCCTTGTCAGCATGGTGCATAAATGGGCTGAAGCAACGGACGGAACAGGTGATGTAGTTCGCGTAGCGCTTTTCGATTGTCGAAAAGCATTCGATCTGATCGACCATCAAATCCTCGTAAGTAAAGTTTTCCAGCTTAGCATTCCTTCTTGGGTGAATAATTGGGTTGCAAATTTTTTGACTAACAGAGAACAGCGGGTAAAACTATCAAGAGATTGTTATTCAGAATGGGGTGCGGTTTCCTCTGGTGTCCCGCAAGGAACTAAATTGGGCCCTTGGTAGTTCATCTTGATGATCAACGATTTGATACCACCTGCCCATGATACCTGGAAATATATCGACGACACGACCGTATCTGAAGTATTCAAGAGAAAAACCCCTAGTAGTAGTACCATCCAAGATGCTGTTGACCACGTCCAACTATGGTCTGAAGCCAACCGGCTACAGTTAAACGACACGAAGTGCAAATAACTTAAAATATACTTTGGGAAAACGAATGTAGTGCTTCCTAAACTCCGTGTCAATGGCGATGAACTGGACGTTGTAGAACATGCTAAGATTCTCGGTCTAACTATTAGCGCAGATTTAAAATGGAATACATGTGATATTCTTGCCATTTACTATACGGATTCAACTGGATTGTCACAACAAATCAAATATACATTTTATTACAAACACGCCATTTGTACAGTCTCCTACATCGAACTACTTCATGTAAGTTATATCCAAATGGACACTACATTCCTTTCCTTTGTAAGAAAACAAAATAAACTAAAATATACAGTAACTTATAATAAGAACACTTAAAGTACTATAGTTGACTGTTTATGATCCATTGTCTAAATAAGAAACAACTACTGAATAACTGTCTCTCAGTAATTACTATATAACCGTACTGACTATGGTGTCCTGATGAATGTTCATCACAAAATCCTTGAACTTGGCAGGCAGTCTTGTCGCACGGAGTGTCGGAGTGGTCTGCTTGCCGACACTGTTATAGGTGTACTATCTGCAGCTGGAGTTCTTTGAATCTCTGTAGTGGTCTGTAGTTCTGCTGGTTCTTTGTACGGTTTTACAAATGAACTGTTTCTTCGATACAGTACACCATCATCTGACTTTATTGGAAGTTCGTGTCTAGTACTGCTATGAGGAGTGGTTCTGTATGCCAACAGGAATTTATTCAATTCATCTTGCCACCTCTTCTTTTCCACAATAGCCACCTTCAGTGATTTTAGTAGTGTCCTGTTCGACGTTCTACTTCCCCATTGGCTTGCGGCCAGAGAGGTGGGGATTTCCGGTGCTGGATTCCATGTTTTGTTAGGAAATCTTTATATTCCTCTGATACAAATTGAGCTCCATTGTCCGACTTCAGAGTGAATGGATAACCATATCGTGTAAATATCGGCATCAACGCTTCAATCATCTTTTGGGTTGTGGTTGACTTTGTAATGACCACTTCAAAGAAACGACTATAATAATCGACCACCACTAGTAAATTTTCTCCAGAAGGAAGTGGGCCAAGTAGATCAATTGCTATGTCTTGCCATGGTCCAGATGGTGGTTCTGCTCTTTGCATTGGTTCAGGTGCACAGAAGTCTCCTACAACTTGACATCCATGACATCTTTTGCAAACTCGTTCCGCGTCACCGTCCATTTTAGGCCACCAAACCTTGCTCCTTAACCGGTTCTTCATCTTCACTATACCTTGATGACGTTCGTGGGCTAAGCACAGCACTTCATCTCTAAGAATTTTTGATATCACCATTCTTGTTCCGCGCATGACCAACTGCCCAATAATACAGAGTTCATTCTTTACACTTGAATAATATGGCATCTTGCACTGGGACCAATTTCCACTTTGTATGTAATTTCTAACACTGATAAGTTCAGGGTCTTTCTCTGATTCTCTTTCAACTTGTTTTGCTGTTAATGCTATCGGTGCGCTCTCTTGTGCGATGATCCGTACAAAATCCTCTTTTTCCCCACTGTAATCTCTCGGATTCTTGGAGTTGAGTCTTGACAGAGCATCGGCTATGTTGGCCTTGCCAGGTCGATAAACTACCTTGAAATTATAACCTTGTAAGCGAAGCACCCATCTTTTCAGACGTGAAGAGGGTTTGGAGGATGTGTTGTAGATGTACTGCAGTGGTTTATGGTCAGTCTCCAGCTCGAACGGATGATCATAGACATAGAACTTGAATCTTTCACATGCCCACACCAATGCTAGACCTTCTTTTTCTGTTTGAGAATATATTCTCTCTACATCGGTGAGATTCCTTGATGCATACGATATTACTCTCCATGAATCACCTTGCAACTGTGTCAGGACTGCTCCAATACCTGTGGGACCAGCATCAGCAACAATACGTGTTTCGCAGTCATTTGCGAAATATGCCAGTGTTTCTGCTTGGGTTAGCAGATCTTTCAGTTTCTGGAAAGACTGCTTCTGGACTTTCGTCCATTCAAACGTCTGGTTCTTTCTTGTCAGTTTTCTGATTGGTTCCGCCACTTGTGCAAAATCGGGGAGGAACTTGGCACAGTACTGCATTAGGCCTAAGAAAGACCTAACTTCTGCAGCATTCTGCGGAGGTTTAGCATCTTTCACTGCTGCCACCTTCTCTTCACTAGGTGATACACCACTCTTGCTGAGATCATGTCCGAAGAATGTAAGCTTTGGAAGCCTAAATTGACACTTGCTTGCATTCAGAGTCAACCCGCAGTCTCGGAGACGGTAAAGTACAGCCAACATATTATTGTCGTGCTCCTGAATTCCACGCCCATGGATGATCAAGTCATCTGCAATATTTGCAACTCCATTACAGCCAATCAATACATATTTGACAATCTTCTGGTACTTTTCAGGGGCTGACGTGATGCCAAACATTAACCTCTTGTACCTATACAGGCCTTGGTGAGTAACAAATGTGGTGATTCGACGTGATGTTTCCTCAAGTTCCACTTGGTGGAATCCCCATTTATTTCCACTTGGTGGAATTTCGTTTTTCCAAAAATGATATCTATAGTTTGGTCGATGTTATGAGCCTCCCTGATGTAATAAAATGTTGCAATGGCCTAAAGGTAGATCGAGTCGAGGGTATATGCATATCCATGTCGCTACTTGGATATGATCCCCAGGTTTGAGAGACCTGTCCCTCAGCTGTGCATGGTAAGCAATGCAGTTATGGATCATATATATATACATGGTGGAATTATTTGCTGTCAACTTTCAATCAACCATGGTTATCTTCTGAAACCTTGCAAAGATTTTGTGAAGCTGTATTTCAGAAAAGTGGAGCTTTGCAGAACTGTTTTGGTTTTGTGGATGGAACGGTTAGACCGGTTTCTCGACCAGCTGGGCGAAACCAAAGAGTTCTATATAATGGTCACAAAAAAGTCCATGCAATGAAGTTCCAGTCAGTTGCAGTTCTTAATGGATTAGTCGCTAACCTATACGGTCCGGTAGAAGGTAAACGGCATGACAGTGCAATGTTAGCGGAGTCTGGCTTGTATAACCAGTTGCAACAACCTGATGTTTTACCTAATGGTGATCAGGTGTGTTTATATGGGGACCCTGCTAATCCTTTTCGTCCACAATTACAAGGCCCATTTAAAGGAGCAAGGATAACTCGTGCACAACAATAATGGAATACTGCTATGAGCAGTGTTAGAGTCTCAGTTGAGTGGATTTTTGGAGACATCATAAACTATTTTAAATTTCTCGACTTCAAGAAAAATTTAAAATTTTATCTATATACATATATATATATATATCGTTTTTCAGCAGGACATCGTTTTTATCGCCCACTGTTATCACCCTGATAAAGGCACAAGTATGTGATAAATAAATGCACACACACACACACCCACCCACCCTACTATATAGGTGCAATATATTACTCTAATTACCCTTTTATTAATGGAAAGTTGGTTTCAGCTTATTTTTTTACTTTGACTTAGAAAATTAAAAATCAAGATCATGCAGAGAATCACTGATCTGCTTCCATATGTTGCCCCTTTGTTGAGAAACCTTCTTGTACTTCCAAAGGTTCCAGCAAATACATCTCCCGGATTAGCATATCATTGTGTTCGTCATTCCAAATCATTGACTTCTTACTATATCAGCTATAAATAGAAAAAGTAACTTGTTAAACACACACAAAGAATTGCATTAGACAGATTTGTGTGTGTTTATAAAAGCTTTATATCAACAGACAATTTTCGAACAATTTTCTTGTGTCTTTAGACAACAACTACATAAAATTCACACATTATTGGTTTGATTAGAAAATTCAACAGAAATTTGTGATCGATAGACAAACTTAGATCGATTATGTAAAAGGAAGAGAAGCAAAAGGTTTGTTTACAATTTATATTTATATTCGGATGCAATGATGCAGAGCATAAATAGAGATTCTCTTTGTTTTCCAATATTAAACATTGTTATAAAACAAACGGATCGACCCTGAACTGAAGTATGATAGATAATAAGCAATTTGCTAAAGAGTTATAGTCGATCTGACTAGAGAGAAATGCTTAGAAAAGAGCCTCAGAAAGGAGAATAGGAGAGTAGCCTCGAGAACGACTCTACCTTGATCTTAAAGATATTTTTATATCTCAAGCAGTCTAAACGTTACTAAAAATTAAAAGTCTTACATAAAACCTGATAATTATGTTCTTAACAAGATACACAATGCTAAAACCTCACCTCTTTGAGTTTGTTTGTTTTTCCGCCATTTTGGATTTTGACGACGCCTTCGGGGCATGAATTCTCACGTCACACACGAGGCAGCCAAATAATCGGCACGCATGCGCAATTTGCGCTCTCGGCGGCGGCATCCCCAAATCTTACCATTTCGTAAACTCGCTATTCACGACATAAACGCGTCGGAGAAAGGTAAAAAAATTCAGTCTGGCGTGGAGCAATTATCTCCTCGCAACCGAACTGAATAAGAAGTCTGAAGGGATAGAAGTCGCAAAACCTCTAACAAACATCGGAGAGGAAGCTCGCGACGTTTATTTGTCATTCACAGACTGGGCAGAAGAAGGAGACGAGAGGAAGATTAAACATGTGCAGGAGAAGTTTGCAGCGTATTACATGCCACGCAATAATGTACCGTTTGAACGATACAAGTTTAACCCAGGTATTCCTGAGGCTGGAGAGTCGTACGACCATTACAAGACCGCCTTACGCAAGTTAGCTGAGGGGTGTGATTTTCGTACAATTACACCAGAAGAAATACTCAGAGATCGGTTAATATTTGGTATCAGCGATACCAAAGTATGCGAGAGACTGCTGAGAGAAATAAATCTCAGTCTAGCGAAAACAGACGAGATATGTCGTGCTTCCGAAAGCATGTTAGCCCAGATAAAAATCATTGGAGACACAGCTGAAGGTAAAGTATCCGAAGTAAGCCGAATAAAAAATCAAGAGCGCACGTCCGCTCCGAGGAAAATGAAAAACTTCCGTCGCAGGCAAGCACAACAAGGTCAAGGTCAACACAAAGAATGTGGCAATTGCGGCTATCAACATACGGCGAATCGGGAATTGTGTCCCGCAATAGGAAAGGACTGCCTAAATGGCGCAATAAAAAATCACTTCGCCGCAGTTTGTAGACAAAAAGAAATGAAGGCGATTGAAGATGAAAAAGACGATAGATCGGGCGAGGTCTACCAGACAGCTGTCAAACTAGACGACTTATAGTTATAGTGACCATGAAACTGGAATTCCGAAGTTACGTGCGATTCCAACCAGATTACACATGCATCTACCAAGAGGCGACCGAGGACAGACTACTGGAGAAGGTGAAGCCCATCAAAACCTCCCTTGTCGCCTATGGAGGCTCGAAAATAAAGGTAGTAGGGCAAGTACGTATCCGCGTTTGGAGACGTGAGGCCAGTTGTCGTCTAGACTGCCGGTTAGCAGACAGCAAAGAGATCCGCCCGATTCTAGGTCGCAAAGTATACTTAGGAATGAACATTAGTCAGTTCAAAGACAATGACCTGCTGAATAAACCACAGACGGAAAACGCCCAGTATACGCCAGCTTAGAGGACAAACCCAACGCACTGACCAAACAAGAGCTTATGGGGAAGTTTCCGAAGGTCTTTGGCGAGGGAGTTGGACAGTTAGACGGCGTATATAAGATACGATCGATGAGACAGTCCAACGATGAGACAGTCCAACAAGTTCCACATGCACCCCGGCGCGCATTGCAGTTGCGCTTCGACCAAAGCTAAAAGAGGCACTAAAACCTTGTGTCCCAATATGTCATAGTTCCGGTGACAACGCCCACAGAGTAAATCAGCTCCATCGTGGCTGTCATAAAAAATAAATGATCTCCTCGCAACCGAACTGAATAAGAAGTCTGAAGCGGTACAAGTCGCAACACTTATAACAGTCATCGGTGAGGAAGCTCGCGACGTTTATTCCAGGACGAGCTCGTATTTAAAAGACAGCTGTTAGTAGTCCCAACAGTCATGCGCAAACAAATGATGGAAGAAATTCATGCTGCACACATTGGTATCGAAGCCAATTAATTTCTTGCCAACTGTCAACTTATTAATTACAGTTGGCCTGCACTTCGGTTAAATTCAAACTCTCGTCAGTTTAAAGTATATTTATTTTGTTACATGATGGTGCTAAATAAAAAGTTGTTTTTGTTGTTGAAGCGTGCATTCGAAGAGCACGAGGCATCAGGCCTCCCACGGCATTAAGACAGCGAAGAGGCTGTTTTCCAAGTGTAAGGAGGCCGGAAGGTCGGAGTTCCAGACGTTACTAGACTGCCACAACACACCATCTGCTGGAATGGGTACCAGTGCAACCCAGCGCCTCGTGGGCCGGAGGTGCAAGACGCTTCTTTCAGTTGCTAGCTCACTACTACAGCCGCAGCATGCAACTGAAGAAGATACCCGGGCATTGATTGGAGTCAAGAAGCGATAGCAACACTATTACGACAAGCACAGCAAACCCCTGACCCCAATCAACACAGGCGGCACAGTCCGTGTGAATCTCCCGGACGAAACAGATGGGACGCAGGTATCTGCACAGGCCAAGTGGGACCCAGGAGCTATGAAGTTAAGGATGGTCACGGTATCTACAGACGAAACCGGGGACAGCTACTTGTCAGTACGGACGAACGGAATCGAGACAAACGGAATCAAGCTGGACATGCAGGAGGCAAGCTCGCTCTCTAATCGAGATAGTAATAATAGTCCTGATATTACAGTACATGAGGCAGGCTAGCCTACATGCCAGACTTGCTAACAAGCACACCATTTGCCCACTGTTACTTGATCTGTACAGCCAGATACATTTTTGATATTACATGAAGCGATCTGGCCCAATAATAAATGTGCTAAATTTATGAATATGTTTACTGGCTCAAAATGTTGACTTCACAAAGAAATAAAGATTTTGAATTATATTTCTTTAAGCTGTTTTGCTTAAATGGTTTGATTTAAATGCACTTGTCACTGGAAACCCCAGGTAAGTATGAGAGATTAGACTTATCAAGAAACAAATCTAAGAAAATGCCCCACCTACAGTATAGGGGAAAATAACATCCTAAACCCCACCTACAAGTCACCTTCGGGGTTTCCTTGGGTGCCGTAGGGGTTTCCAGTGACAAGTACTGAGAACAATATAACTGATTTAATAATTGCACAAAGTGAACCTGTTTGCGGTACTTGCCAGATGAATTGTTGTTACATGAGCACAGGCCGGGCTTGCTTGCCAGGCTGACCCTGTTGACTAGAACTGGATTAGGTCAGCAAACAGGATGGCTCATTTGGTGGGGCAGACTTCTCAGTAAGCCAGCTTGGATACTGAGCCAACTCACCTTCATATAATCAAAGCCGTTGGCCAACAATACGTTATGGGTTTGCAATGATGGAAAATTTAACCACCCCTGCAACCTACAACAATGGATTTGTGTATATTGAATTTGCCTACAATGTCTTTCAACAAGCCACAACCTCAAGTAGCCCGAGTTAACGCCTAGCGGGCGTCTTGTTACCTATAATATAACCATGCTTCTTTGGTCGCCATTGATCAATTTAAAGACTCTAGAAAATTTGTGATATTAAAGATTGATAAGGAATTTGGCTGGCAAGTATCTTATTCATAAACACCCTCATACTACTTACAATCGCAGAGATGAGCGGTTGTTCCGCGATCTCGATAACCGTACGCTGATGTGTACTCTTGATAACCGTACGCTGATGTGTACTCGATCAAATCTATGTTTACATGTTTTATTCAATCGATCAAACTGTTTAAATTTGTTACTGAATTGTACTGAAATATGTTGCTCAATTGCTGTAAATGGAAGAATGAAGAACATTGATGAAGTGATAAATGAACTTAATAATGAAGTGAATATGAACGCTGAATGGAAAAACGTTTATACATGTACTATAAAGGTAACTCCTCTAACTGTAATATTTGTAATAAAGTTTATTGTCTGTATTGTTTATTGCAGTGTCATACAAAATAAAGTCGATGCTATTCAACATTTTCTTGTTTCATATATACCAAGTGTACAGTCACATAATATATATTTCCCTAATAAATCAGGAAACATCAACATGTTGCCATCGGATGACCCTGTTTCACTTGATAATAATTTGATGTGAACATTATTATAGTTGGAGTTGTGCAAGCTGGTCTTATTAAATCATCAACCAGCAATAATGTGTTCCTCTAGTCTGGATTGACTTCACGTCATCAGCATATCTGATATTTCTGAAAAACCAAACTCTAATTACACTGGTATCAGTCTACAACACTTACAGCATTGTTGGAGTTGTACAAGTTCGTCTATTAAACCATCAACCACCAATTTCCTCTGGTCGCAAATGACTTCATAACATCAACATAAATTATTATGTAGCTGATATTATGTTATGGAAGACCAATCTCTAATGACAATGATGTCTGAAGTGAAGCTGAGCCTCTACAACCACATAGTTGTCCCTTTGGTATCAAATGACTTCATAACATCAACATAATTATTTGATATTTATGAAAGACCGGATGCTAATAACACCCCTGTCTGAAGTGCAGTCCAATAACCTCTACAACCAATTGCACAGTTGGAATTGTACAAGTTGGTCCTGTCAATCACCAATTTATTACTCTGGTATTAAATGACATTATACCATTGAGTTGACTGTATATAATTGGTCAATGGCACAGCAAAATTATGCAAGTTAAACCTCAGTGTTAAATAAACTACTGTATATGGTATATAATTAGACACTCATTAAGAATCCAAGCAATTTCAAAACAGCCTGGTCTGCAACCATGCAACTTTAATAAAAAATCAACCAGATAAAAAAGGTCAACATGCCGTCAAATTGTAAACTTCAGTACTGCTCAGAAATAACCCAGGGGCGGATTTAGCGTAGGTCAAACCGGTCATGCGACTGATGTAATTTTTTGCTAGCATAAAAAATTCCGAATCGACCTTCAGCAGTCGCTGTAAAAATTGCGCAATTACAACAAGGTCCAGTTGTTTCATAATCATTCGTGATTTTATTCGTAATTCATCGGCACTGACGGCACAGGCTCTCTCGCCCGCGTCTTTCCCGCGGAGGTGATACAAATAACAATGTGTGAGCAGTCTTCAGTCTTCTTCTTCTCAGCGGTCTTCCGCATGAGCTTTGACCGATCTGAGTCATTTTCCAGCTATTTGATTGGTCAATACACCGATCTCCATGGTGATCGGCCAATTTGACCGATCTGCGGGCGTTCTGACCGGTCTTGGTGATCAGGGTCTCATACATGAGCCACCTGATTGGTTAATTCAGACAAATACAGTGTTCTTATTCGCTACTCCATTTGACCGATCTTGACCAATTCACAGCGTGTGGTATCCATCAGTTTAATGTATTATTCAGCATTGGCTCGCGGTATTTACGAAACTGTTCTATCAGGGTTTGAAAGAAACGATGAACATTGTCTGCAAGAAGTGTACGATGATCTGGTGAGGCAAATCAACGTTCGCGCAAGAGTTCTGTCGACGAACTACTCCGTGCGGTAAACAGCACTTCAAGCTTTCTTAGCAGGAATTTTGGCGCAGAGAAACTAATCCAAAAGATGTCCGCGATCGGAAAGGCAAGGGTTGTACAGGCCACGGCGATCATGTAAATGTATATATATATATATTGATTGATAAACTACCGTCTTACTAGTCTTAAACTAGTGTATTGATAATCTAGTATTGCTATTGCGAATTGTGCGTCTCTGGCCGTAATCGTTGCTCAATTACCATATAACATATATTTACATATATACCGTCGAAAAAACGACGATTAAGATTAAGCTATATTCGATTCGAGTTTACCGGTTCCGTGTAACCTATATTTAAGCGTTTCGTATTGACTTTAACAAGGTTTAAACTTCATATTGACAGATTGTTGTTGAACCTCGTTGTCTGGTGTATGAAATACGACCTGGCTATTCATTGCTTTTGACAGGAAGTTGAGAATAAATAATTAATGTTTTATCAAAGTTCGAATTGGACAAAAAAACTTATAAAAAATGATAAAAAAAATAATAAAATGTTTCATAAAAACATGTTTGAAAACATTAAATCAAATGCTCAAAAGTGCTGTCAGATCGCGGGAAATGCCATTTCAGAGACCCAAATTCAAAAATTTTCCGGGGGAGAATCCCCCCGTACCCCCCTACATATGTGTACCCCGCCATTTTGACTAACGTATGAAAATTCCTAGATCCGCCCCTGAAATAACCTAACACTGCGGTTATTTTAAACAATGCTTGAACTAGTGTTAAACATTGGTAAATCATAATAATCTTCTATTATAACATAGGAAACTCTTCATATTTTCAGCATTTGCATGCATTGGCAGTTTAGGCAAGGCTGAACCCAAAATATAAATGTGATAGTTTTGTTAAATACTGTTATTTTGGGTTATCATCCCATGTCCTATTTACACCAAACAAACAGTTACAGTTAAGGTCAGTTCGGGGGTTAATGATAGATCAAATATTTGGTGTAAATAGGACATTTCATGGGATTATAATATTGCGGTGCCTTTGCAACGCTTTATATTCTGCGTGTGGGTTCGTTTGTTCGTTCAAAATCAGTGGTATATCTTTGACGCGACATTTTTGACGGTCGCTCTTTTGTGCCCAAAATGACGAAATATGGCACTGGTTTCCCAGGCTCTGCATTTTACATATGTAAAATGATTAAATCATTGAAGAAACATAATACAATAGATGTGCTGTCAAAAGTAAGTTTATTTTATCGATTTTAATCTAAAATACGGCATTATTTTTTTGTTTATATATTTGTGATTGTTTACTCTCCATAAATAGAGCCAGAGCCTGGGAAACCTGAATATGGCAGACAGCTTTATAAATATTCTGACTGTTTAATATTTCGTTGGTTCGTTTAATTCTTAATTCCCATCTATCAAACTGACGTGATCTTATTTCGTTGTTCTTTTTTCTCATGAAGTCATGACTGTTTCAGTGATGAAAACGAGCGCTGACCTTATATTCATCCACGCTTCTTTGGTCGCCATTGCCATTGATCAACTTCAAGACTCTAGCAAATTTGTGATAAGATTGATAAGGAATGTGGCTGGCAAGTATATTAATAATAAACATGCTCACACTACTTACAATCGCAGACACCGATAGCGGTAGACCTACACTAAAAGTAAAAGATGAGCGATTTCGAAACAGGTTGTTCCGACTCGATCAAATCTATGTTTACATGTTTTATTGAATCGATCAAACTGTGTAAATGTGCTACTAAATTGTACTGAAATATGTTGCTCAATTGCTGTAGATGGAAGAATGAAGAACATTGATGAAGTGATAAATGAAGTGACAGGCACTATAAAACATGCTGATGCTGTTGTGATATATTATACCCGACGCGGCAATGTTATTTTTTCTAATATCTGTTCGATTGAAGGTCTTCGTGTGTCAAAATTTATATAAAAAACAACGGCAAGGTATACGAAACATATCTGTTACGAAATTACATCGGTTTAATGGACACAAGAGCATTAAATCATCGGGTAAACAACGAATAGATCTTGAAGCCATGTCCTTTGATTTTAGAGACGAGTCTCGCTTTAATCGCTAATACGCATTTTCTCATATAACATCTGATCTTCACATTTTAAGTAGACGAAACCTACAGCGTTCGATTCGCCAGATTCAAGTGATCATTTCGATATAGAATTGATTTAAATCGGACAAAAACACAATATTTCATGATTAATATTACAGAGTTTCACGGGATAAATGTCAACACAGTATAATTAACAAGACGCCCGCTAGGCGTTAGCTCGGGCTACTTGAGGTTGTGGCTTGTTGAAAGACATTGTAGGCAAATTCAGTGATTTGAATTCAATATACACAAATCTATAGTTGTAGGTACAATGGTACATGTAATGATACAGCTGTCAGAGCAGGGGTGGTTAAATTTTCCATCATTACAAACCCATAACATAGTGTTGGCCAATGGCTTTGATTATATGAAGGTGAGTTGGCTCAGTATCCAAGCTGGCTTACTGAGAAGTCTGCCCCACCAAATGAGCCATCATGTTTGCTGACCTAATCCAGTTCTAGTCAACAGGGTCAGCCTGGCAAGCGAGTCGGCCTGTGCTCATGTAATAAGAATTCATATGGTCAGTCCTGCAAACAGGTTCAGTTTGAGCAAGCATTAAATCAGTTAATCTTTTTCTCAGTGTATAAGGCATGGCAGTAAATCAAACCATGCATTTAGCTGGCAGTAGCAAGGTCAAACAACAACAAACTCTTTACTCCTTGATCTTGATAGTTGGTATGGGTGTCAGAGATTTATATACTGTGTGTTCATTTGTAAGCATTTGTGTATAATAATACATGTATGAACAATCGATACAAACTTACTGATAACCCAGAACATTTTGGAGCCCCATTTAAGCTTACAGGTTAAATATCGAGTGAAACAGGGTTACTCAAGTCAATGGCAACAATGAGTGTCAGAGATTTATATACTGTACGTTCATTTGTAAGCATTCGCATATAATATGAACAATCGATACAAACTTACTGATAACCCAGAACATTTTGGAGCCCCATTTAAGCTTACTGGTACAATATCAAGTGAAACAGGGTAATTAATTCGATATATAGCAACATTGTATACTTTAATAATAGTACTTCTACTTGGTATAATATGAAACAATAAACTGTAGCATCGACTTTATTTTGTATAATTACATAACAATAAACAATACAGGCAACAAAGCTTATAAAAATATTACAGCTACCTCAGAACAGTTAACATATTTCCATACAGCATTCATATGCAAGCATTCATATGTTGAGTCTCATATTAAATTATTAAACATTTAGTAGACAAAAAGCGTAATGGAAACATATAATTTGATCGAGTACAGGTTCTCGAAATCGTAGACCAACCCGTTTCAAAAGCGATCTGGATTGTGAGCGTATATAAGATCAAGATACTTGCCAGCCACATCAAAGATTTTCAGTTAAGAGCACTCGAAGAAAGGTGTCAGATCAGATGAGTAAATAAATCAGAAATATACGCAGTGTTTTCAGTTTCGCAAAGGTGGAAAGCCTGGGTAAGAGGTTGATCGGGATGATGAAAACGACTGCGGGGGGCAAAATTGTTTTGGGGATAACTTCACTGCGCATGTGTAGTAATCCCACATTCATAGTCTCGCTCACTAGTCTACTAATTTAGTCAACAATGATGCAATAATTGCCATTTCGCGACATTGCCAAAATAAAAAAAACAAGACGCCTGCTAGGCGTTAACTCGGGCTACTTGAGGTTGTGGCTTGTTGAAATACATTGTAGGCAAATTCAGTGATTTGAATTCAATATACACAAATCTATAGTTGTAGGTACATGTAATGATACGGCTGTCAGTGCAGGGGTGGTTACATTTTCCATCATTGCAAACCCATAACATAGTGTTGGCCAACGGCTTTGATTATACGAAGGTGAGTTGGCTCAGTATCCAAGCTGGCTTACTGAGAATTCTGCCCCACCAAATGAGCCACCCTGTTTGCTGACCTAATCCAGTTCTAGCCAACAGGCCGGGTCAGCCTGGCAAGCGAGCCGGCCTGTGCTCATGTAATAACAATTCATATGGTCAGTCCGGCAAACAGGTTTAGTTTGAGCAAGTATTAAATCAGTTAATCTTTTTCTCAGTGTATAAGGCATAGCAGTAAATCAAACCATTTAGCTGGCAGTAGCAAGGTGTCATAAGCTATTTTAAACAGTTTAAAGAAATGTAATTCAAAATCATTATTTCTTTGAAGTTATATAACATTTTGAAACGGGCTGCACTTCTGTATTATTTTTATTTTTATTATTTTTATTTTTCTGGTCAACAAAATGCAACTAATTCCCATCTATCAAACTGACGTGATCTTATTTCGTTTTCTTTATTCTCATGACGTCATGACTGTTTCAGTGTTTATTCTCATGCACTATAAAAAAACATGCTGATGCTGTTGTGATATATTAACCCGACGCGGCAATGTTATTTTTTCTAATATCTGTTCGATTGAAGGTCTTCGTGTGTCAAAATTTATATAAAAAACAACGGCAAGGTATACGAAACATATCTGTTACGAAATTACATCGGTTTAATGGACATAAGAGCATTAAATCATCGGGTAAACAACGAATAGATCTTGAAGCCATGTCCTTTGATTTTAGAGACGAGTCTCGCTTTAATCGCTAATACGCATTTTCTCATATAACATCTGATCTTCACATTTTAAGTAGACGAAACCTACAGCGTTCGATTCGCCAGATTCAAGTGATCATTTCGATATACAATTGATTTAAATCGGACAAAAACACAATATTTCATGATTAATATTACAGAGTTTCACGGGATAAATGTCAACACAGTATAATTAACAAGACGCCCGCTCAACAACTCTCAACGCTCAACGCTCGTTAACTCGGGCTACTTGAGGTTGTGGCTTGTTGAAAGACATTGTAGGCAAATTCAGTGATTTGAATTCAATATACACAAATCTATAGTTGTAGGTACAATGGTACATGTAATGATACAGCTGTCAGTGCAGGGGTGGTTAAATTTTCCATCATTACAAACCCATAACATAGTGTTGGCCAATGGCTTTGATTATATGAAGGTGAGTTGGCTCAGTATCCAAGCTGGCTTACTGAGAAGTCTGCCCCACCAAATGAGCCATCCTGTTTGCTGACCTAATCCAGTTCTAGTCAACAGGGTCAGCCTGGCAAGCGAGCCAGCCTGTGCTCATGTAATAAGAATTCATATGGTCAGTCCGGCAAACAGGTTCAGTTTGAGCAAGCATTAAATCAGTTAATCTTTTTCTCAGTGTATAAGGCATGGCAGTAAATCAAACCATGCATTTAGCTGGCAGTAGCAAGGTCAAACAACAACAAACTCTTTACTCCTTGATCTTGATAGTTGGTATGGGTGTCAGAGATTTATATACTGTGTGTTCATTTGTAAGCATTTGTGTATAATAATACATGTATGAACAATCGATACAAACTTACTGATAACCCAGAACATTTTGGAGCCCCATTTAAGCTTACAGGTAAAATATCGAGTGAAACAGGGTTACTCAAGTCAATGGCAACAATGAGTGTCAGAGATTTATATACTGTACGTTCATTTGTAAGCATTCGCATATAATATGAACAATCGATACAAACTTACTGATAACCCAGAACATTTTGGAGCCCCATTTAAGCTTACTGGTACAATATCAAGTGAAACAGGGTAATTAATTCGATATATAGCAACATTGTATACTTTAATAATAGTACTTCTACTTGGTATAATATGAAACAATAAACTGTAGCATCGACTTTATTTTGTATAATTACATAACAATAAACAATACAGGCAACAAAGCTTATAAAAATATTACAGCTACCTCAGAACAGTTAACATATTTCCATACAGCATTCATATGCAAGCATTCATATGTTGAGTCTCATATTAAATTATTAAACATTTAGTAGACAAAAAGCGTAATGGAAACATATAATTTGATCGAGTACAGGTTCTCGAAATCGTAGACCAACCCGTTTCAAAAGCGATCTGGATTGTGAGCGTATATAAGATCAAGATACTTGCCAGCCACATCAAAGATTTTCAGTTAAGAGCACTCGAAGAAAGGTGTCAGATCAGATGAGTAAATAAATCAGAAATATACGCAGTGTTTTCAGTTTCGCAAAGGTGGAAAGCCTGGGTAAGAGGTTGATCGGGATGATGAACACGACTGCGGGGGGCAAAATTGTTTTGGGGATAACTTCACTGCGCATGTGTAGTAATCCCACATTCATAGTCTCGCTCACTAGTCTACTAATTTAGTCAACAATGATGCAATGATTGCCATTTCGCGACATTGCCAAAATAAAAAAAACAAGACGCCTGCTAGGCGTTAACTCGGGCTACTTGAGGTTGTGGCTTGTTGAAATACATTGTAGGCAAATTCAGTGATTTGAATTCAATATACACAAATCTATAGTTGTAGGTACATGTAATGATACGGCTGTCAGTGCAGGGGTGGTTACATTTTCCATCATTGCAAACCCATAACATAGTGTTGGCCAACGGCTTTGATTATACGAAGGTGAGTTGGCTCAGTATCCAAGCTGGCTTACTGAGAATTCTGCCCCACCAAATGAGCCACCCTGTTTGCTGACCTAATCCAGTTCTAGCCAACAGGCCGGGTCAGCCTGGCAAGCGAGCCGGCCTGTGCTCATGTAATAACAATTCATATGGTCAGTCCGGCAAACAGGTTTAGTTTGAGCAAGTATTAAATCAGTTAATCTTTTTCTCAGTGTATAAGGCATAGCAGTAAATCAAACCATTTAGCTGGCAGTAGCAAGGTGTCATAAGCTATTATAAACAGTTTAAAGAAATGTAATTCAAAATCATTATTTCTTTGAAGTTATATAACATTTTGAGCCAGTAAACATATTTATAATTTTAGCATATTTATTATTTGAGAGACTTTATACATACTATAGTGACTAGTCCAGTGGGCCAGCCAGCTAGCTAATTGTAATATAAAGACAGATTACTGCATAGTTAACTATGTTACTGTCTCGGTTAGCGAGCCAACTCGCTTTCCGTGTAGTCAAGGCCAAAATTCAGACCCGTCACTGGTAAACCAGCAAACAACAACAAACTCTTTACTCCTTGATCTTGATAGTTGGTATAGGTGTCAGAGATTTATATACTGTGTGTTCATTTGTAAGCATTTGTGTATAATAATACATGTATGAACAATCGATACAAACTTACTGATAACCCAGAACATTTTGGAGCCCCATTTAATCTTACAGGTAAAATATCGAGTGAAACAGGGTTACTCAATGGCAACAATGAGTGTCAGAGATTTATATACTCTATAGTCTGTACGTTCATTTGTAAGCATTCGCATATAATAATATGAACAATCGATACAAACTTACTGATAACCCAGAACATTTTGGAGCCCCATTTTAATAAGCTTACAGGTAAAATATCAATATCAATATAAGTGAAACAGGGTAAAACTCGATAGCAACATTGCATACTTAATAATAATAATAATAATAATAATAGTACTTGGTATATGTGAAACAATAAACTTATATAACATGTATAACATAACATGATAACAATAAACAATACAGGCAACAAAGTTTATAAAAATATTACAGTTACCTCAGAACAGTTAACATATTTTCAAAAAGCATTCATACGTTGAGTTTCATATTAAATTGTTAAACATAGGTTTAATCGAGTACACATCAGCGTACAGGTGCGGCATTTTCAGTGTACGGTTATCGACTTATCGAGATCTCAGATCGCAGACAGAGACCACCAAGGCACCAACCGTGTCTAAATCGCTCGTTATCTTTTAGTGTAGCCGTAGGTCTTCGGCGATCGGCTTGTGCGATTGTAAGCATTGTGAGATCAAGATACTGCCAGCCACATCAAATATTTTCAGTGAAGAACACTCGAGGAAAGGTAACCAGATGAATATTAAAAATATGACAATGGCGCATAAATATATGCAGTGGTTCAGATCGATCTCGTACCCAGTCCCAAGTGGGATGATGCAAGAATTGCCATTTCGCGACATTGCCAAATAAACAGAGCCCTTTTTAAGACTCGTGCTCTCCCCCCACAGGGGGAGGCCCGAGTAATAAACAGAGCCCTTTCTAAGACTCGTGCTCTCCCCCCAAGGGGGGGAGGCCCGAGTAATAATATGTTTGTCCTTGGCTGTTCTTTCCGTCTTCATGATTGATCTGAAGATCTCTCATCTGTGTTTCTCTCATCTTGGAGAGAATCTTTGCAATGGTTTGCAGGTTTACAGGTCTCGGTAAACTTTTCCAACAGCGATTCATTGGCAATAAAACGAAAGTCCGAACTCGCTTCATATTCGCTTGCATGCCTTGCCCCCAAATCAGTAGCCCAAGTGAACGCCTGAGCAGGCGTCTTGTTATTATTATTACTCGGGCCTCCCCCCCTGGGGGGAGAGCACGAGTCTTAGAAAGGGCTCTGTTTATTTTTATTTTGGCAATGTCGCGAAATGGCAATTATTGCATCATTGTTGACTAAATTAGTAGACTAGTGAGCGAGACTATTAATGTGGGATTACTACACATGCGCAGTTAAGTGAACCCCAAAACGTTTTGCCCCCCCCCGATCAACCTCGTACCCAGGCTTTTCACCTTTGCGAAACTGAAAACACTGCATATATTCATGCGCCATTGTAATTTATTTTATACTCATCTTGAGTTGAGTGCTCTTCACTGAAAATCTTTGATGTGGCTGGCAAGTATCTTGATCTTATATACGCTCACAATCCCGCTCGCTTTCGAAATGGGTTGGTCTACGATTTCGAGAAATATGAGACTCAACATATGAATTTATATGCCTGTATCGAAATATGTCAACTGTTCTGAGGTAACAGACTACAGTAACACTTTTATATAGCAAAGTGAAAAGGTGGTAAACTGTCAAGAATTTAGTGACGAGATACCGACGTTTCGAGCGGAGCCCTTCATGCTTTGTTGCCTTTATTGTTATGTTATACAAAATAAAATCGATGCTACAGTTTATTGTTTCATATATTATATTCGAATTTTACGCTGTTTCACTTGATGTTTTTCACCTGTAAAAATGTTGTTATCAGTAAGTTTGTACCGATTGTTCATATTATTATATCATATATAAATCTCTAACACCCATACCAACTATCAATATCAAGGAGTAAAGAGTTTGTTATTGTTTGCTGGTTATCAATTCATCTATGATGAGTGATGAATATGTAATGTAGCCATTGAATAACCTTGTTTCACTTGATATTTTACCTGTAAGCTTAAATGGAGCTCCAGAATGTTCTGGGTTATCAGTAAGTTTGTATCGATTGTTCATATTATTATATGCGAATGCTTACAAATGAACACACAGTATATAAACATCTGACACCCATGGAAAGCGAGTTGGCTCGCTAACCGAGACAGTAACATAGTTAACTATGCAGTAATCTGTCTTTATATTACAAAGCTAGCTGGCCGGCCTACTGGACTAGTCACTAGTATGTATAAAGCCTCTCGAATAATAAATATGCTAAAATCATGAATATGTTTACTGGCTCAAAATGTTATATAACTTCAAAGAAATAATGATTTTGAATTACATTTCTTTAAACTGTTTATAATAGCTTAATTATGACACCTTGCTATGCCTTATACACTGAGAAAAAGATTAACTGATTTAATGCTTGCTCAAACTGAACCTGTTTGCCGGACTGACCATATGAATTGTTATTGCATGAGCACAGGCTGGCTCGCTTGCCAGGCTGACCCTGTTGGCTATAACTGGATTAGGTCAGCAAACAGCATGGATCATTTGGCGGGGCAGACTTCTCAGTAAGCCAGCTTGGATACTGAGCCAACTCACCTTCATATAATCAAAGCCATTGGCCAACACTATGTTATGGGTTTGCAATGATGGAAAATTTAACCACCCCTGCACTGACAGGTGTATCAATATCATTACATGTAACATGTAACCTACAACTATAGACCTTATTCAAAAATGGCTGCCGGATTAGTATTCTTTTATATGCATATAAATTGACCCTTATGAACTCGTTTTCATGTAAGAAATTGAAAAGGATTCTTACTTTAAAACTAGGTCATAAGGGCCAATTTATATGCATATAAAATAATACTAATTCGGCGGCCACGTTTTAATAATGTCTATAGAATTCAGCGATCTGAATTTGCCTACAATGTCTTTCGACAAGCCATTATATCAAGTTGCCCGAGTTAACGCCTAGCGGGCGTCTTGTTATTATATAATCAAAGCCGTTGGCCAACACTATGTTATGGGTTTGCAATGATGGAAAATTTAACCACCCCTGCACAGAACGGTACATGTAACATTGTACCTACAACTATAGATTTGCCTATATTGAATTCAAATCGCTGAATTTGCCTACAATGTCTTTCAACAGTAGCCCAAGTTAACTCCTAGCGGGCGCCTTGTTTTCAATTAAATTACGCTCAGTCGGTATATGGATATTGCATAGGAAAATCCAATGTGTATAACATTCGAGAATAAATAAGTTCTTAAATCATGCTGTACAGCTTGTAAGGAAGGGAGAAGATTCGTTCCGGACCATTGATATTGGGATGCCAAGATCCACAACATGCGCTCCGACAAACATAACACTAGTGTCCATGCTGTGGTAACAATTAGCATTGTGTTTCACCATGTCATCGGCTACACTGATCTCTAAATAATGACTGGAATGAGCAACTATTGTTCATGAAATCGGAAGTAGCTCGTGACGGCTATCTTGTTGGGGCTGCGTTATATAGTTTTACTATAGGCACAGGGAGCCGTAACGTCTATTAGTGAAGCGAGTTTAACAGTAAATCGGGTTTATTTGGTATTTTTACACAATAATTGTATTACATCTCTATTAAAATGTTCTTACTTGTTAATTTTGTCGACAATCAGGACAAATTACAGACAACCAGACCAGAAAGGCAACGAGTCGGTGTTTACATCAATTCGGAAGGCCGTTGACTGTGGTTGCCCCGCCCCCTTCGTTAGCGTATCGCGCGCTTGTCACATTTAAATTCAGAAGGCCGTTAGACCGCCCCTTCGTGGGCGTCTCGCGATTTTCGGTAGTAATATAAAGAAAAATGAGAAGGGATGAAACTCCATAAGCTATTCGTAGCATGAATGCCCCAACTTGATGCGACCACTTAATTTATGCAATGTGTGACGTAGGAATAATAAATGAACGTGGGAGTATACCAAATACTTTTGAAAGAAAAATAACGGACATTTCGACCTCACTGGCATTCATTCTCATAGTGAACTGATCTTTTTTACCCAGTGCATTGGCTTTGGCATTGGGATTATCAACTAAAAATATTTATTGGTCCAGGGCGCTATATAAACGAGGGCGCTAAATTGTAGAATAGTATTAAGAACACCCGCCACCTTTGCTTCGTTTTATTTTAAAACCTCATTTAATTTGATAACAATCGAAAACTACACACAAGATAAACCTTATATTATATTTAAATAAATTTTAGAGCATCCTGGTTTGTATTTCTGCCTTTAAATACGGTTTCAAAAGTGGACGGCTATTCAATAATTGCTAGTTAAACAAGCTACCTCGCAAGCTACGACAAGGTTCACTTCTGTCGGAAAGCGGAGAAGATTTATATGTCAACATCGCGCATAGTGTCCAGGATAGTCATCTGCAAAATTCCCTCTCGTTCGAATATTTGAAGTAATTTTACCAGCCATGACACGGTTTTAATCGCTCTGCACAAAACCATGACACATTTGTAGATTTTGTTCAGGTCAGTGTGTCGTCTACCGTTGCAACGATAACCCGATTGTTCGCGAAAGTATCTTCCCAAAGAGTATGGCCGAAATAACTGGAATATGTATATCCCAGTCACCGTGGGAGAAAATTATGTTGACAAAATGTTATTTATTTTGTGTAAAAGATTGACAGATGGGAGCGCGTTTGACTAATTGACTTCCGGTGGTCGCATCAAGTTGGGGCACAGATGATACGAAAGGTCTCCACTAAAAAATGTTACCAACATAGTTACTACAGCTTTCAATTACAAAATTTTCAAAACGACTGTGAACATTAACCTTTAATCTATCATGTAGCCGATTTTCAAGCTAAAATTTTACCTAACAACTACATTAGACGTCAAAACAAATCACTACCGAAATAAAGTTGCTTCCCTTCTCTATTTCTTATATTATATACGCGCGCGGCGCGCGAGACGCTAACGAAGAGGACGGGGCAAGCACAGTCAACGGCCTTCCGAGTTGATGTAAATACTGACTCGTTGCCTTTCTAGTATGGTTGCCTTTAATTTGTCCTGATGGTCGACAAAATTAACAAGTAAGAACATTTTAATAGCGATTTAATACAATTATTGTGTAAAAAATACCAAATAAACCCGATTTACTGTTAAACTCGCTTCACTAATAGACGTTACGGCTCCCTGTGCCCGAATAAATGATGACGTCAATATTACTGAAGAACTCGAATTGCCATCGTTTAGCTTAAGCATTATTACATTTTTTTTGATTCCCTAAAAGTGTATCTCCTGCAATTTGAGGCACTTTTCTCGTTTTTTGCAGCCGCGGCAGTGTGCGGGATTCGAAGTATTTAATTACCGTTAAAGTAACACAGATTTTCCAAATTTAGACCTCGTGGATATCTATAGAGAATGCGTTGCACGACGGCAGAAGAGAAGGAAGGAAAAGCAAACCAAATGTATTAGGTATATTTAAGTTGAATATACAAGATTACGTTTAGACAAATTCTGAACCAAGGTCTGACTATATGCCACTTTTAACCATTGCTAAACGATGAACAACAATGAATGCCCGAATGACAAGACTATTTTTCCCGAATAGAGCTAATTTTCGGACAACTGGGGGAACTTCCGCCCCCCGGCTCGTACGCCTATGCCGACAGTAAAAGTATAGTCTCTTCAAGATTGCCGCCGCGAAATATTGCAGGCTTCGTTTAAACATTAATAGTTTCTAACAGCGTATTTTTCGCATCATTTAAACAATTATAGTTGCTCGATCCTGTCAGTGATCGGCTTTCACGATCCACGCCGTCTCCACTTATTGCCATTCAACGCCAATTTGCTCTACTGTTCGATACCATTGAGCGTGATTCTTCAGAGCATGCAGCCTTTTGGCCAATTTCGGATGGTACTAATTTTTGACTGATCAAGTACAGCCCATGCATGTCAAGCGGACAAGGTTGCGTTCACGACGTTTCACGATACGCTAAAATGATTGTGTAGGAACCACGTTGTCTTTCTTTCCTGTCCTATCCACTTACGTACGTTCTTTGGGTCAAGAGCTCGCCGGCACCGCCAATTTCGTAACCGTAGACGGTCGGACACCTCATTAAGAGTGTAAAATATCGAAATGTTGTCAAATAATAAAGTTATTTTCCTTTTTTATAGATTTCATCAAAATTTCTTCTTATTTAAAGATGTAATAAACAGATTTCTGAGTTCTTCTATCATGCCATTACGCTTAAAAATTACGTAATTCAGCTACCTTAATTAGGCGCGATCCTCTAGGTAGGAGATTGGGTTTGGCTTTTTTTGGCTTTTGATCTTGAAATTTGGCTACTTCGGGCTCAGATCTGCTGGCAACCCTGGTTAGGATCTTTGTTGTGTTGGCGTTGGGTTTGGTGCTCTACCGTACTCTGAAATAGCCTCCACCTGAGGTGTCCAACCATCAATGAGGTGTCCGACCGTCTACGGTTTCGAAATTTGCGCCGGCACCGCGTTGTGCTAAAAGCCAGTCAGGAAAGGTGGCGAGATATGGTCGGCTAATACGGCTCATTCCATTTTAGGAGAATCGATACTGAGGCTATTTCGGAATGGCAACTTTCAGTAACGTTGGCGAATGCACGGAAATCATCGTTGTAACCAAGCTATTCGAATGTCCAAATTAAGTGATTAATGACAGTGAAAGTTTGGAGAAATTGTCGAGGTGAGTTGCCGAAACGTTTGGGTGCTTTTTTGTTTTAGCCTCTAGGTGAAGTTGCGCGATGACATCCTTTTATTGTTGTATTTTATATAAAAGTGTCGTTCTGTGCAGGCATGATCGAGTGTATAAATAGAAATCCAATAATCTAAAAGCTTGATATACTCCTGAAATAGTGTGTAGGAGGGATAGCAAAAAATTGGTTACTGTGTGCGGTTCAAATCGGGCGTAAAACTCGAATATTAAATGCCTGGGCACAGGGTGCAAGTCCCACAAAACCAATACAACGGTAATATCGCTTATGATATTTTATATTTATAAAGAATATTTTAAATTTTGTCGGGTATACACCCATATATTTTTTGGCCTCCCCTCATCAGGCATCACACTATTCTTGCCATATATTGAATCTTTGCATTCAACTTGGTTACTCGTGGTGAGCTATATATACCAAACCAGAATTTTTATTTGTTAAATATTTGCCATCGAGATGGATGTTTGTTAGCAGTATTGCGCAAGCCATTTAAGCTCTACATTGGCTCAGGTGCACATGTCACGCTATAGCATGTTGTCTTCGAAGCACCCATGGATAAAGACTTGGTGGTTTATAAGCTACTTCTTTTAGTCTCTTGACAGAAAATTCATGCTAATAACAATAAATCATGCCTTTACTTGCTTGTGGAAGTATTCATCAAGGCCATGCAAAATGCTTCATTTACCAGTCTCGAGGAAAGCAGTGCTCTTTTATGAGTTCATCGGCTCTGTTAACCGTACAAACTGTTCAAGTGTTAACCGTACATACTGTTGAAGTGAACGAGTGGAATTTTTCAACCATAACGGTGTTTTAGTGAAGGAGACAAGATGTACCTGAGTGCTTTAATAACGTTATCATTCCGCGTGAGGTCTTTTTGTCACTTAACAACTTAACAACTGTTGCCGTTTGTTGCCGTTGGTTATCAGACAAGTTAAACAACTGGTCCTTTGAGACAAATATATCGCCTGTTGATCCGCAAATGATAACACTAAATCACCAGTGATGCTGAGAAATAATCATGTGCACATTGTGATGGAGCCCGTTGAAGTACAAAAGCTATCTAATGTTTTATCAAATGTTGGTCTGAGTACGAGTATGATATAAAATAGGATTTTTTAAATAAAATAAATATGTATAACCCACTGTTCAGGGGCAGTACTTTCCTTGCAATTGTATTTTTTAGTTATAAATATATTACCTTCCATATCTGGTTGTTAATTCTAGTTTATTTTGGTCCCTTGCAACGAAATTGAAAGTGCTACTTGCCTTGGGTTTCTGTTTCTAGTATATTTAATGACTCCTCCACAACAAAATGGGGTTATGTCAAACATCATATCTAATTTTAATATAAGTGTTGCTCTCTTAAATTTCCCACCTTTGAAAATTTGGCAACTTTTATGCTCAGCGGAATTCCAATTAAGGATAGCAACAGGGCAAAATATGAAGGAAATTTTTTAGAAAAACAGATTTCTGTTTTTTTTCATTTTCTAAGACTAAAACTATTCTACTTTCATAAATCTGACTCCAAATTATGATATTCGGACTATTTTCAGAAATAAATGACAATTTATACCATTAGGTTGAAGTACTGTTGTTTGTTGCCATGGCAACCTTAGTAGTTGTGGTCCCAAAATAGGGATGCACCGGAACCAAATTTAAAAGTTCCGGCCGGAACCGGAACTGGCCGGAACTGAAATAAGTTCCGGCCGGAACTAACCGGCCGGAACCGGGTATCAGAGTAGCTTAGTCTGACATTATCCTTGTGGAATGAAGTGGTCAAAAAGTGAAAATAACCCCTCATTAAATAATACCAGATGGAAAATTATTAAAATTGTCCTTCATATTTCCATTACATACAAAACTAGTTTTATAATGTTTTAACTTTTTGTTTTCCATACTGGTATCATGAACATTTTGTCCAATCAAATGTGAATACTGAATATTCTCAAGAAAATCCTTTGTTTCCTAATAGTCGATCTGTTTTTAATCGTGTTGACGCCGTGCATAGTCTCAGAAAGACTGAACACTACAGATCAACCGCTGACCATATTTTGACAAATAAGTTCCGGTTCCGGCCGAACATTTTTCATGAGTTCCGGCCGGAACCGGAACTTGGAAAAATCGGAGTTCCGGCCGGAACTAACCGGCCGGAACCAAGTTCCGGTGCATCCCTATCCCAAAACATGCAATTTCGTAGCCACTTTTCAATTTTGATGTGTGATATAGATAGGGGACAAGAAACGAGTCATGGTATTGATTTTCATTGCAATTGACCCCCTCTAAGATTCAAAAAGGGTTGTGGATTTTCAATGTTCGTGCTACTGCCCGTCATCGTGTGATGTGAAAATTGCATGACTCCACTAGCAAGAATATCAATCAAGGTAGTGTAAGGAAGGACAAAAGGAAGGTAGAGCAGTCATTGCAGAGGGCAACAGAGGTGGCTCAGCATGCCAGGCAAGTGATACGTAATGCGAAGCACAGAGAGGAAGAGAGGAGGAAGGTTGCTGAAGTCATCACATATGCCAGTGGGGCTTTAAATGGAGACTTACTGAGTGTTACTGAAGGCAGGAAGAGGCCTGCAACCTCCAAGCAAAGAAAAACCACCCAGCCAAGAAGAGGAAAAAATAAGGAACTAAGTTGAAAGGCTGATTATTTCTTTTTGAAAACTTGAATAGGTATATTATTTTGAACTTTAAGGGCATTTTTCTCAAAAATGTGATTTTCGGCAGTCGCGTTTTGCCTTCCACTACTAACTCTGCGAGCATTTGATGGATTTTCCTCAAATTTTTTACAACAATTCTATTAGTAATGTTCTGTGTTCCCATGGGGCAATTTTTCAATTACTATTTTCATTAAATAGCTAGGCTATATAAACTTTTGGCCTGGAATTCAGATTGGTTTGCATGGCAACCAGAACTCAAATCACAAATCCCCCCATGGGAACATTCATTGTCCAATGCTATAGTTGCACCGTAAATATAAAGCTATAAGCTGAAATTTCTGCTTAGAAATGTGTGTGTGTGTGTATGTGTGTGTGTGTGTGTGTGTGTGTGTGTGTGTGTGTGGGGGGGGGGGGGGGGGTTGCGCAGAAGGACTGGAGAAAGTTGACAACAATCATGTGTAATTCGATTTCTCCTTACAGCAGGCAGCAATGCAAAATATAACCAAAAGTGAAATAATATGTTCAATCAATTGTTGTACTTTCAGTACTTGGTCCGAATTTCCAAATAGTTGTGTCCATTTTTGGTGTTAACTACCCTGTTGCTCCCCCTTAAACAAGATGGCAGTCGAAGATAAACGAAATATAATTGTTTTCGGTTATATTTCGCCTTAGTTATAGCTCCAGTTCTATATCTTTCTTTTGAATAAATTTCCTATTTTTAGTTGGAAAAAGCAGCGCTTTTATAGCCAGAATTATTACAAAGATGTACACTGTAAAAAATGACCGGTTGAAACAACCAAAAAAAAACAGTTACCTGGGTGAATCTGAGAGAACCAGTTAAAATTAGGTTGTTTCAACCGAAACAGTTTAGGTTGTTTTAACCTAATAATATCGGTTGTTACAACCTAATAAATATTGGTTGTTTCAACCTAATAAATACTGGTTGTTGCAACCAATAATTATTGGTCACATGCATGAATCTGAGATAACCGATTAAAATCGGTTAAATATCGGATTTTTAACCGAATTAAATCGGTTGGAAATAAATTGGTAGATTCAACCAATTGGTAAATTGGTTCAATCTATCAATTTAACCTTAACCAATTTTAATCTTGACTAAAGTTGTATGGTGCAAAATAAAGTTAGTATAAGCAAATAACAACAAATAATTTATTTAGCAATCTTAAAATAATGTGATCGTCTTATAATAGTAAAGTCATAAAATATAATAGCTAATATAGTTCACAAATCGGATAAAAAGTTTTCTATACCCATATGATTTTGCTATGACTGCAGGTAGTTCCTTTGGGGTATTCTGCATCAAAGGCGTAAAATACCGACAAACATAAAACAGCATTTAAAATGTTTTACAAAGTGAAAAGGTGGTAAACTGCCAAGGGTTTTAGTAACGAAATACTGACGTTTCGAGCGGAGTCCTTCGTCAGAGTAAGACTCTTATATATGATATCAATCATTACTCGGATATTACTATAAGTAAGACCGATGAAAGGCTACACTCGAAATGTTAGTATTTTGTTTACAGTTTACTACCTTTTCACTTTGCTATATATCCATACACAGCTGCATACACAGCACTCTACTATTTAAAATGTTTTGATTCTTAAATTTGATGACCACCATCCTTCTGCAACGAGTGACGTGGATATAGTGTCTTCTATATCTCCAGTAGTCCAGTTGAGAGGAGTTTTGGAGATGAATAATTCTTCACTTTACTCAAAATGTCAATGTCGGTATCATTCTACAACACAAGAGTAAAAAAGCCAATTAAGATCAAGTTTAGCTGTAAGCACCTTATGTTGTACTTTTACAGTAATAGCATTTTCAGAGAGTTTGCAGAGGTGGAAACTCTGCAAGTAAAATATAATGTAAAAATATAAATATAATTGCTATTACTAAAATGCAATTAGCAGGACACAGCTTATCACCATCCAGTAGGAATATTATCTGTTTCCTCAACTGAAGCAGAGTTATTTACAAGTAGAAAACTTACATTTATACTAAGAAACAACTTTGCAGTGTTACAATAGGAATAATCAATAAAAATGTATCCTTTACATAAAAAATAGTATTAAATTACCATACAAAGATTCATTAAATATCCTACATAAGTACACATCAATGCTTATGATTGCTTTGGTTTTTAAATTATCATTGCATAGATATAGAAAATCAAATCTTCCAGGGAGAGCAGGATTTTAGCCAATATCCTTCCTGTAGAAAACACTGTCTACACTGTTACCAAATGTTTAACGCTATTAATTTTACATCCCAATTGTGCAGTAAATGGTTACAATTTGGCACAAAACTAGCTACTGTAACTTGCATATTACATTACTGTGACAAATCATAAAACCAGAAATATATCAGTTGGTATGGACTACCTAAGCAGCCACAATAGATCCTAAATTATCTTTAAAGTGCCTATAACGTCTGTGGGGATTTAACATATTTGTAATCTATGGATTCTCGTGAGATAAATTGTAATATATCTTGTCAGCTGAAATTTTCATCTTCTTACTTTTTTGCTGTTAAAGTTGACGGAAATGACATCATTTCCGTTAGGCTGGGCGGTTTAATAAAAAAACCGAAACCGAAAACCGTCAAGAAAAAACCGATAAAACCGACAAAACCGGGTTTTTTTCATCAAAATATTGCAGACATAAAATATTAAAGCACACGTTTTTTACTTCACGAAATTATTATTTTTGATAAGAAAATTTATAACAGTACAAAAATACGCAATATAGGAACGTTCTTACAGGTTTTCAGCCAGGAACACAAGCATGTCAACTTTTCCTGGTTTTAATTGTGCTCGTGCTGGGGTGCTGACTAATCCCGCCTTGCTGAAAAGTCGCTCTGACGGAGAACTGCTAGCCTGAATGGAGAGGTATTTGCATGCAAGCTGACAGAGTAGTGGAAAATCAACTTCATTTCTTTGCCACCACTTCAGTGGATCTTCATCTCCGTCAATTACGGGATACGTTTGGTATTGGTTGATCTCTTTTGACAAACGATCTCGCGGTGACTGAGCTGGCGATGATTGTTCTGACTTCTTGAGGCTAGTCAAAGCTCCAAGGCTAAGTTTAACTTTCTTTGGTGGCGTTGCAGACGATTGTGATGGAAGAACATCATCCTCTTGTTCGGGAACGTGGAGGAAAACAGCCTGCTTGAGGAGTTCCTCTTTGACGAAATGCAGCTCCGATGGCTCGTCGTCTTCGTCGTTCGTGGTGATGAAATCTGCTTTATACCTCGCATCAAGGAAGGACGTCACGTTTAGCAAATGCGAAAGATCTTCTCCAACATACCTTGACTTAAGACGCCGCAGGATTTCCTCCTTTAGTTCGCGTGTTAATGGAAGATCTTCTTCTTTACAAGCCAGTTCGACGGTAGACAGACGATGTAGAATTGGCTTCAGCGTACTAATAGTGACATACTTACTGGCAGATAAAATGTCAGTAAATCCCTTGAGTGGAGACAGTGCACTGTTGACGCACTCTAACACTTCCAAGTCTTGCCACTTTGGTACAAGATGAGATGTGTCCTTGTCGTTTCCCAGCACCCTCCTAATTGCCTTCTTGTTTCGTAGAACGCGACTAATCATATGCTGCGTGGATCCCCAGCGTGTCGGACATTCCTTTAAATGTAAACATGTTATGTATATTTTAATATTTATACATACGGTAAATAGATACTTTTTTTAATACAATTCCAGATTCAACGGCTGGAAATGAACGTGAGGGGCGGGGATATACACTGCAAAAAATGCACTTTTGAATTTGCGTAGAACCACGCAAATTTGCGTAGAACTACGCAGATTTTGAGTAAGGCTACTCAATATTCGAGTAAAACCAGCAGTTTACTCAAAATATTGTGTAAATATACTCACAAATTTGAGTAAAGATAGTATGAGTATTTTTACGCGATTAGTTGAGTAGAAAGTTACTCAACGTTCTGTGTAGAATTTGGAGAATTGAGTAATATTACTCAGACAATGAGTAGAACATCCTCTATATGAGTAACGTTACTCAATCTTTGTGTAAAACTACCAGTTTACTCAAATGCTGAGTAAATGTACGCAAAAACTCGAGTAAAGTTAGCATAAGTAAATTTCTACGCAATTGATTGAGTAGAAAGTTACTCAACATTCTGAGTAGAAATTGGAGAATTGAGTAATATTACTCAAGCAATGAGTAGACCATCCTAGTATATGAGTAAGGTTACTCACTACAGCAACGTTTACAAATATATGCTTTCATCGCAAGTGTGACTTGAATGATTCAAATTTTCTGAATAAATATTAAATGATTACAGTCTCCGCACGAGTATCAGAAAATTGGGCTCGTATACTGTGAACAAACATTATGTGATGCAGTAATGTGTTAAATGTACGCGCTGAGTGAAAATCCAGCGCAAAATGGGCAGCTAAACATTTAGAGATTTGTAATTCTTATATATATATGAAGATATAACACGGACTGTGGCAATATATCACTATATGTGAAAAACAGAGATGTGGTGAAAATATCATTTGAAAAGTGTCACTGGATTACTAGTCTTCAATATGAGAAGATTGTTTTGTCAAGTGACCTACGTATGTCACACTTCATGCTGATGCGCAGCCAATCATAGATCAAGAAGAAAAGGCGCCGCATTGAAACTTTCATTGTCTCACTCTCAACGGTCAGAGAGGTTGGTAGTCGGTGGCATTGGCAAGGCTTTTGCTTTACATTTTGGTTTAAACAAGCATCGAGGATGGAACAATCAACTGCGCAAATCCAAGAGTTGTTAGCAAAGACTGCATTTGAAGAATATTGTGATCAATTCAAAGGTATGCCTTCTAAACGTATTTCTATATTCAACTCATCAGGACCCGTATATAATTTACCACCTAAACTACAGTAAAGCCGTTTTCTTATTGGAAAATATGTGAAACATATTTCGCCAACACGAAACGCAAAGGTTAGGCATGATGCTACAAGTGTTTGTTACTCTGTCTCATCTGTCCGAACTCGACAAAAAAGCGCAAGAAGCCTCTGGCTCTGCGGAGGAAAGTGTTAGTATTAAACCCCTTCGATTGCCTGTATTCTGATTTTAATCATATTGGCGCTTCTTGGCGGACGACAGTTTATGCTTGAGGATTCTATCCTAACTCCTGCGCACCAATTATTTCGCTAGCCGCAGGCAAAGGAATTTGTGTTTTTAAACTCATGCATGTAGTTATTGCGCCCAATTCCATGCGGCTAGGAAATAATTATGTGGTCAGGAAATAAAATACCTACGGCTACAGTAACTAATAAACTACATCCATCCTTTTCCCTTTCTTTGTAACAATAGAGAATAAAATTTATGGTGCCGCGTTATTCAATTTCAGTGTACGAGCTAACAAGCTTCTTATTCCGATAATCAGAGATGGGATGAAATTCTTAAAAGCTTTAGAAGAGTAGAAATATAACCAACACGAACGACGAATCATCATGACATCGAGATCGAGGAATTTCGTGAAGACAAGATCGTTAAGCATGAAATCGAGCCTGAGGTGTGTGCAACATATTATATTTGTTTAAACTTGCAATTTTATATCTGAACTAACTGGGAGCATACTGTATTGTGATGCAATTTACAGTAGAGTTGGTATTGAATGAACTTTAACCACGCTTTAACCAAACATGTTGACCTAAACCAATCCAAGCCAAATTTTTCAAGCATTTGATAGACTCAAAAACTATTACATTTAATATTTTGTCAATTAAAATATTGTCAAATAAATGACCTATATTAGGTCATTTGTGGTAGGTGACTTGGCCTAGACTGGCATTGCTATTTAACAGCTTTTGGGAAGGTGGTTTATGCCGCCTTTTACCATTATCTCTTCCAGGTGGTTCTGAAGCCGCCTGTCGTTGAGAATTGCAAAGTCAGGACCCGAGTCACAGAAAAGTATACAATTATGTTGATGCAGTATTAGCTGTTGCTGGTAAGGTGGTCTTTGGCCGCCTTTCACCAGCACCTCTTTTGGGTTGCATGTTTATACAAGCAGCCTGACAAAGAGGAGAGATACATAATTATATACAGTATACATCTAAATCCACAATGACCAACTTTTTACCATTTTGTATTTCTTGTGGTAAATGCATATTAATTAATTAACTAAATAAAAAACATCAACATTGAATCTATTACTCAAGCATTATAGATTGATTATTTTTAACAATTGGAAAACATTTGAGGAGTAGCTGTAATAACAAATAGTATATACAGTACTACAGGTAGACAATGTTATAATGTGAATTAAGAATTTTCCTTTTGAAAAATTAGATACCAATAATAGTTCATTTGTGCTCTAGGTGACTTTTGTCCTACACTGGCAGTGCTGTTTAACAGCTTTTGGGAAGGTGGTTTATGCCGCCTTTTACCATTATCTCTTCCAGGTGGTTCTGAAGCCGCCTGTCGTTGAGAATTGCAAAGTCAGGACCCGAGTCACAGAAAAGTATACAATTATGTTGATGCAGTATTAGCTGTTGCTGGTAAGGTGGTGTTTGGCCGCCTTTCACCAGTACCTCTTTTGGGTTGCATGTTTATACAAGCAGCCTGACAAAGAGGAGAGATACATAATTATATACAGTATACATCTAAATCCACAATGACCAACTTTTTACCATTTTGTATTTCTTGTGGTAAATGCATATTAATTAATTAACTAAATCAAAAACATCAACATTGAATCTATTACTCAAGCATTAATAGATTGATTATTTTTAACAATTGGAAAACATTTGAATATAGGACTAGCTGTAATAACAAATAGTATATACAGTACTACAGGTAGACAATGTTATAATGTGAATTAAGAATTTTCCTTTTGAAAAATTAGATACCAATAATAGTTCATTTGTGGTCTAGGTGACTTTTGTCCTGCACTGGCAGTGCTGTTTAACAGCTTTTGGGAAGGTGGTTTATGCCGCCTTTTACCATTATCTCTTCCAGGTGGTTCTGAAGCCGCCTGTCGTTGAGAATTGCAAAGTCAGGACCCGAGTCACAGAAAAGTATACAATTATGTTGATGCAGTATTAGCTGTTGACCGATTACCAAATTACCACAATCATCAATGGTTGAAAAAGAGGTGAAGAAGTCATATTTTTTTGAGTCTTGTTTCCCAGTTAAAGTCAGACTAGCATGAATTTTGTGGAGTGTTTTCCCTTTTATGGAGTGTTTTCCCTTTTATGTGCTCACTCCATGTTTTAGCAACAGTTATTGGACTGATTCCCATATTGTTCTATCATTGGATCCATCTATATTTATAATATTTGCAATGTGCATAAATAGCATAATGTTGCAGTACACTCAAATCTTCCAATATGTTTTTGTTTCATTTTTTTATTATATTGTTGCTGAGTTTGAAAGACTACTTACAGGTACCAGTATGCTTAATTCAAGTTTGACCGAGTCATTTCAACACAACTTCCATCAGGTTGTTGATGGCATTATTGAGCTGGCTAGGAATTAAGAAAGACCAGAAACATATATAAAAGGAATTTCTTGGACACTTTGAAGTTAATGAATGTACAGTAGACAACTGCTGTATATAAGAAAAATGGATTGGTGTCCACAGGACCGGGTGTCCGCTAAGAAGAGTTTGACTGTACCAAAATTTACTTTCCTAATGGCCAAATATTAACCAAATATAGATATCACCTCATGCTTAATTAGTGTTTCTCCCAACAATGTATAATTAGTGTTTTTTCATTCTAGATGAACGTGCAGAAGTTGCCATGGCAACCATGGCAATCCATTTCATTTAACTCATAAACAAACTAAGGACTTTCTTGAATTTATTTCTGTAAGTTTAAAATTACATTAATCGAAAGTTAAATGTCTCCATCAAGCTCTCTCCCTGCATGCCATCCCTTGGCTATTCATGTCTACAGCATTCACAAATACTTTTAAAATGTTTACTCACCTTGAATCTTACAGTAAAACGATGTGCCACAACGAGTAATGCTCTTTGCCTTATTGAGTACCTTTTGAAATCCAAATGTTTGTCACATTTTGCAATTATGCGTATGCTGCTGATGTAAGAATCGCCCGACAACTCGACAAGCTCCCTGATGAAGTACATGTCTAAAAGTAGACCTATTTCATTTTTCATTACAGCAAACCGCAGAAGTACTTCGTTTAATCTTCTTATAGTGTCTTCATTTGATTTGAATTTTTATTTTATTTTATTACAGTAGCTTCACCATTGTGCAAAAAAACGCCAAAAAAGAAACCTAACATAGATTACATTATATAGTAATAAAACAATGTCAGGGTGACCGCAACTATAGCCAATTACTGCGGACCCAGAATTTAAAAGTATATTTACAAATAATAATAATATATAATTACTGTCAATTAGTAATTACTTATTATTATTATTAATAAATAATAATAATAATAAATAATTATTTATTCATTTAAATTAGCCTTTCTGACCTCTTTCGTGTGTCTGTAATCCCAAATAATTTTTGCTTCGTATAAAAGAATAGTTAAGGCCGCCATTACGAAAGAGATCTATCCAAACATATTAATTGTGATTGTTACAGTATATATACATGCAGTATGGCCATAGCTATCCTTTTTCTCTTCCATTTCCCAAACCGCTTTTCCTTCTGTTCTACTACGTTGTAATATAACGTATTGTATTAACTTTTATTACAGGATCCGGCCAAAACCGTCAAGGAAGTAGCAATTGCGAGGAAATCGTCAGTACAAGCATTATTTTCAAAGGTAGCTTGAAAGTACCCGAGGAGATCGTCATTGTGGCAGTCAACCAGATTTCGTTTTCCCGTTCTGGGCCATGGTGGCCCATGGTGGCGTTGGAACACTTATATTACAACTAGTTGAGTTATTGATATATATATATATATAATCTTGATTATTGAAATGTATAATTTATTACACTTATTATTCTAACCTTCAATACTTTATTATATACATTTTAAACAACTTCATGTGCGTTGTTTTGTGTCCACTGTGCATTTCGTTTGAGTAATTTCTACTCGTATTTCGAGTTTGTATACTCTGGATATGAGTAGATTTACGCAACGTTTTGCGTAAATCGTCATTCTACGCAAGATTTTGCGTTACTGTGGGTGCACTTCATGTTAGTAATGTCTACTCACATTTTGAGTAAGTCTACTCCAATTGTGAGTAGATTTACGCAACGTTTTGCGTAAATCGTCATTCTACGCAAGATTTTGCGTTACTGTGGGTGCATTTTGTCTGAGTAATTTCTACTCAAATTTTGAGTAGTTTTACCAAAGCCGTGAGTAAAGTTACTCAAATGTTGAGTAAAGTTACTCAAATGTTGAGTAAATATACGCAATATTTTGCGTTACTCTGGGTGCATCATTAAACGCAAGATTTTGAGTAGATTTACTCAGACTTTTTTTGCAGTGTACTCTGCCTTCTTTGCGTGTTAAAAACAATAAAAAGCAGTATTCCCACGCGACGTATATCTCCGCCTCTAGCAACATCAGTCATTCTGCCTCGCAACGGCAACGTCATAATTATTCGCAACTCTTACAACGAACGCGACAACTGCTGTCATTAAACGCTGAACCTGAATCCGCTGTATGTTTTTCGTTCGGAAAGCTACAACAAAATGTAACGTCGTTACAAAAAATAAAATCCAGTTTACATAACCAATCCTCGTAACCCACCCAAATTATAATCCCTTATAAAAAAAGTAATACCATACTCACCGATGCTAATTTCTTTACTTTTCGTCCGGGTTCTTCCTGAACTTGAGCAGCCGTCAGGTCTCTGCGTCTTTTCCAGCTGGTTCCAAATGCAGCCACAATTTTCTTACAAGTTCCCAACGCGCGACTAACTCTTGGTTCTTTTGCTAGAGTGTTTGTGATTGCCAAATGAAGGTTATGACCAAAACATGGCACATTAGTCCATTTATTGTCTTTGCAGGCCTTCTTTACATTCGCTCCGTTGTCCGTTGTTATAGCAACTTGTTTCGATTCGTCAAGCTTCCAGTATGAAAGGATATCGTGCATGCTCTCGGCAAGGTTGTTGGCGGTGTGGTCTTGTGGTACGTATCTTGTCCCGAGATGCCTGGTCTTCAAATTCCAATCGCTATCCACCCAATGTAACGTGTAACCCATGTACGGAGTCAGGCCGTGGGAAGACCACATGTCTGACGTAGAGGAAAAGAACCCTATGCTGCTTAGATCTGCCATTACCGATTCCCTTGTTGCGTCATAAAGTTTGACCACTTTATTCTTAGAAAATGTGGTCTTGCTTGGGATCTGGTATCGGGGCTCAAGCATATTCATTAGTTGCTGAAAACCTGGTCTGCTTACAGCGTTGAAGGCCACGTTATCTTTGCAAATAAAGTGTGTGATGGCATCTGTAATGGCTTGATACCGCTGGTTACCGGGTCCGAACGGGGTAGTTTTACTGAATGCGCTCTTGATAGTTGGCTGTGACGAGGTTGGAGATCCCAGTGTCATGGCGGAGGAGGCCGTTTCATGCAATGCTTGAGAATCGGCCTTACGCTTTTTCGGATTGATGGTGGCATACTGGACCGGGTGTTTTCTCCGCAAATGCATCGCCAGGTTTGACGTGTTGCCACCCTTGTTTTTTACAGTCCCCATGCAGATTTGGCAGACCGAGTCATCTTCGTCGGTCTTCTTGAAAAACTTCCAAACTGAGCTGATACTTCCCGACATTCCGATTAAATAACTACGACGTTGACCAATAATTGTGAACAAGCAGTCTTATACACGCAATTTCTAGTGGGAACCGAGCGATTTTTGAAATGTGAATGTGATATCATCGACCAAGCAGCTAAATATTAAATAAATTTGAATAACACGGACTAAAGTTGATCTGATTGGCTGTTGCCGTTACGGGTGAGCAGTCTAGCTATGAGTCATACGCAGTTTAAGCTATTATGGTAATTGTGAAGCAACCTGTCTTCGCAGAGGTCCACCATGCGCGTTTTAGCCAATTCATATTTAAATTAATTTGATCCGATCCTTTCTGAGATAGGTGAGATAATCGGAGTTTTCGTTTTTACCCGCGATTTTTTTCGGTTTTCCGGTTTTCCCGGTTTTTCGGTTTTCTTATACAAGCAAAACCGTAAAACCGGTTTTGAAAAAAAACCGGTTTTTTCCGGTATGCCGAAAAACCGCTTCCGTCAACTTTAACAGCAAAACGGTCTATGAAGATGAAATTTTCAGCTGACAAGATATATTACCACGTCTTTCTGATAACAGACAAAAGCTGTGCCTCAAAACTTTAAAAAAAATACAATCGACACCATCTTCTCCTTTGGCTACTTTGATTCCACCGACGAGATATGAAGCTCATGGCTGAAAATTACGTGGTAGTGTTGATCGACTTTCTCTTTACCAATGCAATACTGACCGTTATAACGGAAAACTGCAGCTTTTTTCCCGCCATGACGAGATGCATAAATGACTTAATTACATCTTGACTAAGTTCTATGTTAAACTTTAGTAAATTTTGTTTCTAATTGTAAACCGGTTCCTGTCCCCCGGTATTCTATTATTTGTTTGTAAACTTTTTCAATATGACCTTTTTTAAGACCTTTTTAAACAGTTGTAAATATAAAGCAATTCACTGTATTAGTGCGATTTTATATTCAATAAACCATCTATTATTATTATTATTATTATTATTATTAATATTATTATTATTATCTCAGGAGAATCCACAGATTACAAATATGTTAAATCCCCACAGATAGTTAGCCAAACCCCCAGGGGTCATTTGCTGATGTTAAATATGTAAAAAGTTCTTGACACCAACTGCATGGCAGCATTTTGATGCATGATTGCTTTACTGGTTAATGTAATATAAAAATCAAATATTTCAAGGGAGAGCAGGATTTTAGCCAATATCCTTCCTGTAGAGACATACTGTCTTAGTGTCTACAAGTGACCAAATGTTTAATGCTATTTAATTTAACATCCTAATCGTGCAGTTTGGCACATAATAAATTAACCAGACTGACCAGAACAGACCAGACAATGTCAGGGCCATTTCAAATTTCCTTTTCACATGTTTAATATCAGCTATAACTTGGTAGTCATTTGCCACAGGTTCAAATTATTGCAATTTTAATAACAATGCTAATTAAAGATAATTCAGAATCTATTGTGGCTACTTAGTTAGCCCATACCAACTTGTATTTTTATGGAGTTACGAGTTGTCAACCCAATTGTATTACCGGTAACTAATAATATATTGAAAATTTCTTGATTAATGTCAACTCATTCATATTGTAAAACATACACAACATACTTGTACAGGTCAGTAGAAACAGTATGGCTTGTATGAGAAAAATAAACTTTTTGAAGTCTCTGATGACCCTACAGGCCTAGTGGTGGTGAGGGCAAATTTTCAGTGTCTTAAGGCAGCTAGCTACTCATTAGTAAAGGCATTTTATCCTTTAGGTAGGGTATAGTCATTTGACTAGACAGTCATTTGCCACAAAAGATAATTTATACACGCCGGGTCAGCTTTCGTCAAAATTCGGCCACTCAGGTGAAGGCAAAACCGCGCCAAATCTACGTTTTTTCTTGAGGGCTTGGGTACTAGCCAATTTGGCAAAAACTATAGCATTGATAATGGTAATTAGATACATGTGACATGAAAATGTGAGGCGAATCCAAACAGACGAGGCCTTCAGCTTTCGTTTGTTACCAAATGCGCTATGTTTGCGTGTAGCTTTAGTTGAACATTTTGGCAGAGCGTCGACGTCTTTGGACATACTTGAACAGATCTGCTAAAATCGATGAATTTCGGCTTCAATAAAGTTTTTTGTACAATGATTTAAGAAGACATAAGAATTTATTTCTTATTTACGAACTTTATGGTAAGAATCGTATGTTTTTTGTTTTTTGCTTAAATTCCTTTAATCAAGAATAAATCGAACATTTCTGGCGTGGTTCGTAGTGGTTTCCTCCATTTTGTTGTAAGATGTCTGTCTGTACTTTATTTGACTATAAATTCTTTCAGTAAATTGGTATCATCTGTGTATAATACATAGAGAATTAATATTGATTGAAGGCTGCTGTCGAAAGTGTTATGCGTCTATAAAGGATTTCTATACGAAGTTACCCTTTTGCATTTGATGATTTCATCAAAGCGAAATGCGAGCAAGCAATACAATAACATTGACGCGGTCACATCAATAATAAAAACAATACATACTACATACTAATAAGTTTATTTGTTGTTATCATACAGAGTCGACTCTTTTCTCAAAACGCTACACAAATAAAGGTCATACAGCGCTTCGCATCTATTACTGGTCTCCCATGTATTAGCTGCATAGGTTTAATATACGTTTTTTTGAAACGCAATTTTATTTCATTATTTGACCCAGACGACCGCATGTTGATATTTGCGGGTTTTGATTTCAACATGTATCTGCTTATAACGTTGGACATGCTCGATCTGAAAGAATATAGTTTACACCATTCGAATTATGTCTTAAAGGGCTTTCACGTTCTGTGTAACATAGATTGGTATCGCTCATAAAACTATTTTCAATTTAAGATTTCTGACCTTGCCTCGGCAAGATTCGATTACAGCGCCAGCGGCTAGATATTAAACATTTTCAAGCTAATTCAGAAATATGTACACGAAAATAGTTTTATAAATGTTGCAAATATCTAATACACGGCAAATGAAAGCCCTTGAAAAGCGTTACCTAATGGTATGAATTATATCAATACTAGTTTAATATGCCATGCGCTATAAGTGAAAAAACTACAATTAACAGTAACAACTTTTGACAGGCGAACATGTTAAAACGTACTCTAACTTAAATGCTTTTTAAAACAACTTTTATTAAGCCTACAGATTTCATGTTAACATTACTAGTAGAAGACTTGATGGGCTTTCAAACAAACATAACATGAGCAACATCTGTCTATTATTTTGAAAGAAAGAGTCAGGTTTGTGGGAACTAACAAGAATTATCATATTGCTTTCACTGAATATCCGCTGTACATTTATTTGCATAGTGCGGTCTCAGATGGCCACATTTTCGCGCATCCTGACCCCAGAGGAGGTACGAAGGTCTTCCCAAAATGCATTGCGCTTGATACATATTATCGATTCCCCGCCGGAAATTCTTCATTGTTCAACGAACCTTCGGGAAGCGAACATGGTTTTAAAATGGCGGTTTGAAAACCGGTCGGGTATAAGACTGTTCATGGCAAGAACACTGCAGTTTTTGGCTCACACGAACTTCTTTATATTCATTGTATTCCCAAGCAACACTTTAACGTTTAATATTCCGTCTGGTTTGTCATGTATACTATTTTAAAGATACCGCTATACCCACATCAGATTTCTAAGTTTGATATTTGTAAATATATTGCCCTGTTTGTGCCGATTCGCAATGTGAACGGATTCGAAATGGATTATCTTTTTGCAGGAACCAGCAACTGTAGTTAAACTGAATGTATTGGCCGAATATAATTGTAGTAATAGTTGTAACATTGTAACAGTACATCTGAGTCAACTGACAGAGATAGCTTTTTGGTGCTCAAACTAACCAAGTTTAAAAATCTTATATAGTTATCCTTACTTTTTATTATTTATACGACTTAATGTTAGGATTGAGATATATCAATAACGATTTTTATAGCTTTTATAGTTGAGTATTAACATTCTTGATTTTACATTTCAAATTTTAAATGTGCTTGTTTTTAGATTTCAAAGTTATTTCCTTTATAAGCCCCCTCTCAATTTAATAAAATTTCAATATTAACTATTCAATAGACTATTAAAATCAAACTTTATAAAATCATGCTTTCTTTGTAAATTGTAATATGGGATATATTTGACATTTTTGTATGGAATTTTCAGAGTGAGTTCATACAGGTATTTAATATGATTACAATTACCTATTCAGCAGTTTATTATTAGACCACTCCAAACATCTAGACCTTTGTTGTAGATGGCAATGGAGACCTTTTGGAAAAGCTCCATATATAAAGGCATTGACAATAAACCTCAAATTGTACATCACTGTACATCTCTAGTATTGTGTGTATCAACAACGAAATTTTGGACTCTTAATAGCACTTAACTGTTTTGAAAAATCACTGTTGGTATAACCTACAGTTTCTTGCCTTTGTAAAAGGGTCAGGAAAATTGTCTGACTACTTAGAAATTAAATTTCCACAGGCGTATGAACTGGGGGCACGTTCTCCCCGGGCCCCAACTTGTTATGTAGACTTGTGGCTGTAATATCATTGTAATTTTATTTCAAATGTAATACACAGCTTTAAAAATGTATTAATTATTTAATTTAAAAGATCTCAGAAGTACAAATCAAGCAATAGAGGCAATTCTGCTATGCAACTTTATTATTCTGAATTCCCCAGCCTGTGCTTGAGACCCGGCCTAAAACATTTTACCAAAAGGCTCTTTTTTCATGGAGAAGGCCTCTGAGGAAACTTTCTGTGGAAATAAAAATTGAGCATGAACCTGAAAACATAAAAGATACCAATTCCATTAAATTCTCTGTATTTTACAACAACAAATGGTATGTCAATGTCATATGGGATACTATGGAGTAAAGAAGTAAATAAATCTTAAAGGAGGCATGCACAAAACAACTTGGATTATTGTTATTAAACACGGACAATGGGGAGAGGATGAACTCAACTCTCGCATAGATATACGGACAGTATGCACATATAATCATTGTTGAAGGATAGCAAAGTACAAACGTTTGAGCTTACAATGGCACAACATAATTTGCCCTTATAGTCTCTTCAACATTTCGTTTTGTTATGTTTCCTGAAAGGATCAAATACCAATAGACGAATTACTTAGTTAGTAGTTCTGACAACCGGCAAAGAATTTCGAGCGCCAAATAAAAGTAAGAGAGCGGGGAAACGTAAACCAAAACAACAGTACGTCATAGGCACGTTTTGCTGTCAATCTGACGAATGGCGAAGTATAATTGAGAAGATGCGGAATTTCACAGACCTCTTTCTCATTTAAATTGTGGAGCAACAAGAAAAAAATTTGCACTAAAAGAAAGCAAATTCTTCCATATCCACACCGAACAAATTTTTTAAAGATTTCATCAAATATTACGGTAAATATATTTGAATAATTCAAGGCAACTAAATGCAATATAACCACCAACAAGAAATAGTCCTCGTGAAGAAACCGATATTTCATCGCAAATATTCTTCTCGGATATCTAAAAAGTTACTGACGACAGAGTAAAAGGCTTAAACTATAATCTGCACAAAATTCAAGTTCCAAAGCCTACTTTTTATGGCGGAACAGAGATGTGTTATGCGAGTACGATTTTCTCGCAAATTGAAAAATAGTGGTTTTTCAACGTCTAACTGTAATTAAGTTCATGGAGCAACAAGACATTTTTTACTATTAACTGAAAGAGAATTTTCAGCTTGTTATAATAACATATCCAGTGTTGTGTTTGCGTTCGTATTTCGTTAAATAAGTACATATATTCGCTTATCACTTTACAGCAAAATTTTGTGACCCGTGAAGGCATCAACAAAAAAATTGTTTATTGATCCGAAACAAGTACGCTACGACAAAAAAACCCAGAGTAACATCTGTTGGATTAAACTAAAAACATCATATAGAAAGCTTACCTTTTAAAACATAGGTTTTGAAACAAAAAAGCACCACTGAAAAACTATATATTTTGTCCGCCAACTTTACGCCAGAGCAAATACGAAGAAAACAAAGCGCAATGCATGCCGGGACGACCTTCGCACCTCCTCTGTCCTGACCCTATGAGATGTCACAGAGCTGTTAAAGTGCCTATCCAGCCTGTGGGGATTTTACATATTTATGATCTTTGGATTCTCATGAGAAAAATTATAATATATCTTGTCATTTGCAAATTTCATCTTCATGCCCTTTTCCCCTGCTAAAATTCACAGGAAGTGACGTCAACACAGGGACACGCGATATTTTGCGGAGTGATTCAGCAATGAAATACAGCGAAAGTTTGGCTTTGAACTTTAAACAGCCTGTTTAGACAAAATTCACTCAATAACATTCACTGTTGAATAACACCGCAACATATTATGTGTCCCTGCATTGACGTCACTTCCTGTGAACTTTAGCAGGGGGAAATGCATGAAGATGCAATTTTCGAACAACAAGATATACTACATTTCTTTTTTGGTAGAAGCCAAAGATTACGAATATGTAAAATCCGCACAGGCTGAATAGGCACTTCAACCCTTCTACTAAATGGCATCTTCACATGACTGTCATGTAAACAATATGCAAAAATGTAATACAGAAATTCAGATTTCACAATACATTAGATACTAACCAATTATAAAGAGGACTTTCACACGGTATAAAGCAGAATGTCTTTATTTTCTTTTTTCTGTCATGTATGATAATCACAGGAAGTTCCCAAATAAGGCACATACTTGTTTGGCTATCTCATATGGGGACTGTTGAATTAAGTCAAGAAAATCCTGAAATCAATATTATATATTAGTAAATAAATGCTTTAAATGTCAATTTTAATCATGGACGGTAACTCAAGCATTGTGCATGCTGGGTACCATTGTATGAAATTTATGTGAGCATTGTTCTTAAAGTGCCCTTGAGACAACTACAATAATAATAATAATTATGAGAATTTCTATATTGCTAATTCCCTATAACCCATTAGCACTTTACAATATGGTAGTAACCTAAGTAGATAAATCTTAAAATTACACTCTTAAATTTACAATTGATAGATAACTATTATAAAAATATATTAAAGTCCTAAAAATATTAAAAATAAAAATTATGTATAAGCTGCTGCCCTACTAAGCTTCGAGGAATATAATTTGTCGAGGTTAATAAATGTTCACATTTGCCAGAAAAGATAAACAATAAAAAGTTGTTTATGGAGATAAGGCAGGAACTAAAACAATCAGACATACAGTATAATCCATAATTCACTATATACAGGAACTGAGTGGCGTTCGGTTCTTGCCCCATTGTAATATGCAATTTATATAACTCAAATTGTGATTATACTTATACCTGGCATATCACATACATTTAACTGCTCATATTTTGTTAGTAAAGTTAGGTAGTTGCAGCTTGATGTTTGTAAAGGTTTAAAGGTTTTGCTATGCAAGCTGTGTTAAGTTGTCAATACTCAGAAAAACTCTGAGCACCACGCAGGATTCGAACCTGTAACCTTCTGAACGCTAGACAGATGCTCTAACCATTGAGCCACTGGAACTCAGATGGCAGAGCAAGGTTAATTACGGTATTTAAACCCTGGGACGAGTCTTGCCGTTATCACAAATACTTGTTGGACCACAAGTCGTTGTTGTGACAGTGAATTTCCAGTTAAATGTTGTTAGTAAAGTTAGGTATAGTTGCAGTGTGATGTTTGTAAAGTTGTAAAGGTTTTGCTGTGCAAGCTGTGTTATTTGTGATAACGGCAAGACTCGTCCCAGGATTTAAATACCGTAATTAACCTTGCTCTGCCATCTGAGTTCCAGTGGCTCAATGGTTAGAGCGTCTGTCTAGCGTTCAGAAGGTTACGGGTTCGAATTCTGTGTGGTGCTCAGAGTTTTTCTGAGTATTGACAACTTAACACAGCTTGCACAGCAAAACCTTTACAACTTTACAAACATCAAGCTGCAACTACCTAACTTTAACTGGAAATTGACTGTCACAACAACGACTTGTAGTCCAACAAGTATTTGTGATAACGGCAAGACTCGTCCCAGGGTTTAAATACCATAATTAACCTTGCTATGCCATCTGAGTTCCAGTGGCTCAATGGTTAGAGCGTCTGTCTAGCGTTCAGAAGGTTAAGGGTTCGAATCCTGTGTGGTGCTCAGAGTTTTTCTGAGTATTGACAACTTAACACACTTGCACAGCAAAACCTTTATGTTTGTAAAGTTGTAAAGGTTTTGCTGTGCAAGCTGTGTTATTTGTGATAACAGCAAGACTCGTCCCAGGATTTAAATACCGTAATTAACCTTGCTCTGCCATCTTGAGTTCCAGTGGCTCAATGGTTAGAGCGTCTGTCTAGCGTTCAGAAGGTTACAGGTTCGAATTCTGTGTGGTGCTCAGAGTTTTTCTGAGTATTGACAACTTAACACAGCTTGCACAGCAAAACCTTTACAACTTTGCTCAACACTCATGCTAGAGTGAGATGCTGATGATACAGTAAAGGTATTATAGTATATGAACACACATGATGTATGAAGTAACTACAAACTGCAATATGCCAATAATATTTTCTTGATGTCACCTACAACAGACTTGTATGGACCAGTAGAAACTAGAAGCAATATGGCTTGCATGAGAAAAACAAACTTACCAATTGAATTGGCAAATGGCAATGCCAATATTGCGAACTTTGATATAAATAATTTCAAAGTATGTTAAGCTGATAGTAAAGCCTTCGCTAAAATCGAATCTGGAAAAATATAACAACTATCTACGTCAAAATATGAGTATTTATCTCAAACTTTAAGTGCGATTCAAACCAAATTGTCAGCCGAACATAAAGGCAAACACAACTCAATTATTAACCTCTGAAATAACCATCCAATCCTTTGATTACAATACGTATGAAAACAAATAATTGAATAAGAACAGGTAATAAATAAATGCGCATTATTAAACAGCTAGTATCTAATAGCTAGTTGCTGACTCGGACTCAAATGATATACAAATATAAAATGATTAAACTGAATGTGACTTTACGGACGTACCTTCAAAATTCTGACGACAATCTTCGTCTACAGCCCATGATTCGGAAAGCAACGAGTCCTTTTGAAAACCATCACAAAATACAGCCAAGAAATTCAAATTAAATCATCGAAATATAACGATCAAAGACCAAGAAACTTCAAGTTCGCGTTCGAACATTTCGAAATGGCCGCGTGGTGTATTGTATCCCATGATTCTTTGAGGTCTCACAAGCATCGTGGAGCGGAGCTAAGACCCTGGGTACGAGGTTGGGGATTCACTAATTGCGTGTGCCATTCAGCCACGCTTTTCGCGTTGTTCGTTTTATGTTAGATTTAAAGTTTTTATTTTGTTATATTGTATTAATTATTAAATACAAATGTTAGGAAAAATGCTAGTTTAACAAAAACCAAGTGACTGCAAAACAATTTTAATTGGCATCTTTGTGTACACAGTGGACACAGACCACGTCATAGACACATCAAGGTTATTTTCTCGAGATTCAGAAACTTTACAAGAATAAAAACCCTAACCATAATTCAAATAAAAACTCTTGTCATAACCATAAAATAAAATATATCCTATTCATCGGAGCATCGTGGGGGCGGACCTCGTACCCAGGGTCTTATCTCAGCTCCAGGTTGCTTGCCGCTTTGTTCGCTTTATGTTCGCATTAAAGTTTGTATTTGGTTATATTGTATCAAATTATTAAACCCAAATTTTATGAAAATATAAAAATGCTAGTTTAACAAAAATCAAGTGACTGCAAATCAAATGTAATGTGCCATGCTAGCAGTTTTGTAAAAACACTTCGGTTCTTAGTGTTATAGGACTAACTTACACTGGGCTAACTTACACTGTGTTATTTTAGATTAATTAAATCCGTCCAGTCCGCGCATGTGTGATATTTCAAACGTGCGGGACTCCATATGTCAACAAACTTCAACGGAATAGATTTTCGACAGTTCGAAAGCGAGTATTCGTCAAGGTGGCGAAGGCGCGACTGGAAGTTAAATATATTATCCACGAAGCCATTTAACAAATTCGACCAATTTAAATCGGTCGTTACATAAAACAATTTGGTTATTTTGTTCACATTTTTTCTGTGACCAATTAACAATTGCTTGCGACCAATGAACAATTGGTTTAAATAACCAATTTATATATGGTTGTAACCAATTCGTTTGGTTATTTCAACCGTTTTGAATTGGTTGCGACCAATTTAAACGGTTGTTTCAACCGGTCGTTTTTTACAGTGTATCTAATCTGTGATCTTAAGCTGCCAGCTTGCGAATTGAGAGCTGGGGAAAGTTGGGAAACCGATCTGTAGTGTCCAAACCGGAAATGAGACCTGGTTATATATATATATATATATATATATATATATATATATATATATATATATATATATATATATATATATATATATATATATATATATATATATATATATATATATATATATATATATATCATGTGATCGAAGATAACAAAAACAGTCTTTACTCCGGACTCGGAATAGTAAGACGATAGGATATTACAATGGCGACGATGATACAGAATTCGATTAGGAAGTAACAAAGATCAGGAGGTGTTGAAAAGGAAACGGTACTCAAAGCAAAGAGAACTAGCATCTCCTGTGGCTATCCGTTGAATAAAAGAGAAGCTTTAGTCCAATTTGCGCAACACTTCCTTCATTCCCGACATTTGCCAAAAGCCATGAATATGGCATATCCCTTGGAACCTGGTGTAAAACGTATCTCGCAAGTTTTAAAAATCTGGTCATTGCGCTTTTTTACACGTTTCCAGATACATAACCGAGGAAGGTGAAAACCTGACAGCCAATGCGATCGACGTTCTTACTACCTATTTCCAACCAAAGCAAAATGTGACCTACGAGGAACACCAGTTCCATCTAGCCAACTCGAATAAAGCGCCTATCTTCATCACGTTCACGTATGTTGACAGGGAAATCAAATCGCAAAATATTCAACAGTGCTCATCATCGAAACTTCGACATACAGTAAATCCCTCAGTGAATCCAAAATCAGTCTTGAACTGTTGCTAGCATACGGATAAGCGATGAGCAAGAGGACACCCAAGCTACGAACCTAGAGGACCGAACAAAGAACGAAGTCAAACTGGCTCAAAGCGGACGTCTTTACTCTGGCAATAAACCAAATCATGAGGAAAAAACAAAAGCCATAAAGCACCACCGAATCGTTGAACTACAAAATGTGAAAATTATGGAGGTCCGTGGCCGCAACATCAAGGGGACAGAAAAACCTGACAGCGTTTGGTAAATAATATAGGAAATGTGGAAAGCAAAACCATTTCAGAGCAGTGTGTATATTGTAGAAATGTTGGCGCCACAGTGTATAGCACGTCTTAAAAAATCGAAAGCCTCAAACGCAGATCAACTAAGTAGAACATCAGTTACCGCGAGCGCATCATACTCCAAAGTTGTCACCGATTTCCTACTGGCACGAGTTCAAGGATCTTATCTTCTATATTTTAAATGTCGTAATGGTTACTATACAATCCTTATCTATGTAACACCTAGAAATATTATCAGATCGACACGTGCAGTAACAGTATAACTAAGCCGGATGTTCTTGTACGTAAATGCCGAACTTTAGCAAACTGGTTACTTTAGCAAACTGGTTACTTTAGTCGTATCACAAAGCTTTGGAACAATCTGTTTAAATCACTGTTATTTTAACACTACTCTACTGCTCCACTTCATTCTGATACGCCCTAAATGTCGCGTTTCTAGCAATATTGCTTCGATCTCTCCATCTTGCTGCTATTGGTTTTAAGATATTTAAGGAGATTTATTACGAATCAAGCTCTATGCATTGATCTTAATTATTATAAAATTGTAGATATATTTATACATATATGCATCTACAGTACTGGTAAGAAATAACCTATAAAAAATCGCGTCTGATTTGCGTTCGTCTTGTGTCCGTCTTGCGTTCGTCTTGCGTCCGTCTTGCGTTCGTCTTGCATCCGTCTTGCGTCCGTCTTGCGTTCGTATTGCGTCTCGCTGGACGCTGTACTCGCTGGACGCAGAGCTCGCATCGCGTTCGGTGATTCGATTACATTGCGAAGGTTATCCGAGTCGTTCTGTTCTTATTGTTCTCTCCTGCTCTATCGCTCGATTCTTGTGTTCACACAGATCAGAATAGGAAAGCTTTCTCAATTCGTCAGAAATCGAATTGTATCGTTAAAATCTTGTGGTGTTTCGATTATGAGAATCACACAAATTTTGGAGGAAGAAGGAATCAAAACATTGCGGTTTGCTGTAGGACAGTTTATCGCTGGATACAATGGAACTGGCGTGTCACTTTATATAATATCATTTGCCTACAAACTTGCCCATGCAAAAAAATGTGACAAGATGACAGATCTATTCTGATCTATTGTGCAGTGCTTTTCACTGCTAGAGATTAACTTCTATACGCAAAGTACTGCCAGAAGCTACAGTAATCTCTAGGAGAACGGCACAGATTATTAAAAGAACGCCATTCGATATACGGCGTCGACGAGACGACGATAAAATTAATCAAGCCGAAGTACATGAGCTACTGCGTTCACTGACGCTACGACCAAAACATGCGATACGCAAAAAAATCACAAAATATTAACGAGGTTTGTTTTGCGTCATGACAACTGAAGTTGAAATATTTTCAAAAGTTGAAACAACAGTCGCCAAAATTGAATGTGCATATTTTTGTCGCATCGTGTATACGCGTCTTCACCCATGCACGTTGATTTATGTGTAACGTTGCCATTCAACACAGATTTTAGCGTCGCCAATGCCACGCTTTATCAATACAATTATTATATCATGATTGCATAGAAGAAAACGTTCCAAAATGCAGGACGATAGTGAAAAATATCCGATAAGTCAATATGTGTAGGCGGATGCTCGATTTATCTTGCAACACTATATTTAGTATTGCCATGTGCACAGAAATCGGCAAATGCAACCTTGGAACCTTTAGGGTCGTCCCGTACTAAATCTACTGCTAGTTTAGAATTAGTTTTTGTTTCTTTAACGTTGTTTAGTCAGTTTTCATGTTCGTAACCATCTATTTCCACACCGTTTTTTAAATAAAACTTCTGCCAAAGGAAACGTCACTATATTAAAAGTCTCGTTTCGCTTCAGTTCCTGGCGTCTTGCCACATTTAAATTTTCCATTTCTTCGCAGTCAACATTTAACGGAATTCCTCGCACAATTTGTTGTATGTATTGATATGTATTGAAAAGGTCTGTTGATATTTGTTCACATTTCAGTGACTCATCCATTGATACAATTATTGCTATCTGCTTTTACGTAATATAAAACACTCCGATACCCGAATTTACTACAGCTTCCTTTAGCCTCGACTTTAGCTTTGTTCTAAAGAAAAACACACACGCTTTCAAATTGTTGAGGAATTATCTAAAAACGTTCCAGTGACTTTTTAAATGTTTCTATTCTTGCAAATAAGCTCCGCAGCAATTATGGATGTCAACGTGCGACGTTTATTTGGGAGCGGACCAGCGGTGAGAGCGCGGCGATTATTTGTCATTAGTACTATTCGATAAACGTGATACCGACGTTTCACGAGAAGGAACTTCGGTTCTGCGTCTGTCACGCTCCCGGACGCAAGACGAACGCAAGACGAACGCAGACGATACGCTAGACGGACGCTAGACGAACGCAAGACGGACGCTAGACGAACGCAAGACGGACGCTAGACGAACGCAAGACGGACGCTAGACGAATGCAAGACGCACGCTAGCCGAACGCAAGACGCACGCTAGACGAACGCAGACGAGACGAGGACGCAGTGAAAGGTTATTTCTTTTTTAGTTTATAAGGCGCACTATAGTTGGAGCAGGGCTCTGTGGTGCTGTCTCACACTATATGTCTATATATTTTCTTATTTATATTGCTTTAAATTATGGTGGAAGTTTTGTAAATAAAAATAATAATTCTCGCAAGATTGTAGCTCATATTTTCATTAACTCGATTCATGTAACAACATTGCCGACGATTTTTAACACAACAATAATTGAAATTTCTCGAGTTTCCCTGACAATGAAACAGGAAGTGAGAACGTATTTCCTGGTGAAAGTGGATTTTGTGTCCTTCAAATAGTTAAGCTAATAAAGTTTTTTTTTAAATAATCCTGTTTAATGGGAAAACAATAGTAGAAAAGTCGCAAAAACAACGAAGGACGTAGCAACTTCTCGTATGGTCGAGGCCTTTTGACGATACGTATATACAGCTTCGAACTCCATGAGAGCTTCAAGGTTTTACGCTTCAAGGTTTTACACAAGGTAAAACACTGTCTCGATGAACGTTTTACGGACCAATGTCGTTCTTATGATTGAAATCAGTCTTGCTTTGTGAATTCTATCACTACCAAAGAGGACCGGTCTATGGCGAACATATATATAAAACATTTTCAAAGTTAAAGTGGTACTACGATCAAATTTTCACCTGTGAATATTTTACGGATTTATAAAGCAGAGCTGCAATATATTACTCGATCGAAACCGCTTTGTGATTCGACGATTGCAAGTATTATTTTTCTGAATCTGGAGTTGGTGCGTCCACCATTAATCGATCATGTTTCTCACCATGCACTTTAATCATACAGGGAAAAAGTAATGTATGCGCTCCGTTTCCTTAGCGATGTGTCTTGTGGTGGGGGTATGAAGTCCTTCAATGTTGAATAGACTGGCACTGTTCTACAGATAAAGTATAGCAAAATAGTTTACTCTATACTCCCATTGCTTTATTCACAACATATCGGTGGTATACTGTAGTTGACGAACAAATAATTTACATATAGCTCAACATTAAATAGAGCTGCTGATCTCTCGGGACTTGCTGCTAAAATCAACACAGTTTCCGAATGTTTGCTCAAAGCAATCTCAGAGAGTAATTATATACTTAAACAAATCGCTCTATTTCCTAAGAAAACAGCTTCTGCCAAGAAGCGTATGTTGCCAATATACTTGTACCATTAGATAAATCCTTTAGATCGAAGAGCTGCGTCTTGTTGGGAAAGCTTTGATGAAGGATTTTAAGTAACATTTTAAAGAGCGCGGTAGGTCCGATTCAACATTTAAAAAAATATCACTTTTTGTTTCTGCGCTTGCGCAGATATATTGTTATCGTGTTGTTAACAATCTCGTACACAGACCCACGCGTTCCCTGTTGTTAAGTTAAGTTAAGTTAAGTTAAGTTAGGTTTGTTAACTTTTACGACAACTTACGACTGTCAGCCGATCATTACTCGAAGTTGCATGACGCCATCTTGTTTGGAATTTTGAACATTTCCAAGCGACAAGCGTGACATACCGCAGTTTTCGAAGATTATACCAGACATACCGCAGTTTTCGAAGATTATACCACTAATACCAAGTCATTGAGCTTGATCAGGAGTATTTTGAACATGAATTGCAGTGAATTGTCAAGCGACGACAAGCGTGACATACCGCAGTTTTCGAAGATTATACCACCTGATACCAAGTCATTGAGCTTGATCAGGAGTATTTTGAACATGAATTGCAGTGAATTTTCAAGCGACAAGCGTGACATACTGCAGTTTTCGAAGATTATACCACCTGATACCAAGACCAAGTCGTTGAAATTATGACCGAACCACAGTTAACAAACGAGCGTCTTGAGGAAAATAATAACTAATCACCCTTTTGTAAGTATTAAAACCTATTTTTTACCTCTTCTCAGGAAACATATCTTCGTTTAAATTCTGCAACCACTTTCATGTAAATATATAAATATGTCTGCAACCATCACACCATGTCCATTTCAAATTCATAGACACACGGTGTATTCGTGATATAATCCATCCAAGAATTCTTAGTATTGATTTCAACAAATCCCTGATGTGATTGTGAATGTGAAAAATCAGCCAGCAGCCCAGTTCTATGTTTTCATCTAACTTTTAATAGTACATTAAGTGTGAATGTAGTGTTATTTTAATTCAATGTGATCAGACATGAAGGTTTTTTTGAAGCTAATGATATTGCTCATTGGTTTTTGGTTTTGGAGTAGGTAATGGGAACCACAACGATGTCCTGTATATGTAAATGTAGAAAACTATGGGGACGGGGATTGGAATAATAAGCGCATTTAGCCACTGACTATAATACGTATCAGTAGTATAGAGAGTGGGGGTACGAGCTCAATTTTTACATATTCAATGTTGAACGCGAATATAATCACCAAAACATTACCAAATTTTCACCAAATCCCGAACCCCCAAAAGTTCGATGTCATTTCGGTAATTCTAAATTTACAACATACATCAAATAAGACCACAAACTCGATTTATACGCTAATAATGTGACATTTCAATATTTTTGCATGTTTTTTAAAAAATAGAATGTGTCGTTTCACATTTTTCACATATTTAAAAAAGAAAGTGTCGTTTCAACATTTTCACATATTTGAAAATAGAGAGTGTCGTTTCAACATTTTCACATTTTTTTTCAACAAACTACTGCTGTCTCAACTCACGCGCGAAAAAAAAACCACTAGATTTTCAAGTCTAGTGGCGATGTTTATCCAAATGGATAGCAAAATGGTGCTCTTTTGATTGGCTAACAACATTGACTAACAAATAGCCAACTACTCTACGAATTAGTCTGTTTGTTCACTACTCTCAGTGGTATCTCTCACTACAATGTTTTTGTGGCCATACGCGTAGGAGTCAATACCATTCTCTAAAAGGTATCGTTTGTCGTCAAAGCAGGACAGCGATACTTTATTAATTTCGTAGCTACCAATCTGATGTTTGACACTTCTAATGGTCTTCATTGTGTGTCGCAACTGTTTCTGCTCGAGTAACACGCTTTTGTAATCTTCGTGTCTGATTACCTTTTTAATTATATTTTTTCTAATACCTTTAGCGGTTTTCCCGCCACCTCCACCCTCTTTTAAATAGCTGTACATTTTACTGCGCAACCCGACGAACTCGACAATTGGCGTTCCAGCGCACTCATCCTTCATCTTCCCAATAACTTTCTTATTCTCTCTAAAGAAGAATGGGCTGTCTACAGGGTAGTCGCTATTATCAAACTTTTCGCACTCCATCATAAAGTCGGAATAAACGTCGTCAGTTTTGATCGAGTACAACAGACTGTTAGTGTCAGTGAAGTGCAATCTACAGGTGTCGCTAGAGTACTTTTTCATAATATAATTGTAGTGAAAATTGTACATCAACGTTTTACTCAAGTCTAGTATACACATACCCACATATGCGGGTCTATTTAGTGTCAACGTTTCTTTAACTTTGTGGACAGCAACTAAGTTCTCGCTAAATATCTTGCAAGACACAAACGTTGGCTTTGAGACAAGCTTTTTAAATTTCTCCGCAGTGGTCACTAATCTTACGTCCACACGCTTCCTCAAATTTTCCATCGTTTTTCCGAACACACTGTTGTTCATCAACTTGAAGAAGTCCTTCTCAAAAGCGTTCTTAGCCGCAGTTCTTTTGACTGTGTTAAAGTCGATGTACTTGCCCAACCACTTGGATTGGTCAAACTGTAGGACCCTATGAATCTTATTGATTTTTAATCCAAGATCCACATACAACTGCAGATTTCCGTAGTGACACACATACTTTTTTTTATCCTTCAAATTAGTCACCAACTTCTTCACACCGCCAACACTCACATTAAACTTATTTTTGATTTTCGTGCAGTACTCTGACAACATGTCGACAGTTATCTCCATCTTCTCGGGAGCCACCGGGTAATCGTTGTGTAGGTCATGTAAATGAGCTGGATACTCCAAGTCGACTTCAAGCAGTAAGCCCTTTTTACTATCGTTGTGATAGTCGCATAGATTAACTTTTTCTATTTCTATCTCAGTCAACCACTTGAAGCCGCCCGTAGGTAGACTTCGACTCATCGCCCATCCATACAAATTGTTGGCGTCAAGGTACATCAAATACTTCGACTCTTGCTCTTTGTCATACCCTTCCATGTATTTATTATTCGCCACGCCGTGTCTGTTGCATATGTAGCTCACACCACCACGCATACCTAATTCTACAAACTGGAACATGTCAATGTCAGACAATAGTTCAAGCTCTACTCCAGTCATCTTTAACATGGCATCCCAAGCCAATCCAGGCGATGTGAAATAGTGACACGGGTCTAATTTATACTCGCGATGACATGTCTTTCTAAAGTTCTCGAAAACGTCAGCGAGCAAGAGCACGTCACTTTTCAAATACAGGTCGTGATACCCACCCATACTCTCAACGTCGAAGTAGTCCCACACGTCGATGGCACGCTCGTACATTTCTTCCGTGATGTGCTCATCATTCAGAATGCTGTAGAAATCTTTTTTGGAGGGTAGCTCGCGCTCATCGAATTTATTAAAGGAGTCCATGTAATCATAGGGATAGACCCCCTTTCTTGTCATAAGTGTCAACCCCTCGTCGTGAAACACTTCTGACGTGTATTTGAAAGCGTCCCTTGGTAGGTTCCTTACCAAGTTGTCTAGACCACTACCCATGAACTGAAAGCTGTCCAAAAATACCAAGTTTTTTCCAAGCATGAACGCCATGTACTTCTCCATGTTGTTCGGTATCACATTTATGTCTTGACCAAACTTACCAATCTCCTGCATAATGAAATGACTATCGTAGCCACGTAAGTTGTGAAAGATCACAGGAATTTTATCAGTCAACTTAAAGTTCACATTACAGTCACGATGTGCAGACCCTCTGTACTTACCTGACACATGACAGTGGTCTCTCACTCTAACGTCAGCGCTGGTGTACTCAACGCTACAAATATGACAACTCTTGGCCTCGTCGAAATTCTTCTTATCGACATCAGTCAGCGTCATCTCTTTGTTAAAGTGACTCTCAGATGTCTTTTTACAATATTCAACAATCTCCAACATCTCCCCAATGAACTTGTTGACTGCATTTTCACCACGATACACTTTCACTGGCTTACTATACTCATTGTCATAGCAACAAACTAGTTTATACCCGTAACCGCAGTCAACGTGTCTCTGGTAAGCATTTGTGTAGCTACACTCGCTTGACAGCTTTGCTGTGTGCACCTTCTGTGTGATAGCCTCAAAGTCTGCATACACCACAAATGGTACGTTTAGCTGCCTACTAAAATTCTCGTATTTCACTTTCGCACCTTTTTGCGGCATTTTAATAGCTTGCTTCCCATTGATAACCAAACATACTTCAACGTGACTTTCAAGCACGTCCGCTCGACTAAAACACTGCAGGCAATGTCTACAAAAATGTTTTCTAGCCTTATGCTCTGTCTGACGGTACATAAACTTGTTGAAATCGCGAATGTACACGTAGTGCTTGTTGCCCACATCATTAGTTATCAACAGTAGGTCCATGTGGTCAGGGTACGCTTCCTTAGAAACATACACAGGGAATGGTTGCTTATTTTCATACCCGAAAACGTTGATGCTAATTTCGTTAGCCTTTTCGATCTTGTTGTAATCTTTGAGTGTGACTGGGAAGTTAATTCCATCATAATTCAACTCACTGACATGCCTAGCGTACTTTGATGTTCTATCAGAGTTTTTTCCAACAGGGAACTTATGCGCTAGGTGACACCATCTAAAACACTTGTTGTCATCATCGTTATTCACGTTTACCAAACCCTTCTTACTATTGCGCAACTCCTTTGGTAACGTAATGTAGCTACTCCCATTCAAAGGTCTATAAATAGCGATATTAACGTAGTGTGCATCTATTTTGTCGATAGTCCACCCAGACCCCTCAGATAACCACCCGGCTATCCGCGTCAAGATCTGTTCCGACCCACGGTTGGCAACACCTTCAATGTCGTGGTCATTAATGACGACGAACGTTTCGCTGTTAAAGTAGGCAGTTTTGTATGTGGTCTTATCGAGTTCTAAAGCCTTCTCAAAAGTGACCTTAACTGTCTCTACCACTTTCATTCCGTTGGTCTCACCTAGTTCACGTCTCAAAAGATTAATGACAGCGCTTCTACTGCCGTTTACCTGATTGATGTCTCTATCGTTAACCACCTCAACTCCATAGGACCTGGTGAACCCTCTCAGCGCTTGACCCAACAGCCGTGGGCTATGGTCTTCAACTGCGGGTCGCGCTTCCTGATCTCTAACAAGACGGTTGTGTGTCCGACTGCCAGCGTTAACTCGTCTGTTTGTCAACGGATTAACAATATTGACATTTGTCGCGTCACTAAAAACACCATCTCTAACAAGTTGATTGTAGACTCGCCCGTGGACGTTGATTGCTCTACCTGTTAGTGGATTTACAACGGCTGCACCATTTCTAACAAGTGAGTTTTCTGTGACGTCATCCATGGCTTCTATATACTACACTTGTTTTTTTCCTAAACCACTCGTCGTAATAATTATCACCACTCTCACACCATCCCAACTTTGGATACACCACCCCAAACAGATTGTCGTCAAACAAGTCTTTCACCTTCCCGTCTTTGAGGTCTGACACCTTCTTGAGTGTCTCGACTCGTCTTCTGTGGCACAACCTAATAATGTAGTATCCGTATCTGCTGACATTTCTACCCTTTACCAAATTGCATGAGTACAATGCGTTGACAACTTTCAAGAAGTCCTCTTTTATCAACTCAAGGTGCTCACCCTTCACAACGTTCCGTAGTCTCCTCCCCATCCACCAAGACCGCTTGTGAACGCTTTTTGGTCGCGTGAGCCTCATGTCGCTGTAACTCTGAGTGTAACCCCATTCGGTGTCACCACACTTTGGACACGTGTACCCACCACATTCAGTCACATTTTTCACAATGTCACAATCCGAGCAGTAGTAGAGCCTGGAGGTGCCTCCACACTCAATTCGCGTCTCACTCGCGATTTCGTCAATTGTGTAGCCGTAACTCATCTGCCTCATAAGTTTGTCCATCACTCTTATACTACTCCAACATTTTTTTACCGAGTGAGTACCCACGCCGCTATTCCACTACCCAAACCTAGCGCGCTAACAAACAACAATTGGTATTCCTTCATTTCCGCACTCGGTTGGTAGTAATCCGCAACCCTCGGGGAGTCAGTGAACACTCGTCCGCTGTACTGTATGGTCATTACGCTTCTAAGTTCTTCCAACGCATGGTTTGTGTCATTGATGTCAGCGTTAGCATCTGAGAGCATTTGCCGTAAACGCTGGATCTTATCTTTCTTGGCGACCTCATTTTCATACCACGCTTCTTTCGCGCTGGCTAACTGCTCCAACGCATGGTTATGCCTTTTCATCTCAGCTTCATAACCTGTGTGATTGAACTTTGAAAACATAAAGCCAGCGCCTGCAAAAGCCACTGCATTAAATATCCCTCCAGCCACGACACTCGCCATTAACTTACGTTGATTTGAATGGGTCTGTCGGTATCCACTTTTTCGATTGCATCCATTTTACTAACAGCGTTCCTGCACCAACAGCTGCAGCAAGTTTCACTGTGCCTTTCACTGTCTCTGGTGTTCCCAATGGTTCTCCCAAAGCCTTTTTAGAAATCATACTCACTACCACAGCGCCAGTCGTAACAAGTAGCGCATCGTACAGTTCGTTCATAAGTTCTTTTCGATCGATCGCAGCCATATATACATTGTCGTGTGTTTTGTTCAAGAATCAAATGTGTCTAACGCTGGACGACGAGTTTTGTGGTTCTCTGACACACTAACTACCACAGCACTCACAGGTTCTAATCGCGTCTCTTTCTCACTGCTGATTGTGTACCATAGCGAAGCGCCGGCAATGATAACACCAAGTGTTCCAACAATATAACCATAGCTCCACTCACTACCCTGTTCTTCGTTGACTATCATTTCACGCATTTTCTTTTCTTTCGCAGCTTTCGATATCTCAGCCAACTTTTTACCAGCAGCGACGCGCTTTGGGTCCTTCACCTTAACACTCTTCACATCAGTTGTGATCTTCGCTTCAACAGCCGTCTGTGAGTCCTCAACCATCTAATACACTATCACGTGTTATCTTACTCACAGATGACCTCACAGGTGTCTCACAGTTGACCTCACAGGTATCTCACAGCTCCAGACCAAACGCACTAAAAATTAGGATTTTTTCTGAGAGTATAACATAATGACTCGAGCCCAAGAAATCAGCGAAGAAGATATTGCCAACATGTTGAGAACAGCCTTTATCAGTGTGCCTACCCTACAAGACGCCTCTGGACCTATCGTCTTAAACGAGTACTTCTCAACATACACAATGTTCGACCCCGACCCTGAAGGGCCACCAAAACGGCTTGGCTCTCAGATCCGCCATACGAGGTATCTTCTCGACGTTTGGATCGATCTTCGAGAGGAGAGAGCCAACGAGCTTGCTGATACATTAGCTAGCATAATCCCTGTGTGGTGTTACTCATCATTCAAGTACCTTATGTTAGCGAGTGATGTCTACTTGAACAACCCTAGTGGGTCCACAGCCACATTACTCGGTAACTTCCTCCAAGTGTTCTTAGCGACCCTTATGTGGAAACCATGCCCAACCAAAGCCAAAGCGTGGCTAGAGCTCGCCGCAAACCGCGACGTTCACGTTTGCGAGGTGGGGTGTAATGAGATACTGGGTGCGGATGATATCAGGGACCACGTACTCTCGCCCGCCCACAGACACTTTGCGAGAGACGAAAACGCGTACACCTGTCACCCATGCGGTGTGGCCGCCAACGACCCACTGTATCGCTTGAGACACGAGAGCTCACAGTCCCACCTTAAAAACTTAGAGCTTCAGCGGATATTCAACAACGAACAACAGTTGCCGCAACAGGAGAGAACGTTTCTCTGGAGGTATAGTAATCATGAAGAAACTTGGTAAACTAGAAATCGTGATTGGTCCCATGTTCGCAGGGAAAACAACAGAGACTCTTCGTAGGTTAATCACGTTAAGTAAGTCAGGGCTCAAAGTCCTCTACATGAACAACACAGGTGACACTAGGCGAACTGACCACGCGTTCTCCACACATCGTCAGACCATTGTTGTTGGATCAGACAGTTTACCTGTGAAGTTAATCACCAACCTTCCGAGTTCTTCCGAAGTAACTGACTACGACGTCATAGGAATTGACGAAGGCCATTGGTACTCTGGGTTACTTCCAGTTACCCGTGAGTACATCAAAGCCGGCATTCACGTCATTATTTGTGGTCTCATATCAACAGAGCGCTTAAAAAGAATTGGTGAGCTCGACACACTGTTCCCAGTAGCAGACGACATCACGTTTCTAAAAGCGTATTGCGCTGTTTGTCGCGACACTTACGGAACGACCGTCGATGCACCATTCAATTGGAGATACAACCCAGGACCATCATTCGTTGGTGGTGCTGAGCAATATCGCGCAGTGTGCAGACGTCATCATCCTTCCACACAAAATTAAGGGTGTTCTCGGATACCCCACTTTTTAAATTTATACATTGGTCACATGAAGCGTCCAATGTACCGTAGAAACATTTTTTCACACAGTGGTCAGAAAGTTTGTGAAATAAATAGAGAAAGTTTCGCAGACACTTTATCGAGTTAAAAGGTGTCTCTTAAAAATGTTAGAACAGTTGTCGCCTCGAGTGCTAATTCAACTTATTACTCACTGTCTAGAGAGTCTCTTTGCAGTAGCGTCTCTCGTGGTTACTCAACGCCGACTTATTTTTAAATTTACGAAAACACTGAGAGCACTGAAACTTAACGTCAAAGAAATATTTTATCACCGTGGTGATAGCGTCGTCGTATGAGTCACACAAGAGTGTTAGATACCCAGCGGATTTGTATCTGAGCAGCAGAGAGTCTTGCTCTTTGGATGTCTTGCCTGTGCCACCTGGATTCTTGAACTCAATCACGAGTCCGCTGTGCTGTCGGTTTGCATTGGCGATAATCAAGTCAGGTGTCCCACGTTGGTAACCTTTTTTCCACGAATTTATTCTTTTACTCGAGGTGTCTTGATTTTCACCACAAGCAGCCACCAAAATAGCTTCTGGGTAATATTTCCTAAGAAAACCAACGACTTTCGTATGAAGGTCGAACTCGGTGATCATTTTAAACTGATTGTGTTCGAGACCGACGTCAGCTAAACCCTTTCTAATGCTTGGTAAGACTTCTGAGTGCACCCACCTTCCAAAGTGTTTCGCACGCTCCATTTTACTCGAGAACACCAATGAGTATACTCCAAGTTCGTTGATAAACGAGGCCTGCTCTATCTTCATTTTACAATCAGGTTCGACGTGGTCGTTGACTGCATCTTTTGGTCTAGCATAGCCTAGAGCGCTCGCGACTTCTTTTGCTTTGAACCATATTTCACCGTTGTGATTAGCCATCGTGATTTGGTGACCATCGAATAGTTGCACTGAGTTGGTTGCCATTACTATAGCCCTGCAAAAAAAAACTACTCGACATAGGTGTCAGGTTTTTTATAGATCTGGTTTGTTGTGTACCAATGCAGCAGATGTGTTTTATTAGTCCTCAGTTTTCTACGTCGTCTGAAAAAGTTTCTAATGTTACGAACCAGTTTTCTAAGCCAACCCATTTTAACTTAGGTCACGTCTCCTACCACTCCCACAGTGTCTAATTCTGGTAACATAATAGGTTTGCCGTAAGTCTTTTTAGACCTCATACCAATTTCAGCGTGGAGCTCGAGAGTCACGTCACCGCGGCCAAATGACCCACCAGCTTTGAACATGTGATCAGTCGTCTTATTTATTTTATATATTTCACGAGGTCTCGAAACACATGCTCCCATTTACTTTACACCATATTCCTTCATCATTTTTCCACCCATGATTATGATGTCTCGGTTTGTCATGTAGCCACTCACGATTTTCATGCCGTAGAATTCTATTAACGATGGGTATGCATAAGGTGCGAGTGGTATTCTTGGTCGATGTATTCCAAAAATCGTTCCGTAGGGTGTGCCTATCTTTTTCATATTCGCTACGAAGTCTGAGTCGGCTGACTTAACGTTGTTGACTCTGACGTGCGAATTATCCATTTGCCAGTGTATTGATATCATATGTATTTTGGTGAGGTCAATAATACTCGGAACAGTGCATATGCTCTCCATCGCTGGGATGCTGCCACCATACGCGAGTCCATTGGTCATACCAGTCTTGTACCCTATGAACTTATCCCACTGACCGTCGTCGTTCGATATAATTGTCTCCCAATTTGATCCAGCGGTGCGAGCAGGTAACCTCACTACGACAAAAATAGAGAGATCGCACCATTGCATACTCGGACAGTTAAAATGAAGACCTGACTCAAGTGGGATTGGTGTTAACACAGGGGATAGAAAACTTTGGCTTACACTGCTGATGCCGATAATAGGACCATAGGTTGGGTTGTTTTGCACTAATTTACTTGCTTCACCAATAGCTTTCACATTGTTTGAACCATTGGTGTGAAACTCCACATTTTTCAAGGCGTGTGTGCTAACGTTGAAGTCGAGCACAATGTTGTAGGACTGACTCTTGAGGAAACCTGATAGTAGCTGTTCTAGAGTTCTTTTATTGGTGGCGTCTGAGTCATCGACTGGGTCTGCCACGTTTTTTATCGCTGAGCCTTGCATGTCTATTATTCCAGACATCCTTCCACCGGTTGCGCTCAATTTAGGATCTTCGTCCAGATGTCTTTTCGTTCTCTTTAGTATTTTATCGTGAGGGTCGTCAGACTCATACCCATAGTTTAGGCTCATTACTACTTCAAGGTGTATTTGGTTACTAAATAGCCAGAGACTGCTGAGAACCCTAAGATTATCACCAACGTCGTCGTGGTGTCTGACTCACTTGTGGTGGTCTGCGCTATTTGATTGGTGGCGACCACTGTTTTCTTTGCAGGTGGCGTAACTAGAGTTTCCAAGTGGAGCCCTGCCTCTTGGTGGACTTTTTTGTGCTTCGCTTTTGACGCTCGGTGGTAGTTCAACCCGTCATTATACCCAAATGTCATCCCAGTTTCGGACGAAGTTCTTAGCACGTTATTGTAACCAACGATGGGGTCCTTTAACAAGACCATGCTTCTGGGGATCAACCAAGTGTTGGGTGTCACAGCTGTGTCTAGCTTAACGTTGGTGTCACTAATCGCTTTGTTCATAAGGTTGATCCAAACACTCGGTGAATATTGAACCACAGCGTTTTCAACGATGTCTCTAAAGATTTGTTGCGTTTCTCGAGCACTAGCTCTAGTTCCCACGATGCTTTGCTTTGACTTCGCTTGGGCTCCAAGAATGGCGTACATGTAAACTTCAATCGATTGGTTTAGTAGTTCTTGTCCTAATGGTGTGAACCCGTCAGAGTGTCTCGAGCAATACCGACGATAATCACCTTGGATGTCTTTGATGTATCTATTGTCAACATCAGTCAATGGTACATGACCTTTCAAAAGTCGCCAGTCAGGGAGGTACAGTCTTAAGATATTGTTAATGTCAACTTGACTCTTACTCAAACGGAACATCACACGACGAATGGTGAAGTACACATGAAACCTCATGAGACCCACGACTTGCTTTGGAACGTCGACGTGATAACTTAAGTTTTGTAGAGACACCCCTGAGCGGTATGTAGCGATGTACATACCCACGATCGCTTGATAGTAACTCTCGAGTAGAGTCCAAACTGTGTTAACGTTACCACCAATTGCCTTGTCGTCGTGACGTCTTTTGGTGTCGATGAGTATTCTCGGTAGGTCTGATTTGAAGGAATTATTGTCGTCAACAAAGACGTCAAAATTGTGGGTTGGGTAATTTAGGACGTATGGTGGAAACGTCTCAACTTCTCTGTAGCTCTTGTGGGTCTCTGTCAGTAGTAACTTTGGGACACGTCCATCGCTCGACCATATTCTTGGGAATCTTGGTGTGTTGCTAAGGAATTTCGTGAAGCCCTTGTTCTTCGTGAACTTTGATGACTTTATGTTTATCATGTCAGAGTACTTTGGACCTGACTTGAAGTAAATGTCAACGGTCTTGACTGTTTTATTGTCGTCTGCGAGGTTGTACCCAAACTCAAACTTGTTTAGTTGCGCGTTTGGAAACTCACTAAGAAGAATTAGTTCACCTTGCTTTCTTTTTGTTAGCATCTACATAACATACACTACATTATATGGTCAGGGTTGTAGTGTTGATTAGAGGTCCAACGGAAACTGTGGATCTACCAGAGGCACTTTTGACGTTTGGCTCAGATCCTCACTTACTAGTAAAAAAAGCGACCATCTTTTGGGACTACATTAATGTGGAGACCGGTGTGAATGATGAAATAAGTTACAACAGCAACAAACACGTTTTTGAGCCTGGGTACCACACTTTTAAAATGATTGCTGACGAGTTGAAGGGATTAGGGGCTATCGAGCTAGTGGCCAACAAACACGATTCAAAGTGTGAGATAAAAACTGACCAACAATTAGAGCTGTTTAAATTTGGAGAGCTGTTAGGGTTCGATGGTAACACAACGGTGAGTAGTAGTGGTTTGGTCAGCCCTAATGTTGTGAACGTCAACAAAGGGCTGAAGTACGTACAAGTGGGTTGTAGCATTGTGAACAGACCTGAGAATATTGTTAATGGCAGCAAAAGCGAGGTTATCGTTGAGTTGCCATTGACCACCACCCAACCACTGAAGAGCTCTGTTCAACAATTTGTCAACATTGAGTCGAAGGTGTCGATAAACAAAGGCGCTTTTACACAGCTGGTGTTTAATGTGACTGACCAAGATGGTAGTGGTGTCAATGTTGGTGACATATTGTTGGATTTGTATGCAACGCTTGAGTAGCTAACGTTAAACGCATGCTAAAGTAATGAGTCTAAACTATGGGTTCGACTCTGGTGGTTACACTGAAAAGCGGCGTGTAGACGACAGTCCTCAAAAGTTGACGGTGCTTATTGAAGGTGTGGAGAAAGTTGTAACTTTTGACTACAGTGTAGTGGCCACACACGATAACCCACACATTGTAGTCAAGACAGCCACTGTGTTTTGGAGCTATGATAATGTGACTGGTAGTGATGATATTCGATTCTTACATGTTGGATTTGGAAGACCAGCGCCAGGATTCTCGACAACTCGATTGGGTGGGGGTCACTACGACTTCGACGCGTTGGTTAGAGCTCTACGACTCACGCTCAAGGAGGTTAATGCAGACCTCGTGGTGGAGAAATTGGTGATCACAGGTAAAAGTAGGGTCAAAGTTAAGCGTTTTCCGTATGGCTCCGACAACAGAGTAGAACTTAGGCTAGGTGACATTGGGCTTTTGCTTGGTTTCGCGAAGGACGCAGGAATTTTACTAGACGCTAAGTGGCACGACAGTCCAAACAAGATCGATATGAACAGAGGTCTAAAGTATGTAGAAGTCTCATGCGACGCTGTTGAGACGGAGAGCAACGTGGGCACTGATGGGAAGCGTAGTAATGTGATCACAACGTTGCCAGTGCCCACCGAGCAGTCTCTAGATGGAGGGATACAGCGCTACGCATACGTTGAGTCTAAGGTGAGAATTAAAAAAGGTATTTACTCAAGTATGACGTTTCGTGTCAAACCAAACAATGGTGACGCTGACGTTGGCGCGGTGCTATTGGAACTGTATATTGTGTGAATTATATGGAGCTCGGTGTGGAAACAGAGCAAGGGTTGAGAGACATCTATTACAACCCCAAGACAGGGTACAGTGGTGCAGAGAGGTTGTATCAAAGTGCATTGGGAGACGGATTGAAAGTAACTAGAGAAACAGTGAAAAAATGGTTGACAGCGCAGGACACTTACACTAGGTACAAACCCATCGTGAGAAGACATAAATTCCGTGCTACCCTCGTCGGATTTCTTGGTGAAGAGCTCCAAATGGACTTAGTGGACATGAGTAAGTACTCAAAACAGAATGGCGGTTATTATTGGATATTGACAGGCATTGAAATATTGAGTAGATATGCTTTTGGAATCGCAGTTTATAGAAAAGACACTAAGAACATGACTAAGGCTGTTGGAGAGTTGTTGAATAACTTTAAAGATCGGTTTGGAACCATGCCTAAGTTAGCTCAATTTGACGATGGACTCGAGTTCTACAACGTTGGTGTGAAAAGTTTGTTGAAAGAACATGGTGTTGAATATTTCAGCACTAAGAGTGATAAAAAAGCTGCTGTTGTCGAGCGTTTTAATAGAAGTCTGAAGAGTATTATGTGGAAGTACTTCTACGCCCATGGAACGTACAAATGGATTGACGTTTTGGATCAGTTTGTAAGCAATTACAATAGCAATGTGAATCGAAGCATTATGATGAAGCCGAAGGATGTCAATAAATCAAATGAGGGTGAGGTGTGGACCACTTTGTTTGGTCATCAATTTGCAGACAACCCATTGCCGAAGTTCAAGGTTGGCGAATCAGTGAGAATTAGTAAATACAAGAGTGTGTTCACAAAGGGCTATGAAGCCAACTTCACTGAAGAGCTGTTTAAAGTGGTAAAGGTTATTCGTGGTGATCCGAATGTGTATGAAATTGAGGACCACACCGGTGAACAGATTATTGGTAAATTTTACGAACAGGAATTATCGCTGGTCAATAAGAAACATGGCGACGATGTGTACAGAGTTGAAAAGGTGCTGAGAAGAAAGAAAGTCAGAGGGAAGAAGATGGCGTTGGTCAAATGGTTGGGTTATGAAAGCAAACATAATTCATGGATATCAGAAAGCGATATTCAAAATGTGAGCTAATGTAATATGGCTGAAGGTGGGGAAGGTTTTGACGAGATTGAGATGGAGGACTTCGATAGACTTGATAGGTACACTAACGATCAATTTAATGTTGAGTTTAATAGTATTAGAAAAGCCTACAATTTACTTGACGAAAAGTACACCAGCGGCGACATGCCAGACGCGTTAAGTACGAAAAATTGTACAAGAGAGTGATTAGATTTGAGGAAGAGAGTGATAGGAGGTATCTAGAAAAAGAGACGTCGTTTATCGACAGTGACAATGGTAAAACTGTGACAATAGAGGGAACCAACACAGAAGCCCCCGCAGTAGAGTTTGTTGAGCAGGAGCCGTATGGTGACGTTAATGACGAGAGTATCAGTATAGCTTTCGGAGAGTCGAACGAAATTGAGAGAAGATTTGGTGAGCTAAAATCGTCCAACAGGGAGATAGCAGAAAATCAAGTAGAAAGAATCAAGCTAATAGATAAGAAAATACGTGAGTTGTACAAAAAAAAACTCGGCCACGACGACACGTCAAAGGAAATAATCAACAGGTCATATGTGGAGGACTCAGGGTCTATTTTTTTCAAACCGATAAACAAAGATGGTAAACGTGGGGATCCTAAACTAATTCTAAAATCTAGGGGAAAAGGTTTGATCTTCAGTAAAGATAAGAAAAGCAAAGACGCGATTGAGCAGTTCAAAAACTTAGTTAAACAAATCCCCAATAGCACAGAGACAACAGCTGTCACAACAGAAATAATCCCAGATGACTTCCCAGTGATTGAAACAAGAGTGGGCCATGACGACATACCTGGGCTATCACCAAACGAAAACCGCGAGCTGAATGGTGCGCTCAACCCAAGCGATGGTGTGTTGCGTGAGTCAAGAATAGGTGACAATGGTGCATTGCAAATACAAGCAGACTATTTTCAAAAAGCGATAGACGAAGCGAATGGGAGATTGGCGGAGCTTGAAAAAAAAAAGCTGACCAAGGTAGTCTCACGAGTGACGAAGAGCGAGAGTACGTCGGTTTGATTGAAAGAGTGTGGGGACTTGAGCAAGCCAGAGACAGAATCCTAGGACAGCGCGAGCTTGAAGAAGCTAGAGCGCGACAAGAGATTGACATTGACAGGTTTCAGAGATTCAAGGAATGGGCTAAAGAAAATATGGTTGGGTTGAGCGCTGTAGCAATCTCAGTGGCTGGAATTGTGACAACTATTATCATCGCTGGGAGGTCTGCTGTTATGAAAGGCGCTATGGCCACAAAGTCGTTCGCGCAGGCTGTTAAGAACGCAATCACGAAGATGGGTCCATGGGCTGTTGGGCTGGCTAATTTAGTTTATAACGCGTTGACGTTAGGTGCGAAGGGTCTCGCATGGTTGGCTCAAAATCTGTGGGTACTCGCGGTGGTACTTGCGTGGTTTGCCTATGATTATTACAAGCTAAAACGGTAGTGATAAAACATATGTAAAGTATATGAACGTCACGTCGGCAGAGTTGAGCCCTGGTTTTAGACGAGCAACCATGGGTGTCATAAAAGGGGTGAGAACGCAACACGTAATCACGTTGAACCCTAATAAGGTCAGTCCTGGTGAGGAACTCTACATCGATGTACCGAAGCTTAAGGTTAGTAGCTGTTTGGTGCCTGGATCGTTGGGTTTAGTGTTTGACTTTAAGAATGCAAACGCCAAAAGCTGGTTCTTGAACAATGTGAGCAAGTTGTTGGTTGAGAAACTTGTTGTGAGACTAGCTGGAGAAGCTGTGTATGACAACAGTGGGGAAAATTACACTGGTGTTTATCGTGACCTTTGGGAAAGTGTTACTGTGCGAGACCAAATGATTGATTATGGTATTGGTGGTGAGAACTTGAGAAAGCTAATTTCTAAGGACGACAGTGGCGCGACAAGTGGGAACGTTGCTAAAGTTAGTGACGCGTTGATGTTTGGTGTGATTGGGACGAAGCAGCGGATTAAGCTTGGTAAAATTATGAACGACCACGGGTTGTACGCTCCTTTTAGCATGAACAACAACTTGCAGTATGTGATCACACTTCCGAAGGCCACAGACATCATGCATGTGGCGCAATCCGGTAGCGCTGTGGGTGGATACACTCTGGAGAACCTCGAGCTTGAGTATGAGACGATTGATAACCAGGAGCTCGCTGACGAAATAGCGTCAGGTTATGCAAGTGGTCGTAGTTTGTCATATGAGCACGTTACGTTGATGAAAACCACTGAATGGGACAAAGGCAGAACCATTGTGAATGAAAATGTCAATCTTCCAAGAAAAAGCATGAAGGCAATCGTGTTGCTATTCACGAATAAGGTGCGAACAGACAGCGAGGAGTTTCTTTACCCAAATATCGAGAGTGTTAGAGTCACAATTGAAGGTGTGCCAAATAGTGTGTACTCACAAGGCATCCCAAAGTCGAAGTTCTACGCAGAAGCGAAACGATTGTTTGGGTTGGGTGAGGAACACGCTCAGTTTATGACCATACAGAAATTCTACAAAGATGGTTTTGCGTTAGTCATTGACTTGAGGAGCGTTCAAGATAATTACAACGTCGCCACTGGCAAGAAAATTGTGAACACACAATCCGGCGTGCTTCTTGAAATCACTAAGAAAGCGACGACTGCAAATGTCATGTGTAGGGTGTTTGTGATGAGTGATGGGCTGGTCAACTTCATGAACAATGGGTTGCAGTCAATCCAGTATTAAATCAAACGTGAGTTAATGGAGACTCCGTTTAATATGTTAATTGTTGGTATGACAGCTTGTGGTAAGACACATTATTTGCTGGAAACATTGGAATCTGAGTACTTTAGTAAATTTGACTACATCGTGTTGATTTGCCCTACTTTCGAGTGGAACAAAGCGTACCAAGATTGGAAATATGTGCGCGACCCTGACGTGTTAGCGATAGACTGCACACAGGACAATGTCGACGCTGTTCTCAAGTGTGTGACTAACGTTTTTAAAGGTACTAACACTCTGATTGTGTTGGACGACTGTGCGAGTGGACAGGACGTCAAGAATAGGACTAGTCAATTGGTCAACTTAGCTTTTAGTGCGCGACATTTTATGTTGAGCGTTATTGTCATCACACAACAACTGACGTCGATCGCAAAACCGTACAGAGAAAATATTAGTAAGCTCGTTTGCTTTTACTGTCCGAGTAAGAGTGATATGAAGGTTGTCATTGACGATTACCTTGGAGACATTAGCAAAGAAGAAGCATCGACTATTGTGACCACATTAAAAAATAATAAGTATGCTAGACTTGAAATCTCACTGCGTTATCCATACAGTCACGAAGTTGTTATTCCGCAATAAAATATGGGTATAAGTAATAGCGTGATGGTAAAACGCAAAAGTGAGGAAAACCCCACGATCGAGGAATTAGTCGAGGAGACTGACGACACTGTGGAAGACAACGTTGACGTTAGGAGATCCGAACTTATTAGACTGTCCGGTGACGGTGTGGTAAGTCAGTCCGAAGCGTACATTAAAAAAGCGTCCGCAAAAGTTATTGATAAGATATGGCGCCAATACGAGTTGAAGAGAATGGAGATCGCAAACGCTTTTCTCACCGACTTGCTAATCAGCAAATTCGCCAGCTTACTAGATGGGTTGAACGCTATCGAGAACCCTGAGGAACTAAATGACGAGTTGCAAAAAGACCCGTTACTAAAGAAAGACGTTGAGAGCATTGTCGCGGTTGTGACACCGTACGTACCTTTCTTGGGCTTGTTGTCGGGAGGAATTATAACATCGAAACACGTGTACGATCATCATTTTAGGAGCGAGGTGGTAGACACTGAGAGTAGTGAGCAAACAGACTAATTCGTAGAGTAGTTGGCTATTTGTTAGTCAATGTTGTTAGCCAATCAAAAGAGCACCATTTTGCTATCCATTTGGATAAACATCACCACTAGACTTGAAAATCTAGTGGTTTTTTTTCGCGCGTGAGTTGAGACAGCAGTAGTTTGTTGAAAAAAAATGTGAAAATGTTGAAACGACACTCTCTATTTTTAAATATGTGAAAATGTTGAAACGACACTTTCTTTTTTAAATATGTGAAAAATGTGAAACGACACATTCTATTTTTTAAAAAACATGCAAAAATATTGAAATGTCACATTATTAGCGTATAAATCGAGTTTGTGGTCTTATTTGATGTATGTTGTAAATTTAGAATTACCGAAATGACATCGAACTTTTGGGGGTTCGGGATTTGGTGAAAATTTGGTAATGTTTTGGTGATTATATTCGCATTCAACATTGAATATGTAAAAATTGAGCTCGTACCCCCACTCTCTATACTACTCGTATCATATTGCAACGCGCGCTGGACATGCAGTGTAAACTTAATAAAAGGTATGAATAAAATACAGAAACAAAGAGTAAAGATGCGTATAATTGTATAGTGCATAGCATAACATGCGGGATAACCCTGTACGCTTTCGACCTTTATTGGTCTCTTCAGCAGGGTATCGGGTTGGCAGTTGATGTTATTCTCGTTGGAAGATAAATAATAATGCGCGGAGTAAACAAAATATACATGTAACTGTAAGGAAAAAAGTGATTGCAACCAAACGTGTTGTTGTTTCTGGAAAGTCCAACGCGTCGTGCCATGGTGTAAGGTTGAAGGTTCGTTGTAAAGATCCGAGTTCTACTTGCGTCAAATGCTAATTGTGACTGAGGGCGTTTGTTAGATGGTAATAGAGTATATACGTCAGTTGCGTTGTTAGTTACCAGGTCTAAGTGCGTAGCAAATTCTATATCCTGTGGCAACAACTACTGTATACTGCAACAAATCCTATACTACTGCAACAAGTCTTCATATCAAAACTGTATGCAGACTAAAGTATATTTGTGAAACCCACAACAAGTCTTCATATCAACACAAAGTCGTCAACATCTTGAATCTTCGTGTATGACATTACAAACAGCAACTGTTTCCTCAGCAAGAATAACTTCCCTTCTGTCATCACTGCTGATCCAATATACAGGAAATTATCCAAGTTGTGTTGCTGCGACAATTAGTCCTATGCCGCTGCAACCACTATATACCAGACAGGTCCTATATACTACTTCAACAAGTCTTCATATCAAAACTCTATGCTGCCTGTATCAGAACTGTATGCTGCCTACAAACTTTGTATCATAAGCAAACCCATATTCCAAAATCTGAAAACATTTATACTAATTAAAAACTAGCTTCTGCTGTGTGTTAAAGAACAACCAATGTATGATTGTTCTCATTAATATCTTGGTGACATTGCTGGTACCCTGTTCCTCACTTATTAACACCACAGCAGCAGTACTCAAGGTAGTATAATGTAATATTGCTTTATTACCTGTACTTTTACATTGTTGTCACAATGTCCTTTAAAATAAATATATAATTTCCTGATTACATCACCTTATCATCTTCCTGATTACATGCACGTTTACGTAATCTAATAGGCACGAATGTTATGTATTTGGAGTCGGTAATTCCAAATCTGTTTTGAAACGGTTAAATATTGACCGACATAATGTTCAAACTATATTCGGCATCGTGTATTTGTAGATCACAAATTGTAAAAGCCCGTTTCGTCGTATGTTATTTTGAACGTTATCTCGGTCAATATTTAACCGTTTTCAATTCTGAAAACAGATTTGGAATTACCGAGTCTAAATACATAACATACTTGTCTATTATGTTACACAAATGTGCATACCCTTTGTAAAAACCTGTTTATGTAGTTAATATAGAAATTAAGGGGCAATTAGTGGCCACTTCATCGTATATTATTTCATACTTTATCAAACTGCGTGCGAGGTCTGTGCACGATGGATGGGGAAAACCCGTAAGGTGGGTTAACTATAGTGGGATAGAACAGGCCGGGGCTGTATTATATGCTTCCAGTTTTAAATTATTAGCGCAGATACATGTACGCCTGAGCGTACCTATTTTTTAATTTTCGTATGCTTAAACATGACTCAGAGAAGTAATCTATATTTATCACACATAACCATTTATGAAGGGAATTTAGTCCCTGATAATACCATTAGACAAAATTCTCCGGCGCCAGTAAGCACCTTTTATTGTTCTCGTGCTAATTATCACACTTGTTGCTTCCTTAACTCCCCTACATGTATATTCGGCATAATTTTACATGCCCCTTTTTAAGCGACATCATTTACTGCATTTCCTGCAGTAAATATTGTGCAGTAAATATTGTGTAGTATAAATCGGTAAAACTGGGCGGCAGCATCTATATGACATATTTGCTAAACATCTTCGCTCCGCAATGTACTATGTTGACAAACCCGTCGTCCGATAATTTAATAGTTCCAACCATTCGAGTTCGGAGATGAAAGCTTACCAAGTTACTTATTTCCGGTTGGTCTCCTTTTCAAAATTGGAATCTCTCTTCACCATGCACTTCATTATTTTCTTTTATTAATCACTATGAAGTCATCTTTTATCTATCAAATTGGCCGGACAACAACACTGGCTTCTCGCGTTATTCCCTTGGCCTTTCTCTTTATCTCAATAGCCTGTTTACTGATTGACGTTAAAATAGCAAATGACTTTCCTACTTTTACATCTAACAATTATTTGTTATTGTTTTTCGTACATGATTGGATCACCCTAGTCACATGATTATTTGTTATATAAAATATTCAATCAGTTTTCATTTCACTTTACGTTTCTTTCTCTGATGACCTCCTATATTTCGTCAATACACCAACCTTTCATAGTATTTGATTTGTATTTCTACACTGCTTACATAACACAACACGTTTATATCACTTATTTGGATATTCAGTTTCAGATAATTTTATTCAAATGTTCCCATGTTTTAGCAGTAGCAACGAGCATTGTTTACACCTAGGTAACTAAACAAATATGGGTCAAAAGCTCTATAGCTCGAGAAATATCGAGTATATGAAATGGTAATTTACTGTGAAGTACATGATGAATTCGGTATCATTACTAGCAACGACTTTTACTTTGTTTTATTTTTAACTTTTTTCTTTCATTTTTTTTCTTGATTGTTAACGGCTAGGATCAGGGTTTGGTTAGGGTTTATTTTAGAATTATTGTTACGATTACTAACTACCGGTCATAGTATAGTTTTCAAAACTAAATGACCGACTTGCCTTTCATATAGACACAGCGTATTAGAAAACCATTAGGCTGACGGCTTAGTGTTAGGATCTAAGTTGTTTTGCAGTTAGCAGTTCTATGATGTATTTCATCATACAGACCTGTCCGATCATAAGATAGCAGTACACTCTCTCATTTCGTCCCACCTCTCGCGGATAATAGAAAAGATCGTCCAGAAGGAAATCATTTGCCGGCGCTGACAAAGAACGCTCAGGATGTAGTAAAACCCCAACAAAACATAAATACAGTATATATAGCATAACCAGGAAGTTTCTATATTGTTAAATAAGATAAATAAGTTCTGACATCTCGAATAAGTTTCATGCAGCGTTTTCCTGTAATGACTTCTCTCCCGAGGCTGTACTGATTAGGAAACAAAATAAAATTTGTAAATATCCAAATGCAAATGGCCATCATCATGATTTTCATCATCATGATTTTCGGCATGTATAGGTTCGTACTATAACGTATATTTTTACGATGTCCTTAAGCATGATATGTTTTAAAACTACATAGTATAGAAAATCAATATACTGTTTAACTTCAACAGCGTTATTGATTCTGGTATGTTGAATATTTTAACCAGATATTCAACGACATTTTAGTCACTTACAGATATTCTAGGTTTGGTGTATTCTTGAACAGCTTCTCAGGAATTACAGATATTTTGTTTCCCTGCAAAAGTCTAAATGGAAAAACAAAACAGGAAAAAGGTTAACATAAAAGCACACGTTCTCAATATAGCTGTTAAGTGTATTTAACTTTCACCAACAGTGGTGTAATCCTACTCGCGTTAGAGATAAATTCCAATCAAGTTATGTATTTCAAATATGGTAACCATGCCAACAATTGTCGATATCTTCCCAAATAGTAGAATATAGGGATTAATCAAAAGTGAATACTCCAAAAAAAATAAAATATATTTTTACAATGGAAAATGGTCTTGACTAGGGAACTAGTCAAAAAGAAAGACAAAACGTTTTGACACAATGCTTTAGTGTCTTTATAACGGGCGGCAAGCATGGTCGATAAGAGGAGTTGTATTTATAGTACAGTTGTTGTCATTCTTATATTTATTCATGACAATCATCAATACGTAATTTTACAACAAGATGACAACGGTACTTTAAAATAAGTGTTCTAATGTTACGAGTCAACGGATTAGAGTCACAATGTCTGGTTTATACTTTTCTCGTAATATAGTAAACAGTTTTGGTTCGCAACCAGGTAAAGCATGGGACATGGTATAACTCTACTCTAGTTAGAGATAAATTCAAATCAAATTTCTTTGTAGCCACTTAATACAGGTGCTGGTCACTTAATAGAGGGACACTAAAGTAACAACAAAATTCCTTCATCGAAATTACAAGTACAACATATTCCCATACATGTCAAATCCAAGTACAACAATTCCCATACACGTACCAAGCAAACTATGTTGGCTTAAAATAGTCACTTGTGTGAAATTTCAAGCGACATGTATTCTACGGCCTCTAAATTACCTCACGTTTTAGTTTCAGCTCCCTTCCGCTAAAAATTATGCCAAAGATAATTGAAGCTACTCGTTTAATACAGGTTACAATAACAAGGGAGAGTCTACAGTTAATTACTGGGAATAGTTTAGGGACTTTGACATATGGCCGTTTATAACAGAGGGACACTTAATACACATACGACTGCAAGAAACAAAAAAAAGTTATCCGTTTGTACAGGAATATACTGTGATACAACAAATACGTACATGCAACAACACCTCGCCATTTTACTAACAATGCATGTGAAAGAAGATTCACTGCATTAAGAAGATTGAAGAGTTGAACCAGAAGTACCATTGGCCAAGACATATTGAATGGGATTACAATACAAGATAAAACTGTACAAACACTCTTTGTAAGCAAATTCTGGATCGATATGATCCTGGTAGGCCGAGAAATTTTTGGAAACTAGTTACTAATGCTTTGATACCTTGCTACTGCCAGCTAAATGGTTTGATTTATGCACTTGTCACTGGAAACCCACTCCAGGGAAGTATGGGAGATTAGACTTCTCAAGATACAAATCTAAGAAAATGCCCCACCTAAAGGGGGAAAAGCACTGGCTAAACATCCTAAACCCCACCTACAAGGCATGTATACAGTATTATATAGATTTAAAGACTCACCTTCGACCCCATCTGAGTGGACATCTGCCATTTTAAGTCGCCCCAGTCTCTCTCGCCTAAGCCCCACCCCATTGGGGCACATACGATAATCTAAACCCCAGGGAAGTATGGGGCATAGGTTGGGAATGAGTGGCGTGGGGGTTTCCATGAGTGACAAGTGTATTATTGCTATGATACACTGAGAAAAAGATCTTTGCCGGACTGGCCAGATGAATTGTTGTTACATGAGCACAGGCCGGCTTACTTGCCAGCCTGATCCGGTTGGCTAGAACTGAATTGGGTTGGCAAAAAGGATATGGCTCGTTTGGTGAGCCAAACTTCTCAGTAAAGCCAGCTCTGTTACTCAGCCAACTTACCTACATGTAATCAAACCCATTGGCAAACACTCTGTGATGGCTTTGTTACAAGTGTGCAGACTGTTTGGCGATGTTGAAAATTTCAGTGGAAAATGTAACCGCTGCCTGCACTGACAGAGCAGTATCATTACCTACAACTATAGATTTGTGTATATTGCATTCAAATCACTGAATTTGCTTACAATCAGTCTATCAACAAGCCACTAGCCCAAGTAGCCCGAGTTAACGCCTAGCGGGCGTCTTGTTATTATCAATTTCAAAATATGTATACAATTATAATAACAACACAGATAACTCGAATTGCTGTGCCCTATGGACAATAAACAGATTCAAAATGTATAATATTGTTAGTTTTAAATAGGGGATTATGCCACGCGACTTGGAGCGAGCGCGTATAAATCCGTCCGACTCTCTGAAATAATAAAAATCCTTAAAAAATCCTGTAACCATCTTTAAGCATACATACACCTCTCAACATCCTGTGTTTGGTAGGGCCGGAAAGGGAGGAAATGTAACATGTGATGTTTAGCCATGATGAATCAAACTAAACACCTCATCAACAGATATTTCGAATGTCAAAAGGGCTCGGTTATCGATCCTGGTGTTTCAGCCAGTCCATCAAGTCAACCTTGAATCTGCACTCCTTTTTCTGCGCTCCAACCTTGAATCCGAGTTCCTTTTGATAGATTTAACCGTACATATTATTTCACAGATAGACGGTCTCTCATCTGTGATCAAATCGGCAAGCTTTCAGAATGACCGAAATACCCATTACTCTGTATGACGGGTTAACCGACTTTGAGCAGGTTTTCAGCCTCAGGCAGGTAACGCGACTTGACGATTGAAAGCTACAAGTGTGTTGCTCCGTCCTAACATTATGGCTCGATGCAGGTAGACTAATTTGAATGATTTTTTGATGAAGTGTTACCAGTTTATATGACGGACATTCAATCGCAAACGCGTATAAACGCATTATACTGTTTCCTGTTTTTAGTCATCTCGAGTGATTAATAAGTCCTGAAGGATTACGTAGCGACAGCTCTATTGGTAAATGTTTGACCGTCACATCATTACATATATCATATAGATATCTCTGGTCCGTACTTAAGTCTTTTGAATAGAGCAATGGTAGCTGCACACGCCAGCAGTTTTTCACAGGTCGTTAGAGCTTTTCCAATTGTCCCTGAAAAGCCACGACGACCAATTGTTTGGCCATCGAGATGGTGGAAGGAATGGCGGATGGGAAAATACATAGGAAAATATGGTCAAAATAGGACGATCCTGGATCACAAATTAACATGTGTTCTCAATTTGTTTTTAATTGTTGCTGGAATCAGGAATCTAGCAATTTTAACTAATTTTGGTAATTGGGTGAGGGGCCTCAAGATGTTGCCCAAATTGCGCTATTTTACACCAAATAATGTGTTAGACATCATAGCAAGTTTTTATATCTATTAAAATTGTTAGTATTAAAAAAACATTTTCACTCCACATAATGTTCAGCCCTTGGTAAGATTGGACAAACATTAAGATACAGGCTCAACCATAATTTGCATGTGTTGATTTTTTATGCCAAGGTATTATCTAATTGTCAATATGGGATGTGCAATACCATATCATGTAGAGGAATTGTATGAGCACAAAAAGGGATATGGTATAATAAGTTTCCAATCAAGAGTTTTGATATGCCTATGCTGTATTGATATTTATAATAATCATTAAATCATCTGAAGTTGCCAGTGACAACAAATGTGATGACAGGTCTTTTGCGATATGTACATTAAATTTGTCCTCAATTGTATTTATATTACTCCCTATATTGTTAGCCGAAAGAGCAAACATGTAATTCTGGAAGAGATGGTGAGGGAAGTAACAAGGTTGAGAAAAACTTCAACAACAAGGTTGAGAAAAATATATTTTCATCAAATACTGTCTATTTTATTTTAGACTTTCAAATTTTGCTAGAATAATGCCATTTCAGAGTTCCCAGAAATTTAAAATTTCCCAAGGGGGAATCTCCCCGGATTCTCAAAAGTGGTTTGCAACCGTCGGATTGCCCATCCAAGATGACGTTTGATCCCAATGACACTACAGTACTTCCCTCACTATCTCTTCCAGAATTACATGTTTGCTCTTTGGGTAACAATAATGAGAGTAATATAAAGACAATTGCACACAAATTGTTGTTGAATGTTGTGACATTACTTATATCATCAAGTATGTTGTGGATTGTTTTAATGAGGTATATATACTGTCACTACGATGGCCCTCCACATACATCAAATTGCAAGAAATTTGTTGGTCACAAGCTTGATGAAATACAAAGCTGAGAGATTTCTAACCATGTAACCATAAGCAATTATTTATGCATGGCTGTAAGATCAGTTGGGCCCTGAAATATTGTGATATATTTAATGAAATTCTTCGATTGACCTAAATTTCAACAAAATAACATTACTGGTTAGTGCGGATAGGTTGGTGGAGATACATATATTAAAGTTTAAACTATGAAGCATGTAGCAACTTTGTCAAGGCAAGATTTATGTATAGAATAACAAGTACAATATTCGAAGACAAGTGGCATGCATGTATACATAAATACATACTGTTTTTGTTTTGTCTTCAGTGCAACAAAGCAAAGCAACAAATATTTTTTTAGTATCCATTTTGCTATAGAAAGCAACTAGCTATTTCTCTAGCTAGCTGCCGATTTTCGACATTTGGGCAGCTTATTTGCCTAAACAACTACATTAGTTTAGACAAGATTCACTATGAACAATTATTTGACGGCATAATTTTGCAAGATAATTCACCATACTAATAATTATTAACGAAATAATTATTAATCATTAATAATTATTGCCTACGACTGTCCATAAATATTTTTCATGTAGGTCTAGTCGACTGCTAATTAAGGCATCTCGGATATCATTCTTCGGCAAGTTATCAAGCTCGCGCAATGTGTTCGCAAGGGGTCTGGGACAAAGCGCGGCTAAAATTCAAAGTACTAAAAAATACCGATTTATAATGCCGTGATATGGCTCTCCGATCTCCTCCGCAGAGGCTTTTGTCACTATATATATTTTGTATATATCAATAATTGTGAATATTGCGCTAATAATTGTGAATATTGCACTGATCTCGAAAGAAGACTGGATCGAGCAACTATTGTTCAGGAAATGAAGCCGGAAATGCGCCATTACTAAGGGACCAACTAAGGATCCTGAGGTTTTTTGTTGGATTATGTGCTCTTACCCTCGACAAAATAAAATAATTTTACTATAAAGAGGACCAGAAGACATTTTTCAAATTACTGGAAAACGATTCATGGTCTGTCTACAGATTTACTGCGACTTTGGTCCCCCAGTAATGGCCGCCGTTGGCTATAATTATCCAGTGAGAGTAACTTAATATGAGACGTCAAATTAGGTTCAAGATTTTATGCATTTATTGTTAGCAAAGAAACTATATTTGCCAGACACTAAACCTATTTCGCGAGCGTAACAGTTTGATTTGCTTGTAAACACGGAGCTTATTTCTAATGATTACTCGTCAATTTACATTATGTAAATATGCAGGCTTCAAAATCAGCTCATCAGATACAATCACTGATCTCAAAAAATAGAAAGCTCAATGATCCAGTCCTATTTTTGAGATCAGTGATGATAAGTAACCAAAATGAAAATCCGCTGAAATTGAGAACGCGGGCGAAGAAGAAAAAAGGGGGTTTCATATTTCCTTACTTTTCATCCATCGCAATATTCACAATTGATATATTTATATTGATATATACAAAATTATTGATATATACAATATATAGTAATAAAATCCTATGCGGAGGAGAGGTGATATGATCATATCTTCAGAAAAAGGTTTCTGAGTCCCGGATACAAACGAGTCATGACCATATTAACAGACCTATAGTTCATTTAAATTGAACAATGTAAACTATTTAAAAAAAAAGTGGAGTGAGCCGTAGACATGCTGTTTCCAAATGTAATACGACATCCTCATAATACAATGTAAAAATAATAATAATCCAGTTCCATTAAAATTAACCGACATTGTTAACCTTCACTACTGCGTCGACGGAAAATTGTTGACGTGAGCGAAATTTGAACTCGTACCTTCAGGATTCCTGTCTGCTGCTCTATCAGTTGAGCTACCGCGCCACTTGGAAAAGTTTGATAAGTGCACGAAATATTTTCGTGACAACTTCTTATAATAATTGTTAAGAATGTGTAATGTTTTTATTCTATAGTGCAGAATCATCCTTAGGATAACACGACAGTTAATAGATACGATTAACCTACACTACTTAGTCGACGGAAAATCTGAAATAAAAATTTATTTTAGAATATATTCTTTCTTCTATTAACCATGCCCTAATTATGTCCGTTTGTGTAAGGTTTTGTGCGATATGAACTAAGCTTTCCTATATTTCGTATTTCTAATATTAACAATACATATAGTTGATGCCCGTTTTATCCTTTTGAAATTTGAATCAACAAGCGTGACGGCCGTAAACTTTCACTAATATAAAAATGTCTAATTATTACATCCCTAGCCAAGATGTTGTCGAGCGTGCGCATTTTGGTGAAACATTCTGCTTTGTTCAATGTTATGCTCTAGAATATTTCGTCGGTTGTTTTAATAGACTTCAAACATTTAACCATGACTTAACTGAGCACATAATGATGGAATGGTAATGGCAATTCACAGCGTGGAACGAATCCAATACTGTACCAAGTGGTTTCCGATTGATAACAGCACAGCGAACGAGTGAGTCACATCTACACAATCGGCCCACTCAAATAACTCGTTCCTATGCATCGCATATACAGGAGTTAAAAAAGTAACTTAGGCAAACCGAACACTCTGATCTCTAAATAAAGATTGGATCGAGCAACTATTGTTCGTGAAATCGGAAGTAGCTCGTCGCGGCCATCTTGTTGGGACCGCGTTATATCTTTTAAGATGGATCGTCTCTGATCTTTTAATATGCATGCTAAAACGAATCAGTTGTCCAAGGTTTTTCCATGATATAGAACACAAACTACGGCACCAAAATAGTAACTATGAAGCCGGAATTAGCACGTGCAGGCCATATTGGAGTGACGACGGTGGTCACTCCAATATGGCCGCCACGCGCTAATCCCGGCATCATTATTATTGTAATGGAGCAGTAGTGTGATCTTTACGGTAAAAACCTACGACAACTGATTAATTTTAGCATCAAAAAACATCAGAGACAGATTGTCTCTGTCGCCGACAGTAAAAGTATATAATATTATAGTGTGGTATATTCAACATGGCCGCCGCGAAATATTCCAGTCTTCATTTACAGTCTTCATTTACAGTCTTCATTTAGAGATCAGTGATCGGCTTTCATGATCCACGCTGTCTCCACTAATTGGCCTTCAACGCCCTGGGAGGTAAATTTGCTCTACTGTTCGATACCATTGAACGTCATTCTTCAGAGCAGTCTTTCGGCCAATTTCGGATTGTACTAATTTTTGATTGATCAAGTACAGCCCATGTCAAGCGGACAGGGTTGGGTTGACGACGTTTCACCATGCGCCAAAATGAATGTGTTGGAGTCACGTTGTTTTTCTTTCCTGTCCTTTAGTTTATCCACTTACGTACGTTCTTTGCGTGAAGAGCTCGCGAGCACCGCCTTGTCCTTAAAGCCAGTCACGAAAGGTGGCGAGATATGGTCGGCTAATGCGTTTCAAGACCACGTGCGTTCTCATTCCATTTTAAGAGAATCGATGCTGAGGCTGCCTCGGAATGGCAACTTTAACGTTGGCGAATGTACGGAAATCATCGTTATAACCAAGCTCTTCGAATGTCCAAACTAATTGTGATTAATGCCAGAGAACAGGGCACGCACACTACTGGGGTCGTCTTTGACGACTAGTTGAAGTTTGGAGAAATTGTCGAGGTGAGTTGCCGAAACGTTTCGGTGCTTTAGACACAATTTCGACCAGGTTAGCCTCGGGCTGAAGTTTCTCGATGAACTCCTTTGATTGTTGTATTTTATATAAAAGTGTTGTTCTGTACAGGCATGAGTGTGAATAGAAATCAAATACTCTAAAAGCTTGATATACTCCTGAAATAGTGTGTAGGAGGGATAGCTAGAAATTGGTTACAGTGTGCGGTTCAAATCGGGCCCAAAAATTCGAATATTAAATGTCTGGGCACAGGGTGCAAGTCCCACAAGATCAACACAATGGTAATATCTCTTAGGATATTTTATATTTATCAATAATAATTTAATGGCCTCCCCTCATGAGGCATCACACTATTCTTGGCTCATAAAGGGAAAGGTTACTTGGTTATTCATGGTTACAAGGTTACTCATACCCAGTCCTTTCAGCGCACTATGTATACCCCACCAGAATTTTTATTTGTTAAATATTTGCCCTCGAGATGGATGTTCGTAAGCAGTATTGCGCAATCCATTTAACTCTAAATTGTCTCAAGTGCGCATGTCCCGCTATAGCACCCATGCATTAAGACTCGGTGGTTTATAAGTTACTTCTTTTAGTCCCTTGACAGAAAATTCATGCTAATAATAAATCATGCCTTTACTTGCTTGTGAAAGTATTCATCAATGCCATGAATGCTTATTTTACCAGTCGCGATAAACAGAGTTTATCGGCTCTGTTAACCGCACAAACTAGTCAAGTGTTAACCTCACAAACTGTTCAAGTGAACGAGTGGAACTTGACAACCATCGACGGTGTTTTAGTGCAAGAAGACAAGATGTACTTGAATGCTTTAATAATGATATAGTTCCGCGTGAGGTCTTAATGTTTGTCACTTTTACCAACTGTTGCCGTTTGTTGCCGTTGGTTAGCAGACAAGTTAAACAACTGGTCCATTGAGACAAAGACATCGCCCGTTGAGGCAAATGATTACACAAAATCACCAGTGATGCTGAGAAATATTGATGTGCCCATTGTGATGAAGCCCGTTGAAGCATAAAACCGCTATAAAATAGGATTTATTTAAAAATAAATATCTATAACCCACTCCTCAGCGCGTTCCTTGCAATAGTATTTTTCAATCTGATTATGAATTTTTGCTAGTTTCTCTTGCTCCCTTGCAACGAAATTGTCAGTGCTACTGGCCTTGGGTTTCTGTTTCTAGCAAATTTAATGACGATTCCACAACATACATTTTACAAGGTTGGAAATGGGGTTATGTCAGACATCACATCTAATTTTAATATAATTTTTGCTATCTTAAATCTTCCCACCTTTCAAAATTTGGCAACTTTTATGCTCAGCGGAATTCCTATTAAGGGGGAGCAACATGGCAAAATATGAAGTAAAATTGTTAGAAAAACACATTCTGTTTTTTTTTGCATTTTCTAAGACTAAAACTTTTTTGATTTCATAAATCTGACTCCAAATTATGATATTCGTGCTATTTTCAGAAATAAATGACAATTTATACATTAGAATGAAAAACTGCTGTTTGTTGCCATGGCAACCTTAGTAGTTTTTGTCGCCAAATATGAAATTTCGTAGCCACTTTTCATTTTTGATGTGTGATATAGATAGGGGACAAGAAACGAGTCAGGGTATTGATTTTCATTGCAATTTACCCCCTCTAAAATTCAAAATGAGTTGTGGATTATCAATGTTGGTGCTACTACCCACTGGCAAGAATATCAAGCAAGGTAGTGTAAGACGGAAGGACAAAGGAGGGCACAGCAGTCATTGCAGAGGGCAACAAATGTGGCTCCGCATGCCTGACAAGTGATACGTAATGCAAAGCACAGAGGGGAAGAAAGGAGGAAGGCCGCTAAAGGCATCACATATGCCAGTGGGGCTTTCAATGAAGACTTGCTGTGTGTTACTGAAGGCAGGAAGAGGCCTGCAACCTCCAAGGGCAAAGAAAACCACCCAAGGAGAGGAAAAATAAGGAACTATGATGAAAAGCTGATTATTGCTTCTTGAAAACTGGAATACCTGTAGGTATGTCTTGAACTTTAAGGGCATTTGTCTAAAAAACGTGATTTTCGGCAGTCGCGTTTTGCACCCCACTTCTAACTCTGTGAGCATTTGATGGATTTTCCTCAAATTTTGAACAACAATTATACTGGTAATGTTCTGTCTTCCCATCGGGGGGGGGGGGGTGGTGTGGCGCAGAGGGACTGAAGAAAGTTAACAACAAACATGTGTAATTCGATTTCTCCTTACAGCAGGCCGCAATGCAAAATATAACCAAAAGTGAAATAATATGCTCAATCAATTGTTGTACTTGGTCCGAATTTACATCTAGTTTTGTCCATTTTTGGTGTTAACTACCCTGTTGCCCCCCCCTTAAACAAGATGGCAGTCGAAGATAAACGAAATATAATTGTTTTCGGTTATATTTCGCCTTAGTTATAACTACAGTTCTATATCTTTCATTTGAAGAAATTTCCAATTTTTAGTTGGAAAAAGCACTGCTTTCATTGCCAGATTTATTTAAAAAATGTATCTAATCTGTGATCTTAAGCTGACAGCTTTGGGATGGAGAGCTGGGGAAAGTTGGGAAACCGGGCATAGATATCATGTGATCGAAGATAATAAAAACAGTCTTTACTCGGGACTCGGAATAGTAAGACGATAGGATATTACAATGGCGACGAGGATACAGAATTCGATTAAACAAATTGAAGCAAGTATAACAAAGATCAGGATTGTAGAAAAGGAAACATGACTCAAACAAAGGAGAACTGCCATTACATATTAATGCAACACTTCCTTCATTCCCGACATTTGCCATAAGCCATGAATCTGGCGCCCTTGGAACTAGGTGGAAAAGGTATATGTCCTAATCTGGTCATTGCGCTCGAGATCACAGACATGTCAAAGCATCATGCTGTTGAAGAAGCTAATGCAATCATGTATATAGGAGGTCTTAAAAAATCGAAAACCTCCAACGCCGGGCGCGAGCTGTTAAGGACAGTGGGCCGAGCACCGTAGGCGCGAGAATTTGCTAAGGGGTGCGGGGCATGCCCCCGAGAAAATTTTGAAATACAGAGTCTCTGAAATGCTGTTTCATGTTTTGAGACGATATATTAAAGAATTCTGAAGGTTATGAAACGTCATTTAAACAGTCAAAAGACAACATAATTATTAGCAAAAGCAAATCTTATTCTACCTTTCATAAAAAACGGTGAGTAGCGAAAATAGCAGCGTTTTCCGTAAACGAAAGCCTACGCGAGCCTGATTGTATTACAGCCAGCGGTTCACACTCCGTTCTAAGTTGTTACTTCATGTTAGGTTCACACAGCGGTTTTAGTTAGGTTCAGGCATTTCAAGATTGTTATGACGCAAAAAAATATTTATTTAAATTATTTTAATGTTATTTTTCGAATATCGGCTGATTTTTTTCTCTGTTCCTTCTCATACTATTTCTGAGCCAATTTCAGTGCCCCCCCCCCCCTACCTAAAATACGGGCCTGCAGTTACAGCGATAGCATCATACTACAAGGTTATTACCGATTTCCAACAGGCATGAGTTCAAGTCACTAACAGAAACTTAGTTAGATATGGAAAGAAACAAAGGGAAATAACAGGGAAAACCTATATAAACATTTCTTTCAGGCTGCAGGACATCATGGTTTAGTGGATGCTATTGTTAAAATTATAGACAAAACTGATATATCGAAATCGGTTGAAAGAGATGGCTTCATGGGCGTATAAGTTGAACACGTTTGTACCGATAACTTAATAATGTATAACTTTTCTCCAATAAGTTTGATACGGTTTTGCTTGTAATTATTTTTCTCCTCAGGGCACCCATACAAATGGCGAATTACTTAATAGCATAATAGCAGCAACAACATGTCAGTTTACTAGCCTAATAATTCGCGATTATCAACAATTTTTTTATTTACATATCAAGATGCGGCAAATTTACTGAACTTTCAAACTTCTCTGCAACTTTATTGGTACAAATTTGATATAAGAATTTGAAAGAGCTATCGACTCAAACTAGCAACTTCAGGAGAAACGCCGCGTGATTTTACTATAAACAAATGAAGCAGTTTTGAGACAGCAGATACAATAAACCTCGAAATCCCTATTCACATTTTTATTATTATCATACAAATGGTGATTTATGGTAACTAGCCATTACGTTGAAATCTCATATTGCGAAGGTGCATCATAGTATTTGCTGCCGACATTTATAACAAAGATTCAAAACCAACAAAATACGTGTATTTTCTATGACTGGAAGTTGGTATTTCGTACCATGAAACAATAACCCAAAATAAGGTTGATATGTTACACTGTAAAGGTACGCTACTCTTCCCGCAGTCTCGGATACTTACATCAACAAGTAAGGGTTAATTACCTCGAACGAGGGATGTTACTATGCTATATACAACACCGAGGACGCGTATAGCGTCCGAGGGCTGTACATGGTAATTATCTGATTTATTACATGATTGATGAGGTTTTTTCTAACAAAGTTTTGTCTTTTTCCACCTTGGACAAAGATATTCCTAGTTATTTTTCTTCATTTCTTATCTAATTAGTATTAATATGGTTGTATGTTATATACATCCCGCGGTACATCAAAGAAAACCGACTCAATCATGTAAAAAGAGCTGATACCTCCTCGTGATCTCGGATATGGTTAAGAGCTATACCAATCTATTTTAACCAAATATTCAACGCTAATGTCAGTCCAGTACGTATTCGTTGTGATGCACATCATGAGTTATCTAAATATCTGGAAAAACTCCCAAATTAGCAAACGAGACGGTTATTTATTTCAATGGTATATTGTAGCCACTGAAAACCCATGTAAATTATTTCGATAATGTGGAAGGGTTGATGTTAATTACCAAAAGGTTTGTTTTTAACCAATGTAAATCAAAAGTAATGCTGGTTTCATATCGGCTAGATAGTATACTGCTAACGGTGTAATGAAGCGCAAAGCAAAGTCCAACGAGAAAGTCACAAACTTTGATTATCCGGGGTTATACTACACGGTAAGTTGTTATTGAAAGAACATATCGACTTAATTTGTGACATAGACGTCAAAACGCAAATGTTTGATATCTGGCATTTGAACTTTCCTCTTTCTGTCACATTATGCGGGGAGCTATTATGGCCTGGTGTAACAACGTCCGCAGCAACAATACAAATTATGATACGTGTATTCAACAAACATCGCCCACTGACTGTTTGAAGATTTCACAAAGGCATGTATAAAAATAGGGCGCAATGCGTACATCTCTCTGCTCGTGTTTCTTGCGTCCATGGGACCGAGGTAAAAGTCATTGTCTCATTTTCATAATTTTGTGATATTTGATGCACTCATTGGTACAGAAAAGAGTCCGTTTTAATATAATATGAAACAAGATGATTTGGTGATAATCATACTCATAGCAAACAAAAATGACATCAATCTGGGCCGCAATCCCACAAGCGTTGTGCCTTACGTTAACATATAAGTTAAGGTTGAAATGACAGGGGGTTGGTTACTTTTCGTGTTGCCACAAACCGAAATTCAATATATAGCATAGTGTTAACGAAATTCAATATATAGCACAATGTGTAGTATACCCCACAAGAGTTCTGAATTTCATGATATTTTAATGTGGTTAGTTGTAACCAAGTTTAAACCAAAAGAAAAAAAATACGAAGGAAAAAAAAACACTACACAATCAGACCGGACAAGACATACAATTTTGGCGCAAACCAATTTCGCAACGTATAGTTTATTATGCACTGATTGGTAGATAAAAAATAGTAAATAAATATAGACATCAATGACAGTTCAGTTGATTTACTGTTATATCTTGAACGATCTGCATCAGTTGATAAAAAGTCTACATCGCTTAATTTGTAGTTCAGAATAACTCAATGCAATATATTGCCTAATAACGCGCTTTAACCAGAGGGCTTGGCAACCCGAGAATGAAGAGGATTATAATAATAACAACTATATTGAAAGACTTGAGAACCAACATCCTTTTGCAAATCCCTGCATATCGCGAAATGTTGGAAGTATGATTTTGTTTCATCTCTATACCATATAATTATGTTTTTTCTATCGGCCCCAAATTCGCTTACAGTCAAACAGCGTTACGCCGCTTCACGGAAGACCGACTTCGGAAGAGGCATATTTAGAAAACATTCGCTTGCGTTTTATTAAAGTTTACGATGCTCATTCGTTCGGTGATTTTCTTTGTATAATCCATGCCAATAAATGCCGGAAAAGCTAAATGCAAAATAAGTGTTTGATCAACATCTTTGGACAGATGAATCTTGATATGAAAAAACAAAACATCATCGTAGAAATACAACACTGTATCAGACGGTGATTAAAGCACTAGTAGTTAGGACTGCGGCTAGGATAGACTCTGTAATGTCGGACTATGTTCAGTGGCCTTTGCCTTGGGGCGGGGGGGGGGGGGATTTCCCAGTGACTTGCATTGGTGACGAATGTTCCAGGGTGGTCTGGGCTTGCTCACCCGTAAACAATTTTAGATTTCTAGGGTCTCACCATTTCTCGTGATTCTGAGGCGAGTTTTTTAACAGTAATAAGATTACTTATTAAATAAGATTGATCATAAATCACAAAATGTTGTTACTAAATCAGAACATAACACCATACACGTCAATGTATCTTGAGATTCATTAATAACACCCCCGGCCCCAATTTCTTACCGGATTTTGACTTTTCAAAATAACGGTCTTGCGGAACATTCCAACGCCACTGATTTGATATTTCTCGGTTCGAGTTAAATATTTTTCATTCTTCTCTGCAGAATGACCGATAAAACATTTGGCAATATAATTACAGTGACGCATCTCAAGAAATTGCAGCAAAGTCCAAGCATATATTAAAATGATATGCTGATTTCACGAGTCCGCGCATGGCATTGTTCACATCCCCAGACAAAACATATCCTTTGAATTTCTATTTTTCTCAGGTATCAGATTCTGAAACAGATTCACAGAGTAACCAGATAACAGATCCAGTTTGTAAAATCGAAAAGAAGAGAAACTATTCAGAGAAAGAGGATATCCTGGTTTGATTTCTATCAGCCGCCATTAGAAGACGCGCCCGGACAAAGTGTGTAATTTATGTTCGCAAAGTGTGACGGGATGTGTTCATAGATACTTTTACTGTGATTGGTTGATTAATGAGGTTGTTTCTATGGTTACACGGTCAGAGAATCACTTGAACTCAAGACTGCTGTCAGCGAACACATTTTTATTCAAAGCAAGCGATAAATATGTTGATCTATTTGAAACGGAATTCTATTTTGGAAGAAGAAAATTAATAGGTGACCCTCCATGGGAAAAAATAATATTTCAAACGCCGTTCGAACGGCGTTCGAAACCGTTCGAACGGTTTGGTGAAAAATTCGAACGGCTAGCTATAACGTTCGAAAGGCTAGCGAGTACGGGCGTTCGAACGGCTATCTCGAACGGTTGGAAGTTGGCTAGTGCCTACAAGCGTTCAACCTTGCGTCCAATTAAACGTTCCTCAACAAGCATTTACATAACCAAACTGTCAAACATATCGTAAGCGTTCTTCGCGACGGTTCATGCCAGGCGTCAGAATCATCGAATTTGGGATTCGCGTAACTGAGACGGACAACAGTAATTTGAGACTATTTAAAACTAATTTACTTGATCACAATTGTTTTTGCCACAATTCGGCAAACCTATGGGCAAACGCACATCCTTCTTTAAATATAGGCTTTCTAAGGAGATCAAAATAGCGATTTACAAAGACGCTTTTCGAAATGTTCGCAAACCAAAGAAACAAACATCCGGTGTGACCGTGTGAGCATTGCCATAGTGATGTTGACCGTCAATGAATGTGCACGCAGCTGTATATATGAGTGTAGAACCGATCATTCGTTAATAAAGTAATTTCTGATGAAATAAAGATTGAAATGAAAGAAACGCGAGAGCCAGCGACGCATGCGGAGGCATTCTACGACAGACGGTTTCCCTTTCTAGATTACGATATTAAAACACATGGTACTGGTTTTAGCAGCGTTCGAACGTTCTATTCAGCCGTTCGAACGGTTCTAATTGTAGTCAACCGTTCGAACGGTTCTAGTCAACCGTTCGAACGGCGTTTAGCAGCGTTCGTACGCTTACCGAACGCCGTTCGAACGCCGTTCGAACGCCGTTCGAATGCGTTTGAACGGCGTTCGAATGCGTTTGAACGGCGTTCGAACGGCGTTTTCAAGGCGTTCGCGAAAACGATAAGATATGTTTTCCTATGGAGGGTCACTGTTTAAAATCCAATAATAGTTCGCCTGAATACAAAACTTGAATATATCCTCTGTTTCAGCACCGAGTAACATAACAATCTGAGTTAAATTTCTCAAAGATTATCTTGTCGCAGGCTGGTCGATAGCTAGTTTTCCGAGGTTGACCGCAAGGCATCATGGGACAGTCACCTCAATTATTGAGGTACATGTCCCACTGCACAAAGCGCAAAATTACACACTTTCTCCAGGCTCATCTTGTCATACTTTATAAAATATGATTACCACTTACCAGAAAGGAGAATACAGCTACTGACAGTGCTATAATATATGTCAAGACTACTTTTAGATGTTATGATATCAGCCGTATAATAAACAAAGAGCTGCTGACGGTAGGACATAGAAATGGAGAGTTAATTAATGTCGTTATTAGTCACATGATAAATCAAAGGCTGACAGACTTTGTAGTATGCTGAAGAAGTCGAAATTCCGCGGAGACCAAAAACTAGTTGTTCGAGGGTTAGTGCGAAGAATACTAAAGTGCTAATAAACAGATTTAGAAAAGAGGACGTGGACCTCAAGGCGACGTATAAATCTGGCCAAAGAGCTTGAAAATGGGTAATTTTTGTAACAAGTTCGCTACTTATATTTCATCGATTTACATTCCAGTGATTATACTAAATAATGTAAACCAATCAGATTGACCTACGCTAACAAAAGGACATGCCAGTGAAAGGACACTCAGAGACACTCGTGAACGAAGAGCGCAGATTATATTTTGATATACTTGTAATCATAAATACTCAATAAAATAAAGTCCAAACACAAGACAACGTCTTACATGGTGGCAGCGGTGAACTAACCAAAGGACAACTCATCAGAGTGTTTGAAATGGCCTCAGGATTTGCTTTACCACCTTCGGCTCCTCTTGATATTCACGACACAAACGCGTCGGACAAGGGTTAAAAAATGCAGTCTGAGCAATTATCTCCTCGCAACCGAACTGAATAAGATGTCATCGGAGAGGAAGCTCGCGACGTTTATTTGTCATTCACAGACTGGGCAGAAGAAGGAGACGAGACGAAGATCAAACATGTGCAGGAGAAGTTTGCAGCGTATTACATGCCACGCAATAATGTACCGTTTGAACGATACAAATTTAACCCAGGTATTCCTGAGGCAGGAGAGTCGTACGACCATTACAAGACCGCCTTACGCAAGTTAGCTGAGGGGTGTGATTTTCATACAATTACACCAGAAGAAATACTCAGAGATCGGTTAATATTTGGTATCAGCGATACCAAAGTACGCGAGAGACTGCTGAGAGAAATAAATCTCAGTCTAGCGAAAACAGACGAGATATTTCGTGCTTCCGAAAGCATGTTGGCCCAGATGAAAATCATTGGAGACACAACTGAAGGTAAAGTATCCGAAGTAAACAGAATAAAAAATCAAGAGCGCAAAAAAACTTGAAAAACTTCCGTCGCAGGCAAGCACAACAAGGTCAAGGTCAACACAAAGAATGTGGCAATTGCGGCTATCAACATACGGCGAATCGGAAATTGTGTCTCGCAAAGGAAAGAACTGCCTAAATGGCGGAATGAAAAATCACTTCGCCGCAGTTTGTAGACAAAAAGAAATGAAGGCGATTGAAGATGAAAAAGACGATGGATCGGGCGAGGTCTACCAGACAGCTGTCAAACTAGACGACTTATAGTTAGTGACCATGAAACTGGAATCCCGAAGTTACGTTCGATTCCAACCAGATACGGGGGCGCAATGTAATATCATATCAGTACACATGCATCTACAAAGAGGCGACCGAGGACAGACAACTGGAGAATGTGAAGCCCATCAAAACCTCCCTTGTCGCCTATGGAGGCTCGAAAATAAAGGTAGTAGGGCAAGTACGTATCTGCGTTTGGAGAGGTGAGGCCAGTTGTCGTCTAGACTGCCGATTAGCAGACAGCAAAGCGATCCGCCCGATTCTAGGTCGCAAAGTATGCTTTGGAATGAACATTAGTCAGTACAAAGACAATGACCTGCTGAATAAACCACAGACGGACAACGCCCCAGTATACGACAGCTTAGAGGACAAACCCAACGCACTGACCAAACAAGAGCTTATGGGGAAGTTTCCGAAGGTCTTTGGCGAGGGAGTTGGACAGTTAGACGGCGTATATAAGATACGATCGATGAGACAGTCCAACGATGAGACAGTCCAACAAAGTTCCACATGCACTCCGGCGCGCATTGCAGTTGCGCTTCGACCAAAGCTAAAAGAAGCACTAAAACCTTGTGTCCCAATATGTCATAGTTCCGGTGACAACGCCCACAGAGTAAATCAGCTCCATCGTGGCTGTCACAAAAAATAAATTATCTCCTCGCAACCGAACTGAATAAGAAGTCTGAAGTGGTACAAGTCGCAACACTTCTAACAGTCATCGGTGAGGAAGCTCGTGACGTTTATTCCAGGACGAGCTCGTATTTAAAGGACAGCTGTTAGTAGTCCCAACAGTCATGCGCAAACAAATGATGGAAGCAATTTATGCTGCACACATTGGCATCGAAGCCAATTAATTTCTTGCCAACTGTCAACTTATTACAGTTGGCCTGTACTTCGTCAGTTTAAAGTATATTTTTATAAGTAATACCATGACTTGAGGGAAATTAGCGATTAAATTACCCGCCGCCGAGGGAAGATTTGTGAGGCGAAGGGCAATTTAATCGCTAATTTCCCGACAAGTCATGGTATTAGTTTGTAATATTATGATCGCCGAGGATAACTTTGAGAACCTTATCCAGCCCGTGGTTGGAGACAGAGTTTTTGTCTACTAAATTTCCCGTGCATTTGAATGAGGGAAAATTAGAAGACAAAGAAATCCTTTGTGTTCTACTAAATTTCCCTCATGCATATCATAGGAATGAGGAAAAATTAGAAATTTTCCCTAATTTGTATGCATGAGTAGTTTTCAAACAAATAAACGTGTGGAATTTAGCGATTAAATGGTATATACTTCATGGTAACACTAGACCGGATTTCCATCTGTTTTTTATACCCCAACCGTAACCCAAATCCTAACCCTAATCCTAACCCTAACCCTACCCCTAACCCTAACCGTAACTCTAATCCTAACCATAACCCTAACAATAACCGTAAAATACGGTGGGAGACTATATGTATTGTTACCATGAAGTATATCCCGATTAAATTTCCCTGCTAGAACAAAAGAAACCGAGTAAATCATGGTATTACTTTTGTTACATGATGGTGCTAAATAAAAAGTTGTTGTTGTTGTTGAAGCGTGCATTCGAAGAGCACGAGGCATCAGGCCTCGCATGGCAACATAACTCAAGCTGTACATCGCCAAGTGCGACATTTGTTTCGCCCATCGCAGCAATCAAGGGAAAGAGCCCATCATGCAGCATGAGTTGGTCGTCCGTCCATGAGCTAAAGTAGGCGCTGACTTTTCCGAGTTTGACAACCGAACACTGTTAGTCGTCAGTGACTACTACAGCAACTATATCGAAGTAGCCCGCCTGACTACAACAACGTCCCGTAGTGTGATAAAGGAAATGATGGCGGTATTTTCTAGATTTGGAGTCCCAGACACTCTGATCACAGAGAATCGCGCGCAGTTCTCTTCAGCGAAGTTCGCAGTGTTTTCTAAAACATGGCGGTTTGAGCACAAGACCTCTTTACCGCAGTCAAACGGTAAAGCCGAGAACGGCGTTAAGACAGCGAAGAGGCTGTTTTCCAAGTGTAAGGAGGCCAGAAGGTCGGAGTTCCAGACGTTACTAGACTGCCACAACACACCATCTGCTGGAATGGGTACCAGTGCAACCCAGCGCCTCGTGGGTCGGAGGTGCAAGACGCTTCTTTCAGTTGCTAGCTCACTACTACAGCCGCAGTATGCAACTGAAGAAGATACCTGGGCATTGATTGGAGTCAAGAAGCGATAGCAACACTATTACGACAAGCACAGCAAACCCCTGACCCCAATCAACACAGGCGACACAGTCCGTGTGAAACTCCCGGACGAAACAGATGGGACACAGGCATCTGCACATGCCAAGTGGGACCCAGGAGCTATGAAGTTAAGTTTGGTCACGGTATCTACAGACGAAACCGGGGACAGCTACTTGTCAGTACGGACGAACGGAATCGAGATGTGCAACAGGGAAACCCATTACCCGATGAAAGCCCACTAAGAGAGTCAGGTGAACCAGCGGACACATCGCCAGAAGAACCGCTTGTGTGAGCACGGAACCAATTATCCTGCGCCGATCAGCCCGGAAAATCAGAACCCCCAGAGTGGATAAAATGACTATCAAAGGCCCGGACCGCCTAATCAATTTCAATGACTAAAGACACTGCCTTTACCTAAATATTATCTTTATGTTATGTTATGCTTTGTTTTATGTTATGTATCTTTGAAAAGGAAGATGTAACAAATTCGCTGCTTACATTAAATCGACTTACATTCCACTAGTGATTATACTGATTAATCTAAGTCAATCAGATTGACCCACGCTAATAAAATGACAAATGCCAGTAAAAACAATACTCAAAGACACACACACAAAGAGCGCAGATTATCTTCTTACAATTTTTTCTTCCAGTAATAGTGGAAACGTTGTCTTCTTGAATTTCATGCCGCCATTTCACTGTTCTCACGTCCTCGCCAGGACATCACGGTTTTTGGTTGGATTTTCAGTCAATTTATTACAGAACTAAAACGATACAAGTGCCTAAAACCGGTATGTTCATTGTACATTTGTAGGTTTAAAAATGTTGTTGGTTTATATGCTATACATAATCTCCCATGTAAAATATTTAAGAAATAAAAAAATTAAAAGATTAAAAATTTAAAAGATTAAAGATGTGACCAAAGCGAATAGTTAACACGAAAGTCTAACCTAGAAAAAGAAAAACTTTGCATTGAAGAGTCCTTTATATTTTGTATGCACCAAACAGATGACTGTATATGTATGCAAATATTATGCAAATGCTATATGCAAATATTATGCAAATTAAGAAACGAAGGACGCCATTGTTGTTTTTCTTGAATAAAGCCGATTTTTCTTATGAACTTCATGACAATACGACGACGTCCTCGAACCAGTTCTCCTCGGTCAAAGTGGCGTCCTCGTCCTCTTTTCTAAATCTGACTAATATTAGGGTAAGGGTTAGTAAAATGGTTGGAAAAAGAACCTTAATCCAATTAATCATACCCTTATACTAACCCTCACCCTAATATTAATCCTGCTATTAACCTTCGTACTAACCCTCGAACAACTAGTTTTCAGTTTTTCAGCAGAATTTCTATTTCTTGTGTACAGAAGATACATACATGATCGTCAAGCTCAAATCCTCAGAAAATGTTTCTGAGTTGCGGCCAGGAATCGAACCTGTAACCTTTTTTTATACCTGAGAGATGCTCTAACTATTGAGCTACCGAGACTCAGATAATGCAATGATGTACTGGTTCGATTGGTATGTGGCAGTCACTACTGTAAAAACGTAATGGTTATTTCAAGCAAAAAAAAATGGTTGAAATGGTTGAAATTACCATTGTGAATTGTTGTAACGACCAATTTCCAATAGTAGATTTAACCATTTTATTTTAGTAGAAATGATCAATTATAATGGGTGTATATGACCAATTAGATTTGTCATTCGAAGTTGTAACCAATTAACAATAGTAGTTTTAACCTATTTAGAATAGTACCCAGGGTGGATCTGAGGTAATCAATTCTAAATGGTTAAAGTGTGTTATTTTAACAATATTTTATTGGTTGTAGAAATGGCAGTATTAACCATTACACAAATGGTTAACATTTAATGCACAAATCTTATCCATCTTATGAAATATAAAAAAAAACCCACAAATTTGATGAAAAAATGTAATCTAAATGCTTCCTGTTTTACAAATGTTTACAAAATTCTTAACAGCAAAAAGTGCTATATAAAGGGCTTATTACATGGATAGTCTCAGCCTGGCCGGGCTAAAATCTCAGCCCGTTAAGCTGGACTGAAATTTCATCCCGGCTCACAGACAAATTGCTTAGTAGTTAAACAGAGAATGGCTTAAAATTGGACCATTGCCCTCATTGGCCAAACAAAGTTACCGAACATTTAAAATGGTTCCAGTCAAAATCAGTCGTGGAGCTTTTGTCTCATGGATTGATGTCTGTACATCAACTTCATCCTGTAATTATACATGAAATAATGTTATATTATTTTATTATATACTATAATATTAGGTAAAATAAACTAAGAAATGGCAGTTACTGTATTTACAATGTTCCATTCAGGAACATATTGTGACTTTAAATGGAAATTGAAAAGTGCAAATGAATTGCAAACTTACGAGAATGATTTTCCAAAACATCTCCCCAGGGATAAAGTCAGTTGACCTCTTCGCACCAAGCAGGTGTGGTAGGGCAGCCATAATACAGCGATTGTACACTTCTGAAGAATAAAATTGAATTTTTTGCATGTCAATTTTATAATTAAATTATTATTAAGCTAAACATTGCTATTATGATGATATCAGTGCAAAGTACATACAGAAACTGAATGTGCAAATTAAACAATGGCACTGGAAACAGATGATGTTAATGATTTTAAGAACACACGATGCTTTATGTGTATGAAGTGTTAGTGACAACCTAGCCATTAGAGATGTGTCAGGGCAAAATCTAGATGTTTGACACTATCTGGTAAAATGTTGTGGTCCAGATATTGAACACTGGGAATAAATTACAGTGTGCTAAAAGTAAATCATAAGATATAGCTATGGTAAATACAAAAGACTGATAATAAAGACTAAAGAGATGGTACAGAATAGAGATAAAACTCCATTACTCGTGATTTGTAATAGTCTACTAGTTAGTTTCTATGTAATCGCAGTGCAAAAACTTGTTATCACAGTGCAAAAATCTGTTATTACACTATTACAGTGCAAAAACTTGTTATCACAGTGCAAAAACTTGTTATCACAGTGCAAAAATCTGTTATTACAGTGCAAAAACTTGTTATCACAGTGCAAAAACTTGTTATCACAGTGCAAAAATCTGTTATCACAGTGCAAAAACTTGTTATCACAGTGAAAAAATCTGTTATCACAGTGCAAAAACATCATCATTGATTTAGAGAAAGTTCTATGTGTACCGTACTGAACTTGTCAAGTGAAAACTTGTCATTTTGTGCTGTACAGAAAAGCAAGTTTAAATTTAAGTTTGAATTAATATTGTCTCAAACATTTTGCTGTAGTATATTATTAATAAGTAATAGTATGATTGTTCGTGCAATTTGGAAAAAAAACACTCGTGAGTTTTTCAAGGACCCCAAATAGCACTTGTCCTTCTGACTCGTGCTATTTTGAGATATTTGAAAAACTAACTTGTGCATATTTGTTTCCAAATTGCACTCAAACTCATACTATTACTGTACCTATACAGAACCAGTAGAATGCTACATATTAAAATAATAATGCATTATGATAATGGTCAACAAAAAGTAATCATGTGAGAGTGATAAACAAGAAATTTCACCCACTCAACTCTTTCATCTTATTAGATAATTTATGATGGCTGTAAAAAAGAGCATGGGAAACCTCTTTGTTTACCATTCTCACATTCCTTTCTGTTAGCTGTTACGGTAAGGTGCATCAAATTTTGGTGTGACAAACATTATACTGGTTTTGGTAGTATCACTTACCCCATTCCCTTTCTTTTCTTGAAGAGCGGTAGAGACACTCTAATACCCCATTACAGTCAAATGTCTTAAAATAAATTCAAATAAAGAACTTATCAATGAAATTGCTGGTTAAATAGTAAAAAATTGCTGGTTAAATAGTAGAGTATATAATGTTGATTTGGGTTAAGGCCCATACCACTAAACAAGAGATTAGCGATTAATTTAAGTGACAAAATTCCCCTTAACCTCAAAACAACTTAGACCCTATCCCCCTGCCTAATGAGTTTTCTAACCCGAACCCCAGTTGATATGACTGCTGACCAACAAGAGACCACTGGTGGGCACTACACAGGTAACAATCGCACAAGTTGTTGCAATGTTGTTGGCTGAACAATACTGTAACAAGGCGGCTATCATGCGTGAACAACATTGTTGAACGAACAATGTTGCTCATCATTGTTCCAAGAACATTGTTCACTGGGTGCAAAACAACATTGTTCATGCCTGTTGACAACTTGCAACAGCTTGTGCGTTTTTACGCGTGTAGAACAGAACCACTGAGACCAATTAACCGTGAGGGAACTGGGACTAGCCCTAACACAACCCTAATCCTAACCATTCATTAGGGTTACCTAAACCATACGCATGTCATGTAGGGTTAGGATTCAACCCGGTCTCTTCCTTAAATTAACTATTATCCTTAATTTATAAATCGCTCTGAATTAAGGATACTGGTTGTTAATCTAATGCTAGAACCCAACCCCAACACAACAAAGATCCTAACCCTAACCCCCCGCCTATAATGGGTTTTCTAACTATCCCCTGTCAAAATTTTCTCCATCCCTAGCCCCCGACGCATCCACTCCCCTACTTGGCTAGCTAAACTTATAAACAAGTGAGATATACTAAGCTTGTGGGATAGTAATTGACTAACACACGCATGTGCGACTTTCACGATCGCCTCTAAATTAACCATTATCCTTAATTTAGAGCGATTTGTGAATTAAGGATAATGTTTAATTTAAGGTAAGAGCTCGTGTTGTAGGATTATGTTAGGGACTGAATAATAAGCATATTTATTTTCTAGTCCCAGTTCCCTCGCAGTTAATTGGACCACTGACCTATATATAACCTCAATATAATATATATAATATTAGTCCAATTATATGTAGGTCAGTGCCCGCACTAAAATACGTTGACACGATTATTTGACATCACAACCAACCAGCAGGCTACAACATCATACTATGTCCTACCCAGTCTTTTGGTGTCGTTTAGGCGCGAAATACGAATGGCAAACGTTCAACGCTAGCTTTAATAGCAACAACTATAAACTCAAAGTTATATCGCAACCTTTGCTTAATTAGCGGCATGTATCTCAAAACTTCTAAATGATGAATACTTACCAAGCCAGTGACTTTGCTCCATACATAAATGCATTTTTTCCGTAGCTTTAGTAGAATCGGGTCATTGTTGTGAGGACAATGAGGTCACTCATCTCGAGGCCAAAAAAGTCTTCCCCGTCAACTTGGTTTTCTATAAGCAGTTTAAGGTCGCTCGTCAAGTGTATATCACCATTCATACTTTATAATAACATATATATAATAATTGATACATTCTTGTCGAAATGGCCATATTTGACAATAATTTGAGGCCGAACTAGTTGTTTATCGATTCGAGTCACGCTAGTTAATATTGACGCTTGTTCGGAATATTTTCTGCCGTTTATTCCGTAAAACCATTCAATGAATACAATAATCGTGAATGCGAAAGAAACGAACATTTATAGTTAAACACTTAAATGCAATGTTCTGTGCTAGTGGATTATATACTTGGACAAACGCAACGCGGTATGTGACTAATATCTTACCTTTGAATGCGTCCATCAGTGCGCCCAGGTTTGACTGCTCGAGGAGTTCTAAAATGTCTTCTGATGTTGATGCTTCGTGTATCGTTAAGGCCATCTCAAACAATAATTATCGCAAATAATTATAATAACAATAATTATAATAACAATAACGCAAATGATTTCGGAAGCCGCACGAGCAGCCCGGTGTTATTATTAAATCCACTAGTCACTAAAGTGGCAGATGAGGCCAACTCCTGTCATGCGGGCAGGCAAATAAACCAATCAGCGACGGCGAAAATGATAAGCCCGTCCCCAGTGCCGCCCCCTGCCGCTGACCACCCACGACTGTTGTATTTGGTATTTGGTATTTAATAAGATCCCCAGTTAGCTATAATGCTAGTTTACACGAGGTCTATGCTATGGTAAGTTATATAATATATATATATATATATAGTAATAAAAAGTTACAATGCCATACAATATAAAATGCAGTCTTAACAATCGTTAATACTTAATTATATGTTAAATAAACCACGCTATCTGCCTACGGAGAGCAGATTTAAAGGCGTCTTTCAATACTATGTTTTTTGTCTCTACACTTAAATTGTTCCAAATATCTATTCCTCTTGTTATGAACGCTCTAGCTAGGAATGTTTTCTTCTTGCAAACAGGTTTCTTAAATAGCAACTTATCACTCTTACACTTCGATGCGAATCTTGTTTCATGTTCATGGGTAATGATAAGAGGATGAAGGTGCATATATATATAGTAAATGGTTCACTACGATATAATGATCTATGTATAATCATAGCTGTTCTGATGTGTATTCTTTGTCTGACCGTTAGCCAGTTCAGTTTACTATGTAGATCTTTTCTGGATTTTTCATGAATTTTACAACCTACGATCAATCTAGCGACATTATTTTGAAGTATTTGAAGAAAGTTTAAAGAATTCTGATTTAGGGCAGATCCCCAAACGGTGCAGCAATAGTTGAGTTTGTGCATCAGCAATTGATCTTAAAGCGGTTTTAGATATATATTTACTAAATCTATACAGCAGACCGAGTGCTTTTGAACAGTCTTTCAAAAGAGCATCACAATGGGGTTTCCAACTTAATGTTTCATCCATCTGCACTCCCAATAGTTTGACACATGACAACTGAGTAATGTTTTTGTCCTTCATGCTTAGGTTTAGTGGCTGTGCTACTTTAATCTTTTGGCGACTTCCAATTAGGATACTCTTAGTTTTCACCACATTTAACACTAGACGATTATTTCGGATCCATTCCTCGACGTTGCGTAGTTCATTATGAAGATTTTCTGATATTAAATTGACACTTTCTGCCGCTTGATATGGAGTGCTGTTATCAGCATATAAGGTAATACTAGCTGTATCTAGGACAGTTGGTAAATCATTAATAAATAAACTAAACAGCATAGGTCCAAGACAACTTCCTTGGGGTACTCCACAAACAATTTTCGTTGGACAAGAAAATTCACCGTTTATATTTACCATCGAAGTTCTGCCTGTGAGATATGACTTGATCCAATTGATGGCCCCTTCGGAAAAGTTATAGCGTTTTAATTTCAACAATAATAAATCATGATCAATTAGATCAAAAGCAGCACTAAAGTCTAACAATGCAACACCGGTGAGCAGTCCGTTTTCCATGTTTCTAAGACAGTTGTCCGTTAACTGAATGAGTGCTGTTTCCGTACTGTAATTTTCTCTATAGGCGTGTTGATTCATCACCATTATCTTATTCACCGAGAGATACTGGTTCATTTGCTGAACCGCTGCTTTTTCATGCAATTTACTTAATATATTTAACAGACTAATTGGGCGAGAGTTCCCGTCGTCAAAAGGTTTTTTTCTATCTTTAGGAATCGGACACAATTTAGCAATTTTCCATTGATCAGGAAATGTTGATGTGGCAAATGAGCAATTAAAAATATGCCTGATAGGTGCAGTAATGACTTCAGATGCAATTTTAAGTAAATAATTGTCGATATTATCTACTCCGGATGTTTTACAATTCGGAAGATTACTCAGATATCCTTTGACGACGGATAGACTTAGTGGAGTAAATTCAAATGCAGGATGACAGTTTTTACCAGCCATGACTTTGCTGATTGAGTCAAACACGTACTCTCGATCTATTGCTACATCAGTCATTTCCGATCTGAACTTCAAAACCTTTTCTGCGAAAAACTTGGCAAAATGATTTGCTATATCTTTTGACTTAGTAAAAACCTCTCCGTTACATTCTACGCTTGTTGGAGTGACGTGGTTGGCTCTACCTAACAGACTGTTAATAGTGTTCCACATAGACTTTTAATTTTTCTCGCTCTTGTTTATAGCATCCAAATATAATTCTCTCTTACTCTCCCTATTAATTTTAACGTCATAGTTTCTCAGTTTTCGATAAACAGCCCAGTCCGAACGAAAACCAGATTTTCTTGCTTCTAATTTAGCTGCGTCTCTATAAGGTTCATCAAGTCACGAATTCTCTCCGTTAGCATGGTACCGGTTTTGCTTTGATCGTAAATTTCTTTAAAGGTGCGTGAATATTTGCAATGTCCGTAAACAAATGGATGAAAGTATTTAATGCATCATTTGGGTCGTCTGACAACTCGACCAACCAAAACGGAATTAATTTCAAATCGTTAGTGAAATCATTTTTAGAAAATTGTTTATAACTACGTTTATAAACCACTCTACCCGGTCCTTTGGGAATTTTAGTCTTATTGGATAACATTGTAAGATCATGGTCACACAGTAAATTTAACAGAGCCAATTTGGCCCCCAGGAGCCATTTTGGCTTTTACAAACATGGGCCATTTTGGCACCAAGCAGGAGCCAAAACATCAGCCCCTATTATAAGGGCTGTTTTGGCCAAGTAGGAAGCGTTTTGGCCCCCAGAGCCATTTTTGTATTTGTGAAACATGGGCTATTTTGGACCCTATTAGGACCAAAAGAGAACAAGCAGGGGTTTTACTAACAAGGCGCACAGTTCTTTGCTGTACACCTTATGTCGCACATTACTGCAGCGTGCTGGCAAAACATTTTGGCTCATTTTGGCTTTTTCAAATCTCAATCTCAAGGGCTGTTTCAGTACCTCAAGGGCTATATCGGCCCCCTACTTTTCGAGCCATTTTGGATTTTTGAAACATGCGCTGTTTTTGCCCCTATTGGGGCCAAAACAGAACAAACATACATGAGCTGTACCGACAAGGCGAACAGTTCTAAGTATCTCATACAGTACCGCAGTATGCCGGAAAGACATTTTGGATTTTTCGAACATGGGCTGTTAATTTGGTCAGGGGTCAAGTCTCCGGCTGTATATTTATTTGTCATTTGTTATCACTATAACTTTTTCGTCTTGTATGTCTTCATTGTCTGGCAAATCTTGTAAATAAAATAAATACTGGTCTATTAGATATTTGTATTTGATACCAGGAATCCGCCACTAAAGGGGTCTGGGAACAAATATGCCGAATGGAACGTACGGAATTTATTGAATTTGATTAAATTTCACTTCCAACGTAGGGCTCGCATATTGTAGTTTGGCATTTTTTGATAATAATCACGTTCAATAATGAAATAAACTACCATTAATAATACTGAAATCCTCTCGCATTTTGGAAAATGGTATCAAAATACCGACCGGTACTTTATTCGCTAACATAGCACGTGATCGGAGTGACACGTGATGTTATGGCGCAATATTTCGTATTCTTCGCAAGGGACGTTGACATCTAATCTGCGTTCGAAGAGAAGCTTTTATATACAACTTTAAAACTTTATTTGACGTATGAAACATATCTAGAAGCGAGATGTAATACGTGTTTATCTACTGGATTTATATCAACGAGACGACGGTACAATTATAGAATACCCCGCATGTGAAAATGGTATGTAGACTGGCTACGTGGCTACGCGGATACGCGGTAGCTACTGTATAGCTATAGGTACAACGGTATGTTTCTCTCGTGAGTCTATTTATTAAGGACCACAAGTATGGGATACGTTGACAAGTATGGGCAAGTGTCTTAAACGTTGTTAAGCAGGGGGTTAGAAAACTAATTAGGCGGGGGTTAGGGTTAGAAAACTAGTTAGGCGGGGGGTTAGGGTTAGGACATTTGCTGTTTTGGGGATTACTTCCGTAAAGTACTCCTATGCGATACGGGTGCACACACAGGGGTATAGGTAGTTGCTGCTGCTTTATTTTGAATATATTGGTTGAATTTGAAGTTTGTTTCTTAGAAGGAAGTATAGTTGGGAAATATAGTTGGGTTTATTTCTTTTTAAAGATCCTAATTTTCAAAGGGGTATAAGTATTTTATATCTTCTAGAAAAGTCCAAAATAAATCGTCTCCGCTATGAGTATATCTCCAGATGAATTCGGCTAAATACGAAGAATAGTGATGTTTTCTTCTGCCATGGGTTGGTAAACTGGCTTTAAGTTGCCGCCAATGGCCTTCGATCTTGTTCGTATGTGCACCTTCATCGTTGACAAATTCTTGGGAATGATTTACAGTTTCGTGAGTGTAGCCATGTTTCTCCAGGTTGATGTAGGCTTTCCAACAATCCGATATAATAATAGAACCGGGTTCTATCCACTTTTGTATGAGGGGTAGTAAAGTTTTTTCGGATCTGTCTTCAACGGCTATTATAAATGATTTTCTGCTGTCCTCTTCGATACCTCCGAATACCCATTGTCCCTCGACGAAGTGACCCCGATGGTACTTGCGTTTGCCTATTTTGGATTCATCGATCTGGACTCTTTTACCTATTCCTCCGAGTTTTTCCGATTTTTCGGCTATTGAAATTTCGCAGACTTCTCTGCAAAATATGCACCAATCTACTGCTGTATTTGGACTTAGTCGAAGTTGCTGGGTAATTTGGGACTGTTTTAGGCCAATAGTCCACCAGTAAGTGATTTTTAGTATTTCTTCTAGTGTCAGATTACTTTTCTCGAACCATGTACCTTGACGAATGCTTATTTCGACCCTATGTCGCTTAACTGGTTTGCCGCGACACTCGTATTTAAAGCCATCGGATCTGTCATCACATCGCACGCATCGCATCATTTCTTTGCAGTGAGGGCAAACAACTTGCTTTGGCAAAAGACCAATATTTTTGGCCCACTCTATTACAGTTTCCTTGTTAGCAAGGAAGTTTTCATTAAGTTCATCGTATGTGAGTTGTTTACTTGCGCAGAACGAATCTCTGTGGTAGCTGCTTAAATGGTTGACCGGGACTTGAGTTTGTTGTGCTTTAAGGCTTGAGAAAGGCGTACCAACTTGGATGGCTATGTTTCGGGTGATCTTCACTTTGTACATCTTGAATTGCTATAGTGTAAAGGTGATGTTACACAGGACAATTTTTAACGACAATTTTTAATGCAAATAAGCTTGCACAAAACGTGTCAACCTTTTGTGCAAGCTTATTTGCATTAAAAATTGTCCTGTGTAACATCACCTTTTACAGAGTTGAAATTCCCAATTATTTGAATAGAGCGCAAATTTGGTGTAGAGTGAATAATTATGGTGTAGTTGGGAAGTTCCCACGAGATTACATGTATGTCGAAAATGTTGTGGTCTTATAATATTTAAGCCTGTTTACAATATTTGAACAAATTTGGATTCGGTTTTAGTGTACAGCCTAGTGAACACAAATGGCGTGTTCGAAGATCAGCAGATTAAGAAGGCAACACGAAAATACATGGGCGGACTTGCACCGTCGTTTGATGTCTATGCCCTTTGATTATGGTAGACTATATTCCCTGAAAACGTATTTGAATTTATTGAACAGAGTGCCCTTTCTATGAGTTCGTGTGTTGGATATTTGGTGCCGTGTTTATTGAGTACAACGGCGTTCGTCATGGGCTTGAACTCCTTAATTTCCAACGAAAGCCGGTGTTTTCCATGTAACTTATATGTCATGGTCATCGGCCCTCCGACAACCGGGAAGTCTCAAGCGATGAAGAATTGTGCTGTAGACCCTGTTATAACCTTAAGAGATAACTGTGATATTGGAAACTTTCTAATTGAGCGGTGTACTTCTTCGGGGCTTGTTAAGACACTCGCAGAACAAAAAAAAGCCATTGTTCTTTCACCCGAACTATTTGACGTCCTTAACAAAATACTGAAAAATGATGAGGAAAATGGGTCTGGTGAAGTACAGATGTTGTGCGAGTTATTTTCGGGAGAGCGAACGTCCTATAGATTTGCTTCTGAGTCTACCAGGGAAATTCCGGCGAACATTCCATTTGTTATACTTGGAACTACACAGCTACCATTTGCAGCCCAGGTAATAAGTAGGCTAGACCAAGGTCATGGTCTCCTTGATCGCTTCTTGTTCTTCGTTCCATCTTGCTTAAGGCCTACTCCAGAGCAAACGTTAGTTGCTAAATCAAGACTTTGTGATGTAAATGTGAAGTCTTTCAGTGAGATATTTTGGGCAATGCACGAGGAGCACTTGAGTAAAGTGGAGTATGCATTCACCGACAGCGCAAAGCAGATGCTGATGACATTAGAGGGTGAATTCATTCAAGAGTTGAATGACTCTTTGACAGAGGGAATCGCGGGGCCGAAGTCGAAAAAAGTTGACCTGCTTCAGCGTTTGGCGGTGAGTTTGCACGTGTTTAATTACATAGCTTCGAAGCTTCTCCGCTGTCGTAAGCCAGGCGAGCCGCCTAAAGATGTTGGTATCGAGACCGTCAAAAAAGCTTTGTGTTACTTGGAGTATTCATTAGCGCAGAAAGAAGTGATAGTCGATGTAAGTATTCATTATATAATATTATCATCACCCGTAATATCAGGGTATCGCGGATGTTATTTGGAGTTAAGACTTAACTCTTAAGGTAGTTTGCATGTTAGATATTTCAATACTATTTCTGAAACGTATTTTCACTATTTTGTGATGGTTGCTATAGGTTATTTTGTGTTTATTTTAGTGTGTAGGAAGCTTGTCTGGTAATCTCGTGGAAAAGGAAAAAAGCAGCCATCAACAATGGAAAGAAAGATGTGTGTTCTTAGATTTCCTGGACGAATCGTCACGCTAAGGGGTTACAAGCAGGCGTCATCTCGCAAGGTTCGTACAACTACGATGTCTGAGTTCGACGAAGCGATTGAACAATTGAAGAGTCAGGGGTATGGTCGTGTGGTGAAAATTCGTGCGCCGAGAAGTGCTAAAGAAAGCACGATATTTATCAAGTCTAGCCCGGAGGTACTGCTTCCGGAAAGTCTCATTCCTTTGGAAGAATATCGCAAACGTTATGCTATTGAAGTTCACTCTAGTATTACGGATGGGATGAAGCGTGTCTTGATTGAGAAAGGCCATGTTGAAAAGGACTTTTTAAATATTATTAGTGTGTAATTAAGAAGCAACACTTCTCCACAGTGTTGAATGAGATTTAATAAATTATGAGAACAAGTGTTGTTATGTAGCCATGTAGCGGAGTATGAGGCGCCGTGTGTTGCATAATTCAAACCTTTTTCTTCGCTCAACTGAAAAGCTCACAACACATGTTGAAATGCCAAAACCATGCATTTCACCATGTGAAATACACACAACACATGTTGAATAGCGAAATTAATGCTAAAAATGATTATTTTACTCAATTTTTGCGTGAATTTCAGTCTATTTTTGTGCAGATTTCAGTCTATTCTTGTGCAAATTTCAGTCTATTTTTTTACTGATAAAACTCTGATGATTGGGGTGACTGTAAGCGCCCTCATGTAACATACCGACTAGCTAGGAATTCAGTCTGTTTTTTTTTAAATCTCAGTGTGTTTTTGTGCGAATTTCAGTCTATTTTTGTGCCAATTTCAGTCTATTTTTGTGCCAATTTCAGTCTATTTTTGTGCCAATTGGCACACTGTTCGAACACCGGACTGAGATTTACAAAAAAAACAGACTGAAATTCGCACAAAAACACACTGAGATTTACAAAAAAACAGACTGAATTCCTAGCTAGTCGGTATGTTACATGAGGGCGCTTACAGTCACCCCAATCATCAGAGTTTTATCAGTAAAAAAATAGACTGAAATTGGCACAAGAATAGAGTGACTGAAATCTGCACAAAAATAGACTGAAATTCACGCAAAAATTGAGTAAAATAATCATTTTTAGCATTAATTTCGCTATTCAACATGTGTTGTGTGTATTTCACATGGTTAAATGCATGGTATGTGTTGTGAGCTTTTCAGTTGAGCGAAGAAAAAGGTTTGAATTATGCAACACACGGCGCCTCATAGCGGAGTGTGCACAGAGGTCAAACGTGCGCAATGTTTACTGACCTATTGATGACTTATAGTACTTTGTAATTGTGACGCAATTTTTGTAGAATGTGCGGACGTTTTGTAATCATCTGTATTAAAACGAAATGAATATTATACAAAATTTATACATTGTTTGAACAATGCGTGTCTGTGTGAATATTTGGGTTATTGTTAGGGTTAATTAGGTTATGGTTAGTGTTAAAGTAAAGTTAAGTAGCCACGTAGCCACGTAGGCGCGTAGCCACGTAGCCACGTAGGCGCGTAGCCACGTAGGCGCGTAGCCACGTAGGCGCGTAGCCACGTAGGCGCGTAGCCACGTAGCCACGTAGGCGCGTAGCCACGTAGCCACGTAGCCACGTAGGCGCGTAGCCACGTAGCCACGTAGGCGCGTAGCCACGTAGGCGCGTAGCCACGTAGCCACGTAGGCGCGTAGCCACGTAGGCGCGTAGCCACGTAGCCACGTAGCCACGTAGCCACGTAGCCACGTAGGCGCGTAGCCACGTAGGCACGTAGCCACGTAGCCACGTACCACGTGTAGCCGTGTAGGCGCGTAGGTGCGAATGTGCCTAGACGCGAAGTAGGAAACGTATAGCCACGTAGCAGTTGACAGGGGAAATTTCAATTGCAGGGTATTCTATAGTTGCTCCGAGACGACTATGCTCACTGAAGATTTCGTTCGGGATAAGAGATTCTCGTTAATACGAAGAAAGAAGGCATTGTGTTGACTGACTGTTGTTTGGCAAACCAGGTGTCAAAACCGCCTAAAGGTGGCTGGAAAGCGTATTTGGGACGCGTCATTGCTATCACTGGTGAGTTGTATATAAATTGTTCATGACTTTGGCGATAATCTAATGCTCTCTTAGTGTTTAATAATGTATTTCATGCATGGGCGCCATATGGCCCATTGATATATTCGTCAAGTGAGTCGCTGTTGGTATTTTAATGAAGAACAGGATGAAACATTTATATTGATCCGCTTTCGTCAGGTGCTCTTAAGACCTTTATAAGTAAAACCGCTTTTTTGCTGACAAAGATCTTATGAGTCAGTTAAAACCCTGAAGGAAAGTGCACCAATATAGAACTGTTTATATGATCTTGAAGAGGGTATCAAGGCTGGTATCCTCTGGGGCCCTGCACTGGTTGGCACTTGATTATGATAGTGTTGACACTGAACTAAGATGGGTTGTGAAAAATCCAACTTCAAGGCCTTCTGGCTGGAAATCAAAGCCACAACTCTGGGAAATTATGAACTGGTCAGTGCCCTAACAGGCTAACAGCCTAACTGACTAAACTATGGAGGCCCTTGTCTGCCTTTACAGGAACTTGGCAACAAGTTCAGTGTTATATGATGATGATGAAATGAATGGATATTTTACTCAGAATATTTGGCATTTACACTCCATTAATTGGACTGCATATTAAAGTTATAGTCACATTAAAATTGTCAGTGTGATAAACTGACTGGAACCCTGCAACTATAAGACCTTCTCGGGCTTCTGTCTGAAAATCAAACCCATCAAAATTTATAATTATTAGTAGTAGTAGTAGTAGTAGAGATTTATTAACACATCCCAAAAAGGGCTTTTCAGCGATAATTTACAGGTGGCCTATACAAGACCTTGTACAGAAAATTACAATAACTCTATTCTAGGTATAGATTGTAATAAAATAGTATGTTCAAGTCAAGATAAATCTATTAACTAGCGTATTCTTTAGTTTGTTTTTAAAAAGTGAAACGTTTGGACATTGTTTCAGTGATTCCTCAATAGAGTTCCATATCTTACATGCACGATAGATAAATGCGCGTTGACCAGTGGTCGTCCTGAACTTAGGAGGGCGTAAATAACCCTCATTACGTAAAGTGTAAGGGCGCTTTTTTAGTTGACAAGACATTACTTTTGAACAGAGGTAATTTGGACCTATGTTATTAATACATTTATATGTCATTACAGCTTCTCGAAGGTACAATACATCACTTACAGGAATCCATTTTAATTGTTTAAGAACAGGTGTAATGTGATCAAACTTACGTGTTTTTGTAACAATTCGCGCTGCGTAATTTTGTACACGTTGAAGTCTAGTTATGTTCTTATTAGATGTGTTTGACCACACCGTAGAACAATAAAATAGTTTGCTAAAAACTAATGATTGAATTATAAAAACTAATGTTTTTTGGTCAAAAAGGTGTTTTACTCTACTTATCTGTTTCAATGACAAGTTACATGAAGAGACAACTTTACTGGTATGATCATCAAAAGAGAGATGTTCGTCCAGCTTGATTCCCAAGTCTTTAACACACTTTGATGGACGTAGGACCTTTCCAAGGAATGATAGTTGAAGATCAGCTGGCTTTTGTTGTAGAAGTTGACGTGTACCAAACAATATGAACTGAGTTTTTCCTGGGTTGATGAGCAGCTGGTTGAAACAACACCAACTTGCCACCCTGTTTAGGTCGTTCGTAAGACAGTTCAAACCATCAGCGAGATCAGCAACTTTAAGTGCCATATAGAGTTTCGTATCGTCAACAAAAGAGTCAATCTCCGAGCCAGTGCACACAGGATGGAGGTCATGGATGTATAAATTAAATAATAACGGTCCCAAAATTGAACCCTGCGGCACACCATGGGTTACAATTCTGGTAGTCGAAAGGGTTTTACCAATTCGGACTTGTTGCTGTCGTTGAGAAAGGTAGCTTGCGAACCATTGCAGAACATTCGGTGAAACACCAAAGTTTTTCAATTTACTCAATAGTAAGGGATGGCTAATACTGTCAAATGCTTTGGAAAAATCAAGCAGGACCATAGCGGTGACTCGTTTTGTGTCCATAGCGTCCAAAATATAATCAGATATCGAAAGGCCCAAGGTTTCGGTTGAATGTTGTTTTCTATTTCCACTTTGGTTGGTTGGAAATCTATCGGTTTGGATAAGATAACTTGCAAATTGGTTATGGGCTGCACGCTCACAAACTTTAGAAAGGACAGGTAATAAAGATATAGGACGATTATTCTCGGCTTCTTCATAATCGTCGTTCTTAGGGATAGGAATGATCTCAGATTGTTTCCATTGGCTAGGAAATGATCCAGTGAGGAAGCTTGAATTAATTATTGATGTAATCAGATGAACTATTGAATTTAAACAATCTTTAAGGATTTTTATATGGGTTGTATCGTTTCCAGGAGCTTTATTCGAGGGCATAGTGGTAATAATTTCACTTACTTCCTCAGTTGTCACTTGTTTAAGATGAAATATATTGTTGTCTTCTATAACTGTATCAGGCACCAAGGGTTGAAAAAATGGTGGTAAATCAAATTCATGTGCTATTTCTTCAGCTAATTTGGCACTCTTTGCTCCCACGGCAGCAAAGAAATTGTTAAATTCCTCTGCAACTACGGAGGCATCTTTTGTAAATACAGGCCGATTAGACTCCCCAGATGGCAGACATTGGCGTATGGTTTTCCAAATACAATTACTGTCTCCTTTACTAGATTTAATTTGTTCTTTGACATACGCGACTTCCGCTTCTCTTAATCGTTGTTTTGTCAATGTTCTCCTTTCTTTAAACTCTATCCAATCTCTTTCGGCACCAGATCTTCTCGCTTTTTCTATGAGCTAGGTCTCGTGCAATCATGAGGTCTTTAATTTCCGATGTCATAAAAGGAATGGGTTTTGCAGAGACTTTAACAGTCTTTAATGGAGCATGCGAGTCTAATACAGAGGACAATAACTTGTTGAATGTCTCCACCTTGTCCTCTGTGTTATCGAATACATCCAACATGTGCCAAGGCACCTTACTGATGTCTTCTGCAAATCGAGAGCCATTATAATTCTTATAGCTGCGGACCTGAATATACGACTTCCTTTGTTTAGGCTTTCTCAAATTAAGGTTCGCCTGAACTAGAAAATGATCGCTTATAGTCAAATCAAGTGTACCACTTTCTTTTACCAGTCTAGGATTTGACACAATGATAACATCAATTAGTGTTTGACTATTCTCATTTACACGTGTCGGTTTATCTATTATTTGCTTTAAATTATAATTGACACAAAATTCTTCCAAAGCTATAGAAAGCGGACCTTGTTTAAGCAAGTCACAATTAAGGTCTCCAAGGATTGCTATGTCTTTATTCAAAGTTAAAACATAATCCATAGTTGGTGAGAGATGATTATTTAGGCAAGATATAGGGCAATCTGGGGGCCTATAAACCACACCAATAACCAACGAGCGCAATTTATGTTGTTGGCATTGAATCCACAATTGATGAAAGTTGTCAGGTGAAACACTACTGAGATCTTTGAGCAAGGTGACTTTAAGTCCATTCCTAGCATAAACACAAACTCCACCTCCTCTCTTTGTAAGACGATCAAGTCTATAAAGATTATAACCTGGGATACGGATGCTTACGTTAGAGTGGGAGTCATTTAACCAAGTTTCTGAAAGTGATAAAATGTCAAAGTCTTGTGAATGAACCAAGTGTCTAAGTTCCGCATAATGCGTATATATTAATATTATATATTATATTAATATATATTAATATTATATATTATATATTAATAGCATATATATTAATATTATAAAATTTCTATTATATAATCAAAATTTATATTATATTTATACTAATAATACTGTATACTGTAATTACAGCATATTATTTTCCACTTCGAATATTGATAGACATTGACAACAATATTATAAATTCTGAAGCGTTTTATCCTGAACAATTAATTGCAACATAATATTGTAAATTCTGAAGTGTTTTATCCTGAATAAATATTTACTCTATCTATCTATTTATAAAATTAATTTATATTCACACTCGCAATTTTCCTTTCAATCCACTATCCATTGGGAATAAATGCCAAATATTATCGGTAATAAACCCATTCACTTCATTGGCATTTCCACCATTGTATATAATGAATATGTTGCCAAGCTACCATAGTTCAGTTGGTTAGTGCGCTGGTGTATTTTGCCGGTCGCGCAGTGCAGTTATTATACAGTGTTTGGTTAATTAGTTTGGGGAAATGATACATGTATGCAATTTTCCACTGTAATTTAGAGAGAGAGATTTCATACTGTATCTGTCAAGTTTTTGCACCTAACCAATGTGCCATATGCATATAGCACTCTGTTAATTCAACCATGGATATAGTATACACTATGTTTGTATAGGTTAGTGTATGTGTGTGAATATGAAGATGACCGCCGCTGAGGCCGTCGAAACGCCAGTCACCAACAACAGTCTTTCTCAAGACTACAACAACCTGGACAATCAACTTCACACATCTTATAATACTCCTAGGTTCAAACCATTTACTTTATATATGTATACCGCTACCTAAGATACATAATGACAAGGTTCCCATTGAGTTCTTAATCACTAGTATTACCGGTACTGTAACAATATGTACTGGCACTAATTTAATATCCCTATGAGTTATCAGGGGGATCACTACTATAAGGGGATTAATTACAGGAGGCAGGTTATTCAAAACACACTGTATTGGTAGAGACTGAGGCAGAGTTCATCAATATTTCCTGGGACAAATTGGGTAGATGACTTCTACTTGATCAACTTGTCCTCGTGTCACTATCAATGTTGTGCATTTTTAAAATGACCAGCACCTATAAATGCTTCTTTCCAGGTTCTGTTTGTTACCTTTTCTTGTACAAGACTGATATCTAACTGAATATATGGCTTTTAATTACAGAATGAGCAGTCATTGGACAATGTGGTTAAAGAACAAATCCTGTTGCTAGCAAAAAATGTTGCTAGCAGTGTATCAACCTTATAATGTGGAACACAAAATAGGTAAAAACATTTACTGTTTTCTGGACATGGTGTTAATGGAAATTGTGCCAGAAAAATGTCCTGTTTCAGTCAAAACCATTATTGATGTACTTACAAATGTAAAGCAGTTGGAATCTTTTTATAAAATAACAATGCATTAGTTATATTATTATTAATTTAGGTAATCATGATAGCAAGTGAAATTAAGGAGTTACTCTACAAGTGATATTTGAAAATTGTAGCCAAAATTGCATGAGCCGATAGGCAATGCTATTTGGCACAATTTTCAAATATCATGCATAGTGTAAATTCTTAATTTCACGAGCAAAATTATATGATTACTTGTTTATTATATACATGACATGACTTAAAAATCACCATGTTTTGCGACTTGAGTTATACATTTGTGTATGACAAGTAGTGGAGTAGTGGAAACTGGAAAACTTTCCAGTATATAATAACCACCATTTTGAATTTTATTCTCAAACTTGTTCCCAGTGTCTTATCTCTTTTCATTATTCCATCAATTAACAAAATAATTGCACTCCTCTCCACCAATTAGAATGCAATAATTTTGTCATGTATATACAGTAATAAATATATTAATTACTTGTATATAAAATAGGTTAAATGTTGTGCCAGAAAAAATCCTGTTTTTTCAGAGCTGTAAAGTAGTAGTCCATCTTTTTTTCCTCTACATTTAATTTTTATGTAATACAGTTGTTGTGATTTGAAATACAATATATTTGTTACTCGTTCTGCTAATTATTGTACAAGGATCAGTTTTTTGGGGAGGCTCAGGTAAACAAAACGCTCTCTAATGATACATTTGTGGGTCATAGCATAGCCTGCTAAGACAGTCCCTCAATTAGGACAGCCCTCTAGCATAAATTATCACTGTTTTTCGTTTTTAAGATGGCCCTGTAAAACAGATCCTGATGACTAAAACTATTCCAAAAAGGGTACAATATAATGCTATTTTATGGGTGCTAAAACAGCCCAAAATAAGAGCCACAATTGGCCCTAGTGCAAGGGGGCCAAAACAGCCCTATAAAAATGGTACCATCTTGGGTCAAAACAGCCATACAAAAAGGACCAAAACAGCCCTAAAATAAGGGCCAAAATTGGCCCTAGTGCAAGGGGGCCAAAACAGCCCTATACAAATGGTGCCATCTTGGGTCAAAACAGCCCTACAAAAAGGACCAAAACAGCCCCAAAGTAAGGGCCAAAATTGGCCCTAGAGAAAGGGGGCCAAAATGGGGGCCACCTCATCAACCTATTAATATGGGGGCCACCTCAGGGTCAAAATTTTGGCCCCATTTTTGGGGCCAAAATGGCTCTTCTAAAATTACTGTGCACTGAAGCATATTTGACTATAACTTTGCATTTAAACAAATCTTGTTCAGCTCTATTTGTAAATACTAGGTCTAGACATGTAGATACATTATAACTGGCTGTGCATATTGTCCGTGTAGACTGCTCGACTGTTTGAGTAAGACAACAAATGTTAGCATAATACCGCATCGACGCTGAATCTTCCTCATTGAACCAATTTTTATTAAAGTCTCCTAGGATGTAGGTCGCCCTATTTTCATCGGTTGCTTTCTCCCAACAGTCAAACACTTTTGACATGTAGGCGCTAATGGCATTCGGTGGACAGTAAAAAATACCAAGTAGCATTGTCGGTGTACCGTGTCTATAAATTTCTACCCATATGGCTTCAATATCAGGAGAAGCAAGATCTTCCCTTGCTTTACAGACAAAAGCATCCTTATAGTATAGACCGATTCCGCCTCCTCTAGCTTCTCTGTTCTTTTTCAAAAACTGATACCCTTCGACTGCCAACGATCCGTCCAAAACTAAGTCATCTAGCTTCGTCTCTGTTAGGCCAAGACAATGCATTCCAGAATTCAAAAGCATGTCCTGAACTTCGTGTGTTTTGTTTCTTAAACCATTGACGTTAAGTTGCCCAAAGTGAAGACGGTTTTTCGGTAAATTCATATCAATAGGACCAGGATTCAACAATATAGCCACATCCCCAGATCGTTGTAAAATAATAGCTGCTAATACATACTTTATGAAACGGAGAGCTTGTTTCCCTCTGATAATCAATGTCCTCGAATCCTTTGAATTATTCTTCGCCATCGTCTTTGTCACTCTCCATGCAAGTAAATTTGCTTTAAATGTTAACTGTTGTGCCAGTTGGGAGAATAATAATAGTTCATTTCACTCGAAATTCTGTCGATAGTTGATAGATCCACGATAGATCTGGCACTCCGATTTAGTTTAAACCGTCGAAGGCTTTCCGCTGGAGAACATCATTTACTGATTGGGAAGACGTTGTATCGGATTACAGGCTTATAGCGCTGAGCTATTCGTCCCGAAGTTCGCAAAGATTGGCAAGCATTTTGCTCTCAGGTATAGCGTTTCCTTTGTTTCTTCCTGCCCTTTCGGGTTTTACTATAAAACCCAAGGACCCCGAGCTATTGCAAATGATTAAAGTTGTTTATTAATAATCACGCGCGAATTTGCGTAAGTTCGGCATCTTCCACAAACTTTGAAGTTCATACCTTTAAAATTTATTGGCCTAGAATTTATTGAACTATATTTACAAAATAATACAAAACACAACTGCAGCTATTGTATTAAGTTTATTCAGGGTTTTCCCCAGTTGACCTTTATCTCATTTAATAGGCATTGCATATCTGACTTCGCCATTTTAGCCAAATAAACTGTACATGTCATTAATATGGCCTTTGGTGGTGGGGATTTGATATTTATTGCATTTCATTTATGCCAGTGACATTAGAGTAATAAGCCAGGCCTAGAGATAAGTAATGCATTAATATTATAATACATTACTATCCGATTCCAAATATTGATTTTATCTGTCGAATGCCTGGACCAACTATACCAGTTTCAGTCAATCGGCCATTCCATTCAGTCGCGGGTTCAATTCCAGCTAGAATGCCTTGAAGTTGCATTTTTCCGGTTTGGTCTTAAAATGTATATATTCCGGCCAACACTCGAAATTTCCCTTACACCATAAATCCTGAGAATATATATATATATATATATATATATATATATATACAGCCGTATATATATATATATACAAGCCTACTGACTCCCATAGTTATCTTCTATTTTCATCCTCTCATCCCAACCACACTAAGCAATCCATCCCTTACTCTCAATTCTTGCGTCTTCGCCGCTTATGTAGCGATGACCAAGATTTTCAAGTCAAATCAATGGAAATGAGATCTTTTTTTGTCCAACGTGGTTACCCTACCAACCTTTTAGACCTCGCCGTTCAGAAAGCTTTTCTCGTCCCCCGTTTAGACGCCCTTGAACCATCTTTGGAACGAGTTTCAAACAATAAAATTCCTTTAGTTCTAACATTTCATCCTTTCAATTTTAAAGTTAAAAATATTATTAATCGGAATTTTCACATTTTACAAAATGATCCTGAGACGTCAGCCATTTTCACCGACAACCCTTTGGTATCTTTTCGCCGTAATAAAAACATTCGTGACTCCTTAGTACATAGTGCCCTTAAACAAAA